>CM052548.1:60424590-60543055 GCA_028533065.1 Trachops cirrhosus | reverse complement strand
TTTTTCTTAGATAAGTCCCTTTAACATTTCATACAATGAGGGCTTGGTGAGGATGAACTCCTTCAACTTGACCTTATCTGAGAAGCACTTTATCTGCCTTTCCATTCTAAATGAAAGCTTTGCTAGATAGAGCAATCTTGGATGTAGGTCCTTGCCTTTCATGACTTGGAATACTTCTTTCCAGCCCCTTCTTGTCTGCAAAGTGTCTTTTGAAAAATCAGCTGAAAGTCTGATGGGAACTCTTTTGTAGGTTACTGTCTCCTTATCTCTTGCTGCTTCTAGGATTCTCTCCTTCATTTTTACCTTGGCTAATGTAATTATGATGTGCCTTGGTGTGTTCCTCCTTGGGTCTAACTTCTTTGGGACTCTCTGAGCTTCCTGGACTTCCTGGAAGTCTATTTCCTTTGCCAGATTGGGAAAGTTCTCCTTATTATTTGTTCAAATAATTTTTCCACTTGTTGCTCTTCCTCTTCCCCTTCTGGTACCCCTACAATTCAGATATTGGAACGTTTCAAGATGTCCTGGAGGTTCCTAAGTTTCTCCTCATTTTTTTGAATTCTTATTTCTCCCTTCTTTTCTGTTTGGTTGTTTTTGTTTCTTTCTTCCTTCTGGTACACTCTGTTGATTTGATTTCCAGTTTCCTTCCCATCACTATTGGTTCACTGGGCATTTTCCTTCATTTCACTTATCATAGCCTTCATTTGTTCATCTAGTTTGCAACCAAATTCAACCAATTCTGTGAGTATCCTGATCACCAGTGCTTTGAACTGTGCATTTGATAGGTTGGCTATCTCTTGGTCGCTTAGTTGTACTTGCTGTGGAGCTTTGATCTGCTCTTCCATTCGGGCCTTTTTTTTTGTCTTGTGGCACTTGTTACCTGTGAGGGGTGGAGGCTTAGGTGTTCTTCAGGGCAGGGCAACCCAGTCACTGGGTTGTGACATTGTATGTGCGGGTGGAGTCCAAGAGGGAACAATGGTGCTTGCTCCACTCTCCATGGGATTCCAGTCCCCTCTGCCACTTACCCCAAGCCAACCAGGCCCTTCTGGTGCTGATTCCCATGTGGGTAGGCGTGTGTACACTCAAGGACCCCGTGGGTCTCCCCAATGCACTTTCCTGTGAGGCTGGGAGTCTCTCCCTGCACCCCAACCCCCACAGGTGTTTTCCATCAGTGTCCCGAGGTTCTATTTCCTAGCTCTGGGACCCTGAGCTGAGTGGTCTGTCCCACTGCCCAATTTCGCCTGGTCTATCTGTGTGTGAATATGGGATGGCCCAGGCAGCCAGGCGCCCTGTGCTCAGTGCCTCACCTCACAGTCATGGCCTCGCTGGGTCTGCCAGCTGCCTGCATGCCCAGGGTTCGCCCGCTGTGGTCTTGCACTCGGGATGCCTTACACACCTGCGATGCTTTACGTGTTCAGTGCCACCGCTTTTGTGTCGAGACCGCTGCCCGACTCCGCCCTTCCTACTGGTCTGGATGAATGTGTGTATTTTAGCTCCTTGGTTGTCCGACTTCCATACAGTTCAATTTTCTGTCACATCTGGTTGTTACCTTGTTTCTGACTTGTTGCTGACCTTATTTTGGCTGTGCAAGGAGGCACAGTGTGTCTACCTACGCCTCCATCTTGGCCAGCAGTCCTGTATTTTATTTTTTAAGATTTCTTTTTATTCTCTTTTATTCATCATGTCTCTAGAATATTGTTATTGTCAACAGCAGTTCTTTATCTGTAGGCATATAGAACAGACTTGTTGCCATCTTAAAATAGAAATTTCATCATTTCATGTAATAAATGTAGGCAGTTTTATATTGGTGCTTCCTGTGTGCTTTAGAGCATCCTCACCTTTGTCTCTTAGCGCTGTCCTGTCGGTGCTCCTTAAGGATGGATGGCTGCTGCTTGTGTCTGACTCCGTTTGGAGTGGTGACAGCAGGACGCTAGAATTACTGCTTGCTCTGTGGAGAGGATGGGCGGGGGGAGGTGTGGGAGAGTCTAATTGCAGGATTTTTTGCAAATTTATAAAACTATTCTGGAGTAATAGGCAATGTCTTCCCTTAGCCTTTTACTACTAACTAGAAAATGAAGTGCGTGCACGTGTGTGGTATGTGTCTCTGTGTGTGCATACACATGTTTGTCCTCTTTATAGAAGTTCGAGTTTGGCATCATACCTGATAAAACATGTGCCGGGGGAAGAGAGGACTTTAAACACTAGAAAACAGCTCTTAAAACAGTTCATAATGTTTACTCTATTTACTTGGGTTCAGAGGCCTTTTTTATTCTAATGGACCCAGGAAAACTGGTAGATAGAAGAATAATAACCACCACCACCACCACCCAGTAAAACTACTGGCTAAAATAATAATGTAGTAGTAGTAATAATAATAATAGAAACAAATTTGTTTTAAATCTTTATTATTCTACTGGGTGGGATTTTTTTAAGATATGTTTAGAGGGTGTCATAAAATAACCTTTATAAATACTATGAATTGTGTATATAGATCATACCCAAAGATAAGATTACATCTATGACACCTTCCTTTTTATATAATCTTACCCATTTTTCAAATTTATGATAATATAGCTAAGCTTTATCCTGATTATTAAACTGATTGTCCTCTCAGAGAACAGCTAGAGAAATCATTTCATTTTGCTGTTCATTTTTCTTTTGATAATGTTAGCCTCGAAAGAAAATAGCAGGACAATGTAGGGTCTTTAGAGCAAAGAAAACAGTGGCCTGGTTTTCGCCGTTCGTGTAATTCTGTTAATGGGTATCTGGAAGCTTTTGCATTTGTCTGTTCATCCCTGAAACCACAGCACCCTAACTGTGTACTTAGCTTCATTTCAAACCATTGCGAAGCCTCGGCGACAGGTATTCAATTCATCTTTGGCCTATGTTAGCTATTTGCCTTCATTATGATAGATCAGCTTTTTTCAAAAGTGCCCCTTAAGTAAAGTGTACTTTCTCATTCTGAGCATTCTTTTCAAGCAGCAGGAAGTTTCATGACATTTGTGAGGTAGCAAAGGGTTGTCTTCACTGGCCCTTCATTTCACAGTTTTTACGTGCCATCGTGAACGTTCTAAAACTTTTCCTTGTATTTTTATGTTTTATCAGGAGGTGAAATCTAAACACGATCTTGTCTTTGTTTCTTTTGTGTCCACCAACAGGATGAATATAAGCCAGAGAAGTCGCTGTCTGAAGAGGATTTGAAGAATGCAGTGAGCGTGCACCACGCACTGGCGTCCAAGGCCACGGACTACGAGAAGAAGCCGAACGTGCTCAAACTGAAAACTGCCGACTGGAGGGTCTTGCTTTTTCAAGCCCAGTATGTTTTGTGGGTTTGGTTTCTTCTTGTTTTTTAGGTTGCAAAGCATCACCGTGTTCCGAGAGGGAGAATCAGTGTCTGCAGAGGAAATGTTTTGAGTTGGAGTCAAAGTCCTTGCTTATCTCAGAGAGACAGCTAGCTGCCTAAGAAAACTAGAATGAGAAACAGAAACCCTGCGTCCAAGTTCTTGTTTCTGCAAAGGCGCCCTGTGACTTTTACTCAGCCATTTACCATCTCTAGAACTTCATATCCTCATGGATAAAATACAAGGGCTTTATACATGACGAGTGAAATAAACCTGGGTTCAAATCCCCATTTCCTAGCTCTTTGTTCTAGCATGTAATTTAACCTCATGGAACCTCAGTTTGTCACAAGTGTAGATAGCAATGTGAATCTCATAGGGTTCTTGTAAGACTTGAATAAGATCAAGTATAGAAAGTACCTCACAGAGTGCCTGGCACATTGAAACTGTTCAATTGTAAGTGTAGATTTCCATTCATTCTCTCTTTTCTCTCCTTCTGAGTTCTAATTTGTGATTAAACTAGGAGGAAAAGATGAAGTCATATTGTGGGTAAGGAAATAGGATGGCGTGCACTTTTAATAAGGGGTCCACGACAGCTGTTGGATTAGAGGTAGAACATTCCACGTGGAGAATTCTGGATTTGTGAAGTGAGAAACTAGATTTTCAGAACTGAGCCTCTAGAACAGGAATTTTCACAGGACCATGCATAGCGTCAGTGTTCGCGGTGGACAGTGTTACCTATTCACAGCATACCTTTCACATCCTGGACTTGACTTCGGAGTCACTCTCAGTCCAATAAGTACCAACGGACCGCATTTGGCACTGGGGTTAAAATGGCTGTCAAAATAGTGAACGCATCTCCATGCTTGGTGACCAAAACAATGTAAGATCCAAAAAAGAAATAAGAACAAGAATAGGTACTCTGGTGAGTTGTAGATGCTGGGCTGGCAAAGGTATAAAAGTGTGGACATCCAGAGAGGAGGAAGTTGTAAGGAAATCTGAGCGACACAGGATTTTTGTAGTGTGGGAATAAGACAGTTTTACCACCACAGAGGGAACCAGAGCCAGACGTATAATTACAGCTATTAGTAATAAAGTCCTTCAAATGATTCTATTCCCCAACATTATTTTATTTTCAATCTAAAATTCTGGATGTAATAATTCAGGAGATCTAATTAGTTCAGATAGGACTGATGCCGAAATCAGTCAATTGAAAGAACAGAGCCGGCAAAATCAGATTAGAGAGGCGCAGTGCAACGAGGACATGATACCCATGTGGTCTCAGGTTAGTGTGGTTTCTCTCTGAGAAGTCGGTGCAGGAAACGATTTCAGATTGGCTGACATTTTGCCCATCTTCTGTTTATCGATTATATGCATGGTGGATGATTTATTCTGGTTCACAACTGTTTCTGCCACTCACGAATTCCCAAGTGTTTAGTAACCGCTGTCAGTGCTAGACTCTGCGAGTATGTGGCATGTAAGTTAAAGTGTGGTGATGACATCAGATGATTTCTACATCCTCTCGGGTAGATTTTTTAATATCATGTGTATGTGTGTATATGTAAATACACACATACATTGTATACCATTTAATTTCACCTGTTCCCTTTTTCATTCCCTCTGTCAATTTTTCGCTCAGTTGGATTTTAAAATCAAGTATCGGATTGGAGGAGATGAGTTAGTTTTTTAATTAATTTCTTATGTAGCCTAGTATCAGACAGAAGGCAGAGTTTAATATTTATTATCAAGTGATTTCACTTTTTTCTTCCCTCTGTGTCCCTAAGGGACACTCACAGCCCGAATAAATGACTTCAGTGCCGTCTGAAGTCAGCAGTGAGGAATGGGCAAGGTGTGGTGGCCCCAGACCCAGAAAGGCCCTGACGTCAGCACGTTGTTTCTCTAGGAGTCCGGAGGAGATGCAGGGGTGGATAAGCAAGATCAACTGCGTGGCAGCTGTGTTTTCTGCGCCGCCATTCCCGGCAGCCATCGGGTCTCAGAAGAAGTTCAGTCGCCCGCTTCTGCCTGCCACGACAACAAAACTGTCTCAGGTAAGTCATTCTGGTCGTGCTTTGACCTTGGAAATGTTTGTATTTGAAGGTTCAAGGGTGAGACCTTGCCCTGGAAGGGCATGTTGTTTAAATAGGCCAAAAGGAAGAAAACTGGGTCTTACACTTCATGCAGGAAGCTGACACAATTGAGTCAAGGTTAGGAGGACACATACTTTGAATTAGTTTCTAAAATTTATATGAGCTTACTACTCAGTCAGTCATACAGGCCTGGTATTTTTTTTTGTTTGTACTAACAGCTCATATTTTTAAACAAATTAGCTAACATTAGATGTCCTGGATTGGAAACAAGCTTTTTATACATTCTTTCCATTTTGTTTTTCTTTTTTAAATTGAGATTTTCCCATATCCAAGGCTGTATTGGATGCCAAGTGTACAAACATATTCCCAGGGACGCACTACTCACAGTTGAATGGGGCAGAGCCTCCCTCACCCCTCAGGGCGAGCTCAGGGCACCACGTGGGTTTTCCCAGCTTTATCAAGATGTGGTGCCAGAACTTCCTCCCGGATCCATTCACGTGTGCTTCTCTCCTATTGTCAGAGCTTCTCTCCTATTGTCAGATCACGCTCTCTACAGATCGTGTTTCGTTGTGTCCCTCTCCTACTTCAAACCTGACTGAATCCAGGTTTGCCAACTTTAAACCTGTTGGCAATGCCCTATCTCTATCGACTAATTAGGGACTTTGGAAGCTACTTTGATGTCTACTGTGAATTTCTTATTGGTGCAATCATGGAAATAGTTTCCCCTGGCTCTCATCAACCAGGTCTTCATATTTACTGGCTCCTCTACAAATTTGATATCATAATTATCAATGATACATGTATTAATAAATATGTATTATGTGCCTCTTGTACTTCAGAGACTATTTTAGGCTGGAGATAGAAAGGCCAATGGAGCCCAGATGCTGACGTTAGATTGGCAAATAGTGGTGAGGAAGTAATTGTCGCAACGCAGCTGGGTTGGAGGTACAGGAAGGATAAGTCCAGTGTGCTGTGGGGGTGCACGAAAGGGGGATCTCTCCTGGCCTCGGAGAGAAGGAGGCAGCGTGGTAGCTATTATGCAGCTTAAAGGCTGAGCAGCGGTTAGGTGTGGGGGTGGGAAGAGAAAAGAGAGGACCGAAAGGGCCCAGAGGAGAAAGCCCGGGGATGCAGGAACCACACAAAAGTTACCAAATGTGATTTGCGCACAGTGTTGAGAAAAGGCAAGAGATGTGCCTCTAGGGGCGAGCAAAGGCCAAACGATGAAAGGTCTTTGTCATGTATGGGATTTGGATGCTTCACTAATTACCCAGCATCCTTAGAATAATAATGGGAAAGCAGCAAGGCAACATGATTAAATTTGTGCTTTAAAAATCATTCTTGTTAGAATGGGAAGCAAGTATTAGAGAAGGAAACTACTGGAAGCCAAAAGGCTAATTTTGAAGTCAGTGTCCGTAATGCAGAACACAGGTAGCTACGTTAACTGTGGAGGAGATGCATGAAGTGAAAGTGTCTGGGAGATCTCGAGGGTCCGGACCGGGTTGTCCCGGTGGCTCGCTGAAGGGGAGGAACGAGGGCTGTCATCTGGGCTTGAGCAGCCGGGGACTGCGGGGTCTGGCCTGGCCGTTGGGGCCTCATTGTCTCCTGCTTTCCCACCTGTTGCTTCTTCCCTGGGTCCTTTTCCTTTTTCTAACCGCAAATGTTGTGTCTGGTGCCCAGAAGCAGATCCAAGCAGGCACTTGACAATTTTTTTAAGTTAGTTGAGAAGAAACAGGTAGGATGTTATGCCAAGAAAAGGTAGAAAAGTCATGTAAATTAGGACCAAAACTATCTCCTGTGAAGTGGCGGGCAGGTCATTGGGCCCCTCGGTGAGAGCAGCAATGAACAGATGAGGGAGAAGCCATGCTGGTCCTCTCTGAGGGGGAACTGACAGGCAGTGAGGAAGTGGGTGAGGGGCACGTGCATAAGTCTCTCCATAAGTTTATTTTTAAAAAACAGACTGGTAGGAAGAAGAGGGGAGACATAGTTTCAGGAAGGAGTCTTCAGTTTTTGTAAATTCATAATTATTATTAACATGAATCGGACGCTCACCGTGTAAGCCATTGCTAGTGTTATGTACGTAGTTCATGGACAACCGAGAAAGCTGGTAAAAATAAAAAGGAGCAAGCCAACTCACTTTACATGGCAGAGTGGCATTTAATTTTCACTTTAAGAAAAAAGAAAGGCTTTACCTCAGATTGATGACCAGAGAATACGCTGGCAGAATTCTCCATCTACCCAACTGAAATAGCAATGCTTGAAGCAAATGCAGCTGGTTCCCCACTTTATTTCGGGTGTTTAACATAAATAGTAAACCATGTTACATAAGATAAGTGGAGAAGAAAACAATTGAACAACTAGAGGCAAAAAATACCTGCGGAAGTTGGGTTTTGTTCTATTAATTTCATTAGGGATTTCCCAGTTGTTATTTTTCAACGGATTGGTCTTTCTCATAATTACTCCCATGAAAGATTCAGGGGAAAAAGGAAGCTGAAGTTAAGGAGGAACATTAATAAGCATAGAGCTACGTAAGAGTTTTTCCTTGCACTCGCCTCACTGCAGAATCGACATTTCTGTTTACTGTTGTCCTGTTTATGTGTGGGCTGCATTACTGTGTCCCTTGTACATGAAAATGAGTATGTTCATCTATTTGTGTATTTTTACCATGAGACCAGGCAAGCAAGCACCTTTATCAAGGCAGAGTCTCTAATTTTAGTAAATCTTATATTAGAAGTAAAAATAGGTTGCATGAAATTTTTATATATTTCCTTATTTTGAACATAAATCCAGAGAAGTGCAAAAAATGCATATGTAATGTGATCAAAATGATGAGTTCCAGAGTTTAAGTAAGAAAGCAATAACCAGAAAGAAGTATCTTCTTGTGTCACATAAGACAAGATAAAAAAGCCCTTTCAGGAATTTAATTTCTTTGTAAAATAATAAGATGATTTCCTTCCCTACCAGTGGTAAGTCAGCAAATCTTGGTGGGCCTCAGTTTCCATCTGGAAAGCAAGGAGATCATTCTAGAACATTTTTAAGGTTCTACCACTAGCTCTGTTTGGTTTCGTTTTTGCCCAGGTCATCGTGTTTATTTACTGAAAATGAAAAAAATGTTTCATCTTTGAGAGTAAAAGGACAGTTTAGAAACAAATAAGTGAAAACAAGCATGTGATAAAGAACAGGTTGGAAAGCAGGGAAGAAGAGTAGGTGGCACACAGCCTGGGGCAGGTGTTGGGGGGCTGTCTCTGCTGGCGTCACGGTGCACCATCCATGAGTCCTGGAAAGTGCCTGGACACCCCGGAGTGCTTCGGTGCCTTGGAGACTGGTCCTCGTCCTGCAGCCCAGGCATCCTTGACCTCAGCAGTAGCCCAGAATTTTGACCTGGAGAGTCCTTTGGTGCGGGATGAATTACAGGGTGTTTAGCAATAACCCCAGCCTGCACCCAAGGGATGCCAGTATCATTCCCCCAGTGACAACCAAAAGTGTCTTCAGACCTTGCCAAAGGCCCTGTGGGGTCAAAGTATCTCTTTCCCCAGTCCCCCCTCCAGTGTGGAGAGCCCCTGCTTTCGCCCAGCTGCTGCCTTTTTCCCCACACACCCACAGCCTGGCTAAGATTCCCCTAAATGCCAGAACCACTGGGATAATTTCCATTTACAAACTACATGTATAACATTGCGAGTACCCTGCCGGGAAAAAAATTAAACAGTGTTAGGAAAAAACTAAACATTCAATTAAGATTGTTTGGTGCTTTTAAAGACACACTGTTCATCACCCTGTCATTTGCAAGCTTGTCTTTAATTGATTCTTGTCTTCTGTCCAAAACATTTTAGCCTTCACTGTTAAAACTGGTCCTTGTCAGTGTGGCGTGGCTCTTTCGGAACAACTCTGCTGTGTAGGAGGAGTCGCCTTCCGCAGTTGTTTTTCAAGGCAGTGTTGCCAGAGCAGTTTTCTTCTGCGGGGGGTGGAGAGCCTAGTTTGAAATGTTAAGTTTTGTTTCTCCTTCTGGTGGAGCACTTCGGGCCAGATGTCATGGTCGGCCCCGTCCAGAGTCTGTTCAGGACCCCCTTCCTGCCCCTCACAGCAGAGGTCTTCAAACTTCAGTGCGCACAGGACTTAGGTCAGCAGGTCTCTGCGCCCACCCGCCAGAATCTTCATAGTTCACACAGAGGCCTGAACGGGGTCCGGTCACGCACACCACGCACGTGGCCTCAACATGCCTGGCTCCCCCAGACTGTGTCCTCGGGCGGTTTCCAGTGTGTGGAAGACAAGCGGAGCACTCGTGCCAAGGACAGGGCAGAGGATGAGAGCCTCCGGTTGCCCGCAGAGCTCCAGGGCCAGCCAGCGGTCACACCCTCCCGGTGACCCCTCGAACAGGCGGACCTGTGGTGGGGTTTCAGAGGAGCAGGTCGTTCTCGTGGTGTGTCCCTCACCAGCCAGCACCGCTCCCTTCCCTGCCCGTCCAGCTTCATCCTTTCAGTCACAGGCCTTGCCACTTCTTAAACATCTCGCATATCCTGCGCACGTCCCTGAATTCAGCTTTAGTCGTCTCTTACCTGGGTCATGGGTCTCCTGCCTGCTTCAGTCACTCACCCTGTCAGTGCCGAATATTTGAGCAGATGGCCTCCCACACATGTTTTGTGTGGAATGCGCCGCACGCCCTGCTGTCAGGACAGCGTGCCAAAGCGCTGCACGTCCGCGGTCACTGGGGAAGTGCAGTGCACGCCGAGCCGTGAGACCCCACTTTACACGCGTTAGGATGGCCGTGATTTTTTAAAATCTTTTATTTGGAAAGGAGAGTGTGTTGGTGTGGATGTGGAGAAGTTAGAACTCTGGTTGGAATGCAGAAATGACACAGCTGCTTGGAAAACAGTTTGGTGGCTCATTAAATGATTCAGCGTAGAGTTAACATGCGACCCAGCAATTTCACTCCTACTTAGATATCGAGAGGGTGAAAACAACACCCACGCAAAACTTGTCCACAGATGTTCACAGCAGCATTGTTCATAATAGCCGAAGGTGGAAGTGGCCACCAGCTGATAATTGGATGAGGAAATGCGATGCATCCTACAACATGGACGAACCTGGAAAACATTATGCTGCGTGAAAGAAGCCAGTGACAAAAGGGACATACTGTGACATTCCATTCCCAGTGTCTCTTTAGGGGACCTAAAGTGTCATAGAACTGAGTCGGGGTGATGGTCGCAGAACCCTGTGAATAGAGTAAAAAAAGTGAATTGTACACTTTAATTGGGTGAACTGAATGGAATGTGAATTATATCTCAATGCCGACTTTAAAAATTCTCCCCAAGGGATCATCTTGTCGAGGGCGCGCACACCCCCCTTTGGAAAACTCTGGCGGACTGTTCCTGTGACCACGCGACTGCCCTCCTCCAGTCTCGCTCCTCTCCAGTCCTCCCTGGTTCTGGCTAAAATATGTTTCATACTACGTCACTTAACCTTAACTGGCTTATGTCTGCCAATGAGATGCAGCCCAAACTCTGCCTTGGCCTTAGATCGTGATTACACTTCTCCAGAATAGATACATGTTATATTCTTGCCTTAGAGGTCTGTATTTAACATAGATAAATACTTAATGAAATAGTTAATTAAATCACATTGATGTTACGCTGAAGCTCACTAAACACTGTTTAAGGTCTTTAAAACTGGTGTAAACATGAAATGGTGGAACAAAATCTTTCTCGTGGTGCTTTCGGCAGTAGCCCCCCTCACTCTGACTCAGGTCAGATGTTCTGTATGTTAAGTTCCATGCTGCCTGGGTTTGATAAGGTTGCAGTGCTTAGCAATTTGACTTATAAACTGCTTCGCAGATTCCTAGAAATGTCACTACCTTCTGAGTCATCTGCCTACTTTAAAACAGCACAAAGGAAGCAGTGGGAGCCCTCCCATCTTTACCTGCTTCCCTTTAAAAAAATTTTTTATTTACTCACCCCTGTTTCCTGAGGGACCTCTGTATTTGGTATGAACTGTGTGTGCATTATAAAACAGCTACGGCAGTGGTCTGGACTGTCAGCTCATTAGTGCTTAAGGTGTGTGTTAATGTTAGGCAGGTGATACCTGGAAGCCAAAAACTATGCTACAGACAATGGCCTCTGCTCAACAGTGACTAGACTCGGGAGGGTTTGAGAGAGGGACTTGTTGAAAAGAACCGTTTTCAGCCTTTAAAGAGCTTGTAACCATTGGAGGAGATAAAGTCACACAGAAGTCAGAGGCCGTCTTGTAATAAGCACGTGGTACAGACGTTTGAGTGTGGGAGAGGAAGAGAGTGTGCGGTCTGCAGTGGGGTTCCGAGGAAGGGCCTGGGCACACCCTGCATGTTCAAGAGCCGCAGGAAAGGGCGCATCAGCACCAACATAGTTTACCAAGCTTTAAGAGCTGAGGTCAGCCTCGAAACATGAAGAAATGGAACGTTTTGAAGCTTGTTTCCAGCAGCCCTTTGGATTTAGGAAGGTTGTTCCAAGGCAAGTTTATGACTAGGAGTTGGGAGAAGGGGGTGCTGCCCACTGTCCTTACCTGTGGCCTTGAGCCAGAGCCCTCTGGATCTCCATCATCTATCTGTAAGAGGAGTAGGTGAGAAGGGACGACGGCCAGGTTCTCTTCCACTTTCGAGTTCCAAGGATTCTGTACTCCGCAACTGGGGCAGGGGGGCGGGGGCGTGATGGCAGGGGCCATGGCTTCTCCAGCTCCCAGCACAGTGCCTGTCGCATAGCAGGTGTTCAGTGAGAGTTGCAGGTGGGTGGCTTTTCTCCTCCCACCCCCCACAGAGCGTTCTGCTGTCTGTCTCCAGTCCTTGCTATCCCTACTCCTTTCCTCTTATAGCTGCGTCTCTGTATTATCATTCCCTCGTATTCCCCATATCTGTTCTTTCAACCCTTCCTCCATGAGAAATGATAAGCCTTAAGCTTGGTGTGAAAGGCGGAAGAGCTGACTTCTGAGCCTCCCTACGGGTGGCTGGGCCACTGAGCAGCAGAATAAAGGCCCAACCCTGGCTCACCTCGAGACGTGGAACATCCACTTGCCTGGCCCCATTGCCTCATCAGTCGGAAACCCTTTCTTCATGGGAATGGAATTAGAGTTCAGTATTCTAAAACAAAGTAGGAGATGTTCATCAAAGGACTGTACAAGTAGGGAAAGAAGGAAATCTTAGGTGATGTCATCTGATCTTTGCCATTTACGTAAAATTTCACTGCGTATATTATCGAAGCTTTTACCAATTGCATGTACTGACATACAACCACAGTGATTTTTCTTGCATCTATGATTTGAATGCCACTCCTTAAGTTACCACTTCCTGACTTAAAAGTTTCCAGGAGTACATACCATTTCCTGTCTCTGTTCCCTTTCTTTAAACTGTCAGCTGTGTTTCTGTATCTTTGCCTTCTCTGAAATCCCATTTGTTCGTATTGTCTCCTAAGAACAGTGTATCTGCTCCCCCAATGCGTAGTGGGAGCAAAGACTAAAGGGAGGAACCCAGCAGGGCCCGCCCTTGCCTGTTACAAATTCAGTTGCCCTGAGCCTGGGACCGTACCACTCCTGCGAGGCTGCTGCCTCTCCTCCGTGCTCCCCATTGGTTTTGGCCAGGAAAGTCTGCGTGCCTCCTTAACCGGCGGACTTCAGCATTGGTACAGTTTGCATGGTCTATCAATGTAGGCCCTTAAGAGCCACCTGGTATTTATCTGTCACTGGTCAAAATGGACAGATTAGGAAAGTGATTTTAAAATCCTTTTATTTTGAGATGATTTCCTGAATCTTGCCTCATGAGGGAAGTACAGTAGGAGTTAAGCATCGCACATTGAATTTCAACATTTCTTCAACTAGTCTCTTCATAAAAATATAGCCCAAATGACTAACCCTTTATGTTGCTATAGAAATAGTCATGCTTATAACCCATAGCTTAATAGCAATGAGTAAATCCTAGTAAACTGTGGTTTTGGTAGGAAAGTGACAAATATAATATGCTTTGCATAGGAATGTCCTGGCATAAATTTCTCATTAAAATGAGTATAAATTGGGATTTATTCAATAAGAAAGAGATATGAATACTCAAGATGAATATTGGAATATTTACAGAGGCAAAATCTAAAAATACAGAGAATTTTGTAAATTCTTTTACCAAATTATATAAAATCTTATTTGAAAAGAAGCTAGTATTTGGATTCAAATCATTTTATTAACCAAAAAGGAAAATTCCCTTTCTTAAAATGAACTATCAGTCAATATACTTTACAGTGGAAAAATGGGTCCGATGTTTAGCAGCCAGTTTACAGAAGAGGAAACCCAGTAAACGTGAAAACGTGTTCTCCCTCCCCGTAATCGAGAAAGTGTGAATTGGGGTTATAACCGGTCATTAGTTCATACCCATGAAATCAGTAAAAACTTGCAAGTGTGATATACGATGTCGGCAAGAATGTAGCTCAGTGGGAACTTTCCGGCCCACTGTGGAGTTGCAAACTGGGGCAATGCCTGGAACAGTTCCGAGTCACGTTAAGGGCGCGCATATTCTGAAATCCAGAAATTCCACCTCGTGGTGATTGTACTGCAGGGAAATTCTTGCCTGTGTCCCTTAGGCAACGTGTCCAATGCAGTGTCGCTTACAGTAACACAAAGAAACCTGGAAACAACCTAAACATCTCTCAGTGAAACTGTAGTGTGTCCTGCAGTGGAATACTATGCAGTGGTCAAAAGGAACAAACTAGAGCTTATATGTGAACAAATTTTAAAGACATGTTGAATGATAAAACAAGTTACAAAAAGAAGCTTGTTAAGTATAAAAACCTATAGAACATACTACTCTTTCTTTGGTATAGGAATAGCATAAAAAAGGAATAAGGACAGTAGATATACAGGGAGTTTCAACTTATTTTTATAATGTTTTATTTGTTCAACTGGGTGCTAGATACATTAATCCTTTTCAGATATGATTCAGTATGACTTTTTAATACACTTGAAACATTTTATTAAACAGAGAAAATAACTTTTATTTTTCAAAATGATCTAGTCACCAAATATCTTTTGCCAAAAATTCTATTAAATAATTTACACGTTGCAGTAAACATACAAAGGAATATCATTCTGAACGAAGATAGCTGTTAATACATTCTTCTTCTTCGTCAGCTCTGGCTGCCAGAACAACATACCACAGACTGGGTGCCTTAAGTGACAGAGTTTTTTTTGTCACAGTTCTGGAGACTAGAAGTCCCAGGTCAAGGTGCCAGCAGGACTGGGCCCTGGTGGGCGATCTCCCCGTGGGTCACACTTGGCCCCCCTTTTTCCCTCTGTCCTCAAAGGGCCTTTCTTTGGTGTTCGCACCTGGAGAGAGTGTGTGTTCTCGGTGTCTCTTCTTACAAGGACACTAATCGTGCTGCATCAGGGCCCTGCTCTCACGACCTCATTTGACCTTAATGACGTCCTTAGAAGCCCCACCTCCAAAGATAGCCGCATTAGGCTTCAACACGTGAATTTCGGAGGGGCACAAACGTTCAGTTGAGTTGATAACCCGTCTGTAGTCTCCTCGAAGAGAAGAAGAGAAGGATGGGTGAAAAGCTGTAAACAGAAGCTCTCTGCAGCAGGTTCCCCCGTGTTCGGAATGCTCACTGCACGGATGGCAGGCGTGGGGACGAGGACCCCTTTCCGAAATCTCAGAGCAAGTTTCTTTCCCCTGTACTTCCTGGGACTTCTCTGGGTGTGCTGAGTTGTTTTGTTTCTGTTTGTTTCAGCTAGTTGGTATTTTCAAATGACTGGGTTGTCATCTTTGATGGCTGTGCCTGTTCCTGCCACCTCTGTTGTTCCTTCTTCCAGTCATGCATCTGCTTTTTAAAAATGTTCGTTGTTCTTTCTATTCTGATGACTTTAGACTTGGACTTGCTTTCCTTGGTTGGCTTTTAGGATGTGCATTACAACAGATCCTGAAGATATATGTGACTCATAATTCCTGAGTATCTTTTTTTCATTTATATTGGTGTTATATAATCTTAATTAGTGTCTATAATTATTCCTTTCGGCACTCTTTTTAATTATTTCACTCACCTTAAATAAAATGTTTATATTTTGAAATTACATTAGCATTATACAAAATGTATTGATCACCTAGTTTAATCAGTTCCCTTTCATTTGTTTTTGTCCACTTCTTACCGTACATGTGAAATTTATACCCAACAAGGATTTGGATAATTACATGTGAAAGTGGAATAGTAAGCAAAGTAGGTATGGAATGTTAGTAATGAAAAGAATTCCAATCTCTTTGTTTCATTTTTTAAAATACTGCCAGAGGGTTTGATAATGTCTCTTGTTAGGTAGCTTATTGCCAAGGTGACATAAGTGGCCCCCGGGAAGGCAATTCTGTGACACGGGGACAGCCGTGCCGCACTGGCGCGGGATGCCGGGACAGCCCCGTCCAGGCGGCGGTCTCTCCGCAGGTGCATTTTAACCCAGTAACTGCCGGGGGTCAGTGAAGATGAAGGAGGTCAGAACCTGTACTACTTTGGAGGGAAAGACCATAGATTGCTACGCTGTTTAGAATATTACCTGACAGCTTTCAGAGAATTACTTTTTAGTAGCATTGCTTATTTCAAAAAGGGAAAAAATATGCAGACAGGCTCTTCAGTCATCGTGACAGATGGGGAAACTAGCAGCATGGCTGAGTGGCCGTGGAATGGAGAAGCCACATTGGGTGGCACTCAGGACAGGTGTCAACTGCCCAGCGGGTGCCTCGCCTGTCAGATATCGTAGGAGACTTTGTCTCAACTCTGTGGCAGTTACACCGGATAAAGGGCTCTGAAGGCATCGGGCTGTGTGCCCGGGCCTGGGGAGGGAGGCTGGCCTCGGCTGCCATTTTGCCAAGGTTCCTACGACCAGGCTTGGGAAAGCTGGTAGGATGTGGCAGCCGAGGCACACTGGACTATATCCGTGAATTAAAGTCATTCATCGTAAGGGATTTTTATTGATTTATGTTCGGACATTAAATGTCTTAATATTTCCTGCAGGAGGAACAGCTGAAATCTCATGAAAGCAAGCTGAAGCAGATTTCCACGGAGCTGGCTGAGCATCGGTCATATCCCCCAGACAAGAAAGTGAAGGCCAAGGAGATAGATGAGTACAAACTGAAAGATCACTACCTGGAGTTCGAGGTATGCTGGACTAAGTGGACTAAAAGCCTGTACTGAGTTATTTTATGATTTTTCCATGAGACGATTTTTTTTGCAGTTACTGAAACTGCGGGAAGTGTGCTTTGCCCCTGGCTCTAGCTTGGGAGCTCCGGGCCTGGTCTGGGTCACGGTGGCCCCTTATGTGTATGATCCCATTTAAGCATCAAACTAACATCAGAGATAGCTGGCTGGTTGGAATGGCCAGCGTGAGGAAGCACACCAACAATAGATGGGCACGCCGGGGCGGGCACCTGCTGGCACCAGTACATGACGCAAAGCATCTCTCTCTCCTGCTGTCGGCAACGCATTCTTCCTCTTCCCACTTAGTGCCCTTCAGAAGGACACTGATAAATTGTGGCACACCCACACACTGTAGCAAGTCCGGCTATTAAGAAGATTGGGGAGGATGCATGCACTCTGGAAGGGTGGAAAATTTAAGCACACACTGAAAGCAATCTGTGTAGTAGTGAATGTTGCCTTCGGCTGAATTTCCCCCCAAGTTAAACAGCGTCCGGGCAGTGCAGGGTCGGTCCTCTGGCTCTTCCCCGCTCCGGTGCCGCTTCTCAGCATTTCACTTTCTTTTCTCCTTGGGTGTGCTGACTCCATCTTTAGCTCTTCCTTTTCACTGTAGCTCTAATCCGTTTCACTTCCCATCATTCATTTCCCGGATCCATCTTATCATCCTGTTTCCTCCTCAGGCTTGAAACTTAGAATCATCCTGGCCCTTGCAGTCCCCCAAGGTCGAATCCGGAGCCAGGGCCGGCTCGGCCTCTGCAGCACCTCACGCCCTCACTTGTTTCCCTGCCGTTGCTTTTACACGTCCTCGGCTTGGGCGCTGGGCGTTCATCTCCCTCCTGAACCTGGTAGCCGGTCCAAACTGTCTGTCTTCAGTCCACCCTACATACTTCTGATCAGTTTTTCCCCCTAAAGCTCAACTCAAATTACAGCATTCCTCTGGTCCACCGCTGCCCCTGATTTTCCCTACACCTCCCCCCAGAATTTGCCTTCTCGGGAAAGTCTCAGTCCTCTTTGTTTGTAATTTGCTTTTCAGTTGTAGTTGACATACAGCATTATATTAGTGGTCAGACATTTACATAACTTACGAAGTGACCACCCCCAGTAAGTCCAGTGCCCACCTGGCACCATACATAGCTGTTACAATATTATGGACTGTGTTCCCTGTGCTGTACTGTGTATCCCTGTGACTGTTCTTATAACTGGCAATTTACATTTCTTAACCCTTCACCTTTTCCGTCTGCCCCCAGACTCCCTCCCATCAGTCTGTTCTCTATATCTATGAGTTTTTGTTTGTTTATTTATTTTGCTTTTTAGATTCCACATATAAGTGCAGTCATGCAGCATTTGTCTTTCTCTGACTTACATCACTTAGCATAATGCCTCTTAGGTTCATCCATGTTGTCACAGATGGCAAGATTCCATTCTTTTTTATAGCTGAGTAGTAATATTCCATTGTATATATGTACCACACACATCTTTTATCCACTCATCTATTGATGGACACGTAGGTTACTTTCGTTTCTTGGCTATTGTAAATAATGCTGTAAATATATCTTTCTGAATTAGTGTTTTCCATTTCTTCAGATAAATACCCAGGAGGGAATTGCTGGATCATATGGAAATTCTATTTTGAATTTTTTGAGGAATCTCCATGTGTTTTCCATAGTGTGTGCACCAACTCACAATCCTTCCAACCGGACGCGAGGGCTCCCTTCTTTCCGCATCCTCACCAGCACTGCGGATTGCAGAGCCCTGGTCCTCAGTCTGAGGGAATCCAGGTCCCTCTCGTCCTCCCACAGCGGGGTTTTTCCGCAGCAGCCTCCACGTGTGTTAGTCGCATCTCTGCCCACTCACTCCAAGCACACTTTTATGCCTGTTTACCTGCTTTCTTCTCCCCTAAATGTTCTTCCCCTCACCTTAATTTCTGAATATCTCTTTATCTTCCAAGATGCAGCCCGAATCCCTCCTGTGAAAAGCCTGCTCTGCACTCGCTGGCTGGGTTTGCTTTGTGATGGTCCATCCACAGTTGCTTTATGTCCAGATTATTTCACTTTGTATTTATAGTGGATTCCATATCACCTCCCTGGCCCAGGCCTATGCGCCTGTGGAGTGCAGGAACCTCAAGTGCACTTCTAATCTTGCTCTTTGCTTGCTTGCTGAATTGAGCCGGATTTTATGGAAGCTTTAAAAATCTCTTTCTGAGTTATAAAATGTCTGTTATAAAATGTGGCATTAGATCTACTGCAGATCTATGTAGTACTTTCTCCATGGCCAGGCAAGTCCTTGATCTGGGCAGATGAAGATAAACCTTTCTTTTAGTAAACATAGAAGTTTATTAGCACGAACTATAGAAGACTTACCAACAAAAGGCTTGAACAAATTAAAAAAAAAAAACTAGGCAGCTCACCTTTCCCTGGGCTCCTTCATTGCTGGGAAATGGGAGTTCTCAAAAAGCAATCATAATTCTTCACACTTCCAGAATGGCTTTCAGCTCCAGGCCCTTTTAGTTTCACACGTGCTAATTAAATCTCCCCACACCTCAGTCCCTGGCTTCCAGCCCTCAACACCTTGCTTTGTGCCCTTGACTCTAAGGCTGAGGGCCTGTCCCCAGGCGGTGGGGGGAGGGGAGACCAGGGAAAGGTTGCCACTGCCGAGCACTTCCTGCTTTCCAGTCCACTCTGGGGCCCCTGCTGTGCCCAGGTGGCCCAGCCAGAGCCAGCATGTTCCTCTCCCGACAGGAACTTGTCCCCAAGCTCTGTGGGGCAAGTCTTGCTTTCATCGAATGCTTGCCTCCACGAGCCTGAAGATTGCATTCCAGGACTCTCCTCCGCTCATTACAGTCAGACTCTTGTGCTGACACGTCAGGCACGTGGGATTGTCTGTCAGGCTGCGTTAACCTGTGTCTCCCCGGAAGGCAAAAGGGTGCCTCGCTTTATAGATGTAATCTAAAAAGGTTTTGATAGAAGTAATTGGTTTTTTTAAGTGCATCATTATTTTTCACTCATGTAAAATTGAAGTAGGGTATCTTGTGGGGGGTCCCCTTTGCTCTTATTTCAGCCACCAGATTTTGCCCTGGGTGTTTGTTTGCTGGTAAGATCCTTCGCGTAGCATTAAGTACTTTGCTTTATAAGCACCGTCCCTGAGCAGGCCGCTTCATTCCCTAAATAGAGGGCATGGGAGCTCGTGACCTTTTGTGCACTTTGTTCACCGCTTTATCCTCAGCTTCTAGAACATGGAACGCGTCTCAGCACATACTCGGTGAGTGAAGGAGTGGGGCTGTGTTATTTATTATGTGTAAAAGATAACATCACTTGAAGTAGTTTCCTGAGACCGCTTAGTAGCTCCCCTGACACCCCATGGGCACGTGGGGACCAACGGCAGTGTCTACAGATCAGTGAGAATCTCACATGGGCTGTGGCGGGGGGGACCTCAGTCTGTGTGTGGCCTTGTCACCAGCAGAGAACCACAGGCCGGAATTTGTTCTCTCCCCTATTCCTGAGTCAGGGCTACCCTGGGACCTCAGCGCAATTCTGCCGTTTTCACGTCCTGGGAAGGAGAACTGCTCTCACTTTGTTAGCACATTAAGCCGTCAGTAGTAATGCTGGGAGTTGCTCCTGACTTTTTGCATTTTGGTTGCTGATTTCCCAAGTTGCTTTGTACAGACAGTTCTTCATGGTGTCCAAATTCACAGCTTTTGCTATGCCTTAGAAATTCTCCAGCCCCCGGCTGACAGCAAGTAATTAGAAATTCTGCTAAATAGCTGGATTTGGGGTTTTTAAGTCTACACAAAGTCTGCAGAGAGCCAGGAGGCTTCCGTCTACCTCGGGCTGAGCCTGTCAGAAAGACATTCCAAAGCAGCAGTGGGCTGCAGCTGACTACATGCATGCTTCCCTCTCCGAGGACTGTCAATTAAGGGACCTGTGTAGTGTGTGACCGAACTGGTGCCCCCCGGGCTGTGGCTGGTACTTTTTCAGAAGAGTCCACTTAGAACCTGTCACTTTTTAAAGAGTTGTTAGGCACCACGAGTCTAAGGTAAACTCACCATCCTTTGCCAATTTCCAAAAACAAATTATCGGAAATAGCCTCATTCCTTTACATTAACATATCTCTACTCTATTCAGTTCCCACTTCACATAAAAATGTTTGAACCAATCTCCAAGCTTCTGGTGCATTGGGAAGTGTATCCAGATGTGGGACAGATGGGCGGTTTGTGTGGGACATAAAAACTCCAGGGAAGTCCTGGGCTACAGAGATTCCCGTGATAGCACTGTAGTTAGCCGCAGAAATTCCACTTCATGTTTCTTGAGCTTTAAAAACAACAGCAATTAGGAAGTGAAGATACTGTTTACTCCAGGATGATTTTTGTTTAATGTTTAAGATGTTTTCAGTGGCTTATGTAATTAGTTCTTAGACCCCAGTATGGAAAGGGAGACTATGTAGCAGCCCAAGCCTATTAAAAACAAGACTGGGGATAAAAACACGACTACCCCAGACACACTGTGGGTTCAGTTCCAGACCACCGCAATAAAGAGAACATTGCAATAAAGCAGGTTGCACAACTTTTTTGGTTTCCCAGTGCATATAAAAGTTATGTTTACACTATGCTGTGGGCCGTTAAGTGTGCAGTATAGTCTTATGTCTAAAAAAAATATACTGTATGTACCTTAACTTTGAGAAAGCTGACAGTGCTTATAAAACATTTACTGAAGAGGGATCACTGAGGGTCAAGTTCATAGAAGCTCCCTCCCAAGGTCCATGGTAGAACCAGGTGGAAACCTGGTGGCCAGCACAATGCCAGTGGATTCTATATGGTCATCAGACCAAATGTGAACATATTTTTGGCTAGCACAGTGCTGTATTTGTCTTCATTTTGACCCGAATGCATTTATGGAAAGCAAGCAGTCTCCTCCCCACCTTGTTATAGCACATCGGGTAGGTTTTCACATTGTGTCGTTGGCCTGGCCTCAAAGGCATCTGCCTCTCCATCCCTGTACAGAGGCTGAGCCAGTTGAGTAAGCTCCTTGTCTTAGATCTTTGAACTTGGGCTTTGGAATCACTGTCCCTCCGTGATTAGCGAGTGCATACTGTCAGGTATTTGCATTTGCAGGTTCCAGTCCAGCAGAAAAAAAGGGCACTTCCCAGATGGCTCAACCCAGATGCAGAGTAAAGTCCTGTGGGCTTAATGGGCTGGAATTCAGCTGAGGGTCACTCCTGCATGGAGTGTTATGTGCTTGCTATGGCTTAAGACAACCGGGACCCACACAACCACGTGGCTAGGAAGCGCAGTTTTAGAAACAGCAAATGTCCATTGTAACAAACATGCCAGTGTCTGTGGGGCTGCATATTTTAAATCTGGAAAATCTAGGACATTATTGAGGCATGATGGATCTTTTTCTGAATTTCTAATTTTTGGTGGCATGGAAAATGCTGTAATTCCTTCTGGAAGTCATACATTTGAGAATGAGAGCACATTCCATGCAGCATCATTAAGGAAACTCGAGACAGCTCCTCTCTGGAAGTGCACACAATAGAAATTTCCAGTTGTACACCCTCCGTTTCATTGTTGGGTTGTTTGCTGCTGGGGGGGCGGCGTGGTCTGATGTACTTCTGCTTGAGCAGATGCTCTGGTTGTGACCTCAGCCCTGTTTCCTCAGATTGCTCATTTTGTATTTGTCCGCATGAGATAAGTGATTTTCACCCTGACTGCTTTTCCTCTCCCGGGTGGTGCAAGGGCTGCCTCAGCACAGTGCCACCTGTCACAACTCAAGTCCACCTCTGAAACAAAATGATCTTGCTATTAATCTGTAAGTGGCCTTGATCATAATAGTACAAAGATAGCAGTTATTACCCTTCTTC
The DNA here is from genome assembly GCA_028533065.1 of Trachops cirrhosus. NCBI lineage: Eukaryota > Metazoa > Chordata > Mammalia > Chiroptera > Phyllostomidae > Trachops > Trachops cirrhosus. The sequence continues at coordinate 60,520,600 of CM052548.1, read as the reverse complement.
TCCCTGAAGAAAGCAAGGGAGGCATTCCATTAACTTACTTAAAGAAGATTGCTAGCGTGTCTTGACCTTAGCAACCGAGTCTAGCCTGGAATGCAGTGCCCTCCCCCCTTTACAGAAAACAGCACAAAGGTAATTATAAATCTGCGTCTAAGAAGCTAAGATACTGCAGGTTAATCGAATTCTTGGGAAAGTTTTAAAAAAATTTTTTTAGTCAGATGCTAAGTAGTATAATTATAAATCAAAAGCTAGAGACCTAAGATCAGCAGTTGTCTGAGCTCCCAAGTCCAGTTAATAATAGAGACATAATTCTTGTATTGCCATCTGGGATTGCATTTTGTATGACATGATGAAGGAAGGCTAAGACTCTCTGAATTTTAATCTGTAAATGGTGGTGTGCTTTTGAGAGGAGGAGAAGCTTAGCAACTGGATCCTTTGAATTGCATTTTAAATAGATGATTGAAAAGACAGAATAAACAGCCAGTCATGTGACTGGAAATGACTCCCTGTCCCTAACTCCCTCCTTATGCCTGAAATGTCTGTAGTGACAAGGGTCAAAGACTCAAGCACTAAGTTAGTGACATTGGGGAAATGACTAGACCAGGAGTTAGGAGGCGTTTTTGTCTCATCCTTGGTATGTTTATCACATAATTATCCTCTCTGGGCCTCGGTTTCTTGAGTATCGAATTGAGATGATAATTGGATGAACTAACCTATAAGGTCCCTTCCAACTCTATATGCACTTTTGAGAAGAATGACATATTAGCGCCAGTTAGTGTATTAGAGTAACTCACTCTCACACCAACAGAGTTAAACACAGAACAGGAATATTTCCATCTGGAGGTGTCAGGGGGTCTAGACCAGCACTATCCAGTAGAGAGATAATGCAAACCACATATGTAATTGTAAATTCCCTAATAGCTACTTTTAAAACTTAAAACTTGTGGAATTAATTGTAAGAAGATATTGAAATTTAATACAACAGAGCTGTGGCCAGGTGGCTCAGTTGGTTTGAGCATCATCCTGTGCACCAAAAGTTTCAATCCCCCGTCAGGGCACATACCTGGGTTGTAGGTTCAATCCCCAGTCAAGGGGTGTGCAGTAGGCAACTGATGGATGTTTCTTACATCGATGTTTCTCTCTCTCTCTTCCTCTCCCTCCCTTCCTCTCTCTCTGAAATCCTCATCCTCAGGTAAGGATTTAAAAAAAAGTAAAAGAAAAAATAAATTCAATACAACATATCCAGAATATTGTCATCCCAACATGTAATTAGTATATTAAATAGCTTACATTCATTTTTTTCTTACTACATCCTCAAAATTTAGTGTCCATGTCACACTCATGGCACATCTCAGTGCAGACTAGGGCCCGTGCAGCCGCACGGGGCTCACGCTGCTGTGGGGGCAGCCCCTGTGCCTACCGTGCAATCCACTTCCGTGTGGGTCGGGGCTGGAGAGGCCTGGGAGCGCCTGCCAGCAGGCTCCACGCTCGGTCCAAGAGGTGGAGGCTGAGCAGCTGTGGCGTGCAGGTGTTGCACGCCCATCAGGCTCTGCCCTGGTCGCGGACGGTGCCCTTCTGATTCTGCAGTGCCTGTGCTCTGCCGTTGGTTGGGCAGAGAGAGGAGGCCCACCTGGTGCGAGTGGTACGCTCACCCGTAGCCTTGTAGCTTTTTCCTGTCAGCAGCCTGGGTGACAGGAGAAAACCAGATACATTTCCCTCGCAAAGAAGGTTCTCTTGTAAGCCACGGGAACAGCCGCCCTCCTGGTCCCCGTCCGAGTTTTGGTGAATGACCTGCCCCATCTGTTAGTTTGCTGTTGCTGCTCTGGAATCAGAGCAATGAACGGGGTATGCTTTTTGGTTTGTTTTTTTTTTTTTATTTTTACCCAGAGTACTTTATTTCTCTGTAAACTGCATTAGGTTTCTTCTTGCTATTTCCCAGAAGAATCTGTATACTTTTGATGTAAGGGTTTAAAAACGTGTTTGCTGAAGTACCTGATCTGAGATGAAGAGGCTTTTTGTGGGGAGCAGACTGTTGAGGTTCTTCAGGTGTATCTAGTTCAAAATTATTCAATGGATTTACAATGAAAGCTTAATCTGTTTTCAAAAATATTTTCTGTGACAGAAATCATATGCAAGCCCAGAGGTGTTTGCTGAAAGAATTCTTGGCACAGCATTCATTGGAAGGCTAGAAACTGGCTCCACTTGAGCCACATAGAGACTCTCAGAGGAGCACTGAAAAAGTCGTCTGCTTGTGTTCCTCCTCACGGCACGCACTAGGAAGCAAAATACGCAGAAGACTCATGCTGATCACACACATTAGTGAATGTACAGGGCACTCCCATAGTAGCTCTCTTCTCCAGCTTGCTCTGGCCTTTGACAAAACTGTGAAATAGGTGCACCGGGGCCGCTTTTCCCAGTTCCTTTCAGTGCCCTGTTCCCACCCGATGCTTCACCATCCCCTCCCAAGGATCAGTAGTGTGCTGTCTTCCACACATCTTGCTTCCAAGTAGCTCTCACCTACTTAGAGAAGCCTGGGAAGTTTACAGCTGAGAGTGGCCGCATCCCCTCACTCTGCCCACATGGAACCTGAGACCTCGAGGGAGCAGGGACTTTGCTGAGGTTGCTGGGTGTTCTGACTCCATAGGTTGGAAGGTCCTCTGCCACGTAGGACAGAATTGAACATCACTGGTAAGATGCTGCTTACGGGCCTTCCCACGGAAAGGGGCTTTTGAATTGGGAGTACAGAAGGCATAAAAGTGCTTCAAGCTCAAAAGCAATTACTACACCTTGGGCGTGAAATGTCATGGGAGATCAGTGGGCAAGGCTGCTTACAGCAAAGGCCCTTCAGAGCCTCCCGACATCCTACTTGAAACATTGCCTGGAGAGACTGACCTTGTGCCCTCATGCCTGCAGTTGGCCCTTTTGGAGCTGTGAGTCTGTGACAGACAAGCGGCAGTGAAGAAGCTCGGGCGTACCTCTGAGGGACATCTGTGTGACGTTAGACATTCCAGTAGTCAGAAGCATAAGTAAAATATACACCAAAATAATAAGAGCATGACCTATAAAAAATGTTGTCATAATAAACTAAAATTTTGTTTTATACAAGAGTTCCCTAAGGAAAAATTTAATGACAGATAAAGTTTTATACCATAAAAACTAAATTTAGTCTTCTGTCCAGATAAATAGTGTTTCTCTAGCACAAATGACTTATCCAGGTATATAGAAACTTAATTTTACATCCCTGTTTCAAAGGACAATTTTCTCCACTTTACTGAACAGCAGTTATTTTAATTAATCTAATCTGAGTGACATTTTTAAGTCAATTTTAGACTTGGCTGTTGACAAAACCCTCCCACAGAACCAAGCTGGGAGGGGCTGGCAGGAACTGGGATAACCGGAGCCCCCAGTCGGTGGGTTGGAACTGGACAATTCATTTCTTGAATTTCCCACCTGGAAAACAAAATGCATATCTTTCCTAAGTGAGCTTTGTGGGCTTTTAAATTCAGAATTTGGGTTTATTTTTTTAAAAGATAAAAATCTGGGCACTCATACAGACTGGGTTTATGGAAAGGGTTTTGAGAACTAGAGAAACAAAGAAAAGAATGAGAGAGAGCAGTTGTATTTATTTATTAATTTTTAATCCTCACCCAAAGATTTGTTTTTATTGATTTGAAAGAGAGAGAGAATCATCAGTGTGAGAGACAAACATCCATCTGTCCCCTCCCATACTCACCCCAGCTGAGTAGGGATTAAACCCACAGCCTAGGTAAGTGCCCTGACCAGGGATTGGATGTGCAGCCTTGTGGTGCACGGGACGATGCTCCAACCAAGCCACTGGCCAGGGCACAGATGGCAGCGTTTTAAAAATTAGTTCTCAGCAGGAGTCAGGAGGACCCCGTAAGCACCCAGGCCCTGTTCTCCGGTGGGCCCTGAGGAGGGCAGTAGCAGAGCCCAGAGGTGGGGGAGACTCACTGCGCTCCCCTTTCTCTCTGGGGCAGTGGGGTTGGCCTGATCGTCACTTGGCGAGGACTGGATGACGTGGGAGCATGCGCAAATGTGGACACACTGAAGCTCTCACAACTTTTCCTACAAACCCCGTCCTTTCTGTCTGCATCACAGCTTTTGAGCTTCTTCTGCTTGTATTAGCATAAAAAAGTGAGCTTTTTATTTTAGAGGGTTTTTTTTATATTTAAATCACAAAATTTATTTAGAGAGCAATAGAGCCAAAAGGTAGAGCAACACAAAAGAACTGAATCACACTTCCTTAGGTTTTCCCAGAAAGCTACAAACCCTAACCATACAAATGAAAAGTGGTGTGTATTTGCTGTATGAGGCGGGGGTTACCACTGCATGCTGAAACCCCATAGGGAAGTAACATAGGTGGGAAATTTTTTTAATTTTCTTTTTAAAAGTGTAAGTCCTGGCATAGCTTTCAGGTCAGAACTTAGAGAAAGCTCTGTTCGAATGTGATTACTTTCCTAAGTTAGCACGCGGTAGCTGATCAGGAGAAGGTCTGCACAGCTCCTGCCCGTGGAAGACAAACGCAGCCTTTATCTGAACGGCAGTTACTGCCAAGAGCTCCTTCTTGCTGGTTTGCTTTTTATTTTACTTTATTTTACTTTACTTTATTTTTCGTTTTGTTTTGTTTGTTTTCCAGCATAGAGATCTAGGAGCAAAAAGTGTTTTGCTGTGTACATGACATTATTAGTTTTCTTCCCATTTCATTTTAAGACGGCCTTTTACCCTGCCACCTTGCGACAGGAAAATGTCAGGAGGGAATGTATGCAGGGTTTGATTGTTAGCGCTGTGAGGTCTGAATGCAAATGGCCCTGCTCGGTTACAATCGCCGCGCAGCTCCATTGCCATTCAGGCGGTTACTGTCGGATGCATATCAGAGGTCAAAAGGAGAGAGGCTTCTGTTAAATAAAATAAAATGGTATGCAGGGCTCAGGAGAAAAGACACTGCCCAGTCAGACGCCTGTAAATCTATATGTGGATATGGATGTGGAAATATTAAATTTCTTTTCAAATACTATCAATATTTGTGATTTTTTAAAGCAGACAATTAACATTCAATTTAAGCAGCAGCTTGGCCTTCAACATGGTGTTTCGCCCTGGCTGATGTGGCTCAGTGGATTGAATGCCGGCCTGTGAACCTAAGGGTCACTGGTTCAATTCCCAGTCAGGGTACATGCTGGGGCTGAGGGCCAAGTCCCCAGAACGGGGTGCACGAGAGGCATCCACACATTGATGTTTCTCTCCCTCTCTTTCTCCTTCCCTTGCCCCATCTCTAAAAATAAGTAAATAAAACCTTTTAAAAAATGGTGTTTTTATTCCTCCCTAGTCAGCATTGCTGCTAGTGTACAAGAATATATTTTTCTACATATTTGAGGAATGTGTTTGTAAATAATTAAAAACCAACTTAAATAGCAAAAAATGTAAGGAGGTCATGGAGGGGAAAAACAGGACTTCATTTTAGTAGATAAAGAAGTCATTAAACATTTGAATTGTCTTTGGCTCTTGAGCACAGAAGACTTCATGGAAATAGCAAACCTTAAGAAGGAATTTAAGGGAGAAAGTTTGCTGAATGGCAAAACCCCGAAAAGTAATGTTCAGTTACTCATCTGCAGAGAGTAGCTGCTGGACTCGGAGGGTGAAGTCCCGTCTCGAGTTTTCTTTTCTGAGAGTGCAGTTACACTGTGGGAATTTGTTCACACTGTTGGAGAATCCTTAAGGAAGGATGCTGAGCGCACAGCTCTGAGAAGGAATCAGCAGAGACTAACACAAAACCTGTAGTAACCTGACCAAAGGCAGCAAGTGGTCCCTGCGGCACTGCTTGCTCTCAAACCGTCTTTGCCTTTCTAAATAAAAGACACCCTGCAGGGGACCCTTCATGAAGACCGGAAAACGATTTAGGAAAATGAATTAATGCCACACTCAGTGAGTGAGTGGCCCTGTCAGCACCCGGCCACCGGACCCCAAGACTGTCTCTGCTGCCACATGCGTCTCCGAGTCACATCTTCCGTCCCATCACACTTTCAGTCCTGTCTGGAGCTTTGTTAATCCTGGCACAGCAATTACTTTGTGGCATGAAGTTACAGTAATGAAAACACTCAGTCTGATTATGGTTATTACTGTCAGAACAAAGTGCAGGACTTCAGTGTCGTCAGTGATTAGTTGTTGGTGTCAGCAGCAGATTCCTTTCTGTATTAATATTGACGAGACTAACTACTCTCCGACCAGGGACCTCAGAATCTCAGGTGCCTATTGAAATATTTTCCGGAGGTAAATGTGATCCTGGTACATTGCATGTAAATTATACTTAAGAATGATTTTTTAATGGATGCTTTTGTTATAAGGTAAATTTAGAGGCCGTTTTTTGTGTATGGATGAGACCTCATGACCATCCAAAAGAAGAGCCAACACAGCCCGTGTACAGTGGTCCAGTTTCCCTTTATTTTTAACATGAACATGGATAATAAAATTTGATCCTCATTACTGCTACGTAAGAGATACCCAGAAAACACGTCTGTCTGTAATGAACCTCAAAACTATGGTACCAACTGCTTTCTTCTCTGTGAAGAGAGAAGCACAGAGCCTGCTCTCAGTGCACTGTGCGGGGTTTGCTGCGCACAGCGCCGTGCAGTCGCCGTCAGGTGGACATGGACGTGGGAGGGTACAGACCAGCCTTTGCTGAGTGCCGGCTCCCCAGCCTCCGTGCCGCCACACAGGTCGGCCCCGGCGTTTGGGAGAAACACGGAGGGTGGAACACCGAAGGCTGAAGGGCATCCCCAGAGGTGACGGGCTTAGGAACCCATCGGGCATCCACCCCTACGTCTATCTGTATCCCCACTATTTTGATTTTTCTAGAATTTGCCATATTGAAAGTTTGAAATACATTTTTACTAAATATGAGAAATTTTATTTTCTCATGTTTATTTTTTTCTTTCCATTCATACATTCCACAAATGCTTAGTGTGTACTATGTGCTTTTTATGCTGGGGATATATTAGTAAACAAAATCAAAGCCCCTACCCTCATGCCATCACATTTAAGTATTTGTAGGGGGACGATAAACAAGATTTTTTTTGATGAATATGAGGCCAATGGTGAGAAGTGCAAAGGAGGAAAGTAAAGTTATGAACCGCAATATGAGTAGGTGTTAGGATTTCAGGTGTAGCTGGCCAGGGAAGGCCTCCATGTGCAGGTGACAGTGGAGTCGAGACCGAAAGAGGCGCAGGAGGAGAGGGACTAAGCCCCGTGGATTCCTCGGGGAACTGCTCGTGGGGCAGAGAGAATGGCAGCACCAAGGGTTCTAGGAGCAAGAGTGTGTCCCCTGTGCACAGGGACAGCCAGGGAGGGGCATGCTGGCACGCAGTGCACCCTGGAGAGCACCCAGAGTTAGACCAGAGAAGCGGAAGAGGGTTGGCCAGAGTAGGGTTCTCTAGGCCGTTTGAAGGATGTGGTGGTGGGAAGGATTTCTGCGGGTGGGAAGCCACTGGAGCAGTTGGAGCAGAGATCACACGCTCTGACTTACGTTTTAACAGAGTGCATGGGGTGGGGCAGGGCAGGAGCAGGGAGGCCTGTCAGGCAGCTATTACAGTAAACCGGGCACAGGATGATGGTGCTTGTCCAAAGTGGAAGTGGTGGAGGTGGTGAGAAATGGTGTGATTCTCAGAATATTCTGAAAACAGAGGGACAGGAATTGCCAACAGAATAGTTGTGGGATATTAGAGAAAGAAAAGAATCAAGGAGCAAAGTTTTTATTGTCAAATTTTTTGTCTTCAGGGTTTTAGAAGTATCTCTCGCCTGATCTCTCAGTGCTAGGATACTCACCAGCTGGCCGCAGACACTGGCATAGAACTCTCAATAGTTTGGTTAACTCTTAGAATCTCTTAGGTGCCCTCCATGCTGCAGGCTTATAGGGAAGCACTGAGAGAATTGTACTCTGGCATCCGTAGAGATACAGCAATTGATATAAAACCACTAATGGAAATAATATAGCCATTGATTTAATAGTTATTATGTGGCCAGAGTACATCCTATACTGGATGATGTCCATCAATAATTTGTTAAATATTCAGAGAAAACCCAACAAAGGTACATCACACCAAAGCCTGTTAATCAATTATATGAGTATATTTTCCTAAATAAAACAAAGGCAGGAGGTGCAAGTACTACTCAATTGTGATTTTTTTTTAAATGCATGAGACCAAGCTGAGTGTTGACCATTTTATTGGTTAAGAATGCTTTTGGCTGCAAATAACAGAAAATGTGACCAAGTGTTTTCAACAGTATAAACATTCTTTATCTCAAGTAAGAAACCTGGAAGTGCTCGGTTACTGGCCGCTAAGGGCTGCCATCCAGGTTGTATAATCTTCCTGAGTTTCCAGTTTGCTGTCCTCGGCACATCGGCTCTTTTGTTTCCATGCTGACCGGTTTATGGTCTCATCATGGCTTCCTTGGTTTCACACCCTGTGTTCTCCCACTTTTTATCAGGATCACAAAAGCTGCTTTCACAGAAGGACCCTGGTCGACTTCTTACATGTCATTGGCCAGATCTAGGCCACGCGCTGCAAGGCTGACCGGCAGAGGAGGGAAGGGGTTGTTGTGTCCGGTTTGCAGCACGGTCCCTCTCCTGGGGCGCAGCACACTGACATTCTCCGCAAAGATCACAGTTCCATTAGCGCCTGGCTGCTGGGAAGCCACACGTGGCTGCCACGATATCCTACACCAGCTTCTTGGCTGAGGTTGACCACTTGAACAGGATTAGCACGTTGTTAGTCTCTGAATCGGTGTATCAGATACCTTAAACATGATTTACAAATACACTCCCTGCTGCTTCTTGACTTGCCCTTCCTTACACACCAGCTTTCACTTAAAACTTAATTTCACCGTTGGTCTTTTAAAAAAAAGAAGAATCATGTCTTCCCTTTGAAAGAAAGAGAGGAAATAAATGCTCCCAGAAGATGTCTTTCTCACCCACAAAAAAAGGAGATCTCAGTGAAGAAGCAACTTCTGAAATTAGGTTCACCCCATTGCTGTTCGGGGCTGCATGCAGAGCTGAATGCCTCTGCATTCAGAGGCAATATTGGGGCGAGGGTGGGGGGAGCCTCTGGAGAGAGGATGTCCATATTGAGATGAGTCTGTAATCCAGGAAGGACGGGGGGAAACCAATGCCCACTGAATGGTTCTCAGATTAAAAGCATGTTTAGCTCGAATATTTTGAAGAGGCATTTGGTTTGGTTTCAGGGAATGTGGAAAGCAAAGCTGTATTACGGGGTTTCATAGCCCTGTCCCTGTAGCCTTTGTAACTCAGAAACAGAGCGCAGCCATTTGAAGTTCACGAACCCACTTCAGTTTCCTTTTCCTTATTTCCCTTAGCAGTGACTGAGCACCCCTCATTTTCGGGCCCTTTGCGCCCTTGCTTTGCTTTGTCTTTCCTTCTGTCTGATGACTCAAGTCCTCCCACACCTCTATGCTGTGCCTTTTGTTTGTTGATTGACTCATGGATGTAGTTCATTTGGGACAGCAGCTTTGCAGCAGGAGCTGTGGAATGAGCAGGTGAAGTGGTTTTTCTTCATGTACTTTTCAGGTGGATTTTTCTAGCAGTGTCAGCTTCTTCAGAGACTTGGTAGGAGAAAACAGGCCCTGTCACCTTCTCTGCTTTTGTCTCCTTTCAAGATCATCTCAAAAAATTGTCCTTCATACCCCTTTCATTGTATAAATGCCCCAGCTTCGTGAATTAGTATGCCTTCACTGGTTTCCTGAATCTTTCTGAATCATTTTACTAAATCTGATTCATATTGGAAGTAATTCTCTCCTGCAATTTAATCTTGCCACCAAGGAAGGCAGTTTAGAGAGAGATTAAGTAATACGTTTCTAGAGTGACTAGGACTTTGGAACTGTTGTGGTATGCCCTCTGAATGTTGTCTAGTTCAGTCGCTGATTTCACTGACATGCAGAGTGATGTGTAACATTGGTGACATCTTTTTAATTAGCAAATGCCCTTATTAAACTCTTACATAGCTTTCTGAGATAAGCTGAGTATTTTATTCTATTCATTACTTCTTTACAAAAATTAGAATATGTATCAGTAATACTTTCAGCTGCAATTAATAGTACCTGATGAACGGTGACTTAATCCCTAAGGATATTTATTGTTCATACTTAACAAGATACACATTCAGAGGTATTAGGGAATCTTAGAGTTGGGTCCAGCTCACTGTGTCTTCAAGAACCCAGCCTCCTACCCTCTCCATTTTCCTCTGGCCTGGAGAGTTGTTTGTTTATCTTCACGCCCACTGCCCATGGCACAGGGCGCAGCTTTTGGAATCACATCCACGTCCAGGAAGGAATAAGGGTGAAGCCTTAGCGCAGCGCCAGTGGCTTCCCCTCTGAAGCCTCTCCCTTTCATCGGGAAGCACAGTCGCTTTCCCTGAAGCCCTTCAATAGACTTCTTTGTACAGCTCATCGGCTACAAGATCACGTGGCCCATCTTAGCTACAGGTGGGCTGGGAAAGCAAGTGTTTGGGTTTGGGCAACCTTTGCAGTGGGGGGAACGTAGGAGGAGAGGGGGCTGAGAATGGCTTTTGATTGGCCAGACCAACAGTGTCTGTCACAGTAGTCATCCTAACACTGCATTCTTGTGTGTACTTCCATCGCCAGAGAGGAAATGCAGCTTACCAACGTGGGTTTTAGAGTCAGATTTCCTCTATTCAAATCCCAGCTTCACTTTTTTGCTAACTCAAACTTTGGGCTTTTCTCTGCATCTCTTCCCTTTACTGTGAAAGAAGGATGCTAATGTCCTAATTGTATGTGATTAATGTATGAATGACCCGAAGCCAGTATGTGGGCATTCCCCAGACGTTATCTCCATCACCCGCTTGGGGCCCCCACACAGACCAAACCCAGAGTGAACTTAATGATTCGAAGCTTTTTTCTACTTTGAATGACAACTTGAAAAACTTCCCATAGCTTCATCTTCATAATTACTAACTTAAAACTGAGATACACAAAAATCTTAGTCTGACTAGAAAAGTTCCTAAAAGGTTTATAGTCGTAACAGAATGTGCTTGCCTTTGCTGGGACAGTTTATAACTGATGTGCTTTTTTTGTTTAGAAATAAAACACTTTGGGACTTCTGTAAATTCTGAATGTGTTGAAACAATACAGTGAAAGACTTACTTTGACTAGAATCTATTAAATCAGGAATCTGAGACCCTTCTGTAATTTGCAGTGTATATAATGGTTCTAAAAAGGGACTCAGAAACTTTTTTAAGAGCACCAATTAAGGATATAGAAAAAAAAAAATCTCTGCCATGTTCTTCTCTATTATTCTTACGCAAAGATGCCCAGAGGCGAGAGAATCTGGAGCTGTTTAAAATGTAATGTATACTCAACAAATAATTGATGAAAAAAATGTAGAATGAGGAAAGCATCAGAAAATATTTTGAAGATTGGCAGGAAACCCAGAGCAGCTCCTAGAAAGAGTTGTGATCTTCTCAAGCCCAATCACCATAGACTGATGCCTCCTTTGTAGAGTTCCAGGGAGTAAGAAAGAGAGTAAACAACCATACCCCAGCCAGGCTCAAGTGCCACCTGGGTCCTGTGAGGGGCATTCAAGTGAGTACAGGCAGCACGGAGCCATTAAGAGCCATCCAGTTACCGAAAACCAGGGGTTACAGCTCCTCCATCCTACACCCTCTTGTTCCCGAGTGCTCGGGAAGCATGATTCCTCCATCTGCATTCCTTCGGAATTCAGAGCAAATGAGAACTAAAATTCTGTCTTCATCTCTTATCTTAATGAACGAATCCATCAGTCCCCTGGAGCTGTTGCCCACGTTGGGGAATGAAGTCAGGTCTTCAGCAGCCAGTCGTGCTGTCCAGGCAGCTGACACGCGAGGTGTGTTGCGCATGCGCATTTGTGAACAGTGTGTTGACTGTGGTTCTTCTCTGACTTCCCCTCCAGCAAGCCCGCTACGAAACTTACGTCAGCATTCTGAAAGAAGGCGGCAAGAAGCTCCTGAGTCACAGCGAGAGTGAGGCCGCGGGACTGAAGAAGTCGCACTCGAGTCCGTCGCTGAACCCAGATTCATCTCCGGTCACTGCCAAAGTCAAGCGTAACGTGTCAGAGAGGAAAGATCACCGGCCTGAAACACCCAGCATTAAGCAGAAAGTTACTTAGAATCCGTCTGCGACCAGGAAAGTGCTGGTCATGGATAAAATAGAGTTTTTCAAGATCTTTCTGGTAAATCCGTGAATATATTTAAAAAAAAATAGTCTGTGACTAAATGGTGCATTAGTAACCTTTTCTATTGTATATTTTTTGTTATTTTCTGTACAGATTGTCTCTTTGCTCTTGATTTCTTTGCTTTGATGGTTTTTGCAACTTGATAACTAATGCACCTTTTCGTGAGGCGGAGGGGATCATGATTTCAGGGGGAATTATGTGTCCCTTCTCCTTTGGTTTTCTCTTGTTTGCACTCTGCTCAATTGTTATGTATTCTCAAACCAACTGTTACACTTTTTTTTTAAGGTAAAAAATTTAATCCATTGTGAAACACTTAACTGGACAAACTTTGTAGCTTAGTAAATTCTAGCCAGAGTTAATATAAACCTTTATATGTGAGATCTCGGCCGGTCACAGAGGTAGAGTTGAGCACTCTCAGAAGTTCAATTCCGAATGACAGTTCTGGGAATCAAGGTGGCCCGCGGGCGGTACGGCCATGCGTGCATCTCATTAGCACTTACTGTTGAGTCCTGACCCTGCTGGCAGCAGGGAGCGGGTGAGAAGATCATGGCGGACTGGCCGGACTGGCCATACGAAGCAGTTGGCTTGCTTCAAGTGCGGAGTCCGTTTCAGCCAAGCAGGGAAAGAGAAAGCGGAACCTTTTTGCCATGAAAGTTGAGGAAAGATGACACCGAGTTCATTTTGTTTTCTAAAGAACTGTGACAACAATCAGCTCCTGGGAGCTGCAGCGGTAGGCATGTGTGCGGTCTGCAGAAACTGTTACCTCACTCCCACGGGGTCTAGACTAGGAATCCAGAATCATCTCCGCTGTCACCACCCTGCCGTCCAGGGAGTTACACGTGCCGAGGCATGGTTGTAAGAATAGTAGGGTCTTAAGCAAAACAGAGTAAGAGAGGAAAACGAAGTTGCAGTTTTCCAACAAGGGAATACTGACTCTTTAAAGTCAACCTGAAAGGAATAAGTAGTCTGAATGAGTGATGGTTGGGAAGCTAAGGAATCTACTGGTTGCATTTACAGAGTTACTTAGTTCATTCTTAGTCTTTCTGCTAGCCACTTCTCTCTGCTCCTACTGAACTTTCTCCTAAAAATAAACACTTTATTTTAAATCATTTCTTTCCATCTACTCAAAATAGTTCTGTTGACCTTTAGGTCGTGAGCTTGTTCCAGTGACCATCCCTTTGAAATTCAGGGCGATAAAAAGGACCCTCTCTTGCACAGGAAGAGATGGGAGTGAGAATAGAGCCCACTGTGAGTTAGCATTCTGGTCACGAAGCCTCAAAACTTTGCAACCCTTAAAGCTGTCATCTCCACAACTTCAGGCCTAATGGAATCGCTTTGAATACTCTTTTCCTCCCACAGAAGTTTGCTCTAGTTCTACTCAGTTTGTTAGTTAAAGGTACTATGACCAAAGAACCCGGACTCTGCGGGAATTGCATGATTCCAGTGAATCGGAGGAGGCCTGCTGTACGCCACGGCGGCCTCCAGCGGTATCTCGTGTGCTGTACCGGCATGTAATTACTGGGTTATTTATTCACCTTCCCTTCCCTCACCTCTCTAAATGTTTGTATTTTGCTGGTGCCCAGAAAGAGGAAACCCCTCTCTAAGGTTGTAGCTGCTTGTTCTCGGATGAGGATTTTGCCACACCTTTGAAAAACTCACTCCAGCCCTCTGTCTCATTTAGGTAAAGACAGTGACTGCATTTATGTCTCAGACAGGGCGTTGACCAGTGTGGCGCATGGACCTGATTCATTGTTGTAGCTTCTGACTGGATTCAAGATGTCCCCCAGGGAATTGTCTTCCTTCCTAGGATCTGAGCAATCAGCCAGTTTGTTTTCTGCCTCAATACCTATCCTGAGCCGGGGAGAGAGGGGTACCCAGACCCTGTCACCTCCGAGCTTCGGCCACCGAAGGAAAACAGACATCCCCGACTGGCTCGAATGTGTCTGCCCACCGTGTGAGTGTCTCTGTGTACACGGGACGTCTCTGTGTGTTTTCCTTAGAGCACTTGACGAGCGTAGAGTGGTACCGCGCTGCCGTGTCTGCCGTTCAGAGTGCCGAGGCTCTGAAACACTTGGTTCCAGTCCGCCGGCAGCCTCAACCCCCTGGTATGACTCACTGATGTTATCTTCAGGAGCTTCTGGACGTGCTAACGCAGTATTGGGTGTGAAGGGCACTTTTGAAGCTGCAGTACACTGTGTTCGCACAGTTTGTCTTTGAGGACAACTGCAGGGTTCTTTGGGGAGCCAGGATGGCAGATCACCCTGGCCTGGTGCTGTCCATCTTTAGGAGCCGGGCTGTGAGCGCCTCCTCCTGGTGACCTCTGGGTTACTGTCTGTTGTTAGCGTACCTGGCGGGCTGCAGATTTATCCTGTAGGAAGAAATGGCCCCTGGTTCAACTGCACTTTGAAACTCTTACCCATAGCCAACCACATTTTCTTCTGCGGTAATTTCTTTCCTATGGTATCAAGTCAGAAGACATTGAGGACATTCCTTTCCCAGCTAAGCCCCGCCTACAGCCAGTTCACGCACGGTACAGGGAGTTCTCCTCCCCCACCCCCCACCCCTGTAGGTACTCCCCACCCCACCCACACCTCACCCACTGCTGGGCCTCGGGAGCCTTGGGACTGCTGTCCACGTAATAAAGCATTATCCTTCCTCACATACATACGCTCGACATTAGTTTTCAGTCTAGGAAATCTTGATAGTCATCAGAACACTTGGGTGATAGTCTCGTTGCACAACTGACCATAGAGGTGGCCCGTGTATTAAGTCTTCCCCCACCTCATGTGTCAAGTTTGATGGGGAGGTGTCAGGGATTCATGGTGAGCAATCCAAACTTAATAGCATGCAGAGTCCTTATTTTATTGCCAGTCCATAGATATTAATTGAAGTGCGCTTTTTAAAAAACATATTATGAACTCTCAGCAATGCCTAATTAAGCCAAGCAGTACTTCTGTGCATTTTAATTAATCTCAGCAAGACCAGCGTGTGGGAGAGTCACCTGGCAGCACTGCGGTTCCCGGGTAGGAAGCAGCTGTGCGAGGCCCTCTGTGCTTCTCCGACTGCCACCTTAACTCAGAAGGTGGGGACTGTTGCCCAGTTAAAAGTGATGTGAGGGATTTAGTTCTGCAAGAGGAAAGTTGGTTGGCTTCCTGAGGCCAAGCCAGCTGGAGTTCGCATTTCACCCTGTGGCCAGACCCCAGAATTTCTGAGGCTGGAGAAGAATCTAGACAACCAGCAGGGAAGGAGGCCCTTTGCCGCCTCAGCACAGAGGTATGGAGTCTTCCGGGGGCCCCTGCCTGCCCCTTCCTCCGCCGGGTCGGGAGCCGGGAGGGTGTTCTGAGAGGAGACAGGGCCTGAGACAGGAGCTGCACCTCTTCTCCGCCTTTGTCCCTAATGGACCTTAAAGAAGTCTCTCCATTGTCGAACTACCAAGACTTTCTTGGGTTTAGTGAGTCGTCTTGAAATTTGAATTCCTTCGCCATTTCTCCTTGTAGCCACCAGTTAAGCTTTTCTAAGCCTGAATTCACAGGGAGTTCATCAGACTTCTTGGTGCAAACCTCTGTCGTGTAGCTCTCGGGGACCCTGTCAAGTTTCAGCTGGGTGGGAGCCAGTGAACAGTCCCTTCACATCTCAAATGACAGAGTTTCTCCCAGTTGTTAAATTAGCACTGTTAGCGGAAGAACCAGAGTGGCATCCTAGGACTTGTTAAAGGTAGGGTCTCGTTATGAGTAGTAGTGTGGTTTGGGGTTTAACTAGCACCTGCTTTTCTCACAGAGCATCTGACTCCCTCTGACAAGAAAAGGTCAGTCACCTTTCTAGGCAGGTAAGCCTCTGGGCCGGCCTTGCCCCAGAGCCTCCTGGCTGTCTCTTGTCCCAGCCCCCGCCGCCAGTCTGCCCCCGGTCAGCCCGTCTCTCCACCAGCCTTCTGCCATCTTCCACCATCAGGGCATCCAGAGGACTTCAGAGATCAGTAGTTTACAGCAAAATTCACCCAAAAAATGCTTCTCCCCTCAGATTCCTTTTCAATGTCTCTCTCACAAGGAGGACTGAAGTCCACAGTCATTGCCATTCTCATGTTGTACCTATAGTACCCAAAGCCCAAGGGGGTGGCCTTCTGCTCAAGACAGTGCATGCAGAGAGAATGTCTTCACAGAAAGAATGTCAGTAAATACTTGAATCTGCATGACAGTTTGTCGACTTGAACGCAACAGCAAGAAAATATTGCAAGTTAAGTAACTGTATATACAGTAGGTTTCCTTCGTCTCTTTGGCTCATCTGTGTAATTCACGTGTGTATCTAGTATTTCAGGCCTTTGGAAAATATCCATATAGATAGTGTGTCAGACATCAAAGAAAATGCTTTCCTGTCACCTGCCAATGTTGTATTTGTGGGTATTTATGGTTGTATGTATGTATATGTATCAACGTGTAGATTGTATATCAGTATATGGTATATGTACATCAAATTTATTTTTGTCCTTAATAACCAGTGTGATATGAAAAGCAAGTAAAAACCTCATAGGATTGAGTATATAATGCAGTTATTGAGAATATATATATAGTGGTACTGTTTTATTAAACTTAAATTCAAATGATATTTTGATTAAATTTTTGTAATAATAAGATTTTATGCTAGAAAATTTCATCTTTGAGCTTTGAATCACCAGGGCAAAAATGACTCTGAACTAACTTTGTGAAACTATTTCAGTGTGCTGTGTACAATACCAAGGGGGGGTGGCTCGTTATAATTTGGGATTACAGAAAGGGAAAAAATCAACGAACAAAAACGGCTATCTTAGCAACTTCAGTATTAAGAGCACTGAAACATAAAGCCAAACGGGCAGTGCTGGGCTTTTTACGAAATGTGATGCTTTGAGCACACGTTCTTTATTGTTGTAATTAGCCCAAGAAAATGGAGCTCTCAGAAGAACTAAACAAGTACCCGCCGTCTCGTTTCTGTGCCTGTGTCTGTTTCGTAGTAGATCAAACCACTCTCCCCGTGCCGCACCCTTCCTCCCGTCCTTCGGAGAAATAGTGCACACGCTAAGGCGTATCAGGGCTTCCCAGGATCGGGTACTGTATTCTAGGTTCGCAGTTGCACAGAAGAGCATCTAGTGTCACAGGTAAAAGAATTCTCGGACAAGCTATGGACCAGGCTAAAACTTTATTTAATATTTTTATACTTAAGTCTCTTTTCCTGCCTCTCCCCAAAGAAGAGCCACTGGCCTTAGTTGTTTGAGCTTACCGCTTGTCTGACAGCATGTACATAGATGACAAGAGATTACAGTTTTATTAACCAGCATGTTCGGTGTGTTCTGAGTGAGCGGTTGAGGGCCGTGTGTCTGTGTAAACACGCTGCCTCGTGTTCTTGTATCTGATCCCGGTGCGGGGAATTGGAGGTGTGGAGCGGGAGACTCATCTTCGGCTCCAGCCCGCCATAGTGTGTTGGTGGTTACATTTGAGCTTTTCTTATTAACTCTACAGTCACAAACTGTTTTTGCAAATATATCACACTTCCTGATTTGTTCTTGACGTGCGGTGAACTGGCTCTGTGACTGATCAGCAGGGTCTTTGCTCTGCAAGACTGCGTTTCCTTCTAAGAATTATAGTGCTTTGCAAAAACATCCATTTGATTCAAGAATCATATACAGCAGGAGTAGCAAAAGTAGAAAAGCTTCATTTTGGGCCTTAATTATTTGAAATATTTGGACTTTCAGTATAAAGCCATGTAGGTTATAAAGCCAAGTTACCATTTGGCATGGATAATAATATCCACTCTGCAGAGAGTGTATATGCGCATTGATTTTTAATGCCATTAGCATACTTTTTTAAGCTATAGAAACAAGAGTAATTAGACCAAATGAAAGTTGGGGGTGGGGGTGGGGGTGGGGATGTGTGTGAGCTAGTCACCTTTCCTTTGGGGGTAGAAGTGCATGTGCTCTGTCCTCTGCTCTGTCCCGGTAGGTGTGTAAGGGGAAAGGGTCGCACATCTCGGCTTCTCACACATGTATGTACACATAGTGAGTGTTTTAAGTTCCACAAACTTGAGACACCAAGGCCAGAGTGCTCTAAAGAAGCGATGAACAGAGTGGGTGGAAACTCCTGACAGGAATGTGTTCCCAGGCAGGGAGGAGTTCGAGCTCTAGTGGGTGACTTCGAGGCGCATTGCATTTTAACAACTGAGGGGATACACATCGAGTCCTTTCTGGTGGACCACCACATTGATGGCTCGCTTGTCATTCACGAGCAGCCACTCTCCAGAGTCCCCCCAGTAGCCGGGGGAAGTTCCAGAAGGCTGGTGTGCACCATTTTCCAGGACGGCATTGCTGCCTGCTCTGGAGATCACGTGCAAACGGAGAGGCGACGAAGCACTCTCCATGGGAGCACCCGTGTGCTTGTCCACTCTCCCCTCGGCACTGCCCTGCCGCGAGAGAGCTCAGACTGAAGGTTGCTGAACAGTTAGTGAAGCACTTTTCCGTCAGCAACCACGAGAAGGAACCTAGCTAAAACATGTTTCCCTTTGCAGGGTAGAGCGCTAACCTCTTATGTATAGTGTTGTAAAATAAGCACCTTAACTTCAATTCCTGAAAATGTTGGTTAATGGAGAGAATTTTGGAGTCTCACTCATTATTTCCCTGTGAGCCTGCCTTGGTAAGCTTCAGACCCGAAGTCCAGCCACAAGCTCGTGAAGGGCAGCACCTCAGGTCTGAGGCTCCTCGCCCGGACCCCTGATCCCGGGGCCCACGGAGGGTGGCAACGTGTTCTCTCTGCAAAGAGGAGCTTCGCCTGGCCTTCCACTCCACGTGGGCTCCTGCCCAGCAGCAGGCACACCCTGGGTTTCACAGGCTCTTTCCTGGCTTTAGGAATCCAGCTGCCCTAATGGGCTGACGCTGCTGAGGCCAGATATCCACTTTGAGAGGGACTGAGTCACTGGGGGTGATGACACAGGACAATGGCATGAAGATAATTCTCAGAAGCCAAGACCAGATATTTTTGCCTCTGCACCCAGATTTCTGGAAATGGAAAACCTTCCGTTTCTGCGGGGAGGGTCAAGGAACACGAAGCTCACTGCCTAGCCATTCTGCTCAGTCCAGGGGAGAGCTGTCGGGTAAAGGCCTGAATGCCTCCCCGCATTCTCTTCTACCTCAAGTTGTAGGAGCCCGTTTCTGGAACAGAAATCGACCCAGTGGAGAACTGATGCTGTCAGCCTTGATGGCTGTAGGACAGGCAGAAGGGAGGTAGTTTGTGCCCTTAAATAACACGAGTGTATATATGTAAAGCAAGCTTTTCACTTTCTGACCTGCTCACTGGACTAGATTCACTGTGGCTCAAACTAACTGGCAGTATGGAACATTCCTTTACCTTCAAAGTTTTCTCCGCCAATCATTTCAGTTTCATTGCAGTCCTGGTGCCATATATCCCTGCAAATTGTGAAAGTAATTAGTGACAAAGTAGCAGCCTCTTCCTTTTCAGTGGCCAAACTGTCAGTGTCAGCAGACTGGGGTCAGCTAGTGGTACTGAACCCTGTTCCTCGTCACCACCCACGAGACGTGAGACAGGCCGTCTCCTAGAAAACAGGGGCATTTGTGGTGGTCACCTTTTGAATGGAACAGTGATTTATGTGGCTATTGTTAAAGTGTTTAAAACTATTTTGAAAATTAAGTTTACATTTACAGTTGCTTTATTTTGTATTAAACGAGCTGTACGTGAAGCTCACAGTTCGCCGAGTTGCAGCACCGGAACCCGCGGCGCTCGCCGGGGGGCAGCGGCGCTGCGGGGCACACAGTGCACTTCCCTAGTGTGTGAATGTTCACGAGTGGAACTGTCCTGTGTTTTTACAAGTTGGGGGTAATTTGTTGTTTTACAACAACAAAATTTATTGCATTGAAACGGTTTTTATGTGATAGAAATCATGCGAAATAGTGAAGGATTTAAAGTATGTATATGATATATGTAAATGTCCAAACTTTAGAAAGAAATAAAACTGACAAATTTCAATCGTTTGGGGGCATGTCTTTATTTGCTTGGTTAAGCGCCTGGAATAATACCTTTAAAAATTCAAACAGGCAACACAGCGCACCCCGCTTCCCTGAGAAGACAGCCACCAGCCCCACAGTGAGAGACTCGGCCTCGGTGGCTGAGCAGGGTGGTGATGAGGCCAAAGTGCTGGCTCCGACCCGCCTCCTGACTGCCGTCTCCCTCGGGGCTTTGCGGGGGGGGGGGGGGGGGGGCACAGCACTTTCTGAAGTAACTTCAAGAATCCATCTGCATTCCCCGTCACCCCTAACACCACTCATCAAGGCCAAGGGCAGAGGAGTCCGTTGCTGCCCTAAAACGCAAATGCTGATCCCTGCTTTCTGGTGCCTAGTGTGTATGTTTGTATCATCAGAACTGAACCTGATGGTTCAACAAGGACAACAACATCTCTGTCCTTGGAACATGAAAAAGATCCCACCCTGGTCAATTGACTTCTGAGTATCGGAGACCACATTTTATGTTTGGGGGTCCGGGCGTTTGAAACGAGGTCACTGGTGACGTCCTCCTAAACACAAAGGAAACCGCGCTCAGAAGAGATGAGGACCGCGAGGATGGGTGCACCTCACGGAAGTAACGGGCTTGGGTGGGGGGAGAGCAGGGGTGTCTTCTGACACCCTCGGCTCGCACAGAAATTCCCCGTTTGGAATCTGAGCCTCCAACATGAATCTTACACAAATACCGAATCACTGCATGCCTGAAGTGAGTATAATGTTATATGTCAATTATATCTCAATGTTTTAAAAGACCAGGAAAAGAAAACCAAAACAGTCTGCACTGTCCAGTTGTCCTCTGGAGCCACAGGTTTTGTGTATCTTATCACATTCTGTTCGTTGTACAATTAATATTATAACCAAAGGGGCCATATAGGTCATTTGTAAGAGATGGACACTCAGGAGAGGAAACTCAAACCCAGAGCGAATTAAGATATTATCATGAAAAAAACTACCAGCTTTAAATAATGTCTTATCTGTAGATTCTATTCCACAGTACTCTGAGATTTATCAAATGAAACTGCTGAATCACTCAGCTTTTACTGAAAAAAAAAATCCTGTATGCAGTAGGAAATACTGGAGACAGGCATATTAGAGGGGAGTGTGAGTTCTGGATGCTGTAGACCAGTGGGCTCGAAACTGACTGTGGGTGGACCTTTAGAGTGAATTATAAGGGAGTAGCAATTACTGGAAGCCAGCCTGGGTTCCCAAGAACAATTCATTTGAGACTACATTCATTTCCTGCTTTGTAAGATTGGGCAGATTAGAAAAATGCAGTAGACAGACTCTCCGAGCTGTAAAAAAGAATCTAACACAGTCCTGAATGAAATATGCCCGGGCAAATAGAGAAATACCGTCTGGACGTTACTGCTGTTGGCAGATGTGTAACCTCTCGAATCGTGCTCACCAGGGCACAGGCAGCAATCACATGGCCCGAAGGCCAAATCCCGCCCTCCACTTTGTTCTATCCAGTCTGGCACCTTGTTTCTACCCCAAGGCAGTGCCGAGCTCTCGCTTAACTGTTAAGGAGTAGTTACATTTATACAGTCCTAAAATTACACCCGGCCCTTTGAAGGCAACCGCAAGGCTGACGCAAGGCTGACGTGGCCCCCGGTGAAAATGCGTTTGACCCCTGCATAAGGGATTCATTTCCACCTGGAAGGGCATTCCTGGTGTCCTGCTACAGAGCTTGCTTTCCGGCCGTCTCTGTTCAGCCTTGTGATAACCTGACTGAAGCTAAAAGAGATGAGTTTGTAAAATGTGTATGTCTTAAAGCTGAGAAAGAACGATTATACTAAATGACAATCAGGATTCGGAAAAAAAATCTCAGGCAGAGAAATGGGGCAAAGAAACAATGTGACGTGTAAATGTGTGCCATCTTTCCCTTCAGTTATAAAGAAAGACAAGGGCCAAGGTCAAGGCAGGACCTTGCGTTGCACAGTACAGCAAGCACACAGGAATGAAGGCCTCCAACTTCAGTCCACAGCGAAGGCAGTGAACCTAGGGATGTGGCCCCCGAGCCCACAGGCCCTTCTCGGGCACGCTCTCTCTGTACGTGTCCGGGACAGGGCAGGTCCGTGGCATTGCCCTTCACCAGTGGCACTGCACCTGCATAAATGGCCTTGAGACTCGGGACGCCAAACGGAGAGTACCAAGAGCAGCAGCCAGGATGGGAAAAATGCAAACGATGAAATGGGAGGAACATGGGCGATGTGTGAACCTGACGGGGATGGTTGACTGGAGACGGAAGGAGGGGAGACTGGTTTTAAGTGAGTATTGTCAGGGAGGGCCATGAGGAGTGTGCTGTCGCAATCCGAGGGGTTTAACTAGGGCTGGTTATTGGACCTAGGAGAAGCAACACAACAGCTCAGTGGGAGGGATCGCCTTCCTCTGAGCCCCGGCCAACAGCTCGGGTCAGATGTAGGCAGGCAGCGGGAGGGGTGTACAGAGGAACAAGAGAAACCTCAGGTGGGCAGTTGGATTGTAATAACGTTAATAGATGTTATTATTTAAAATCTCGACTGAGCACTTAGGAGCCTGGCAATTTGCGAGCCACTTAGCGCAGGTTCTCTCGTTTAATCTCCGTGACGTGGCTCAGTCAGTTCTGGGAGGCCACACCACTGTCGCCCCCATCGGACAGTGGAGGACAAGCCTGTGCCGGCTCCAGGGCGGAGGCGGTTTGCCCGGGTTGTTTTCCTCAACATCTGGTCTCAGCTGCGGGCCTTCCTCCAGGCTCCTGTGACAGCCTGTGATGGGCTGAATGCTCCTGTCTGCCCCAAATTCGTATGCTGAAATGTAAGCACCAATGCGACCGAGGCCTTCGGGATGATTAAGTCAGAAGCGTGGAGCCCTCAGGGGCGGGCCCATATAAGCAGAGGCCGGGGAGCCTTCCACCAGGTCAGGCTGAAGTCAGCCGGCGGCAGCCTAGAGAAGGATCTCACCGCACCCCAACCACGGCCTTGGCCTTCCGGCCTCCAGAAAGGTGAGAGCCGACGTCTGAGGTTTTACAAGCACTTGGCCCCGGTACTTGTTGTAGCAGCAGCCTGAGCCGAGACGCACCCCGTGTTTTACAAGCACTTGGCCCTGGTACTTGTTGTAGCAGCAGCCTGAGCCGAGACGCACCCCGTGTTGTCTTCACGCCGGCCTTGCCACCCGGGGGAGGGAATTCGGGGAGGTGTTCGCGGTTCGGAGTGTTGGTCGGAGTGTTGGGCAGCACGTGTGTCCTTGGGTGTCGGTGGCCCCGTCCCTTCCCTAGCTGTTGCTCAGGGTGCCTGTTGACCCTTGAACAACACAGGTTTGAATGCGTGGGTCCATGTAGACTCAGAATTTTTTCAATAGTCAGCCCTTCCTATCTGGGGTTTCGCATCCGCAGATTCGATAACCGCGGGTAGAAAACAGTGTTTTCTATTCACATTTCGGAAACCGCAGTTGGGCATGTGACTGGTTGGTTGAATCTGCGGATGCTGTATTCTGGATGCGGGTGTTCTGGGGGAGTCAAACGTTCTGCTTGGGTTTTCCTGCCCGGGCTGCAGAGCTAGAGCCCTCCTGTTGGCCCGTTTGCCCTCTGGAACAGGTTTTATCAGGGCAGTCCAGAGGGGACAGTGCTTGTTGCTTTTTCTCACAGCGGTTTGTGGCTTTCGTCTCGTGGGGACAAGGGTCTGGGGTTTATGCCTTTCCTGCAGCAGCTGCGCTTTCCTTCCCAGGGCCACTTTCTCAGGACTTGCCAGTCTTTTCTGTGAGGTCCACGGAGAGAGCCTGCCCTCCGGTGTAAATGCCGCTGACATTTGCAGCCCCCAGGTGCTCCGATTCTCCCTGCACTCAGCCTTGACCAGCTCATTAACACGGGCAAGCGAGGGCACAGCTCCCATCGCTCCCGGACGTCTTTACTGAGATTGCAGGTAGATGGTTGCCCTGCAACTTCAGGGCTCTGATGGGTTCAAGAAAGTCAAGAATGATCTGACTTTTCTTATTGTAACAGTGGGAGGTAAGCTCTTTTCAACTTCTACATCCCAAGCAGAAGCCAGAAATTGATTCGTGTGTGACAAAAAAAAAAAAGCTATCGAATTGTGTATGACAATTGCATACCCCAAATTTCCTATTCTGCTACTTTCCTGAACTGTATTATTTTTATTAATGATTCTCTCGGGTTTTCCAAGTATGTTATCATATAGTCCACATACTTCTCTAGTTTTTATGTTTCTAATTGTTTTCTCGTGCCTTATTTCATTGGTTAATACCTATGGTTGCCAGATTGGACAAGTGAAAATAGAAGATGCCCCCATTAAATTTGAATTTTAGATAAGGTAATTTTTCAGTATATGTCCCATGCAAATTTGGGGGATTCAAATTTAATTGTATCTTATATTTTTATCTGGCAATTCTACTCGTATCTTCAGTACAACATTACACAGTAATGAAAACAGTGGGCATTCTTGACTTTTCCCTCACATTGTATGCATTTTCTATCATGTTAAAGAAGTTTCTGCAATTCCTTTTGATTAAGTGTTTTGTTTATCTGCAAGGAATGTTAAATTCTGTGGAAGCCTTTTATATATGCATGGAGATAATCATATGATTTTTCTTCTTAGTTTCATTTACATGAGGTGTTACATAGACAGATTTCCTAACTATTGATCATTTTGCATTTCCAGGTCAAATGGATTCTATTTGCTAAGTTTTTTAAATGTTTGCATCAATATTCATAAGTAAAATTGGTTTGAATCTCTATTCTGTGTTTATTTATTGGTGTTATCTTTGCTCCATAAGAAAGAATTTGAAAGTTCTTTTTTTATATATATTTTAGAATATTAGAATTATCTGGACTTTGAAAACTTCCTTATAAAACTACCTGGTTCAGTACTTCTTTGTGAAATAAACCTTCGATAATTGCCTCTGTTTCTTTCATGGAAACTGCTCTGCTGTGGTGTTCCAAGTCTGCTGGGGCCAATTTTATTAAACTGCATTTTCCTAGGAAATGCTACCTTCCATCTGCATTTAAAATATTATTTGCATGAAGTTGTACAAAATAAGCTCTTATGTTTGTTTTTAATATCCTGTATTTTGAGGGCTGTTTTCCCCTTGACTTTTTATTTTGCATATTTATGCTTTTTCTTAATTTTTCTTGATTAGTTTAGATGCTGGTTTGTATATTTCTCTGCTTTTTCAAGGGATTTTGTGTTTTGATATTTGTTTTTCTGTTCATCTCTGCTTTAATTTTTCTTATTTTCTCCTGCTTTCTTTTTATTAGTAGCTTTTTGAACTGAAAATCTAATGTTTTTTATTCTCAAGTACTTACTGTTATTAAGTAAATAATGTTATTAATTTTTTCTCTGATCAACATTATAATCATGAAATTTAGTGATGTTTAGTGTTTTCCTTATCATAGTTTAGAACAAACTTTGCAATTAAGATGATCATTTCAGCGCTGATGGGTGTAGCTCGGTGGGTTGGGCGTCATCCTGCAAACCAGAAGGTCGCCCATTCCATTCCCAGTCAGGCACATGCCGGGTTGCAGGTCAGGTCCCCCGATGGGGGTGTGTGAGAGGCAACCAATGGGTGCTTCTCTCACACGTGGATGTTTCTCTCCCTCTCTTTCTTCCTCCCTTCTCCTCTCTCTAAAAAAATAGATGAATAAAATCCTTTTTAAAAAATATGTATTGTGCCCTGGCTGGTGTAGCTTAGTGGATTAAGCGTGGGCCTGTGAACCAAGAGATCACGGTTCGATTCCCAGTCAGGGCACATGCCTGGGTTGCAGGCCAGTTCCCAGTAGGGAATACACAGGAAGCAACCATACATTGATATTTCTCTCCCTCTCTCCTTCCCTTCCCCTCTGAAGATAAATAAATAAAATCTTTAAAAAAAAATATGTATTGTTTTCTGTGACAGTTGTCCCAATTTTCCCCCTTTGCTGCACTCCGCCCAGCTCACCTGCCGCTCCCACAGTCAGTCCCCACCCTGGTGTCCGTGTCCCTGGGTCGTTCATACGTGGTCCTTGACCAGTCCCTCCCCTTCTTTCCACCCTTATCCCCCTCCCCTCTGGTCCCTGTTTGTCTGTTCCTTGTTTCCATGCCTCTGGTTCGATTCTGCTTGTTTGTTTTGTCAGTAGGTTCCTCATATAGGTATGGCATCGTATTTCACCGCCTGGCTTATTTCACTCAGCAAAATGCTCTTCAGTTCCTTCCATGCTGTCACGATGGGTAGGAGCTCCTTCTTTCTTTCTGCTGTGTATTATTCCATTGTGTAAATGCACCACAGTTTTTTTTACTGTTGTTCATGTACAGTTGTCTCCATTTTCCCGCCACCACTTCCCCCCCACCCCAGCTCCCACCCTCAGTCCTTCCCCCCTTTGGCTTTGTCCATGGGTCCTTTACACATGTTCCTTGACAATCCTTTCCCTCCCCTCCCCTCTGGTCACTGTCAGTTTGTTCTTTATTTCCATGTCTCTGGTTCTATTTTGCTATCTTGTTTGTTTCATTGATTAGGTTCCACTTATAGGTGAGATTATATGGTATTTGTTTTTCACTGCCTGGCTTACTTCACTTAGCGTAATAAAATCTTTTAAAAATAATAAGTGGAACAGTGGATCAATGTCTCTCTCTTCCCTTCTTTCTTTCTCTAAAAATCAATTTAAAAACTCCTTTAAAAAAACACATTTTTAATTTTCAGGATAAAGGGCCTGTTAAGTGTGCGCTATTGGTGTCTAATTTGATTGCATTCTGACGGGAGAATGCAGACGGTGACAGTTCATCGCCTCATGAATCGCGACGCCCCTGTGTGACAGCGCAGCGTGGGCGGTTTCCGTGCCTGTTCCACGTGCCCCTGGAGGGGGGCCTGTCCGGTATTTCGGGATGGGAAGTTCAGTGTCTCTCCATACCTTCTGCTTTACTGATTGTGCCTTGGTTTGTTTCGTTTGTGGCCTCTTAAAATTCTAGATGTTTTCCACTCATGATCTGCCTTGGACTGCGAGTAGCATATTAAAACCTATCATTTGTGCGCTTTTCTGAGTCGTTAGTGTGGTTTCTCTTTTGTGAACGTGGTGGCTGTTTTATCAGTGCGTCGACAGCGATAACTATTGAAGCTTCATTGTGAACTTGAACAGTAGCACTCTAAAGCACTTAATAATTTTCCTCTGAAATCCACTGTTTGCTGTAGGAGTCATAACCCTTTTTCCTTACGGTTCACGCGTGCCAGGGGTAACCTTTGTCCTGACCTGTATGTTCAGTCGTCCGTGTCACTTTGCTTTGGGTGTGTTGCCTGGGTGTGCCACAGAATTGGGTTTGCTTTGCGAGCCACTCTGAAAGCATTTTTCTTTTAGTGAGCGAGTCAGTTCCATTTACATTAGTTCAGTGACTGATATTTTTATCTCATCTGTCATATTTAAGTTACATTTACTGTGTGTGTGGTGTTACATAGTTACTATTTCAGTGTGATCTGCCTTTGATCACTTTTATATTATTTTTAGTTGTGTTTAAAATTGAAGTGAAATTCACTTAACATAAAATGAACCCTTTTAAATAAAGTGAACAACTGAATGGCATTTAGTACCTTTTCGATGTGCAGCCACCACTTCTACCTAGTCCCCCCAAATTCCACCACCCTGAAAGGAAGCCCTACACCCATTAAGGAGTTACTCCGCATTGTGCCCGCCCCCCCCCCCCCGCCCTCGAGGCCCCTGGAGACCACCAATCTGCATTCGGTTTCTATGGATTTTACATTACTCTGTGTGTGTGTGTGTGTGTGTGTGTGTGTGTGTGTGTGTGGTTTTTGTAGGGTGTGTGGAATTTGCTAACTTAGAAAATACTGTCATTATTCCATGAGAACTGGGAGGTCTCTGTACCAGTGATCCTTCTTCTTCAAACAAGAATGCCCAGAACTCGCCTCTCAGTGTCGTTTCCGTTGACCAGGTGCAGTGCATGGCACGCATGAAGTGCTCAGCGAAGTTTAGTTGTTATTATTGTTTCGTTGTTGCTGTTCTGATTCACATGGAGTCTTCCCTGCGGCGGAGGCTTTCACCGGGCCCTGGGCAGCCTGGATCCCCAGGAGCGAGGAGCTGAGTTTTAGTTCTCAACTCTGCATTCAACGTGGGTTTGACAAGGAGTCATTTCTACCATTTCTAGAAATGATTTTTTAATCTCCCATACTTTCCCTCTGAGGATAAATGCTTCTTCAAAGCAATTAATCACAGGAGCAGATGGAGTGGGGACGGGTACAAATGTTGGTGGTTCCTGGGTCCCAGCGGGAGGGCGGCCGCGCTCCGCCCTCACTCTGCCTGCGCGGCTCGCAGGCGGTCCCTGCACCATTTGGTATTTTACAAGATTTCCCTTTCCAAACTGAGTGTTTCACCCTTCCTCCAGGTTGCATTTTCCTCCCCCTGGCTCGCTCTCTCCCCATGGGTACCCCCCACCCTCTCCAGGCCCCCCACCACAAATAGGTGATCGCTCCACGGTGTGTCGCTTGAATGAACAGCTTATATTTAGGCCACTTCTGCCCCCAGACTGGAGGGAACATATGCCCTCCCATTCAGTTCCCAGTTTTTTCCAGCTGCCTTTACTAACCCAGCGCTGCCTCTGGTGCCGACTGTATAGCAAGCACCATGTTCTGGCTAAATGGCCCACTGAGGATGGGCCACTGGAACACAGTTGCCCTTGGACCTCAAGCCTTTAATGAACAGTGTTGATTCTTCTGTCACCCCTCAGGCCATGACATATAAAGTACCAGGAGCAACTGTGGCAGCTCAGAAATAAAGAATGCTCAGTTACTATCGCCCAGGATCCATGGAAATCATTCCAGTCCAACTTCCCAGCTTTAGGACAGAAATTGTTCTTTGCATCTCTTTGCTCCCAGTGCTCCTCACGTGCACGGAGTCCTTGGGCACCGGGCAGGCTGAGCAGTGGCCCCCAAGCACATCCCGGTCCCAGCCCCAGAGCCTGTGAGTGCAAGCTGTATGTCCAAAGGGACTTGGCAAGTGTGGTTAAGCTTAGGGTCTGGAGACGGGGAGTTATACTGGGATATCTGGACAGATCCAGTGCAACCGAGGGGATGTGTATAGGAGGCAGGCAGGAGAGAGAGGGGCGGTGGGAGCTGTGTGGACAGAACCAGGAGGGCTGGAGTGATATGAGGAAGGGGTCGCAGGCCAAGGAACATGAGTAGCCTTCAAAAGCTGGACACGGCAAGGAGACAGATTGTCCCCGAGGGCCTCCAGAAGGAACTAGCCCTGCCAACACCTTAACTTTAGCCCATTGGAACTGATTTGGGACTTCTAGCTTTCAGAATTGTAAGAAAATAAATGTGTTGTTTTAAGCTACTACATTTTTGGCAATTCGTTCCTGCAGCAATAAGAAACTAACACAGGCAGTGTTCGTTGCCTCTTGACAAAATTTACGTACTCTGCACTTAGCGGCTAACTTCGGCAGAGTTGGGGGACTCATCCCAGCTCACAGGGATGCTGAGAGACGAAGTGTGGATTAGAACTAGAGTGACTCTGTGTCAGTTAGCTTTTGATGCATAGCAGTTACCCAGAACTCAGTGCTCTAACACAGTGGAGGTTTATTTAGCAATCATAAATTTAAGCTAGGCCCAGCTGGGTGTTTTCCCTGGGGTTGACTGAGCTCATCCATGCACCTGCAGTCAGTCGCCAGGTCATCTGGGGCTTGGCTGGTCTGGGATGGTCTCCATGGGTGGGGTCTGCCCCGCTGCATCTTTGAGGGCTCACTCTGCGTGAACTTGTGGCACAGCTCCCAGAGAAATGGTGAAAATATGCCAGTGCTGAGGCCTGGGCTTGGAACTGCAACAGCACTTCCATTGTGTTGTTTTGGCAAAGCCAAGGCAGAAGATGAGTCCAGATTCAAGAATGGGAAGATTCCCATCTTTTTATTAGAGAAGCTGAACAATGATGTTGGAAAGGGTGATGTTGGTATAGAGAGGAATGATTATTTTTCAGTGTGCTCCATC
Organism: Trachops cirrhosus; assembly: GCA_028533065.1. Classification (NCBI taxonomy): domain Eukaryota; kingdom Metazoa; phylum Chordata; class Mammalia; order Chiroptera; family Phyllostomidae; genus Trachops; species Trachops cirrhosus. The sequence continues at coordinate 60,490,370 of CM052548.1, read as the reverse complement.
ATCTAATTTGACAGTTTTATTTTTAAAGATTTGATTTATTTATTTGTAGAGAGAGGGGAAGGGAGGGAGGAAGAGAAGCATCAATGTGTGGTTGCCTCTAGAGAGCCCCCTACAGGGGACCTGGCCCACAACCCAGGCATGTGCCGTGACTGGGAATTGAACCAGCGACCCTTTGGTTCACAGGCCAGTGCACAACCACTGAGCCACACTAGCCAGGACATAAACTGGGGCAGTTTTAAGAGGGAAAGGGAATGCCTTTAAGAATTACATCAAGAGAGCATCTATAACCCAGGAGGGTCCCAGGCGTTAGGGTGTGAGGGCCCCTGTCTCCCGACCCCAGAGCCCTGGGCTCTTCTCCCCCTGCCCGCCTCCCCCCCCCCACCCCGGCCCACAGTGTGATGAGGCTGTTTCGTGACGCTGGGAGGAAGCCGCAGAGGACAGACCTCAAACGTGAGTCCACGCCACCAGTTCGCATGAGTGACATTGCTGGTGTCCAGGTAAATACCCACAATGGATTTATTTTCCCATTTCTTTCTAAAACCCAAGTGTCTTCCTCATTAAAGCTCTTTCCTGGAGCCTCCGGCACAGCTGAGCTGTCGCCCAGGTGTCATCGTCAATAAAGACAGTTGCTGCTCTGCTTGGCTGTTGGTGCTAGTGTGTGTGTGTGTGTGTTCAATGGGAACAGCTCTTAATAAATATAAAAATGAGACAAAAATAATTTATAGGATTTTTTGTGTAAAGCTCACCTCTGTGACTTGAAACCTTGTCACGGATTTCTGTTGCCCTGAGCTGTAGGGGGTCTGGCCTCCTTTTCTAAATCTGCTACAATCTTCCAAAGCTTATTTCAAAGCTTATTTTACAGCTTGGTTTATAAAAAGCTCTATTTTTTTTTCTTTTAAATAATATAATATTTTTGAAACAGAATTTCTCTGTCAACCTTAGAAATTCTTGTGCTCTGGCTTGAAGTCATGGGCCGGTGCATTTCGGAACTTGTTTAAAACCTAGAATCCCGATGTGTGTGTGCGCGCGGGTCTTTTTAATGACCTGCCGGCAGGAGGCCGTCTGGAGAGATCACTCAGCTGCTAGTGGCTGTTCTGTCTGATTCCACGGCTTCCGGCTTCCGTCTTAGCCGCCCCAGACCAGGTTTCTGGAGAGCACCCCGTCGTCTCCCTCTTCGTCACCTCCGGAGGCCTCTGCTGGTGTGGCCCTCCCTCTAGACCCAGGCGTTTTCCTGCCCGTCCAGCCTTATCCTCGCGGCTGCGAGCCCTCCGGGCTGATCCTCCTGCGCTCCCAGCCCGTGCTGTTCCTGAGACGCCCCTCAGCCCGCCTCTGTCGGTGGGAGGAGAGAAGGGTACAGATGAAAGCGACAGTCATGGCTGGATGGGATGGGATGGGCAGGGTGAGTCTTCACACACAAATGCCCACCGTCCCCTTTCCAAGCGGGGACCACACCTGGCAGTGAGGCAGCACACGGCTGTGCCCACCATCCCAGTGCTGGGCCCCCCTTCCTCGCGTCTGGGGCTCATCAGCTCCCCTCCCCCTCACTCTTCGCTCCTTTCAAGTTATAAGTGTTCCTCAAGCGCATGTTTTCGCGCCCCTTAAAGTACAACCTGCGTACAAAGAAGCAGGTATCAAACACGTACAGATCAACTTCTAGGAACCGAACCCATAGCACCTCCGTATTCCTCACCTCCAAAAGTAGTTACGCTCCTGATTTCTGGTACGACAGGCTCCAATACAGTAGGTGACCTTATCATGGGAAATCATGCGGCATTTGCTCTTTTGTGTGGGGCTGCTTCTACTCGGAGAAACGTTTACGGGGCTCAGCGTGCTGTTGCGAGTAGTTGCAGATCGTTATTTGTGCCTTATAACGTTCCTCCATGGAAATGCCACGGAGCTACTCATTGTTCTGCGCATGGGCACCTCCAGTTTGGAATCATTGTGAATGGTGCTGCTCTGGGCGTTCTTACTCATGTTTCAGTGAATGTCTGCACGCATTTCCAACGGGCAGGATTTCTGGGTCATCGGCCTGGGCTTGTTCGGTTTCGGTAGCAACTGCCCGGGGTTTCCGGGGAGGTTGTGCCAGCTACGTCACACTATCGTAGGCAGCGTGCAAGAGTTCTGCTTCCTCCACGTCCTCGTCGATACTGGGTATTTTCATGCTATCATTTTAACCATTGTGGTGAGTGTGTGGTGGTGCGACCTTGTGCTTTCACGTTTAGTCTCCTTGTTCCCTGGCAAGGGTGAGAGGGTTGCACCCACAGCCCGGTGCTGCGAGGGCCCGTGGAACCGAGTCTGCCGCAGAGGCCTGGCTCTGGCTCTCTTGCCTGCCCCCTGCTGTGTCGGGGGCAGCCTCTTGGGAGTGGAGCGTCTCCTCGGCCAGGCCTGGGCTGTGGGTGGGGGAAAACTATGCCCACCCCAACTCTAGGAACCTAGCCCACTTCAGACAGCTCTAGAGTCTTAAAAACCCTTCGTGGTGGGCTACCTGTGGTGGGCCGCCATCCTGCGGCAGGGACAGCAGGCCCCTAGGCGGCCAGAGGCCCCTCCAGGGGATCAGGCTGCTGCCGCGCAGTCCCCCTCTCATGTGTTACCCTCCTCGAGCGTGATGTGGGCCAGACAAGCACCTCCAACCGCCACGCCTGTCAGTGTAGCGTCTGCCGCCTCTCTGCAAACACAGAGTGTACACCTGACTTCCATGCGTAAGGCACCCCCTCACCTGGCCTGTGGTCAGTTCCTGACAGTCACCCTCGATTTTCAGAGGAGAAATGACTCCCTGCAGCGCTCCCAATGACCCCATGACGTAGGCGCTGTCACCATCAGTCCCGGACAGACGACCTCCGCTGGAGGAACCGTCGTTGTTCCCCAAGTTTGCTGCTGCTCAGGTCCGCGGGGCGGTCTGCGGTGCGCTCCTCCCTCAGAGGCGGGTGGACGGATGGGATCGTTGTCTCTGCAGGAGAAACTCGAAGTGCTGAGATTGCATCCGCTAAGTAAGGTGTTCTGTTTTTTTTCTTTTTAATTATCACCTGAGGATACCTTTTTATTGATTTTAGAGAAAGGATCAGAGAGAGAAGAAATATCAATGTGAGAGAGAAACATCATAGGTTGCCTCCTGTATGCACCCCGACCAGGGATTGAACCCACAACCTAGCTCTGTGTGCCCTGACGGGGAATCGAACCCCTGACCTTTTGGTGCACAGGACAATGCTCTAATCAGTTGAGCTGCCCAGCCAGGGTGAAAGGTGTATCCTTTTCTACCCTCCTCTCCCACCCACCACCAACTTCAATTTCCAAGAACATTGCTCTAGAGAGACTCTCATTTGGATGCTTAATTTCTGTCTGTCCATGGGGAAAAGCATCAGCCTCCCCCTTGCTGGGCAAAGACTTCTTGTCTGGAAGTAGAGGAGCCCTGTCCCCTGCCTGGTGTCCTGTTCAGTTGACTTGTCCCCCTTTCTTGGCCTGCTCTGACCGCACCCACCTGTCAAAGCGGGGCCTTCTATTGCTTACAGCGCCCTCAGAGGCCACTCCCTGTCCTGAGCTGCAGCACTCACAACTTGGACCCAACAATGGAGCTCCCAACGGCCTTCTGTCCTGAGTGCTGCTCCTGGTTTCCTGGGCGTTTGTCTCTGTTGCAGCCTCCAGCGCCATTCCAAACCCCCTGTGGGCCACTGCGTCTCACTCACTCGACCACATTCCTGTGCGGGCCACACCAGGTGCTCCACCTTTCTTACTGCTTATTTCGGCTGTGGTCTCAGTCACAGGAGCTGAAACACTGAGCTGCCCTAATACCTGCTCCTTCGGCTGTGGTCATTTCTGGGTGTGCACCACTGACTTTTGTTCTGACATAACATCTTTTCCTTCGGGTCCTGGGGAGGGCGGTGCCTCACTGGGAAAGAGGGCTTCCACAGTCGGTAGATGCGATCTATGTTTTCCCTCCCACTCTTGGCGCAGTTCTAATTCCCCCATATTTTCCTGGGTGTCTTCTTCCTGCAGATGGTCAGAAGTCCCTGATGCAGACTGAAGGGCCACTTTGCAGGTCTCCAGCTGTTGTGGGAGTTCCGTGGCACCTTTACACTGGATGCAGCTCATTCGCAAAACTGTGGGAATTCCTGGAGCTGCTGGAAATCAAATGCTCCCCCCAACTCTCTAGAGCCCCAGTCAGAGAGGCTGCGGCTGGCCCGATGCGTTTTGTGCAAGGTTGTTCGCCATCAGGACCAGGTGCTCATGGGCAACAGATTTGCCAAAACGCAGGAAGAAGCAGGAGGGAAGGCAAGGTCTGGATCATTTACAGGTCCAACTGACTGCATCAGTGCCTGGATAACTGAAAGGTAACTTCTTTTCATCTCTCTTTTCCCCGGTCAGGGCCACACGACTGAGAACTGTTCAGTCTCCCCAGACACGTTCCTTGCAATCAAGGGCACCCAGCCCTGGGGCCTCAGTCACCTCCCTCCACTGCCACACTCCACCCCACCCCCGCCCAGAACAGCAGCTCCATTTCTCTTCTGTGGGTCCTCTGCTGTTTTCTCTTCTTTATAAATTTTAATTTTCCCTGCACTGAACATAATAAAGTTTAACAGCCCCCACACCATAGTCCGTGGCTCACTGAAGCTCTCCTGAGCTGCATTGCCTTTGTCCTTGAAGAGGCCAGTTCTGTAGAATGAATATTTGAATATCAAACCTTCCTCACCCGACCCAAACCCACTCTACCCTATCGCCTCGCTCCCTGTTCCTCATCCAGTGGCTTCCAAGGAGAGAGAAGGGGCAAGCAAGCTCAGTGCTGGGCTTTTGCCTTCTGCGCACGAACAGGGCAGTCGGGGCACGAGCCGCACTGCCTCGGGGGTGCTCAGGACAGCGATCCCGTCCAGTGCTCGGCTGGTTCCGTATGTGACTGTGGTGGTGACCACACAGATCTGCGCATGTGATAAAGTGTGCAGAACCACACACACACATGCGTGAGTGCACACGAACTCTGAGTAAGGTCTGCAGTCTAGTTAGCAGCCTCCATCCCAGTGGTTACCTAGTTACCGCTGGAAGAAGCTGGGTGGTAAAGGAAATGCAGGGCTCACTCTCTGTGTTATTTTTGCAACTTGCTGTGAGCCTGTAACTATTTTGGAAACGGGAAGTGAAAAGTAACTGGAGTGTATCAGTTGTTAGTTCACACAGGTATACTTCAGCATGTGTGGCCCTCACGGTGACAAGTGGCTGAGTGGCAATATCACCACCGCTTGCCACCAGCGTCCACTAGCTCTGTCCAATGTCATTGCTCCTGAGTCCCCCAGGAGAAATCCACTAAGAAAGGAAGAAAAGACACAACAGCCACTGTCTCCTTCGTTACTCTATTTGATTTTCACAGTAATCTTTTGATGTTGGTGCTGGAATTCCAGAATCAGCAGTGGTGGTGACGTGACCTGGTCCCTCGTTTGTGCCTGAGCTGGGATTGGCGGGGGACCTGCATGCTCTTCCTCGAACCCAAGGCCAGCCCGAAGCAGACAATGGGGTGCCCCTTTGCTCCGAAGCCGCAGCCTTCACCGGGTTTCTGACAGAGGTGCAGCTCCAGGCACTGGGCAGGGCGCGCTGGTCCTCAGAGCTTCCCTGCCCTCCCAGGACCTGCTCCTCAGCTGGGAGCACCTTTGCGCTAAGGCAGAATTTTCCAAACTGCTGTTCGGAAGAACTCTCTGCAGGAGGTTAGTAAGTACTGCATGGGGAGGAAGGGGCCTATTTTCAACTATGTTTGGGAAAATTAACACATCAGGATAAATGGATGAAGTTGGGAAATATGCTCTATTTCAGTTTGAAGTATTTCAGAGCACTACCGTAGATCCTAACTCCGCTCATGAGAGGCCCTGACCTCGGCCCTTTACGTGATGGTTGTAAATGGTCGTCATAGTGGCAATCATCACATCAACCTGTTTTGTGTGCTACCATTCCCAGGGGCGTTCACTTCCAAAGATGCCAATGGATGGTTTGGGGTAAATTAAGCATAGACAGGCATTGGATGGAGGTGTTTCAGGGAAGGAATTGGAGGAAGGACACTGAAATCACATCTTGCAGGTCACCACCTAACCCACACATCCAAACAGAAATGCTCTTCTGTCCGCCCACCCACAGCTAAAACCGTGTCCTCTGTATCATGAAAGGATGGTTTCCTACCCCACTGCCGAAGACAGAAATTTATTTTTAGGTCAGATTTCTTATGATTACAGACAGTGAAGTTCACCTTTTGGCCATTGCTCTGTGAGTCTCGAGGCCAGCTTCAGGGACGTAGCCGCTTCTGCAATCAGGGCGTGGAGCAGTGCGCGCCCCCTGCAGCTTCCCTCCTGTCCCCAGCGCCCGGTGGCCCCGCCCCGGCCTGCAAACCACTCCTCCGTTTTCTGCGCCAATAACTTCGCCTGTTCAGGATGTGGTATGAACGGAGTCACACACAACAGAGCTTCTGGATCCCGGCGTCTTTCACTGAACACATCGAGAGTCTCCCGTGTTGTCGTGGGCGGTGGGGTTGATTCCTTTGTATTGCTGAGTAACCTGCCATCTACGCCAGAAATGTTGAGTCGTGTAAAATTGTTTTTTTTGCTTCCATTCCCTACGGCATCCCAAGTCCTGTTGGTTCTGCTTCCCGAATTTCCCTCAAATTCCCCCTTTGCTCTCCTCACGGGTCCCCCTTCAGAGGCGTTTCTCACTTAGGCTATTTCAGTGGCTTCCTGCCTGGCCTCTCTGTCCTGCCTTGCTCCCCTCAAAGCCAGGCAGTGCCAGAACATTGTCAGTGCTTCTCCCCCCGTGGCATCCTTGGCCACACCCACCCTATCTGTCTGGAAACCTTCTCACTTTCCGTCCCCCCATGAATCCAGGGCTCCATGGAGCTCACAGCCCTCTCTGCGCCCTGGACATGCAGCCAGGTGACCGTGTCTCCCGCCCAGCCTGCCCGATGACCAAGCCACAGCTCCGCCCTTTGGACACGCGCTCTTATAACTCAGTTCATTCCCCAGAGCCTGGAGGGGCCCAGTGAGTGCTCCCCCGCCCCCGTCCCTCCGAGTCCTGGAGGGAACTGTCCCAAATGGCTGTGCAGACACTTCATCTGCATCAGTACTGTTTCCCTGCTCTGTAATTAGAGGGTATTTAAACTGCTACTCCCAGAATGTCAGTAAACTGCATCAGAGCTTATAAAAAAAATACAGCTAATTAAACTTCACTCACTCACATTTCCATCTTCTCCTGGGAATTCATAATGACTTTTGGGCTCTGAGCTTTCATTTTCCTTCCTTTGGGGCTTCGATAGGGGCTGGAAATGTGCTTGGTTGGAAGTAGTGCTGCCCCAGCGGGGCAGGGGGTGGACTAGCCCTTTCTCTCCGTTCTGCCCACTTCCCGTGATGAAGAGCAGTTCTGCAGAGCACCGGAAGCCGGACCCGCAGCCTGGTGCTGTGCTGAGCTGCTCCCGTTCGGGATGTGGTTGGACCCCAGCTGTCCCCACCACAGACCGCGGACTCTGGGACTGCAGCTGCCCCTGGTAACAATGCACTTTGCACTCTACATTATTCCTTCTGAGGGGCATTGGTACTGCTTTTCAGTCTGTTTCAGAAATTACTAAACAATTCCATGTACATCCACTATCAGTTCTCGCCAGCAGCTTATTTATTATATGATTTTCTTATTTACTATCATTTCATATATTGACGGGAGAGACCTGGTTCTTGCTGATGCATGTAAAGAATTACAGATCAGCAAATCTAGTAGCAGGTAATCAGTTTATTAGTGGCCCGTTCCCATGGAAGAGAACAGGACTGGGTAGAGTAGGGGGTGAGAGGCAAAGTTTCAGGACAAAGCCGGGCGGCAAAAGTAGGAGCGGCTGAAGACCAGGTGGAAAGCCCCTGGGCAGCCTGAGGCCCGGTGGCCAGAGGCCCAGTGACCTGAGAGCCAGGAGCATCGAGAGTGCCCTGAACCCCCGAGAGAGAGAGCTCTTTGTTCTGAGGACTTACATTGTTGGTGAGATAGGAGAAAAACAGTTACATATTGATTGGTGGGTAAATGTGATGCCAGCTTCCCTGGGGGAGGTGACTACCCAAACTTAGGGATGTGTGGGGGTCTGTTAGCCTGAATCCTTATCTTGCTCCAAACTCCATTTGTTCATCTTGTTGTAAAACAAATACGTGACAGGAGGCAGTTAATTAAAATTGGGGCAGTTACCCAGAGTTATTTATGGGCTCTTTCTGTAAGCATCAGGGACTCACTCGTAAAATAGATAGTGACTAGAGGTAGACAGTTAACCGAAGTTGTTTTATGGGCTTCTTCTTTGGGCACTGTGGACTCTCTCCCACATTCCAGGCCTTGGGATGAAAGCACAGTTTCAAGGCTTTCTTTCCCAGATAGTGGAAATGCTACATAGAGTTTCAAGGACTTCCGTTTTTTCTTGTTAACATAGTGTTTCTTGTGATGTTGGAACACCTGGCAATATTATCAGACCAGGCTCAGGACTGCTGAGTTAGCATGTGAGACCTGTCTCCTTCCTCCCCCCGCCTCAGTTTACTGTTTATCTAATTAGTAAAAGGCATTTCCTGGCAAGCAGGGTGCTAGATGCTGGCCAGTAACAGTATTGCAGTCTCAGAGTTCTTCCTATGCTGTCTCCTGCCTCACATAGATTGATGCATGTCTTCAAGTTATATTTTTAAGAAATGGAGTTCCAGCCAAGATAGAAGCATAGGTAGAAACCCTTTGCTTCCTCGCACAACCAAAAGGAGGACAACAACCAATCTAAAATCAGTAAACAACCAAAATCACTAGAAAACCAAACTGCATGGAACTCCAACAACCAAGGAATTAAGGAAAAAAATCAACCAGATTGATAAGGCGGACCGCATATGCCAACTCAGAAAAACCTCGGCTAGGCGGCTGAGGGGAGCGGCTGACTGCCGAGCTTGGCCGAGCTGCGAGGGAGGGACTGACTTAAGGGGAAAACTGAGTCTCAGAGCTGACCATGGGCTACAGCTGGGGTTGCTGCAGTGGGAGATACTGCCAGTCTGACTCAAGAGTCTGTTGGAAAGTGTGCTAGAGAGAAGCAGGTGAGCTGCATTGCTCCCTCTCTGGCCCCTCCCCCATGGGTTGCCCCACCCAGGTGAATACCTAAGGCCCCGCCCCTTACAACTTATCAGGTGCACCAAGACAAAGAAATATGGCCCAAATGAAAGAACACAGCAAAACCTCAGAACTAAGTGACGAGGAGCTGGCCAACCTATCTGATGGAGAATTTAAAGCCCTGGTAATCAAAATGCTCACAGAACTGATTAAGCTTGGCCAAAAAGTGAAAGAACAAATGAAAGATACCCAAAATGAAATAAAGCAAAATATTCAGGGAACCAACAGTGACAAGAAAGAAACCAGGATTCAAAGCAACAATTTGGAACAAAAGGAAGAAATAAACATCCAACCGGATCAGAACAAAGAAATAAGAATCCAAAAAAATGAAGAGAGGCTGAGGATTCTTTGGGACAACCTGAAATGTTCTGATATCTGAATTATAGGAGTGTCAGAAGGAGAAGAGCAACAGCAAGAAGTTGAAAACTTATCTGAACAAATAATGAAGGAAAACTTCCCCAATCTGGCAAAGGAAATAGACTTTCAGGAAGTCCAGGAAGCTGAGACAGTCCCAAAGAAGTTGGACCCAAGAAGGAACACACCGAGGCACATCATCAAGTTATCCAAGATCAAAGACAAAAAGAAGATCCTAAAAGCAGCAAGAGAGAAGGAGACAGTTACCTACAAAGGAGTTCCCATAAGGCTGTGAGCTGATCTCTCAAAAGAAACCTTACAGGCAAGAAGGGGCTGGAAAGAAGTATTCCAAGTCATGAAAGGCAAGGACCTACATCCAAGATTGCTCTATCCAGCTAAGCTTTCATTTAGAATGGAAGGGCAGATAAAGTGCTTCCCCGATAAGGTCAAGTTAAAGGAGTTCATCATCACCAAGTCCTTATTATATGGAACATTAAAGGGACTTATCTAAAAAAAAAGAAGATAAAAAATATGAACAATAAAATGACAACAAACTCACAATGATTAACAAATGAACCTAAAAGAAATGAAAAACAATGAAAACAAAAACTAGGCAAACAACCAGAACAGGAACAGAACCAGAGAAATGGACATCACACAGAGGGAGTTCATTGGGGAGGGGGAAGGGAGGAATAGGGGGGAAAAGGTACAGGAAGAAGAAGCATAATTAGTAGGCATAAAATAGACAGGAAGAAATAAAAAATAGTGTAGGAAACAGAGAATTCAAAGAACTTATATCTATAACCCATGAACATGAACTAAGGGGGGGAATGGTGGAGGGTCAGGGGTACAGGGTAGAGGGGGGATAAAGGGGGAAAATTGGGAAAACTATAATAGCATAATTGATAAAAATACAATCAATAAATAAATAAATAGAAATGTACCAAAAGTCACCTTCCTGATTTCTAAAATAAGTCATACTGTTTGGCTTTGTGCATTCATGTCCTTAAACCACCTTCCGATCTCTAAATTTTGGCTTTAGCAGATCAAGTGCCTAAGCGACTGCGTGAGACCGCCTGCCAAACAGACACGTCTGTTTCAACAGCTTTGCCGCCTTTGATAGCACAGCGGTGTTTGGGGAGTTTTTCAACATTTTGATGTATCTTGCCCTTCTTGAATAAAAGTCAATGGGCATTTAAAGATGGTTTACATCAATGGCCTTTTAAAGTGAGCTTCTGTCCTGCTTTCCAGGGGCATTCACCCTGGGTGTCTGTGGGGTGCCAAGGCAGGCATCCTCTTTGCCCTTGGTCCACTGCTCTGACACTCCGACCAGAGACCCAGCTCCCTGCCGGCACCTCCTGTCTCCGCCCATCCCCTGGGCTCTGCTCTTCGGAACCAAGGTTCCTGGGGGGAGTGTGTTGTTACACAATCCGTCTCCTCCCACCCCTGGGTCTGTAAGGTGTGGACAGATGTGGGGGCAGAGCGGGAAACCCTGTTTTGGCCACCTCAGACAGCAGTGCCCAGTGCTGGCGGGACAGTTAACCCTGATTTCTTTCTGCTACCCCAGCAGTGCCCTCCCCACAACCACCATCTTAAGGCACAAATGCTACGGGAGCCTTGTCAACCTCTAGCTGACTGATGGTAGATTTTTGCCCTAGAATCTGGAAATACATCATCTTCGTTTATAGCATGGTGATGGGTTGTTTCCCTCCTCTCCTCCAGTGTCAGTGCTGTTTAATGCCAGCCACGCACCACTGCAAGTCTTGTTAACTGGAAGTCTTGTTATGGTGCTGCAGGTAAACTTAGGTACAGAGTGAGTGTTTCTTGGCTTCATTAAAAGATTATTTAGTTTCTTGTTTATATTCCATAAGTTGTTAATTATAGAGCAGTTTTATCTAAGGCCATTCCATGGAAGAGACCCAAAGGACAATATTAAAACGAAATTCCAACATCAGTTTTTAATTGAAAGTTATCCGTGACAGCATTGCGTGCTGGGTGCGCTTACAAATGTTCTCTAATCTCTCGAACAACTCCAGGATGTGATACTATTTTCTGCAGTTGTAAAGGGAGGGCAATGAAGCTTAGAGCGATTGAAGAATTCACCTAATGACAGCTAGTATTTTCCAGAGTGGCACTGGGAAGCCAATCAGAACAGAGAGACCATGGTCAAGGGCAGTGGTCCCCAACCTTTTTGGCACCAGGGACTGCTTTCATGGAAGACAATTTTTCCACAGACTGGGGGAGGGGGTGGATGACTTAAAGCATGCCACCAAATGCAGCCTTAACTGTCACTTGCCACTCACTGATGGGGTTTTGATACAAGTCTGCAAGCAATTGATTTATTATGGTCTCTGTGCAGTCAAACCTCTCTGCTAATGATAATCTGTATTTGCAATCTGTCCCCAGCGCTAACATCACTGCCTCAGCTCCACCTGAGATCATCAGGCATTAGATTCTCATAAGGAGCATGCGACCCAGGTCCCTCACATGTGTGGTTCACAGTAGGGTTCACCCTCCAATGAGAGATTCTATTGACAGCGCTGATCCGACAGGAGGCGGAGCTCTGGTGGTAATGGAAGCCATGGGGAGCGGCTGTAATGCAGATGAAGCTTCCACAGCTCACCATCTGCTGCTCATCTGCTGTGCAGCCTGGTTCCTAACAGGCCACAGTACTGGTCCGGCCCCGGGTTTGGGGACCCCTGGCCTAGGTGCGCATTTCGACAGGAAGAGGTCTTGGTGCTCAGGGAGTGTGGCTCTCTCACCTCTATCAGCATGTACGTTTCTCCTCTGTAAATATTGCAGAGGGAAGAAGCTAAATAGATGTAAAATTAGTCTTATTAGCAATTCATCTTTCAGAACTATGCAGTTCCAACATCAGTTCAAAGTAGATCTCGAAGTTTGGGGCTAAGAAGGTTACATTAAACAAGTGGGCGCCTCTCTGACTGCGGTCCTCCCCCGCGGCTGAGAAGTGGGCTCGCAGGGCCCGTGGGGCCGTAGTGTCCCTTCTTTGCTAACGGGATACTTTTTTTGGTTTGTTTCTATGTATGAGATCCTGTTTTTAAATTGTTGAATTGATTTGCTTGCTCATATTTGTATCAGCCTCGCTTCCGTCTTCTGAAGACTGTAGTTGCCTCTCTATCCTTATGCCCGGATCTGGCAGCCTCCCACATTCTCATTAATTCTTCCTCTCCATGAATCCAGATTTACTGGACGCTTTCTGGACTTTGCCTGTCAGTGGGGATACAGAGGTGACTGAGAGGACAGTCCCCACTCTAGGACGTGTGATGTGTACCCTGAGGAAGTTATGTATCCAGGAATGGCAGAGAAGTGTCCTTTTGTAACCAGTGCCTGAGGAGAGGGTGCTTCCAGTACTGGATGGGGCGTGCCACTGAGTCAGTTGCATAAGAGTGTCTGCTCTGGAGTCAGACACACCTGTGCCGAACCCCCAATCCACCATTTACTGGGTGACCTTGGGCAGGTGAGGAATGTAGAACTCATGGTGGGGAGGGTTAGCCAGGCCCAGCTTGGAGCAGATGCCCAGTGAAGGTCAGAGTCAGGGTCAGATGGTAACAGCAAGCGCTCCATTCTGGCGTGGTCCTGAGCCTGCACTGTAGCAACGCCTGGCAGAGGCCCCACCTACACGGACTTCCCCATTGCCCTGATACACATCCTGATTTAGGTTTCCTGTTACATAAGACCCAGCTCTTAATGTTTCCATTTCAAAATTCCTCTGTCTTCTATCACTCATTCCCCATTTCATGCTTCCAGATGTGTGTTCCAAAGGGGGGGACCTCACAGTCTCAGTACTCCAATGGGATTTACCTGTAGAAACACGGGGGAAACCCCACTTTGTTCTTGCCTCTGCCCACGGAGAAGCCCGGGCAAAGTGCTCAGGTGTGTTCAGCTCTGCCCCTGACCCCTTTGCTGCAGGGAACTCCTGAGAGCAGGGAGGGGGAAGCCCAGGGCTAGTGAAGCCCGCCAACCCAGCATGTGTCCTGCGGGCACATAAACCTCTCACACCCCTGGGATCATATCATCTCAGGCCTGAAAGCAATTTTAAATGCTGGCTATTGGCTACTCCCCTTTCTATGCTTAAATCCCCCCTACAGCCACCCCTCATGACCCACCATCCGCTGCAGCCAGACCCCAGCCGTCCACATGACAATGCTGAGACTGAGGTTGAAATACGTGGCCAGCCTCTGTGTTGCCTGGAAACAGAACTTCTGCTTTGCCGTCAGAGCCTAACCATTTATATCTTGCAATTCAATTGGTTGAGATCAGCACCTGGAACAAAGATCCTATTTTCACCTACTACCTTCTTAACACATGGGAAGCTACAAATAGTTCAGTGTGTTCTGTCAGTGTGGGGAGAGATACGAATTTAAAGAAAAATAGTCAGTAACATAAAACCTGGCAACACGTATTCTTATGAGCATTAAACATTTAAAATTTTTATCACCTTAAAATTTTTACTGTGTATACCAGTAATGGCATATGTTTAATATTCTGGTATATTTGTTGATGGTCTATTTTGAAACTGACCTCTAATCATTTTAATATCGCAAATGGACATAGAAGTGAAAGGTTTATATCCTATAGGAAGAGATGCCAGAGACACCTCCGTTCAGACATCACGGTTCTTTTGTTGGCTGAGAGCGTCAGACAAGTGGAGTCAGACCAGACCTCGGCTCTGCAACCTCGGTGCTTCAGTTCCTCTAAGAAAGAATTCAGAGCCAAGACTCAAACTATATAAAAAAGTTTATTTAGAGAGTCACAGAGGTAAAGAAGTGAACCTAGAAGAAATGGGCTCAGAAAAGAAGTTACGGAAGCAAAACCCCTGGGGCTTGGGAGGAAGAGGGAGACAAGGAAAGCGTGCCTGGGGAAGGGGTGGGGGAAGGCGTGGGTGTGCTCCACAGAGAGAGCCGCACTGGCTCCTTCTTCTGGAGGGTGTTTGTCTGCAGGTCTCAGGGGAGGATCCCAACAGAGCAGGGGTGACAAACTCATTTTCACCGGGGCCACATCAGCCTCATGGTTGCCTTCAAAGGGCCGAATGTAATTTCAACTCCTTAACAGTTAAGGAGTAGTTACATTTATAGAGCCCTAAAATTATTTCGGCCCTTTGAAGGCAACCATAAAGCTGATGTGGCCCCCGGTGAAAATGAGTTTGACACCCCTGCCATAGAATATCCAGTAGCTTTCCAGGTGTGTCCTTTCAGGCTTGTGGTCTGCACTGATTGGTCGGTGCCAGGGCAGGGGTCATTAGGCAGGGCAGCTGGTTCTGAGGTCAGCCGTGCGTCCCTTGTCTGGTTCTGCTGCTTTCCCGGGCCTGAGGCTGAAACACAAGTGAGGCCGGCATGTATTTGATGTGGGTCAGAACCTCACTGTCCTGGGGCTTAATGCGTAAGTCTGTTCTCCAGCGTCCCTGTACGTTCTCTCCCCAAGGGGGTCTAGCCCGCCTAACAACATGCCAGGGAAGAAAGGGCGGAGGGGGGTGGGATGGGGTTGGGTGAGCCTTGCTTAGACTGTGGGGCGCCTTTTCCCTGGTTTGGGAACATTTAGATAAAGCATTGAACAGGGAAAAGCAGCAAGTGAAAGGGTTCTGGAAGAATCTTCAAGGACTGTTAGGAAATACCACAGTCTCATTTCCTGCTTGTTCACCATTTCTGGCAAACATAGTCTCCAGGATTGTAAACTAATTTTTGCTATCTCAATTTTTCTTGATTAGCTATTTTGGGAGGCTGTATTGAGGGTGGGAGATGGGGATGTTTGATTACCCCAAACCTTCAAGATGAATAATGGTGTCTTACCCTCGAGCTGCTGAAATGATTGACTTCCAGGACAGCGCCCTCTGTCTGTGCCGTCTGGGTTTGCAGGGTTGGCGCCAGGAACTGCCTTGCAGGCACTGAGCCTGCTGCTCAGGCAGCTCTGCCAGAAGACGCCCAGACTATGTGCTTATGACCTAAACAACCTGGCTTTTCACCCAGTTGCTATTTTAAAAATAAGCCATTTTTATTAAAATTACAGAATTTACAAATCTCATACCTGAAGCAATAACTGTATCATGTGAGAAAAGATGAGGGTTTTGGAACCCCAAGAACTGGATTTGAATCCTCTCTGCCTTGCTAGCTGTGTGCTATTAAGCAAATCATAATATTTCCTCAAGCTTGCTTCCTTATTCATCAAATTCAAATACTAATATCTATCTCAAAGATGTGTGAAAGATGCAATTAAGCAAAATATTTAAAGAATTTTTTCACTTGCACTACCTTATGCAAAAGTTAGTTATAATTATACTGTGGTGGAGAATTTCATTACATATCAGTACTGAAATTATTTAACACGCTACTCCCCTCAACTTTCATTGCTCTGAGATCATAGCTCCTTAGATTTATAAAGTTAGACACTTTTGTTCCACTCTATTATAACTCTTGAAACTTTCTTGAGGTTAGGTCTGTCCATGGCTTGCCTATATCACTGGAAATTGAATAAAGTTTTCTTAGTGTCAAACCCAGTAAAGTCTCCTTCTTCAGGGATGAGAATGCGGAGGGAAAAAGACAACATGGAATTTGTGAGGAGGCCGTTAGAGCAGGAAAAGGGGAACCATCTTGAGGAAGCCTCTTTCTAAGAGTCAGTGGGAACGTGCAGAAATTGTTTGATGCCCTTAATAAGAGACATGGATATACAGTCTCCGTGAAACAGGCTGAGATGAAAAACCCACCAGGAGGAGACAAAATACGAGATTAGCATTTAAGTCTATAAGGAAACAAAAAAATGAGTAAAAGTTCTCAGTAAAGGCAGAAGACTACAGAATTGACACTGGCAAACATTTGAGATAATACGGAGGATGTACCTGCAGATCAGAACACAGCAAAAGGGCCCAATGATTAAAATCATGACAGCAATAATAACCCACAAAGAGAATAAGTAATGGAGCGTCAACCAAGGAACGGGGTATATAGGACGAGAAGGCCAAACTAATTGGAAAGAAAAGTAATTAAGGCTTAGTTGGAGAAAAGTTCCACAGTTGAAAAAAAGTTCCACATTTGAAAAAAAGAAAAAATGTAGATCTAAAGTGTTCATTATTGTTAAAAAAGAGACAGCAGCCCCCAAATGGAGTCACTTGTGCTAAGCCCCACATCACGAAACCAAGACTTAATATTTAACCTAATTGCAGTTACAACCTCCTCCAGGAATGAATTCTTAACTGGTCAGTCTGGAGTTTTCCGGTCACCACCAATGAGGTCATCTACCCTGTAACCCGCTATCTATCCCCCAAGGAGAAATGAGGTAATCCGCTCCCTTCCCCCTTCTGCCTATAAAGCCTTTCATTAGTACAGTTCCTCAGAGTACCTTTCTACTTGCTAGATAGGATGCTGCCCAATTTGTGAATCATTCAGTAAAGCCAGTTAGATCTTTAAAATTCATTCAGTGACGTTTTTGTTATTTAACACTATCTGCCAGTTGAAAATCAACAGAGACTGTCCCACATATGGTCATAGTGTGGCAAAAATCATTCCATTATAATGTCAAACTTAAAAATTCTATAAACGTTCAGGCAGAAAAAAATAGTTTGCAAATAAATGAAAAAAAAAATCAGCCTAACCTCAGACATCTTTACAACACTTAGCACCTGGACAACATTAGGGCAATTTATAGAGTTTGAGCAGAAACGATGGTGATCTAAGAACTGATTGCTTATTCTTGGTGACAGGTGAAGGTAATCAAACGGCATTCTCAAATATGCAAGGCATAAGAAAATACGTCATTTGAAAAAATATGTACTTGGAGACATATCACTTAAGTAATAGCTCAAAATTAACTCAAGAAAGGAAAAGCACAAAGGAAAGACTCATGGTCTTCTCTTCCTTAGTTCAAGTTCAAAATCTGTGTGTCATGTGGTCAGGGTGAATTCTCCTACAGCACTTTTTTTAGGGTTTTGTTTGATTGTTTTTGTTTTGCCTCCTCTATTTTCTTAAGACAAGCAATTTCTTTCTTTACCCACAGTGTTTATCCCAAAATTCAGCTGGAATTTTTCCTTAGCTCTGGTTACTATTTGAAACATTAAACACTCAACCAAAACACTAGTGTGGTTGTGTCAGCATTTGCTTAAAGCTGAACCTACCAGCTTGGGGTGCTTTCCAGAGGAAATCCTACTCAGGCGGATTAATGATTTTATTTTTACAGTACCAGAGGTTTCTAGAACACTTTAATTTAACCTTGGGATAGGCAAAGCTTTCTTAAGCAAGACCCAAAGACTGCTTAGCATAAAGGAAAAGGTCAATACATTGGACAGCCTTTAAATTCAAGATATTCTTTTCATCAAAAAAAACCCCATAAAACCCCACCATGAAAAGAATAAAAAAGCAATCCAAAAAGTGGGAGACTTTTACAACACATTTAACTGACAATGGGCGTATGTCCAGAATATATAAAAATTTCCTCCAAGTCAGTATGTAGGGGACAGTCTAATGGAAAAAACAGCCAGAGATGTGAGCAGAACATTTACAAAAGAGAATAACCCAATAGCCAATAAGTATTTGAAAAGTGCTCTACTTTACTAGTAATAAATCAAATAGAAATTAGAACCACAGTCAGTACCACTATAGACTTACAGGGCAGCAAAAAATTGAAGACTGGCTCTCCCAGGTGTTAAGAAGGATGCGGAATGACGAGGTTCTCACACCCTGCTGAGAGCATGCGGTGGTGCAACCGCCCTGCGAAACCGTTGGTACTCACTGACGCTGAACGTGCAAATGCACCTCGACCAGCAATGTCACTCCTAAACTGTACTCAGAAAAATGCACGTACTGGTGCTCTGAAGACACGTACAGAGACGGGTGAGCTATTCACAGTAGCCGAAGGCCGGACACAACTCAAATACTCATCAACAAGAGAGTGAAGGACAAAGTCGTGTTGTGTTTACATCATACAACGCTACGCAGGAAAGAAAATGATTGAACTACAATTACACACAAAACCATTGCTAAATTTCACATCATCACTGATATTGAGAAAAGAAGCCAATGACGTAAGAATGATATTGCATGACTCCATTTATATAAAATCCAAACACAACTGATGTGGTCAGGGTAGTGGTTCCCTTCGAGGGGGAGGGTGCTTAGCAGGCCTGGAGGGACTTCTGAAACTCTCCTCATGTTCGCTTTCCTAATCTCAGTGGTAGGTGCGTGGTTGTGTTCACTGAATTAATTACACGCTTAGGATCTGTGCACTTCTATTTATGTCTATAATACTTCAATTAAAATATTTTAAAACTTAAAAAGAAATAGAGAAAAAATTTCCCCATTTTCTCCTTTATCTCTCACCCAAACGTCATAGTGATTTCCCAGTTAGCATTCCTACAGGCGGAATCTTCCAGCGGCACGAGGCCAGTCTCATGCCTTGCCTGCCCATCGTCTTCAGTGACTCTCATGCAGAGTCCTTGACGTGGCTCTCCAGCTGCTCCTTAAATTAATGCCACACTGACATACTCTGTAGTCTTAGCTCCCCCTCCGCCTCCCTTCACACTCCACGTTTCCCTACCCTGGGCTCTTGAGTGCGCACCCACATATTAAGGCCTCGCCACATTTCCATCGAGCACACGAAACCCGCGTGGTCTTGTGAGTAGTTCGTTTTGAGGGTTTCTCATAGCACTTTGTCCCTGTCTCACGCTTTCATCAGGTTCTACTGTATGAAGTCAGCCTCTGCTAGAGTAAATGCTTTCTACGGCCAAGCACTGTGTCTCTTTCTTCTTTTTGTAAGCACTGAAAATTTTGAAAGTGAATTTCCAGAATTATGTGTCTCTTTTTTGTGAGCCTGGGGAAAGTTAACTCACATTTTCTGCACCCGTCCAACTCACCCACCATTCATTTCATAAATGGAAAAAAAATCATCAAA
The DNA here is from genome assembly GCA_028533065.1 of Trachops cirrhosus. Classification (NCBI taxonomy): domain Eukaryota; kingdom Metazoa; phylum Chordata; class Mammalia; order Chiroptera; family Phyllostomidae; genus Trachops; species Trachops cirrhosus. The sequence goes on along the minus strand of CM052548.1, from coordinate 60,471,002 downwards.
GCCCTCTCATAAGGATGTAACACAGAAATGTAATTTCACCCACAGAGCTGCAAAGAAGAAAGCCTTGTATTTAAATGACCACTTGGGCAGACATCACATGTTCCTACTGTTTAATCCTCACAGCTAATGACTCCCTCTCTGTGATTTATTCCCCAGAGTTGATTTAACCATTTTACTTTCCTTGCCTTTCAGCTTTAAATTTCACGAGCTTGGTGAGTGACTGAGCTGTTTTCCAGTGGCGGCGCTGCAGTTCATTCCGGGCGCTATTCATTACGCGACCTCGTCGCGCCTGAGCAGAAGTGCTGCGGAGACATTTGTTTTCCCGGACACTTGTTTTTAACCCAATGGCTGTTCGAAACTTTCTGCACATTCTTTCTGGCGCGAAAACGACCATTATCCCACTTGTTCTTAACAGACGACCTTGTCTTCTTCTTTACTGAAGAGATCGATGCCATCTTGAAACCTCCCTGTTTCTAAATGTCTTGAGCTGCATCCATTCCCACTGATCCAGGGAACAAAGTATTTGTCTGAGGGAGTGGTTCTTCACCCCGGGTGCTCAGGAAAACATCCCGAGCCTGGGCCACCCCCACAGAGGATTTGATTGTGTTGACTGACGAGGCTTAGACATTGGTATTTCCTGGAGCCGCCCTGGGCGAGTCCATGTGCAGCCAGGCTGGGGAACGCCGGTCTGCCGGCCCTTCCACTCTTCCTCATGGAGGACCTTGCTCCTCTGATATCTGAGCTCCCCATCCCTCCTCGGGCAAAACCTCTCTCCCTCATCTCTTCCCTCTGAGTCACTGTTCCCTCCCTGCTTATTCCCTTTTTTGCCAAAGCAAAAGAGAAATATACACTTAGTGCCACTTGTCCTTGCCTGATGCTTGCTTTCACTCGGAGCAGGACTCCGTGCTGCTCCAGTGAAAATACGCTCTCGAAGTTCCCGAACGCCCTCTTAGTCGTGGTGGACAGAGTGGTTTTGTTTCAGTTCTTCTTTATCTTGTCTGAAGCACTTCACACTGTTAGACATACTCTTTTCCTTTGAGTTTCTGGTTTTTGCATCCTCTCCTGCCTCGTGGAATTTGTTTTCCATCACTTTTAATTTACAGGCTGGGTCCAGACAAGCGCTGATACCTGGTGCCAGTAGCTATGGTGATGACTCTTAGAGAGAAGATCACATCGGCCCAAATCAGCCACTTGGATTTCACCCTAAGGTGGACAAAAAGGTGGTCCAGACTATAAGGAGCAAACAAAAGTGGTGAGAAGTGGGCATTTCCAGTAGGACAATCTCCTTGCCCCATAAAATTGCCATTTTTATCTGGAGAAAGTCATCTCTTCTATGTATCAGTTGTAAATGATAGAAACCCAGATTAAATTAACTCAAGCAAAGTACGGTAGTAACAGATGTGTTGGTTTATGGAATACGTAAGACCAGGTGTGCATTACTTCAGACCCAGGTGCATCCAGGTGCTCAGATGATGTCATCAGGACTGTTCCTCTCTCTGCCTAACAGCTGCCCGTGCTCCCTCACACCGGCTTGTGAGAAGGATGGCCGCCAGCAGGTCGGGTCTTACTTTTCAAGCTCAACTACCCCAGGGAACTGAGAGCGCCTTTCTCAGTCAGACCTACAAAAGTTCCAGACCGGAACCGATCATCGTGGTTTGGGGTGCTTGCTCATTACCAAACCCAGCACTACAGCTCTAGTTGGTCAGTCTTGGGCTGTGGGTTGACATCTTCCCACTTGAATGACATGAGTTGAGATGGAGAAGGATGATTTCCAAAGAAAGATCGGGGACCTGGTCACTGAAGATGCAACGGCCAGGACAGGCAGAAACAGCAGACATCCCGTGTACTGCCAGGCGCACTCTCCTGTGGAAGACACTGACTCCCCCACGCCCCCCTCTCCCAGCCAAAATCATCTTGGTGGAGCCCCGCCCATTCTTCCTTCCCCAGTGAAAGAAGATATAAGGACTTGTTATCACATCATACATTGCTGGAGTTTTCTCAGAGGACATGGCTCTGAATGTTGAGATTAATGCAGAGCAAAAGAGAAGCCAAGTGTTGTAGGCTGCTTTGAAAAGGACTCCCATGATCCTCTCCTCTTGGCATTCTTGCCCTTACATAGTCTCCTCCCCTCGAATGTGGGTCTGACTTCTGCCTTGCTCCTAATCAATAGGATAGAGTGAAGGTCGGGGGATAGATGGGGTTGTATATTATGTTCAGAAGATGGAAGCGCCTGTCTGTCCCTCTCTCTCTTCCCGTTGCTGCTTTGAAGAAGCAAGTGACCATATTAGGGAACCCCGTGTAATGTATATAAATATATATTGATGGTTTTTCATTGAGGCTTTCTTTATAGTAGCACAATGTTGAAAGCAATCCACATGTCAAGCGATAGACTGGCTAAATAAATTATGGTGCATATAATAATGACTATTTTACATCTATAAAAAGGAATAAGTAGGCTCTTTATGTATTGATGAGGAACAATCTCTGGAATATATTGCTAAGTGAAAAGAAGTAAGTACAGAAATATATATAGTATGGTATTATTTTTAAAAGAAGGGGAAAAAACATATCTATCAGATCCTATACGCATAATGGTTCTCTAAAAGGAAAAAAACAAGAATGTGTGTGTGTGTTTGGGGAGGGGGAGAAAATTGGGACATGTGTTGAGGAGTGGGAGAGAGATAACCATTTTTTAAAATACTTTTTGGTGTTTGAATCATATAAATGTATTAACTCTTTATAACATTAAATGAAAGCATCTATGCCAAATGGTGTCCAAGTTAGAAAGAAAATGTGAAAATGTAGTTTATCCTTGCTTTAGAATTTGCATTTTGGACAAGTTTCCTTTCAAACCATGTATTTTCAGACACATGAGAGTCTGTGTTTCTGGAACTATTTTAACTTCCACTTGGGAACTGTAGCCACTTACAGACCTATGTGTAACCCCCGTGGCACATCCCCAGAATCCCCCAGAGGGAGGAACTGATATCAGTAGCTCCATCCCGAACACGGCCCATTCGGTGGGAGACACCACAGGAATGGCAGTCACCCCTGAATTGTACCGTGTGGCTCGGGGACACTCCTGTTAGGGTCCTAGTTAACATTTTTCTCCTAAATGCAGGCTTTTACCCGTACCCACTCTGAGGCTTTTCTGCCGTTGTCCTTCCTCCCCACGCTGCCTGGGAGGCCTTGCTACAGTTTGTTCCCCTCAGTTTGGCATTTCTCTCCTTAGAAGAGCTAGCCATCAATGGTGGGAGGGGAGAAATCCCTGTGCTCTCTCCCTCCCCCCATCACGTTCATTAAAATGGTGCTTATTTTTAGTCTTTATTCATTTGCTCTGGGTGTGCCGGGTTAACTCGAACCCCTCAGGGGCAGGAAGTCATGTGACAGAAAGCAATGCAATGGGAGGTGGGCCCCAAGAGCCCGCCTTCCTGGTTTTCAAGAGCAGCCCAAATTCGATTTTTTCAAATAAAATTTTTGAATTTTTAGGATTCTGTGTGGGCTAAACTAAAATATCTGCAGGCAGATCTGAACTGTAATTTCCAACCTCTCATTTTAGCCATTTTTTAATCCTTGACAAAACTTGCAGATCCTACAGTAATTTTAATGTTTAAACAGCCCTTGAGGTAAAGTCCTAAAAGACACTTTTCAAGGTTACATATATTTCTTATTGTTTTTTGCCATTACCTTCAAGATAAATTTTTAAATTCTAAAGAGATAACATTCCACTCATAGATACAACATTGCCTTTGCTTTAATGGGTATGTTGGCTTGTCTCAAGCATTTAAGCATTTTTGAAATGGTGTGACCTCCCGCAAAATGCTCTGGGTAGCAAACCTAGCAGAGATTTAGGAACTTTCTATATAAAAGGGCTTGTAAAATAGGAATATGCTTAGGTGGGGGCTGCACGGATACTATAATGCTCACATTGATGAATGTAAATAAAATGCATGAGTCAGATGTCTCTGTAGCTGTATCTGAGTGATAGCTACCTTTTTCTATGATAATCTCAGCTAAAAATGTATAGACTCTTAAATCATTATCCTTATCTGATGTCTTGTGACTTGTGGATAAAATCATACAACAACAGCAGAAAGTGAGGCCCTGATGAGGGTAAGAAGTTTGTCAACTGGTAAAGTATAGTGCTTGGGCCGGGCTCGAACCCAGGTCTCCTGGCTCCTATGACTCTTACATGTCTGAAAATACATGGTTATACCTTTATATGTCATAAGCATGTGTCATTCATAATTTTTGGAAAGCTATTAATTGGGGTGTGAAAGTTACTCCCTTCATTTTAATATTTCTTGATTATTCCACTTAAATTTTTAGATATAAATTCAAGATATTGGCATTTCCTTAGTCTAAGAATGCAACCCATAGGAAGGAACGCCAGTTCCGGTAATTCTCCAGTTCTGTCTGTTATGGAAATCATTTCACAGAAAGCAGATACTCCTGTAAGAATGACGTCAGGGTCCCTGCATTTCTAGCCCTCCTTAGGCCTGGAGTGGATGTGTGGTAGTGCTTTGCGTGGGCACTGCTTCGCCATCGTGCCCGACTCACCGGGAACTGAGCTGGGCTCTGTGGCTTGGCAGAGACTTGAGTTTAGTTTCCAGGCATCGAGTGCTGGTGCTCACTGGCCAAGGACCTTCTTCGTTCCAGAAAATTGCTAGTTTCATAAGGGAAAGTCAAAGGGAATGAAATGTGGAAGTGTAACAATCTTTTGTTAAAGTTAATGAATCTCTTACCGTTTGAGATAATAGTGAGCAAAGCCGGGCAAGCACGGCACAGGCCATGCGGTGGAGGCGATGGAGAGCAGAAAGCTGGGGTGTGGTTCTCTGCTGGGCTTAGGCCGCGGGGTTCTCCTTGTGCCTGTCTCCCACCTCTCAAGCTCACTCTCCCACCTGCCGAGTGACTTCAGACTTCTGACCCCCATAACTGTAAGAAGTGTATAAACCTGTGTTGTTTTAAGCCACGAATTTCACGGTCATTTGTTACAGTAGCCAAAGGAAACTAATTCATAGGTTGTCCTTGTTTTCAGGAAATGAAAATTCTGCAAAGGATAGCATTGTCGATTCATAACGAATAACTATGAAGAGTTAATGCTTATTAAGTTTTAAAATCTCACTGAAATGGATGACTGAGTTTTTAGAAAAAAGACAAATTGTCCCATTGACCAAGCAGTAGGAAATCAAAGGCACTAGCCACACTCTGTATGTTTTCCCCACTGGTGTCCCCCAGCGGGCGAGGGCCACTGCGGAAAATCCAGCAATTTAAGCTGTGGCTCTATGTCGCTTTGTAGTGTGGTCCTCACTTCAGCTCGGCCCTCCGTATGGCCCCGTCTGTGTTTCTGTGATCCGTCCTTGCTCGATTCCCACAGGGACTGTTTCAGGACTTCTCTGCAGGCCTCAAAGTCCTCGTCCCATGGCCCCTAGCAGGCGAGCTTGCGTCCACTGTCACAGAGCACATGGAAGCCATCAGATGTCCTCAGTCTCCTGTCCCCCACACCACAGACTTATTCCTCCCCTGCTCACCCTCCTTGCCTCCTCTTATGATGGAGGACACATCCCGTCTCCTGTTCCAAGCTGACCCCTCAGCCCGCTCCGGATCCCATCTGAGAGATCCTATCTCTCAGGGATTCTATGAATTGGTTATCTGATTTTTCTCTTATGAATCCAAACTTTCCTTTATACAGGCTCCTTCCTGTTAACGTGTAAACAAGTTCAACACTTACCTTTAAGGAAATAAAACCTCTCCTTCCTTTAGCTATTTCTTTCCAAGTTTTCACAGGAAATTTCTTGAAAAAATTTAACTTGTTTCTACAAACATGACTCCTGCCCACTACTCATTGCTGACACTGCTCTGCTGAAGTCACCGATGACCTTCGTGGTGTTAAATGAACCACCAACCCTCAGCCCCAAGTCCGCCGGCCCCAGTGCGAGCTGGCGCTGTTGCCATCCCGCGCCGCCCCCATCCCCGTCACTCACACCCTGGCTCCCCGCCTCGCTCCCTCCCTGTTCATTCAGCCTCTTTTGTGAGCTCCTCTGCACTGAGCCATCCCTTACCCATTTTTATCGCCTTTGGCCCTTTTCTTTGTTTATTCTGTAGTAATTTCACACTTGACTTCCTGCTCTTTCACTGATAAAGTTACCATCTGTTTACAGCCTCATGATTTTATTTCCAGCCAACACATTCTCAACCTCAGGAGTCACATACTCCCCTTCTTACTAGAACTTCCTTCTCTCGCTCTCAACATCCCCCAGACCCCAAGCGGAAGGCATTCACTGCTCGTCCTCCTCTGTTCCTTCTCAGTGAATGGCGCCAAGCCAGCCTTGGTGCCTTCCTTCTCTGTCCCTCGGGAAGGCATCAAGCTACGCAATCCTGCATCCTGGCAGGTTAACCTCCTAACTGTGTCTCATATACATCCATGTCACCTCACCCCCAATGCCCAAGAGGCCAGCCTTCAGGTCACTAGGACCTCCTACCGGGATCATCCCTGCAGTCCCTCAGGGCACCTCCCTTCCTCTCATGCGAGTGAGACCGACCTTCACCACAGGTCTGCTCACCCCGCTCTCCTTCCTGGCATCTCACACGTAGATCAAGTCCGCACTCTTTACTATATTCACGAGACTGCAGATAATTCGCCTTCACCTCTCACCACCCTTCCGCCACCTTCCACGCCCCGCCTTGTTGCTTTTCACTCAATTTCTAGGCTGTGTCCTCGTCTCCCTTCTCACCAGACCTTTGTGCCTGCTGCTCTTTCTCCCTTCACCTCCCTAATTGTTGAATACTTCTCCTCCTCATCGTTAAAGCAACGTGGGGTAGTGGTTAGCTTCTCTGGGAAGGGTTTTTGCAACTTCTTTCCCACCCTCAGCCAGGAGCCTGGGTCAGGCGCCTCACCTCTGTGCCACTCCCTCAAAATCACACTTACCCTGGGTTGTTCCTGGCTGTTTGCTTCCCCATAACCCTCACTAGACCGTAAGCTCCGAAAAAATAAGGAATGTGTCTATCTTGTGTATGTGTTAGTTCTCAGTGCCCAGCAGATCATGTGGTGCATACCAGTCACTCAAATATTTTCCAAATTTGTGTATTATGAAATTAGGAATGACTTAGTATAACTATACCTATGGTGAAGACTGATTTAAAAAGTCATGTCCAATCACTGTTGGGAAAAATTATGACCAGATACACTATGATTTTTAAAAATACCCAATGAGGGTGAAATTTGAAGAACTGTATCATTCAAGACAGTTTCTGTTGCCCATAACAGAAAACATAACACCTAAATTCAGTTGGGTTTAAGAAAAGAAGAGTGGAAATTTATCTGCTCAATAACTGAAAAGTTTCAGGATGGCTGACATTGAGGCTGAAACAAGGTGGTCAGGACCAATGGCTCTGCATCCCCAGTAAAGCTCCCGGCTGCAGAGACTGTGTTTTAAGGCTCTGCGGTCCACGCCCAGCAACGAGAGACTCATATTCTCGCTTGTTCAGCCGGCTGAAAAGAACAGATGACTCTCAGTCTGCATAAGCCTAGGTAGACATACAGATGGACATATAAATAAATGAGATGGATAGATGGATAGATGGATAGGTAAGAAGGTAGGTAGGTAGGTAGATAGATAGGTGATAGATAGATAGATAGATAATCCCTGCCTGGGTCACATGCCATCTGAGCCCTGATTTTTATGGTTAGGGAGACCTGGTGCTGTGTGGGTGTATGGACAAATAGAGTAGACGTGGAAAATTAGGGCACCGTTATCAGAGAGGAATGAATGGATGCCGGTTGTTCCATTTATCAGTTCGTTGTCTTTCAGCTCCAAGTCTACCATTCTCTTCCGTTCTTTGCGTCACTGGGCTGAACCCTGTGAACGGTTTTCATCATCCACCCGGGTTTGTCTGCAGAGGGCACCGGAGGCCCATGGCAGGAGGAAGGCGCTCCCACCCTTCTCGCTTTTTGGCACAGCTGTTCATTTTATCCGCAGTGTCACAGTGGCACTCATCCACGAGCAAGTTTTGCTTTTCAGTTCTGGCCTGTGGTTTCCTGCTCTCCAGCCCTGACTCTCCAGCTGCGCAACTGGCTCTGCTCCAGCACAACCCGGGGCACCTGGCCGCTGTGCACAGACCCACACCCACCCTATCCAAAGATGCTGAACACTCGGCCTTGGAGAGAGAGGTCCCCTTCCATGTTTGCGTTTTCCCTAACCCCCAACCCAACAGCTAGAAACTTTCCTTATTCCCCACCTCACAGATGAGGAAACTAAGGCGGCAAGAAAGAGAACGGCGCCCTGTGTTCTCACAGCTCCTGCTCTCTCGCCTGCGGAACATAAACAAGTTCACAAGACACCGATATCACACCCGGCCGCTCTGTAACCAGGATGGGTCAAAACTAAATCAAGAACCCCCTGTCACCATGTCTGAGCCCAGAGAAACAAAAACATTGTCTAGAACCCTTAAAATCACCAAACATCTCCTCTCGCAGCTAATCTGAGCACCGGCTGCTGCTTGGACGATTAGAAGTGAGCCTTGCCTCCGCTGTCCTCTGTGTATCCTAATCACGTAACCAGCAAAAGCCTGACAGCATCTACTCCAGAGGACAGCCCCACTCGCTTCAGCCCTTCCTGAATCACCTACCACAAGCCCTAATCCCTGAGTCTATCCCAACACGCTCTTACTGAACCACGGGGTGCACACGGCCTCCCCTGCTGCAGCCAGTAACGCGGGTGTGTGCCTGGGAGTCTGGGCAGGGGGACATGGCCAACAACCTGGATTTCTCATCTGAGATCACGTATCTAGTAAGTCACAGAGCTGCTAAGGTCAGGTTGTGACCTGGCTGGTCTTTAAAGTCCTCTTTTATCCCAACTTAGTAGTTAATTCTTCCATGGCTAGTTAAGGACTCTTTATGTTAAAATTTCCTGTTCAAATTTTTGATGTGGTTTCTGTCTCCTAACTAAATCCTGCATAATATTAAAAATATCTTCTGTTAAGGGTTTATAAAAGACACCTTCCTTATATCCAAATTCTCCTTGTGTCAGAAACCATGTCAGCAAGAAGACAGTGAAGGACTTAAATTCTTGAGAGGGAGAAAAACGCCAACATAGAATTCTGAATGCCATGAGAAATTCCGAATTTTTCAGACAAGCAAAAACTGAGGAAGGTTTTTGTCAGTACACTTGCCTTGTAAAAAATGTTAATAGAAGTTCTTTAGAAAGATGGAAAATGATATAGGTTAGAAACTCAGATCTCCACATAGAAAGGAAAAACATCAGAGAGGGAATAAGTAAAAGTAAAATAAAAACACTTATTTCTTTTTTTTATTTTTTAAGATTTTTTAAATTTATTTTTCTTTAAACAGAGGGGAAGGGAAGGAGAAAGACATGGAAAGAAACATTAATGTGTGGCTGCCTCTCACCAGCCCCCTACAGGGGACCCGGCCTGCAACCAAGGCATGTGCCTTGACTAGGAATCGAACTGGTGACACTTTGGTTTGCAGGCCAGCACTCCACTGAACCACAATCCACTTGACCACACCACCCAGGGCATATTTTTTAATTCTTAATTGATCTAACAGACAAAAGTTTATTTAAAATGATAGAAATAATGTATTCAATTAAGTTTGCTTATATATGCTTATGTGTACTTATGTATAAATAAAATGAATGACAGCAATTATACAAGGGTTGGGAGGGACAAATTAGGATTATTTTGTTACTCGGTACTTGTAGTGCCTGTGAAACAGAACAGTGCTATTCAAAGGTGGACCTGGATTAGGTCTAAATGTTTATTGCAAACTCTAGGGCAACCACTAAAAAGTAAAAAGTAAAAATAGAAAAAAAAGAAGTATAGCTGATTTACTCAGAAAGAAATGAAAATCATGAAATGCTCATTTAAAACCACAAAAGGCAAAGAGTAGAATATAAAATAGAAACAAATTCCAAGAGCAATGAATAGAAGACAATAACAAATATTGTAGGTACTAATCCAGCTATATCAATAATCACTGTAACTGTCAATGGTCTAAATACAATAATTAAAAGATAGAGATGGTCGCTGTATGACCCAAAAAGCAAGACCCAAGCATTTGTTGTCTGCAGGAAGCCCACTTTACATAGATGGACACACATAAATTAAAAGTGAATGATGGAGAAACACATGCCATGCTAAAACTAACCATAAAGAAGCTGGAGTAGCTGTCTTATTTTCAGGCAGAGGAGTCTTCAGAGAAAGAAAAGCATCCAGGATAAAGAGTGGCATTACGAAATGGTGAAAGAATCGTAATGATCCTCGCATGTATGCACCTAACAACAGAGCATCAGAACATGTGAAGCAAAAATTGATAGACCTGCAAGAACAAACAGATTAATCCACTATATAGTTAGAGACTTCAACACCTCTCTATCACAGATGGACAGATCCAGGAGACAAAAACTCAATATCATCAATCGACTGATTAAAATGGACATCTACAGACTAATTTATCCAACAACAGAATACGCATTCTTCTCATGTTTACATAAAACGTCCATCAAGATAGACCGCTTTCTGGGCCATGTTGCATTCAGCAACCGCGAGAACAGATGCCGGAGACTTTCAGGGTTTCAGAGATGTTACTTTATTGGCCAAGTTTTACCTGCGCAGGGGCGAACTCTCAAAGTGTCCGGAGACACGGTACCCGCAAGGGCTGCTGACGAGAGTCGCACTGAGCGCTTACAGCTAAGTCCTTATATAAGGGCGGGCAAGCAAGCGTTATACAGAAGCAGACGTGGCAGTTAGCCATTCGCTTACAAAGACCGTAGGCGGGAACAGGGTTGGGGATTGGCTCAACAGTAGTAGCTTTACAAACCAAACATGTTAGGTTGCATCTGTTTTATAATCCTTTGTTCTTGCTAAGTTTTCCTTGCTCCTTACAGGCCATAAGACAGATGTTAACAAATTTAAAACAACAGAAATCATACACTGTCTGCTCTCAGACCGCAATGAAGTTAAACTAGAAATCAACAACAGAGAGGTGGCTGGGAAATCCCCACATACATGGAGTCTAAACAACACATTTCTAAATAATACATGGCCAGAGGAAAAAATTCAAGAGAATAAAACTATTTTGAACTAAACTAAAATTAAATTAAGACTTTTCAAAATTTATAGGATGCAACCAAAGCAGTGCTCAGGAAAAATTTATAGTAGTGAATGCATATATTAGAAAAGTAAAAAGATCTAAAATCAATCATTGAATTCTTCATCTCAGGAAACTACAAAGAGAAGAGCAAAGTAAATCCAAAATAAGCAAAAGAAAAGAAATAGCAATTAAATCAGAGCATAAATCAATGAAATTAAAAATAGGAAATCAATTGAGAAAATCAATGAACCCAAAATCTGGTTATTTGGAAAAGTCAATAAAATTGATAAGCCTCCGGCCAAGCTAAATAAGAAAAAAGAAACAAAGACCCAAATTACTATCAGAAATGAAAAGGAGACAGCACTACAGATCCCACACTCTATTTTCTTATATATCTATTAGCTGGTTTTTAGTCACATGGTTCTATAGAGCTGCAAGGAAGACTGGAAAATAAAATTTCTAAATGTATGGAAACAGAAAAGAAAGGATGTTGGGGAGTAGTCTCTGTCACCGGAACTCAGTCCGTATAACTACTCATCCCAAGTGTTCTAGAAGTTTGGAGACAAAAGAGATCAATGTGGTCATGTATCAGGGTACAGCCAATGGGGGGGTGGCAAATGGGGATTTGTAATGGGGTGCAGAACTCAGGGTGTCCAGGAAATATTAGAAAAAAAACATGTATAAGATGTCCTCACCCCCACAAGTCTGAGCTGGGGGATGACACTCGTGGAGCAGGGCCATTGAGAGCTGTTTGGAATAGCAACAGTTTTGCAGATAACCTCTGGAACAGTCATTTAACATATCTATAACCTTTAACTGGTTTCATAGATATGTTAAATAGCTGTGGCCTTGCTTTGAGCCAGGGGGACCAGAGTGACTCCAACCCAGGATGTAACTGGGAGGCAAATCCCTCTGGGTACAGCACCTGCGTAAAAGCTTGCAGATGATTGGCTCCACACTATGGGGCCACGCCTGCCCGGACTCACTATGGCAGCCCTGTAAAGCTGGAAGAATACGGGAATGCTGGCAGGTGTGACTGATTGTGGGACGAGTCAGAAATGGGGCTGCAGAGGAAGATTGGCGCGGGGATTTAAACCCAGGGACGGCAGCCAGGCTGGGGGTTTTGGGGGCCACATGGCTTGGGTGAAGTTTGGACTGTGTAGCTTTACGATTCATTCTTTTTGCCACATGGCTTAGGAAGCAGGAGAGACTTTGCCTGGAAGAAAAGGAGTGGAAGGATTCTTGCTGGTGGGCCATGTGGAGGTGCCACATGGTTTTGGATTAACTGGAGAGAGTGGCAGTGACATAGCTGATGGTGCCGGAACCAAGGGGCTGCCTGAACCACGGACTTCTTTTCCTAAGATATGGTACCCTGGACTGGGCAGAGGGAGAAGGAAGGACTGTGCATTTGTGGGTATTCTAAGGGACTTTAGTATTTTAATGAAGACATTAAGGCATTACTCTAAGTCTGTATGACTCTTTGAATAAATAATTCCTTTCCTTTTCACCAGTCTCTGGCATTGAGAGACGTCTTTCCCTGGCAGTGGGCAAGGCGAACCTAGTACAGGTGAGGGGGGTCCCCTGGAACACAAGGGTGCATCTATTTGGAAATAGTATATCATTCACCCCCACCCCAAGTCAATTCCGTAACAATCAGGTTTCATGAAGAGCTCTTTCTTAAATATGGTTCAACAGGATAGGTAGGATTAAAATAAATGAAAAAAATATTGTCTGCTTGAGCTGTGCCACTATTCTCTACAGTTCTCAAAAATGAATATTTTTATAATATATTTAGGGAACAATATGCATTTCAGAAATAAGCATCCAGGTAGGGAAGTAGCAATAGTTGCAGTTGAGGCATGGGAAGCAGGATTTTGATAAGTAGTGCAGAGCTTTGAACGGCAGCCATAAAGACTTGCAGAGACAGCACAGTGTCAAGGGAACAGGATCCATCTGCTATTAAACTGACATGGGTTCAAATGCCAGTGTTGCTATCTAGTGCAATTGTGCCTATCTCTGCGACCTAATTCCTCAACTGATCTTCTAACCCCTCGCTTGCAGTCTTATTGTAAATTTTATTTTTTATTGTATTTTATTAAGAGTGCTATTTCAGCTGTCCCAATTTTTCCCCCTTTGCCCCCCTCCACCTAGCATCCCCCACTGCCTCAAGCAATCCCCCCACCATTGTTCATGTCCGTGGGTCATATATAGAAGTTCCTTGGCCACTCCATTTCCTATAGTGTACTTTATATCCCCCTTGTTATTCTGTAACTACCAACTTGTACTTCTTAATCCCCTTACCTCTTCACCCATTCTCCCTCCCCGCACCCCTCCCCACGCCACATCTGGCAACCATCAAAATGCTCTCCATATTCATGATTCTGTCTCTGTTCTTCTTGTTTGTTTTGTTTGTTTTTTAGACTCATTTGTTGCCATTTTATTGTTCATAGTTTTGATCTTCTTTTTCTTAAATAAGTCCCTTTAACATTTCATATAATAATGGTTTCGTGATGATGAACTCCTTCAGTTTTTTCTTGTCTTGGAAGCTCTTTATCTGCCTTTCTATTCTAAATGATTTATTTGCTGATAGAACAATCTTGGCTGTAGGTCCCCACTTACCATGACTTTGACTACTTCTTGCCAATCGCTCCTAAACTGCAAAGTTTCTTTTGGAAAATCAACTGACACTCTTATGGGAATTCCCTGTAGGTAACTAAGTGTTTTCTCTTGCTTCTTTAGAGATTCTCTCTTTATCTTTAACCTTTAGCATTTTAATTATTATGTGTCTTGGTGTGGTCCTCTTTGCATCCATCTTGTTTGGGAATCTCTGTGCTTCCTGGATTTGCATGCCTATTTCCTTCACCAAATTAGAGAAATTTTCTTTAATTATTTTTTCAAATAGATTTCCAATTTCTTGCTTTTTCTCTTTTCCTCTTGGCACCCCTATGATGTGCATGTTGAAATGTTTGAAGTTGTCCCAGGGGCTGCTTACACTCCTTGTTTTTTGGGATTTGTTTTTCTTCTTGTTGTTGTGATTGGTTGTTTTTTGCTTCCTTATGTTCCAAATCATTGATTTGATTCTTAGCTTCATCCACTCAACTGTTGATTCCCTGTAAATTGTTCTATATTTCAATTAGTGTATCTTTTGTTTCTGACTGGATCTTTTTTACGCTGCTGAGGTCCTCATTAAGTTCCTTGAGCATCCTTTTAACAAGTGTTTTGAACTCTGCATCTGATAGATTGATTTTCTCCATTTTGTTTAGTTCTTTTTCTAGAGTTTTGATTTGTTTTTTCATGTGGGCCATGTCTTTTTGTCTCCACATTTTTGCAGCTCCCCTGTGTTTGTTTCTGTAAATTATGTCAAGTTGCTATGTCTCCCTGTCTTGGTAGCGTGGCCTAATGTAGTAGGTGTCTCGTCAGGTACAGTGGCACAGCCTTCCCTGTCACTCGAGCTGGATACTAGAGGTGCACCCTTCGTGTGGCTGAGTACACTCTCTCCTTGTAGTTGAGCCTTGATTGCTGTTGGAAAGTCAATGGGAGGGATTTACCCAGGCCAGTGAGCTGCAAGGACTGACTGTGACTACTGACCACAAAACTCTGCTCTCCATGGAGGATCAGCTGTGCAAGGGCAGGGTGGTGGTGCTCTGATGTAATCTGTAGCTATTGACTGGGTGTGCAGACTCTGGGGTTTCCTGGGTGGTGCAGACCAAGGTCAGCCCCCACCTGCGTTCTTCCCAGGGCCACCCTGCATGAGCTATAAAGCAATCTGAGATGGCTGCTTCTTGTACTGGGTTTGGAGGTTTCCAGGCAAAGACAAGCTGTGAATCTAGGCTGGCTGCTACTAGTGCCAGGCCTGAGGCCACTTAGCAAGAGGTACAGGGGCTGGGGACTCACTAAGGCTGTTGTTTATTTGAGAGGATCTAGGAAGTATAAAGCATGAGCCAAGACAAGCCATTCATATGGAAAAGTCACTGTTATCAACTTGGGTGGGCCCATAGTTGGGTGGGGCAAACATTGTTAGCTAGGTTGATGAAGTCTCAGATACGGCACCCTCCTGCCAGCTCCGTGGCTCTGTAGGCGGAAGGCTCAGAAAAGGGACAATGGCCTCTGCCTGCCTTTCCGTCTGGGAGAAAGCTGTCCCCTAATTCTTACTTGGATGTCAAACATTCCAGTCCCTCCCTTCGGTCCCACCACTGGTGCTGTTTAAGCTGCTACCCGGGTTCTGGAGCTTAGAGGGAGTGAGTGTGAGTACGTCCGTGTTTGTGTTCTTTAAGAGGAACTGCTTGGGATTCCAGAATTCTCTTCCATCAACTGAGTCCCTGCTGGTTTTTGCTGCCAGAAGTTTTAGGCACTTATCTTCCTGACACTAGAAGTTGTGGGGCTTGGTGTGGGGCTGGGACTTGTCACTCCACAGATATCTCCCTGAATTTTATCCACCACACATGGATGTGGGACCAGTCCATTCCACTTCTCCACCCCTCCTACCAGTCTGGATAGATGTGGTGTCTTTAATTCCATAGTTGTCAGACTTCATTCAGCTTGATTTCTGAAGGTTCTGAGTGATGGCTGTTCTATGGTTTAGTTGTAATTTTGATGTGGTTGTGTGAGGAGGTGAGCCATGTTTACCTATGCCGCCATCTTGACTGGAAGTCTCTATTGTGAATTTTAAATGAAATAATTTATTTAAGGCAAAAGCCTGGTACATAAATTTCTGCAGTCAACAAAGCAAAACAAACAAAAAACATTTTTATATCCACAGGCAAAAGAATGAAGTTGGAGTCTTACCTTTCAGCATGTACAAAAAATTAACTCTAAGTGGATCAAAGACCTAGATGCAGCAGTGCCTAACAAATACGTTTCTTTATTGTTATGTTTCATGGCATTCAACAATAGGCATTTATTTCTTTGCTCATGCACCTATGGGGCAGCTGGGTTTTGCTGACATGGCTGGGCTCAGCTATCTGTTGAAGCTATGAGTTAAATCCAGATCTGCTCCTCAGGACCCTCTTCCTTCCCAGAAAAATCAAAGCATACTCCCCCGACGACGAAGGCCAGGAGGAGTTCAAGGCGGGGCGCGGGGGTGCATTTCAAATCTTTGCTTACAAAGAGATTTCTAATTAAACCCAAAATAGTTTCCTCTCATTAAAGTTTCAAAACATATAGGCTCCTTCTCAAAACTACAGACACTAAATTATCTGAAAGAAAACTAAATGATAAAAAGACGTTCCTTTTTATCGAATTGTATTTCAGAGGTCAACAACACTGGACAATTAAAAATTATAAATAAGATCTACACTTCTTAATTTTGACATTCTCACTACCATTGTTTTGAAAATTCAATTGACATTGACCTCATGAAGTAACCAGCAATGTGCTGGTGATACAGGGCCAAAATGTTCTCGTGTGTTCCCCCAGCTACCCTGACTTTATTCACAACCATGCCACCACCTGGAGAACGGAGCACCTGGCAAAATGCGTTACTTACACGTTCTGCACGGCTACTGGCAGAGCCCATTCAACGTGCAATAATTTAATAACAAGAGTGACAATGACGCTAACATTGTGCCTAGCATATGGTAAGCACGTCATAAATGCTGGCTGAGGCTTTTATGCCCCTCCTCCTGTCCTCATTCAGTGAAGCCAAGGTTATATTTAAATCATCTTTCTGGATCTGTGAAAATTTCCTGCTGCAGTAATTCATCCTCCCATCACTGTCTTAACTATTCTTTCAATCTTTGGTGAAAGACTTTGAGTGACAAAATGCTCACTCTCTGAAGAGGTAGATCGCCCCATTGTTGGACAGTAATGTGCGTTAGGGCCCATCTTCTTTACTAAGTCAAAATTCAGCTGTCACTAATTTTTATTGAATTCTTCCCCTCAAACAAGGCGAAATGAGTTTGATGATAGCTTTGCCACTCCTAAGTCTTCTTTGAAAGAGAATAAATGTCTTCAATCTCCAAATTCTTTGACATGCTAGTTGTACTTGTCAGCTTTGCCTTCCAGAAAGTTGGTCGGCTCCAGTGAGGGACAGATCCCCGGAGGATCTGGGCAACGCACGTACCCTGCGCCAGCGATTCCCATCACTCTGCGGGCCCAGCGTGTTGTCAAGCTGCCAGGTTATCCAGAGACACCTGAGGTAGCCTCTATCCACCAGATCTTGCCCATTGGTTCATGAGAATTTTAGAAATATGATTGTTTATGTGGCAAAGTGAAAAGTATGTCTAGTTCACTAGAGATGTCTAGTGTGTATTCATGAAGTTTACACAGAGCATCCTCCTTATTTCCTTTAAAAATTTTATTCAAACATTTGTTATTAAAAGTGCTCAATGCCAAGTGATCTCTCTATGTCGGATGTAACAGAGGAAAAGCAGGAGGCCTGTGGAGGCGGACACATGGGTTGTGGGTGCTCAGGAAAGTGCCCGGGAAGCTGCTTTGGGTGAAGTCGGGGTCCTGAGGAATGTGAGGGGCCATTTCTCTACTTATTTCATTTCAAGAACTTTGTATAAATAGAATTGTACAGTATGTAACCACTGGGGATTGGCTTTTTTCACAAAGCATAATTACCTGGAGATTGATCAAGTTGTTGCATGTATCAATCATTGATTCTCTTGTATTACAGGGTAGTAGCAAATGGTAATGATGTATCCATTTTTGAGCCACTCACCCCTGGCCCTTCACCATCACTAGGTGCCGTCCTCCAGGGTTTAACCCAGCTTTCTTCTCTTGTCCACTTTCATATTTTCATCTTGGACATCTAGGTTATTTCCAGTTTTTTCTTATTATGAATAAAACGTCTATGAATATTACATCCAGATTTTTGTGTGTTTCACTTCTTGAGAGAAAAGCCAAGAGTTCAATGGCTGGGTTAAATTGTAGTTGCATGTTTAGTTTAATAAAAAAAAACTTCTAAAATCTATATTCTGGAGTGACTGTATCATTTTACATTCTTACCAAGAATGTACTGAAGGACGGTTAAGTCTCTGCTGGTTCCAGAGGCAGGGTCCCTGAAACTCTTGCAGTTTTCTGGGTGGTAGTGTTAGAGAACAGACCAGGCGGGGCCGCGAGTGAATGATATACTATTGCCGGAGGGACCCACCCTTGTGCTCCGGGGGTCCCCCACCCCATACTAGGTGTGCCTTGCCTGCCACCAGGGAGAGACATCTCTCAATGCTAGAGATTGGTGAAAAGGAAAGGGATTATTTATTTGAAGACTTATACACACTTAAGTGTATTAACTTAATATCTCCATTGAGATCCCAAAGTCCTTTAGAATACCCACAAACCCACAGTCCTTCCTTCCCCCTCTGCCCAGTCTGGGGTACCGTATCTCAGAAAAAAGAAGTCCGTGGTTTTTCTCTGCCTAAGATGCGTGGTCCCAAAAACACGTGGCATGGCTGCCGAGCCTGGGTTTTAATCCCAGCATCAATCTTCCTCTACAGCCCCAGCTCCTCCCACAGTTGGCCACAGCTGCCAGCATTCCCATATTTTTCCAGCTTTACTGGGCTGCCATAGTAAATCCAGGCATGTGTGGCCCTGTGGTATAGAGCTAATCATCTCCAAGCTTTACACAGGCTCTGTAACCCGGGGTAGTTGCCTCCCAGTAACACCCTGGGTTGAAGTCACTCTGGTCCCCCTGGCTCAAAGCAGGGCCACAGCTATTTAACATATCTATGAAACCAGTTAAAGGTTATAGATATGTTAAATGACTGTTCCAGAGGTTATCTGCAAAACTGTTGCTATTCAAAACAACTCTCAATGGCTTTGCTCCGCAAGTCCCATCCCCCAGCTCAGACTTATGGGGGTGAGGACATCCTATATACTTTTTTTTTCTAATATTTCCTGGACATCAAGTCCTGCATCCCATTACAGATCCCTATTTGGGGGCCCCCCATTGGCTGCACCCGGTTACAGTATGAAGGTCCTGTTTTTAATGGGGTGACTGAATGGGCTCCTGGATGAGGGCTGGTCACCGCAAAGAACAAGCCATGATCAGAAGCTTGGCGTTTTCAGGTCCCCTCCCCATTCTGTGGGGAAGAGAAAAGGGCTAACATGAGTGTGCACATGTGACCAAGCCCCATAAAACCCCAACAGCAGAGGGTTTGGAGAGCCTCCGGGCTGGTGAGCTCGAGACGATGCTGGGCGAGCGGTGCACGCGGAGCAGGCCTGGAGGCGCTGTGCCTCTTCCTGTGCACCTGGCCCTGCGCATCTCTTCTATCTGGATGTCCGCCTGTATCCTTTACCGATAAAGTGATAAATATACATATGCTCTTAAATATATATTTTATTGATTATGCTATTACGGTTTTTACATTTTCCACCCTTTATTCCCCCTGCCCTGCACACCCCATCCCACGCACATTCCCTCCCCCTTAGTTCATGTCCATGGGTTGAACATATCAGTCCTTATGTACATATAAGTACATAACCAATAAAATATAATTTAAAAAAAGAGTTTTATTGATAAATCACAAAAAGAATCCAGAAAAGGACTTAACCTCTGTTTCTTTCCTTTACACTGTAATTATGCCACATTTTGAGTAATATCCATGTAGCAGCATATGCAAAAATTAATTCTAAGCCAGATGTATGGGAATAGCAGCTTAATTGGAGCTAAATATTTGCATGTAATTAGACTCCACAAAGCAAACTGTGATATTTCTGGCGTGACACATCATTGGCTGATGCAAGAACACATGACTGATCTCCCTAAATAAAGCTGACAGGTGGGGATGATCTGGCCCTGAACTGAGGACCATTAATCTGGAGTCTGTGAGTCCAAGGATTCTGTGGACAATCACCAGGAACTGTGTGGTTGTTGTTCTAAGGGGAGACCCATAACTTCATCAGACTATGAAGCAAACTGAGGCACAATAAAACCTAAAAATCATTTCCTAGGTGTTATACAGAAACAGAGTAGATGACTTACTCCCTACAGTGATTTGAAGGTCATTGTATTAATCTAAGTTCTCCAGAGAAACTGAACCAATAGAAGATATAGATCTAGATCTCAAGAGATTTATTTATTAAATATACTTTATTGATTATGCCATTACAGTTGTCCCATTTTTTCTCCCCTTTGTCCCCCTTTGCCCTGCACCCACCTTCCCTCCACCATTGCCCCCCTTACTTCATGTCCATGGGTCATACATACAAGTTCTTTGCTTCTCCATTTCCTATACTAAACTTAACCTTACCCTGTTTATTTTGCATCTACTATTTATGCTTCTTATTCCCTGGACCTTTCCCCCATTTTCCCTCTTCCCCCTCCCTACTGATATCCCTCCATGTGATCTCCATTTCTGTGATTCTGTTCCTGTTCTAGTTGCTTAGTTTGTTTTGTTTTTGCTTTTAGATTCAGTTTTTGATAGTTATGTTTGTTGTAATTTTACTGTTCATATTTTTGATTATCTTCTTTTTCTTAGATAAGTCCCTTTAACATTTCATATAAGAAGAGCTTGGTGATGATGAACTACTTTAATTTGACCTTATCTGGGAAGCACTGTATCTGCCCTTCCATTAGCTTTGTGGATAGAGTAATCTTGGGTGAGGTCCTTGCCTTTCATAACTTTGAATACTTCTTTCCAGTCCCTTCTTGCCTGTAAGGTTTCTTTTGAGAAATCAGCTGATAGTCTTATGGGAACTCCTTTGTAGGTAACTGTCTCCTTTTCTCTTGCTGCTTTTAAGATTCTCTCCTTATCCTTAATCTTGGGTAATGTAATTATTATGTGCCTTGATGTGTGCTTCCTTGGGTCCAATTTCTTTGGGACTCTCTGAGCTTCCTAGACTTCCTGGAAGTATATTTCCTTTGCCAGATTGGGGAAGTTCTCCTTCACTTTTTTTCCAAATAAGTTTTCCATTTCTTGCTCTTCTTCTTCTTCTTCTGGCACCCCTATGATTTGAATGTTGGAACATTTAAAGTTGTCCTGGAGGTTCCTAAGCCTCTCTTAATTTTTTGAATTCTTGTTTCTTCATTCTATTCTGGTTGAATGTTTGTTTCTTCCTTCTGCCCCAAAATGTTGATTTGAGTCCTGGTTTCCTTCCTGTCACTGTTGGTTCCCTGTACATTTTCCTTTTTACACTTTGCATAGTCTTCACTTTTTCCTCTCTTTTACGACCATACTCAACCAATTCTGTGAGCATCCTGATCACCAGTGTTTTGAACTGTGCATCTGATAGGTTGGCTATCACTTTTTTGCTTAGTTGTATTTTTTCTGGAGCTTTGATCTGTTTGTTCTTTCATTTCAGCCATATTTCTTTGTCTTGGCATGCCTGCTACATAGAAAGAGGCGAAGCCTTAGATGTTCACCAGGATGAGGCAACCCAAGTCACTGAGTTGTGACGCTGTATGTGGGGGAGGGGTTGAGAGACAATGCCATTTGTTCAGCTCTCAGCCGGCCTTCAGTCACTTCCCCCACTACCCACAATCAAATTGGGCCCTTCTGGTGCTGATTTCCAGGTAGGTGGGTGTGTACATTTTAGGACCCTGTGGGTCTCTCCAAGGAACTCTCCTGTGAGGCTGGGAGTTTGTCCCGCTGCAGCCTCAACCCCCACCAGTGTTTTCAATCAGAGGTTTTGAGGCTCTATTCCCCACACTGGGATCCTGGGTTGTGCAGTCTGTCTTGCTCCCCTGTTGTTCCTCTCGGTTTATCTGCATGCGAATGTGGGACCACCCAATCCTCCAGCCACTGCCTTGCTGCAAGTCCTCTCTGCCTGGCTGCCCATCTCTGCCCCTTCTACCAGTCTGGGTGAATATTTCTTCTTTAACTCCTGGGTTGTCAGACTTCTATACAGTTCGATTTTCTGGAAGTTCTGGTTATTTTTTGTTTTTAAATTTGTTGTTGTCCTTCTTTTGTTTGTGTGAGGAGGCACAGCGTGTCTACCTATGCATCCATCTTGGCCAGAAGTCCCATACTTTTTTTTTTTTTTGAGTTCTGTGAGCAGCTCTATCAAATGAATCAAAACCAAGAAGGAGGTCATGAGTACCTCTGATTTATAGGCCAAAGGCACGGGTGACAACCTGGACTTGCAGGTGGCCTCTAAAGTATGGTGCACACAGTCTGTGGGACTGAAACCTGAGCCAGTGGGATCGGACGTGTCTCCAGGTAGACAGTGTCCACACTGAGTCAAAATGTAGGTCGTGCAGCTAGTGTTACAGAAAAACTCCTTAGTGGGGGTACCCCCACACCTCTGGTGGCAGAGTGGTGTAAGTAGGGCAGTAGCGAGAGAGTAAAGGAGAAACACACAGGAGGACTGAACCGAGTTTTTGTAACTCAGACTGGAATTAGAAAGCCAGTGCCAAAAAGAAGGAAGCAATATTCAAGTGCGGAGCGTTGCACGGACCAAAGATGTCCATAAGCCATGAACTAGGTGCAATTAATTCAACATGGGACTCTCAAAAAGTGATTCCTCTTCAGTTTCTCCATACAGCCCAAAGCTCTTTTATTTTCCCCATCAGAATTAAATCACAAGTGGCAATTTCCCCATTCATTCCCTCACTCTTAAAATTGGTTCTTTGGCAAAGCCGGCAGCTGAAAACATTCCGTGCTTGTGCAATTGATTTTTACACTGGATAAAAACAAATCTGAAATACTGCCTATAAAATACTAGCTGAATTGAAGCTTGTGTTTAAGCTTCCTGGAGCACACACGCCTCTCCTGCGGCCCAAGAATCTCTAACGGTAGTCCTCCTCACTGCTGGCTGTTTGTGCCAAGACCCCCTCCGCCAACGTGGTGAAAAGGAATGCCAGTCACGTGGGGACAGTGGAGTTTCTGACCTCATGGGAAAAGCATTGAAAATGGATATTTGTAACTTAAAGTTGAAAGCTTTTTACTTTTTTAATCCACAGATCAAAGCACAGTGAAGGTTTTCTCTTGAATGTGGTTAGTCATAACAGCCTTTATTTCCATTTTGTTGTGCGATAAGCTTTATTTCTTGATTATGTGTCGCACCAGTTATCCCAGTTCTTCTGGGTTCTTAGCAAACAAACTCCTTCGGGGAATGTCGGGGCTCAGCTGCAGGGAGAAGGCGGCGCAGTGCATCTCCTGTGGCTTCTTCCTCCAGGGACCTCTTACATCCTGGCTGCCTCCCCCCAGTTTATTGTGACTTAGCCAGAATGCTCCAGTTTAAATGACAGGAAATAGTCTGTAGATCCCTGTTACTTAATGCCCACCCAGCCCAGTACAAAGAAGAGCACTTAGAGTCTCATTTTTCCAAAATTCAGACATCTAGATAGGTCTAGAATTTAGTTTCTTTTAAATAATGAACAGATTATCCTAATTCAGAGTAAGACCAGATTTGAAAGTTTCAAAATCTTTTTCATGACCCTTTTCAATAATAGAAAATCTAAAGTCCTTAGTCACTGTTTCACGTACACAAAGGGAAGGATCTGATTACTCCCTGAGTCCCTCACGGTTTTTTACTGGGAGGTGCCCAGCGGATTGGATCTCGGCCTCCCGGAGGGCCTGGGGCGATGAGTTTGATAATAATCTGGCTGGGACTCTGTGGTAGGGTTTTCTACCCTAGGCAGGGAGTGTGGACTCCTAGACCTTTGAGGTTCTTCTAGTGTTGAGTCAGTGAAAGCCCTGTGTTGAAACTGAATTATAGAAATGTTTTACCAAGACTAGAGATTCTTCCTCAGATGAGAAGGGATACAGAGGTGTGGTCACGGGTGGCAATTGGGTTTCAATGGCCGCACACGGGGACGGAATGTGGGAGGACCGCTCAGTGGCCTTATCATCCCAGAGGGAGCACCAGAGTCCCAGGCCTCAGGAAGCCTGCAGAGAACCGCCAAGCTCACCCCTCCCGGTTGGAGCTTGGAGCAAGCTATGGCTGTGAAGGGCCAGACTGGCTATCTGTGGTCTCCACAGTGACCAGAAGGTATAATTGTTTCTGGCTCTCCTTCTAATGTCCACATGTCTGTTCTTCCAATAACTGCAAGCCTGTCAGTTTGCCTGGCTGTTCAAAACGAATTGCTAGGACTGTGATCCAGGGCCCAGACTCCTGGTTTGGGGTTTTAGGATTAAGCCAGGGAAAACTCATAGTCTCGTCTGCCTGTTTTATTGACATGGTTGTCTCAATTATATATTTATTTTGTTTTCGAGTTCTTCCCCTCCGTCCCCGCCTTCTCTCCACTGCACCTTGTCCTCTGCTCTCTTCCCCTTCTCAGTCCAGCAAACAGGAGGGATCTTCCAAAGGAGGGAATGGATGGGAGAGTATAATCATCAAGGTAGAAAGATTTGGGGAACAGGGATTTAGTGCCCACTTTTATAATTTCCTGTACCCCAGGAAATTATGACATCTACCATGACATCATGGTAGAACTGTCAGAAAGCGAGATACCGTGTACTCTCAAGCCCCTTGATGGAATATGTTTGGCTTTCTCATGGAGATGCAGTGAATGAGGATATATAGAGGGGACATTGAGGAGAAGGGGTTCGTTTGGAAGTGTCTGGACAGCAAGAGAGGGCTGCAGTGACATGACTTTGTCACTGAGACAGGCAGGAGTGAAAATGACTGCTGTGTGACTTGGGAGTTGCACTTCAGGAACGACGCTCCTTTCAGAGAGCAGCTGCTGGGGGGACGGCAGGAGTGTCGTGGTGCACTGTGTGTGTCAGCTTGTCAACCTGGCTGAGTCACAGGGGGCCCCAACATTTGGGCAGAAGTTACTCTGGGTGTTTCTGTGAGGTTGTTTCAGATGAGATTGAGATCTAAATTGGTGATCATTGCAGAAAACAGATTGTTTACATAATGTGGGTGGGCCTCATCCAATTTGTTTAAGGCCTGAATGGGGGGAAGAAAAAAAAAAAGACCAGCCTCCCCGGAGCAGAAAGGAAGTCTCCAGCAGGCTACCTTTGACCTCAACTTCGCCTGCTCTTCCTAGTCCTGGGGCCGACTGCTTTCAGACTCAACTGGAACATCGGCTCCCGAGCTGCCGATTTGGACTTGCTGACCTCCTGGATCACAGGAGCTGATTCCTTCCAATCACTCTCTCTTCTCTTTCACTTTCCTTTCCTCTCTCTCTCTCTCTCTACACACACACACACACACACACACACACACACACACACACACACCCTCTTGATTCTGTTTCCGAGGGGAACTCTAATACAACAAGGTAGTATTTTTATCCTCATTTCAAAGAGAAACTGAGGCTCAGAGAGGACACAGACAGAGTGTGGTAGACCAGACTCCAAACCGGGTGTGTCTGACTGCAGAGCCGGGCCCACTTCCTCCGCTGCCCGTGAGAAGGCGAGGCACAAGAAAAGGGGTAGCTCTAGAGTGATGTGGCCAATAGGTCCGGATTTTGAGCTCTGGCTGCCGGATCTGGCTTGGACTCGGTCGCACGACCTCTATCAGGTCTTGCCGCCATGCTCCTCTCTGTTCCTGCCTTTGGTTAGGAGACCACGGGGTGGGGAGGGGGGTGCCGGTTCCCTCGGGACGTTCCCAGCACAGAGCAGCGGGGGGCGGGGGGGGGGGGTCCCATTCCACCCTGACGGATGAGGCTGGCGTCTCGTGGTGGACTTCACCAGGGAGGCAACCCCCTGCAGTGTCCTCTGTCGCCTGCATAAACACACACAGCGGACATCGCTTTCAGGCATTTCAGCGAGACGTGTGGCCTCTGTGAGGTTACCGGCTGAACAGTATATTTGATTTTCAAATCAAGGCGTCTGTGAAAACCAATTTGTCAGGCTAATAAATTCAATTCTGAGTCACAAAGCACCGCCAGAGGGTTGAAGCTTTGAATTCTTATTTTTAAATGTTTCATCTCTGACCTGAAAGGAAAAGCCCTTTCCTCCCCCTCAGGGATGAGATTGTCTCACTCTGCTGATTCATATTCATCACTCAAGATACAGGGGTTTGTTCAGAGTTCTTTCCTTTGTGAAAGTGGGCGTCTTTTTACCTGAGCTTTAAACCATAACGACATATCCCCAGTGCTTTACTGCTTCTGAAAATATATTTAATTTCATAAAACAAGTTCCCAGAGCGTGCACACTTGCACAGTCTCTCCCTGACGCTGGGCCTGAGATGAAGGGTGAGTGCGGGCGCTCTGCGTCTTGGGCACCGCAGCTCTGTGGGCGAGACGCCTGTTTGACCAAAACGCGTCTTCACTCAGGCCCGTTTTGGAAGATAAAGATGAAAATATAGAACTCGAAAATCACTTGCTTTCTCGTTGCTTTGGATTGTTATAAAAATGGATGAGCAGGATCCCAAAAGGGTTAAAATGAAGAAACAACAAGAAATCCATTTTGGGTAAAGACGTATGAGGCCTGTGAGGTCTCAGGGAAGGAGCCGAGGGCTGCCAATCACCTGTGGGTCCTGTGGCTTTTCTTCCCGTTGAAATGGCCTCGCCCAAAATGCTGGTGGTCCTAAGCCAGACCACACGGGGCGAGCGACCAGATTCATGATGTGCCCGTCCGTAAACACTTAAATCCCCACTGCAGGAGGAGGGTTAACTCTTTGTGATGTCGGTTGTGTCCTGTCAATATTTCTTGATGGGACCCTAAAGGGGCACAGTGGACCAAGAATACACAAAGGGGGAACCAGGGTTTAACCGGGAAGCGTGAAGCTCATCTTACCCTCCGGGGCTTCACACTCCCTAGGACAGTGATTAGTCCCTCATGAAGACTGTATAGGATTCACAAAGGTGAGGGTAAATATTGAATTGCTGAATCATCTAAGAAAATAGTTGTCTATAAGTTGTTGCAAACTATCCACCAGTATCAGGAGCAAATACGATAAAATACTTGGGGAAATTGTTGGTGATCAGGGCAGCTGGAATGATTGATGTTGAAAGGCTGGGGCGTTCTGGTCGCCTGCTGACGTGCGGGGAGAGGGGGCAGTGCTGTCCCCGGTCTGAGTCACAGCCTGTGCTCCGGCCGTCCACCTTGAGCTTAGAAGTGTCTTTATTTTTTCCTCTTTTAGTTCTAGAGTAATGACTTTCTGCAGGGAAAATGTCAAAGAGTACTCAGGGATGAAATGTGACTGCTGGTTGATTGAAGTGATAGAATACACATAAGACATAAGACATGTTGTTATATAAAAAATCTCTGGAGGTCCTTGTCACCTTGTCTAGCCTTTATTCAAAACAAGGGGTAGAAGGGTCTTACCCAGTCACGCCGCATCGGTCTCACAAGGCGAATCCCGTTTATAAAACTATGTCCCTGTACTGGAAGGCGAGCATGTCATAGTCAGAGAGGAAAAACAAAACTAAGTTAAAATGGTACTGGAATGTGGGAATCAGATGAAAAAGAGTTAAAATGTTTTCATCTGTTTTATTCTATTCAATCCTTTCCTGCAATCAAAAATTAGTGTGGCTCAGAGATTAAATACTATACAGAGTGGGACAAAAGTAACTTTACAGTTGTGAGTACGCAAAACACAGTTTATTCTTGTATTATTATTCATCAATTATTGTAGTATTTTCCATAGGAACAACTGTAGAGCTATTTTGCCCCACCCTGTATTAATGGTAGAGTTCTAGTTATAGACAAGTCATCTTAGTATCTCATAAGATGGTGCTAATTTCACGAGACAAATAACTAATTTCCCATCATCACATTAACTTTGCTCAGCTCTGTGACTCCTGAATTTGCCCTGACATTACACAGTCACCCCTGCAGAATGACATTTTGCTCATGACAGACCACGTATATGACAGTAGTCCCATAAGATCATGATGGAGCTGAACAATTCCTACCACCGAGTGACGCCGTAATGTTATGGCCCAACGCATTGCTCCTGCATGTGTGGCGCTGGTGTAGACAGACCCGCTGCACTGGCAGCCGGGCAAACCTGTAGCGACCCAATTACATACAGTACGTAATACCTGGTAATGATAACAGTGACTATGTTACCGCTCTATGTACTTTTGCCATTTGTTTAGAGTGCACGCTTTGCACTTATAAAAACTTTGCGGTAGAACACTATGGCATGTTACTCTGGCGGCAGCCTCATATAGCTCACATTTAATTAACTTCTTGATTGCATCATTCTCTCTTGTGCTTGATTTAATCTTGTGTGGTTTTGCACAATAACGTCCTGTGTTGGCTCGTAACCTGGAAGCAACAGTCTACACCAGGCAGGCAGGCAAGGTGTGCAGGCTGTGCCGTCCGGGTTCGTGCGAGTGCCCTCTGTGATGTTTGCACCAGGCTGCATTTCTCAGAACATCTTTTCCATCATTAAGCAGGGCGTAACTATAGTTCCTGGGGGCCCAGGCAAAATGATGGGTTAAAAGCAAGCAACCCTAGAAACTTTCCCAACAATGTATCATGATAACTAGTGTGTTCGCGTTTGTTTGAATTCCGATTTCATTACGTGTGAGGCATATTCAGCGACAATTCTCTCCCAGCCACCACCCTTCCACTCAGAAGCCTTCACTCCCCCTCCTCGAGTTCCCCGCCCTACACAGAACAGACTGGAATCCTCCACACTGACTTTTTAATCAGCAGAGGTATTTCAAATTGAAAGTAGTCAAAACAACCTTTAGAGGTGAAAATAGACATTTAGGAAATATTAGAGGATGACAAATAAACCACTTAGGTGTCTCATGATTATAAGTAATTGAAAACTCTAATTCATTTAATAAGAGAATTTACTATATCACAAAACAGGAAGGGTAGATATGATCAAGTCTTCAGGGTGGATAGAGTCACTAGTTCAAAGGTAGACATCAATTTATTTTGTTTCTGCAATATTCTGTCCAAATCGTTAGCTGTATTATAACACTGGGCAGCCTCATTATTATACTATAAAGTTACTTTCAGAAGTTAATGGGCCAACATGATTTCTTGTTCCCATCAGAAAGTGAAGTGGTCCAAGCCTGGGGGAGAGTCTGGCTTACTTCAGGCGGGTGCCCACCCCCAGACCAGCAACACTGGCTGAGGAAAGGCTTTCCTTCGACTGACTGAATCAGAAGAAGCAGGCTCCCCTTTGGAAGTGGGAGTGGAGTGAGGAAGATAAGGAAACAAAGTCAAATTTCTGTTAGGAAGGACAGAGGAAGAATGAATACTAAGCTGGCAAAAGACTATACCAAAGGGCATTGGCTGGCAAAATGCACAGTTATTCTAGTAATTTAAACACCAAGCTAAACCTTCCTCCCCGCAACGGAGAGGACAGATCCCTTTGCTCCCAACACCCTTCAGTGATAACCGAGGTGCCAGGCACTGTCCCAGGGGCTCAGCACACAGAGGTAATTAGGGCCGTCCCCACTGGGAAGGCGTCTGTCACGTGTCTTCCCAACAGAGCATGGGTTCCTGTGGCTTCCAGCCTGAGAGGACCGTTGCATTTATCTCGCTTGGCGAGACAGGATAACAGCTTCGTGTGTGAAGAAGCATGTTTGAGAAATATTCGGGAAGAAAAATCCACAGGATTTGATGCCAGAAAAGATATGAGGGTGAAGTTAAGTATGATTCCAAGGTTTCTGTCTTGCTCGATGGTGGTGCCCCCAACTGAGATTAAAAAATATATATATATATAGGAGGATGGGTCTGGTGGGGTGGAGACAGGGTCAGAGTTTTTTCCCCAACCCCCGCCCTAGTTACTTCTTTGTGTGCTTATGTACTTGATAAACATGAGAAATAAAAAACAAATACATACACATTTGCTTTATAGTATAAAAAGGATGCCTCCAGCCCTCATGCCCTCTATGATTTGTGAAATGATTTTTGATTGCACATAGGAAAGTAGGTAATCCAAATGCGATGGGCAGGAGAAGTTTCACGGACCATCGAAGGTAAAAGGAGTTCTTCTGAGACAGTGGCATTGCTGTAAGTGAGGAAGCTATTTCTCTGACCATCGTCTTGTAGCTGTGAAAGGAAGAAAGTATTAAGATGGGGGAATTGGGTGGCCTCGTTGGGGCCCTTTGGGGAGGGGTGCTGGATATCCACCCATTCTCCATCAGTCCCACAATGTGCTTTGATGCTCTTTGGTAATCTGGGGTGGACGTCGGCAAAAGGCAGTTCTCAGATTCTTTGCCAGGGGTTTTCTATTTAGTTTTACCAGTGGGAGACACTGGTAGATCAGCAGGTGGGAGCTGGGGAGGAATTAGTTTTTTTCTTGCTCTTGTTCTCTTTCTTGTACCTCTGTCTTCTTGACTTCTTTTTCTGGATGCATCTCCTCCAGGCTCTGCTTCTGAGGCAGTGGTGCCTCTTTGCCTTCCTAGGTTCTGCAGCCCAGGGGTTGCTCGCTTCCGGTGGTATCTGGTAGCTGAGCCCTCTCACCTCCTTTCATTGCTTCCAGCTCTTGAGCTAGATGAGAAGGGGTCAGCAAATGGAGATGAACAAGCATGCAGGTTTACTTAATTATTATTCCAGTTTCCTCCTGAGGGAGGACTGTCCATGCTCATTGTAATAGGTTGAAATATCAACTATAGCTGTTTAGTATAGCTATACATAATTTATCACTAATATGATTCTACCATTTTTGAATAATTCCTTCCTTTCTAAAGTCTCAGTTTAAGGGTCTGGTCTGGAAGAGCAACCCCTAAACTTCAGAAGGCTGCAGACCACCCAGGCATCATACCAGAAAACCAATGCCAGGTTTTATTTGTAAATGCCTGTACCCCCACTATGATCACAGACTGTGCCTTAGTCACCCTCTTCCTTTTCTGGACTTTTCCCCCAGCCCAGGGCTGCAAGCTGGTCCTCCATCCCCGGTGCCCCGGGTTTCCAGGGTGCCCGTGGGCAGTCCACAGTCCCTCAAGGAATTGATTCTGTGAGGTCTGTTGCTCCAAAGGGTTATCTGGATTTTTATCAAAACTATAACAATAAAAAATAAGCAATGTTGTCAGTGCATTACATTTAAAAAGATTCTTTAATTTGTAAAGGCCATTTTAATATCATAGGTGACACATCCCTGGGAAGCAGGGTGAAGCAGTTAGCCGCCGGTGTCAGGGAGGGCTTGGGGGCAGGGAAGGGATGTGATCAGACCTGCGAAGAGGCAGGAGGCAGCAGGAAGATGCTTCAGTAGAGGGGTCAGTGAGGAGTCCCCTGCCACAATCCCAGGGAGTCAGAAACAGGGTCTGAACCTGGGTGGTGGCAGAACAGAAAGGCAGGAAGCAATGCCAGAAACCCACCACTGCCAAATGTCCGTACTTGGTAATGGATTCAATAAGCAGGTAAGCGGGGAGAGGTAGAATTTAAAGATACCTGTAGGAGTTCTGATCGCAGGTGACTGGGGAAAAGGATTCGGTTAAGAAGAGGAGCTGGCCGAGGGCAGGATAATAAAGAGGTGGGTTTTAGGCACATTGAGCGCACGACGCTTGGCCAGATACGCAGGTGTGGATGTGTGGTAGACAGTTATAAATGCGGTATCAGAAACTGGGGAACATCTGAAGCTGGAGATGCAGATTTGAGGTTCATCTGCCTGGAAACAATTGCTTAAGTTCTGGGAAAGAATGAGATGGTTGAATACAAAGTCTGTTACAGGGCACAGGGGAGCTATTTCTAGGAACGGCAGTCTGGGGGAAGCACTTTATCTGTGAAGGCTTTATCTGAACAACATGAAATTAAGATCATACGGTCTGCTGGTTTCACATTTGACAGGACAATGAACAAGAATATTTGTTCTCCTTGGTCCACAGTGATTCTAAAAATAATAATAACACCTGGGTAATTGCTAGAACTCTACACACTTAACTTTATGCCAAATAACCATACAAAGTTAGATAACATTTTACACAATGACATTAAAAGTAGTAATTATATGGCTCAGTGATATTTTTAGAAATCATACACACCCTTCCCTTATGCGTGTACAAGGAAAACTCAACCAATGCCAGGGATTTGAGTTTTATAAAAGTTAGATGGGCCCTCTCCAAAAATCGACTTACACAGAAGAAAAAAAAATCAAGGCGGCATTTCTGTCTTATCAGCCAAGTTCAGAGCCAGGTACATGGCTGCGGTCATCTGCACGGCGACATTAGAGCAGAAGTAGAAAAATGCAGAGTCTAAGGCCCTCCCCCCACCCGCCTCGCTTACTCCCCACGTAGACTACGTGCATGCTCCCGGTGCAAGCCTGCACAGCCGGTGGCGGAACGACGCAAGCAGCACCCGGTGGAAGCGGGCAGAAGAGGAAACGATGCCACCCAGGTTCCACCGTGTACTTAGCAGCAGACCCCCTTTTGAGCAGGGTTTCTCAGCCGTGTCTCCACCGTCATGTGCCCCATGACGCTTCAGTTCATGACGGACCGCAGAAGCGACGGTGGTCCCATCCATGCGGTTGCAATGAAGCTGAGAAGTGCTCATCACCCAGTGACATTTTAGCGTCGCATCACTCACGTGTAGTGGCGATGCCGGTTTAAACGGACCTGTGCGCTGGCAGTCGGGTGAAAAGACAGCACACACAACCATGTACAGCACGTAACACCCGCCCAGGGTAATAAATGACTGTGTTACTGGTTCACCTATTCCATATACTCTACTTTTATGGTTATTTTAGAGTGTACTGCTTCTGCTTATTAAAAAAGGTTATTGTAGTGCAGCATGCCGGGTTACAGCTGCAGCAGCGGCATCCCGCGGTTTCCGCAGCTCCTGACTGTGTCGTTGTCTCTCCTGCTGGATGTAGCCTGGTGTGTGCTGTGCAGTGACCGGCCGCACAGGCGTGCAGCGCCGGAGCGCAGGCGGCCATGCGGTCCGGGGCTGCAGCAGGCTAGGCCGTCCGGGTGCACGAGCGCGCCCTGCGTTGTCCCAAGAGGACGGAACCGCATGATAACAAACGCACTTCCCAGAGCGTGTCCCCATGGCTAAGTGGCGCGCGGCTGAATTGGCATTTGCTGTGAGGGGGGGGGGGGGGGCTGACCTGTGCACTGCAGGATGTCCACGGCACTCCTGCTAAACGTCCCACCGGGGGCACAACCAACCTGGGCAGAGAACCACTGCCTTGAAGATCTTCGCCACTGTGAGCTCCCGTCAGTCTCCCTGATCGGCTCCGGTGTGGCGAAGCTGGAGCCGCAGGCATTTGTGCCTTAGGGAGGCTTTACAGAGGCCCCTCACGGAGAAGGTCAAATCGGAAGGGGCCAGGATGCCTGTGGGTGACAAGGGACCGCGGCACGGTTGGCTGAGGGTGCGCTGACCGCCATCCTCCAGGGATGCGGCTCGGGGCTGGCTGGTCACCCTGCAGCGCGTCTGTAGGCGATGCCGCACTGTGCACGGTTACGTTCATCACTCCCGGCCTGTGGTGAGTAGGCTGGTGGGACCTCCTTGGCTATTTGGGTGGCATTTTTACTGAAGTGTGAACGGCGGCGTACTGCGGCGCTTGGGGTTCAGTTCCCAGCCCTCCACTTAGTGGCCTGACGATGCCCGCGCTCGGTTTCCCTGCCTGAAAGGTGGGACACTCGTGATGCCTAACTAGAGGCGGGCGAGCGGTGCCACAGTCTAGTCCACCCGCCCGGGGTGGGGGCCCCGGTACTGCTGACCCTTGAAGGCCCTGTGGGCCCCGCTGGGAGGGTCTCTATTCCGAACATCCTGAGGGTCCTCACAGGCCTGAACAGCTATCCCAGCCCCCAGTTTGCACTCCAAATTCGGGACGTTTTCAGCTTTGGTCCCTCTGTTTCAGTTAAATAATTCATATCAGTAAATATATACTTCCACACT
Organism: Trachops cirrhosus; assembly: GCA_028533065.1. Taxonomy (NCBI): domain Eukaryota; kingdom Metazoa; phylum Chordata; class Mammalia; order Chiroptera; family Phyllostomidae; genus Trachops; species Trachops cirrhosus. The sequence continues at coordinate 60,437,303 of CM052548.1, read as the reverse complement.
TGAATTAATCTGAACCTGTTTTATGAAAGTTCTCCCATTTTATATATTGAAATATGATATTCACAGACAGTATTTCTATGAGATTCCTAAACCAGAGGTGGAAGGTGTTATTATTTCCTGACAGGTGGTAAGGAAACATATCCTCTGAATTTCTCCCATCTTTTTTAATTCCTCACAGACTTGGTACTGTTTTCATCACTTCGGCTATAAAACAGTCTCCACTAGAGACAATGAAGAAAAGAAGAAGTGAAAACAAGAGATAGGAAAGAGAGGGTGGTGTATCGTCACCGTGACTCTGTCAGAACCCCAGGTCTACCCTCCTCACTCCCTGTGACCTTGGACAAGGCACTCAACCTACTGGTGTCTCCATTTTCTCACCTGTGACAAGTGAGGACACTAACAGTACTTACCTCAGAGTTTTTTTAACTTTTTTTTCCCTCAGGCAAAGAGTCCTATACCTCCCTGAAGCCTTTGTCAAGTTTTTGTAAGGGTTCAATGAGTTAATATGTGAAGCAGTTAGAATGCTGCCTAGCACCCATTGTTATTACTTAATAAAGGAGAAGAGCATTACTACACATACAGTTATATACCTGCAACCTGGAAACACCTAAAGAACCATTAGAAGTAATAAGCGAGAGCAGTAAAATAATTAAATCCAAATTAAATCTCAAAAATTCAAACATTTTCTTATATTTCAGTAATAACAAGTGTTATGGATCTGAATCATGTCCCCCACCACCAAATTCACATATTGAAGTGCTAACCTCCAATACCTAAAAAAAAAGTGGAGGTGGCTTTGGAACTGGGTGATGAGTAGAGGCTGGTAGAGCTTTGAGGTGCCTGTTAGAAAAAGCCTAGGTTGTTTTGCAGAGACTCTTGGTAGAAACGTGGGCATTAGAAGTGCTTCCGGTAAGTCCGCAAAGGATGGAGGGAAGGGGCCCCTTGTTATCAAGTGGAAAGGGACGTGGCCGGGTCGTGCTACGTGTTCTGAGGAAGGCAGAATGTGCGCGCGGTCAAGTTATTTAGCTGAGGAGATTGCTAAGTGTTGAAGGCACGGCCTGGTTTTTTTTTCTTAGAGCTGGCAGTAAGATGTGAGAGGAGAGCAATAAATTGAAGGAATTGTTAAGCAAAAAGGATCCAGACTAGAAGATCTGGAAAACTCTCTGAAGAAACAAGGAAGTGTGTTCCAGAGCAAATGCCAAAGCTGTGCCTGGACAAATGTCCCCTAACGAGGTCACGTTATGACTCATGGGTCTCATCGACCGTCTCGGCGGAAATGCTGCCAGCGTGGGCTGAACGCAGAGGCCACAGGAGTGAAAGAAGCTGTCAGGCTACGGGGATTTGGCTGGTGGGCCCAGAGGACAGAAAATGGAGTCAAAAACAACTATTCCCCAACCTCGAAATCTGACGGAATTTGCCAGGTTTTACACTTGCTCCGGACCCTTTTCTGCTTTCTAATATCTCTTTTGGAATGGGAATGTCTATCCTGTGCCTGTCCTTCCACTTGGAAGCAGATAACTTTGATGTCACAAGTTCACAGCTGCAGGGGAGTTTGGACCTGGGATGAACCACACCTCCAGTGTCACTCGCAGTGTCACTAAGAAGAGTGTCACTCACCTTAGATGATACTAAGATGAGAATCGGGATTTAAAATTGATGTGAGAATGGATTAGAACTTTTGGGACTATTGAATGGGTGAATATATTTTGCAGACAAAGACATGAATTTGGGGGGCCAGAGGGCAGACTATTTTGGGCTGGATTGTATCCCCTCAAAATTCATATTTTGAAATCTTGAGCAATAGTATCTCAAAATGTGACTATATACAGAGATAGGGCTTTTAAAGAAGTAAAGTAAAATTAAGTTGTAGGGGTAGGCTCTGATCCAGTATGAACATGGTCATTACAAGAAGAGGAGACTTGCAACAGCGTGGAAAGACCTGGAGAGCATTAGGCTAAGCGAAATAAACCACGCAGATAAAGACAAATACCGTATGATCTCACTTTTATGTGAAAGCTAATGAACCAAATGAAGTGATGGACAAAATAGGACCAGAGGCATGGATACGTGGAACAGACTGGCAGACCTCACAGGGGACGGGGATAGGAGGAAGCGGGAAAGATTAGCTAAAGAACTTGTAAGCATAGTCCGTGGACGCAGACAACGTCGTGGTGAAGGCGGTCAGCGGGGCAGGGGGCGGAGGAGGGGGGAACATCTGTAATAGTGCCAACAATAAAAAGAAGAAGAAGAGGAGGAGGAGATTAGGACACAGACAACACAACAGGCCACACAGGAAGATGATAGCCATCTGCCAGCCAAGGACAGAGGCCTCAGAAGAAGCCAAACCTGCTGACATTTTGATCTTAGATGTTTAGCTTCCATAACCGTGAGAAGTTTTAGCCCCACTTGTGAGATAAATTTCTGTTGTCTAAGCCACCCAGCCTGTAATATTCTGCCCTAGCAAATTGTTAGAAAGTAATATATACCAGTTAGAAAATATAATGGGACACTACCACTTAAAAGCATTTAAAATTAACACTACCATAGACTGTCAGAAAAATGCTCTTGAAAACAGAGGGCGTGGCCTCTCCTCAGTTCAGGGCCTCACGTGGTCACCCAGGCCCTGGAACTGCTGCTGATGTCCAAATTATTCCCCAGAATAACCCATCAACTTTCAATCTCTGCTTCTCTCCCAAGAGACATGCAGGGCTCTTCCGTGACCTCCCACTTTTCCACTGTCATCCCCAAAACTGTTCTGCTCAGGGAACTGCTGTTCCTGGAACATCTTTCTGGAAAACAACTTAGCCTCACATTTGCAAAACTAAAAGTTCGAGATTGGGAGATTTCTCAGAGCAAAGAATAAAACTCACCCAAGGGAGAGCTGAAATGAGCATTCAGGAAGATGGTGGGGAGGGGAAAAAACAACTAAGAGTTGGCATCAGGAATGCAAGCAATTCTTTTCATCAGTAGAGGCCTCCTGTGGATATTGAACAGGCATTTGGTCACTGAAGGGGGTGGGGCCAAGCAATGAGGCAGGTGAATTTCAGGCTCCAGAGTCCAATGTGCAAGAAGAATATAGCATCCCTTTATTTTCTGTGCAGTGGAACAAAGTCCACAGAATGTAAAAGCAGGCAAGCACTGAGCTTATTTATTTACCAGACAAAGGAGCTCCGACAAGTGAATAACCCACCCAGTGGCAGCCTGGAGGGCAACAGTCAGTTGATTGTAGGGCTAGGAAGGGACTTTGTCAGTGGCTATGTTAACACTTTCTGGGTGGATAGAGCCAAATGGTTGCATAAGTGTTTTTATCTTGATGGTTAAACAAGTTCCTCTTTTTATTGGTCAGGAACGAGTCTTAATGAGGTCTAGTGAAGCTCTGGTGTGGCTAGATCAAAGGTCTTAGTTGTTTTTCAGCTTTGGCCAGAGCGAAGAGTTGCTTTTCAACGCTGGTTTGTTAGAATGAGCTCTTATAAAACAGCATGCACTTTAATACCTCCTAGACAACGGATGCTGCCCATGAAACGTTATTCATCTACACTGAGCACTGAGCCCCGCCAGTGGGAAAGGAGAGCACCGGGGTACGTGGCGCGCAGCTTGCCCTCCGTCTGTCCTGTAGCTCCAGAGGCGCACGCAGGGCAAGGCGTGGGCGCGGGATCGCGGGGATCCCGCTGCTTAGACGTCCGTTGGCCCTGTTGCGTTTCCTCCGAACCGGACTTCTCCTGCTTCATGCTCTGACCCAGCAAGGTCCAGACATAAGGGGGAAACTCAAATTTGTTTTTTCAGTCCTGACCCAAGGATATGTTTATTGATGACCGAGGGAGGGGGAGGGGAGGGGAGGGGAGGAGGAGGGAGACACAGATGTGAGTCAGCTGCCTCGGTCAGCTGCCTCCCGCACAGCCCCAACGGGGATCAAACCCACAACACCTCAGCGCTCCAGCCAACTGACCCACCCGGCCAGGGCTCAGAGTTCTTAGTTATTGCTCAGCTCGGCCAGTGAGTCCGTCCAAAGTCCGCTCCTCCCGCTCTCAGCTCAGGCGCTCCCACCTCCGAAGCCTCAGGTCACACCCTTCACACACACACACCAGCCCGGCCTCCCCATTCACCCCTGACCAGATGCGCTCAATGTTTGCTTGCAATAGTATAGATTTAATGATCTAGTAATTATAATGTTTGAAATAAAATATTTAGGGCATGGTTGACTACAGAATTTTTTAGCTGGCCGCCGAAACTCTTTCCTTCCCTATGACAATCTTCTTGGCCCTCCTGCTGAATGATTACTGAATACCCAGTTAACACTTCAGTGAGAATCGGTTTGTGCGTAAACCCTTTACTCGCGCCCCCACTGCCTGATGTTAAAAATGACCGGAGCCATCCTGTAATGTATCTATCGTCTGTATGCAGAGAATTTTTTGAAAATTTAAAAATAAACAATTTAAAACTTAAAAATAGCTCATTTAGAAATGTAATACGAAATTTTTAAATAGCTTATATAGACATATAATTTACCACTTGTTTTAAGTACACAATTCAGTGACTTTGAGAGAATTGTTTACAGAGTGGTGCAACTAGTACCACAAACAAATTTCTGTCTCCCCAAGAGCTACTCCCTGCTCCCAACCCCAAGCACCTGTAACCACTGATCTCCTTTACAGCTCTGTAGATTCCGCTTGTCTGGACATTTCACGTAATGAAATCATACGATATGTGGTTTTGCGTCCAGTTTCTTTCACTTGGCGTGTTTTGAAGTCCATCCATGTCGTAGCCAGAATACTGTTTCTTTTTACTGACAACCAGACCATTGTCCGAGTGTTGCATATTTTTTGTCCATTCACTAATGGATGGATATATACATTGTTTCCACTCTTTGTCTATTATGAGTGATACTGCCGTGAACCCCTGTACAAGTTTGTGTGTGGATTCAGGCAAACAATTGCTTTATGACTGGTGCCTTTCAAAGTGACCGTTGTCACTGGCTCCCTCCCCCAGAAGAATTTCCATCCCCCAGGCACCAAATGCCCATGCCCGTTTCTCCCTGGGTCTGTGGGCAGCAGTGCAGGGGTGAGAGCAGCAGGGGCTGGGGGCAGCACTGAGAGGTCACACCTCCCCCAAGTTCAGAGTCGCTGACTTTGCAGGTGGACCAGTTTCTTTAAGGGGGAGCAGAGGGGCTAGGAAGATATGTGAACAGCACTGCCCCAGGCCATGTGCTTCTGGTGACAGCCACTTGTGCTGGCTCCTTTTCAGTGCATTTCACCTTTTGAGCTTCCCAATTCTCTGTGAAAAGTTGTGCTAGGACTGCCTGCTTACGGCCTGTGATTTGCGGGCTGGTTATCCTGAGTCTGATTATCTTTGCATTTATTTCAGTTTTTTCCCTCCCTGCCCAACACTAAATGCAGCCCCCTTCCTGGCAAGCTGTTCTTCACCCACACTCCCATCTCAGTTTTGCTACCTCATGGGGCCCTGCGCTGCAAAGCAGCAATGGTTGCAAACACCAGGGTCCCTGCCGATTCGCTCCCCGTATCTCCTATATCCAATTAGTCCTTACCGCCATAAGCTCTCTCACACATTTCCCTTCGTTATTCCTCATGGCCGCCACTTAATGCTGGGCCCTCATTCTTCTCTGTCAGCTGATTAAAAGTGGGGCTTCTGGGAAGTCTCTTCAGCCTGATTGCTCCATGAAGAGCGTCTCTCTGTGCCTTTTTCCTTCCCTTCCTAGTTTGGAAATGTGATGGGTGGAGATCAGTAACAAATTAGTATCTTTTTTCCAGCTTTGTTGCAGTGTACTTGACATACAATACTGTATAAGTTTCAGGTGTACAATATGATGATTTAAAACACACAAATATTACAAAATGTTCACCACCATAAGGTTAGTTAACACATTCTTTACCTCATGTAATTACCATTTTGTTGTAGGTGTTGTTACAGTGCTGTTAGGATGAGAACATTATCTTCAGTCTCATAGCAACTAACAATTCAGTGCACCAGCTATAGGCACCGTGCTGTAAGATCCTCAGAACTGATTCACTTATAACTGGAAGTCTGTGCTCTTTGACCAAGAGCTCTCCATTGCCCCAGCCTTCAGCCACTGGTGACCACCAGTCTATTCTCTGTGTCTGAGTTCAGTACTCGCAGATTTCATATGTAACTGAGATCAGAGGCAATTTGCCTTTTTCTGTCTGACTCACTTTACTTAATCATAATGCCCTGAAGCTCCATTCATTTCTTTGCAAATATTAGAATTCTTTCTTTTTATGGCTGAATAATATTCCATTGCATGCATGTGTGTGTGTGTGTGTACCACACCTTGTTTATCTCTTCATCAGTTGATAGGCACTTAGGTTGTTTCCATGTCTCAGCTATTGTGAATAATACTCAGTGAACATCAGAGTACAGATATCTCTTTGAGGGAGCGATTTAATTGCCTTCAGGTATATACCCAGAAGTGGAATTACTATACTTGGGATAATTCAATTCTTAACTTTTTTTTTTTAGTAACTTCCACACTGTTTTTCCATAGTGGCTGCACCAATTTACATTCCCACAATAGAGAACAGGGTTCTCTTTTGTCCACACCCTCCCCAACACTTGTTATTTCTTATGTTTTTTAGATTAGCTGTTCTAACAGGTGTGGGGTGACATCTCATTGTGGTTTTGATTTGCATTTCCCTGATGACTAGTGATGTTGAGCATCTTTCATATCTTTGTCGGACATGACTTTGGGAAAATGTCTATTCAGATCTTTTGCCATTTTTTTATCCAATTTTTCTTTCACTATTGAGTTGTATGAGCTCCTTATATATTTTGAATATTGACCCTCTTATCAAATATATGGTTTGAAAATATTTTCTCCCATTCTGTGGGTTCTCTTTTCATTTTGTTGGCTGCTTCTTTTGCTGTGCAGCAGCTGTAGCCACACTTGGTTTTGCTTTTGTGGCTTGTGCCTTCGTGGTAGGTCTAACCCAAAAGTCAAGGAGCTGTCCCCTATGTTTTCTCCTGGTAGTGTTATGACATCAGGTCCTAAGTGTAAGTCCTTAATCTATTTTGAGTGAATTTTTGTGAAGGGTGTAAGAGAAGGATCCAGTTTTATTTTTTTGTATGTGAATATCCAGTTTTCCCAGCACAATATACTGAAGAGACTCTTCTTTCCCCATTAAGTACTCTTGGCTGCTTTGTCAAATACTAGTTAACCTTACATGCATGGGTTTATTTCTGGGCTCTTGATTCTGTTTCATTGGCCTATGTGTCTGTTTTTAAGCAAGTACCATGCTGTTTTGATCTCTATAGCTTTGTAATACAGTTTAAATCAGGAAGTATGATGCCTCCATACTTCTTTGTTCTTCTTTCTTAGGATTGCTTTGGCTCTTCAGGGTCTTTGGTGGTTTCATACAAATTTTAGAATTTTTTTATTTTGTGTAAAATGCCACTAGAACTTTTATAGGCATTCCATTGCATTTATAGATGGCCTTGAGTAGTATAGACATTTTAACATACTACTTCTTCTAATCCATGAATATAGTTTATCTTTTCATTTACTTATGTCTTCTTTAATTTTTCATCCATGTCTCTTAGTTTTCAGTGTAAAAAGCTTTCATTTCCTTAGTTAAATTTATTGCTAAGTATTTTATTGTTTTTGATACCCTTGTGAATTTCTTTTTCAGGTATTCTATTATTATTGAATATATTTATTACTTCTAACAGTTTCTTGGTAGAGTCTTTAAGATTTTCTCTATACAAGATCAGGTCAATAGCAGACAGACAATTTCACTTCTTTTTCAATTTGGATACCTTTTATTTCTTTTTCTTATTTTATTTATCTGGTTACGACTTCTAGTACTATTTCTAAGAGTGGGCACCCTTGTCTAGCTCCAGAATTTAGAAACAAAGCTTTCAAATTTCCACAACTGAGCATGATGTTAGCTGTGGATTTGTCACATATGGGCTTTATTATGTTGCACTATATTTTTATATACCCAATCTGTTGAACATCTGTACCATGAAAAATATTGAATTTTGACAACTGATTTTACTGCTTCTATTGACATGATGATATGCTTTTTGTCTTTCATTCTGTTAATGTGATGTATCGCATTTATTGATTTGCATATGTTGCATCATCTTTGTATCTCAATGAGAAACCCTACTTGATCAGTGTATGATCCTTTTAATATAGTGCTAAATTTGGTTTGCTAATATTTTGTTGAGAATTTTTGCATTTATATTCATCAGCTATATTGGTCTGTAGTTTTCTCTTCCCACAGTATCCCTATTTGGCTTTAGTTTCAGGGTAATGCTGGCTTTGTAAAATAAGCTTGGAAGTGTTCTCTCCTCTTCAAGTAAATTTTGGTAGAATTCACAAGAAAGCCATCTATCTGGTCCTGGGTTTTTCTTATTTGGAAAGTTTTGGATTACTGACCCCATCTCCTTACTTGTTATTGACTGTTCATATTTTTTATTTCTTCATGATTCAGTCTTTGTAGGTTTTGTTTCTAGAAATATTCATTTTTTCTAGGTCGTTTGACATGTTGCTGAATAATTGTTCATAGTAGTCGCTTATGATCCTTTGTAATCTGTGACGTATGTTGTAATGTCTCTTCTTTTATTTGTAATTTTATATATTAGACTCCTCACTTTTTTTTTTTGGTAAGTCTAGCTAAATGTTTGTCAATTTTGTTATCTTTTCAAAAAACCAACTTTTAGTTTTGTTGATATTTTCCATTTTCTCTATTCTTTATTTCATTTTTTTTCCTGATCTTTATTACGCCCTTCCTTCTGTTAACATTGGGCTTAATTTATTCCTGTTCTACTTTCTGAGGTATAAAATTACATTGTTCATTCAAGATCTTTCTTTTTTTTTATGTGGTTGGAAAAGACACTCGATACACTTTCAATCTTTTTAAATTGTATAGGATACGTTTTGTGACACAGGATATTCTATTACATATGCACATGAGAAGAGTGTGTCTTGTGCTGTTGTTTGATGGGTTGTTCTGCATATATCTGTTAGGTCTATTTGTTCTAGAGTATAGTTGAAGTTCAATGTTTCCTTATTAATTTTCTGTTTGATGACCTACCCACTATTGAAATGGGGTATAGAAACCCCCTATTATTGTTGTATAGTGTCAATTTCTCCCTCCATATCTATTAATATTTATTTAATATATTTAGGTACTACAATGTTGGGTGCATATATATTTACAATTGTTATATCCTCTTGATGAATTAAACCCTTCATTATTAAATAATTGTTTTCTTATCTCTTGTTACCATTTGGTTTAAAGTCTGTTTTGCCTGATATAAGTATAGCTACCCCTGTTCTCTTTTGATTCCTGTTGGTATGGAATATTTTTCCCACCCTTTTACTTTAAGCCATTATGTGTCCTTGAACCTGAAGTGAGTCTCCGGTAAGCAGCATATAGTCGGGCCTTGATATTTGTGTCCATCCAGACAGTCTATACAGTTCGGTTGGAGAATTTAACCCATTACATTTAAGTAATTACTGGAAGATAACATTTATTATCGCCATTTTGTCGTTTTCTGGCTGTTTGTAGTTTCTCTGTTCCTTTCTTTTTCTTTTGCCACCTTTCTTTGTGAACTGATGAATTTATATTTAGGTATACTTTAATTTCCTTCTCTTTATCTTGCATCTACTATATGTTTTTATTTTGTGATAACCCTGATGTTTAAATTATTATCTAGAGTCTGTTTTAAAACAACAATATAACTTGATCACATACTATTCTTCCACCCATACACACATTTTATATTTTTGATGTCATAATTTACATCTTTTTATCTTGTGTATCTATTAACCACTCATGTGGCTGTAGCTATTTTTAATTCGTTTGTTCTTTAACCTTTATACTAGAGTTAAGCAGTTAATACGCTACCATACAATGATCTTAGAGTATTATAAATCTAATTATATACTTACCTGTATCAATGTGTTGAATATCTTTATATATTTTCGTGTTTCTTTTCAGCTTGAAAACTCTTTTCAACATTTCTTGTAAGGCAAGTCTAGTGGTGATAACCCCCTCAGTTTTTGCTTTTCTGGGACAGTTTTTCTCCCTCCTTCATTTCTAAAGGACAGCATTTCCGGTTAAAGGGTTGTTTCTTTGGCATTGTTCCTTCTTTCAGTGCTTCCAGTACACCGTCCCACTTCTTCTGGCCTGCAAGGTTTCCGCTGAGAAATCCATTGATTGCTTTATGAGGGTCCCTTCGTATAAGGTTTTTTTCTCCCTTGCTCCTTTTAAAATTCTCTTTGTTTTTGATTTTTAACCACTTTATTATAATGCATCTTGGGGAAAATTGTTTGGGGTTGAAATTAGAGGGTGACCCACTAACTTCATGAGCTTAGACGCTCAAATTTCTTTCCAGGTTCGGGATATTCTCTACCCGTATTTCTTCCAGTAAACTTTCTGCCCCTTTCTCCCTCTCTTTCCTCTGTGGGACTCCAGGGATGTGTAGACTGTTTCTTTTAATGGTGCCCAACAAGGCCCATGGCTCCCCTCATTCCTTTCCTCGTTCCTATTTTTTTTGTTTTTCTTCTTTGCTTCTCTGAGGAAATAACTTCAAATGACTTATCTTTGAGCTCGCTGATTCTCTCTTACGTTGGCTCAGTCTGCTGTTGAAGCTGTCTATGGAACTCTTTAGTTCAGTGTGTATTCTTCATCTCCAAAATGTCTGGGGTTCTTTATGTTTTTTAGAATCTCTTTGTTGAACTTCTCATTTTGCTCTTGTGTTGTCTGTCTGATTTTGTTAAATTGTTTACATTTTCTTGTAGCTCTCTGAGAATCTTCAGAAAAAATATTTTTAATTTTTTTGCCAAGCAATTCATGTATCTCCATGTTTTTGCATTCAGTGACTAGAAGTTCACTGTGTTCCTTTGGGGTGTCGTGTTTCCCGAGTTCTCTGTGATCCCTGCGGGCTAGCACAGGTGCCTGTGCATTTGAAGAAGCAGGCACCTCTTCCAGAATGTATGGACTGACGTTGATAAGGAAATACCTTCATCTGCTGGAGGGAGGGGGCTGGTGCTGCAGTGTGTTGCGATCCCATATCTAGTAGGGAAAGTGCCATGCGCACAGGCACGTGGCAGCTCCATGTCTGGGTGTGCTGTGATGTCTTGTTGGCTCTGGCTGCTGGCGTTCACAGCGCCAGTCACCGCAGGGTCACTGGTGAGCACTGCCAAGCAGTCTGTAGTGGCACCTCCCGTTTTCCCAGGGAAAAGTGGTTGACAGAGCCAGCAGTGTGCACACACTTAGCTGCAGGTGCCTCCGTAGTGGCAGGGGCTGGTTACAGACACATATACATACACGGCGGGGACCTCAGCCAGCAGCAGGGGCCAGGGACACCTGTGGCCACACCGGCAGCTGCAGGGGCCCTGGCTGTTGGCATGCACTCCTGTGGCTGCAGGGTGTCCCCACCAGTGCGTGCATGGCAATTCAGGCCACTGAAGGGAGTCAGCTGGCAGCATGCGCAGCTGTGGGAATGAGCTACAGGTGAGCCTAGCAGTGCAGGCCCTGAACCTACCCCTAACCCCAACCCTAGCCTTAACTCATGACACTAGCTGACATAAGTGACTGTGATAGTTAGTGGCTGTTTAACCTGGGCATATTTAGTCTCTATGAGTCTCAATACACTCATGTATAAAATAGACCTAGTGAAACATATGTTGCAAAGTTTGTAGGAAAATTAGTGACAGTGTGTATAACTAAATTCAGCCCATTGTTGGAGACCCAGATAATTCCTTTTCTGGCTATGCCAACCCAAGGCAGAGCAAAGGGCTGGGTGTGAGCAAAGCAGAGGGGCACAGGGTAACAGGCCTGTTCAGAGCTGTCTGGCTAAAAATCTGTCAAAGATTACCTTTATCTAAAAGTAAGGAGAAAGCAGAATATCTATATCTCAGAAGGAAAACCCGGTTAAGGGCAAAGAGGATTAAAATATGTAAAGCCTGCTGTATCTTAATTCTAAGGGTTTAACGGGTCCTTTGTTCCAAACAACTTGAATTTTAAACACGTACGTTGATTTTTGATGGAGGCATGGTGAACGGTTTCCCCGTAGGTGAGAGGCGAGGGCGATGAAAGGACAGCAGCTGTGGAAAGGCACGAAACCCACCCTGCATATAAATGGGTTCTGTGCTGAGAGCTGAGTTTTCAGGGGGACGCTGATGTCACCAGAGAGATGGAGGTCAGAACGAGAATCAGGAAGAAAGAAAATATAAGAACCAAGAAGCCACAGCTATTCAACTCATTTCTGAAATCCTGCCTGGATGAGAAAAAATAAGAACTGAATTTATTACAAGAAGATATTTGTTAATATATCTTAAATCCTGTTGCAAAGGGAATGCTGAGGATGGACAACATCTGGAAAGGAAATGGGAGTATTAGACTATGACGACCTTGGCAGATCAAAGGTATCGTTATTACTGTTTTTATCACACCCATCTGGGCTGCACAATATCCTTTTACTCTCAGAAAGTGTTGGATAATAGGCTTTCTTCACAGCGACTGAAATTCACCTCTGACCAGGATAACTGATTCCAGAAGTTGGAAGTTGACTCATGTACTAAACTACTCAGGAGAATTAAATAACAATTAGAGTTTCACTTGTTTGTCTAATTACCAATACTACTTACCCACCAGGCTACGTGTATTAAGCACCTGGATACTTTTTCCCACAGGAACTCACAGTTCAGTGGTGCAGACACAACAGGT
>CM052548.1:60374372-60424090 GCA_028533065.1 Trachops cirrhosus | reverse complement strand
GGTGTGAGGGTGGAGGGGAATGAAGGGGGGAAATGGGACAACTATAATAGCATAATCAATAAAATATATTTTTTAAAAACTAATAATAATAAAATAAAATAGATACTGGTACTTATTCTGGAAATATACATATTCTGATACTCTCATTTTCAACAATGAAAATACACCTCTCTATAGTCCTCAGGTTCTCAGGGAAAGGCAGGATAACGGGTGAATCATAAAGAATTAGGAAGTGTAAATTTTGGATGCCATAAACTCTCAGCTCACAAATCTGACAGAGTTTGATGAAATTCAACTTGTTAACACTTACTAAGCACTCGCTATGTGCCACGCATTGTGGGTATGGACACAGAGAGGAGTAAGACCACTGCTGACTGTCAGTCCAGTTACACACACAAGTAATTTAGAAATTTTTTTTAAAAAAATGGAAACAACAACATGTGAAAATAATATAATCTCCTGTAAAGGACAAATAGTGGACAAGAAGGGCAAAGGAGGGAGCACCACTGTCCGCGGTGACCCCGGGGGCCAGATGGAGGAATAGCATGTGGTCACTAACCGGCGATCCAAGATCTTTCCTGGAATGGGCAGAAGCGGGTGGAGTGTAACAAACATTCTTTGCTTGACCAAGCTGTAGTCAGGCTCCTGAAGCTTCTCCTAGGCCCATCTGTGTACCACCTTGTCAAATTCAGTTTTAGCAAGAACCCGGCTAAGTCAGTTTGGCCAGAGTCTCCCATCCTCCACATCGGCATCTGACTGGGCCCTCCGTCCAGCACCGCCGCCCCGCTGCAGGGCCTGTCTCCAGCAGAGATGCTGTTAGGCCGGTCTAGTCAGACTCTCCCTTACCCTTGACATTTCCTCTGGGTGCTTGCCTATTTTCTAACCCCCATCCTGCTCCTTGCCTGTAAATTCCCACTTACTCATGCTGTGTTCAGGACTGAGCTTGGTTCTTTACCGACATCTCTTTTCCCCTATTGCGATAGTCCTGAATAAAATCTGTCTTTACTGCTTTAATACTGTCCACCTCTGGCTTTTCTTTGCCAGAAGGAACATCAAAAATTCCATACTGAGCAAAAGTAAATGTCAAATGTATTTGATAAAGAAGCTTTCAGGAGTATTAAGGAATAAGGATAAGATGGAGGTAGGTATTTTTCATCGGTGTGGTCCCCTGATGCTTGTGGGGAATGGCTTTATAAAGTTTTACCTAGACTTTAAGCCAATCCAAATCAAGTTATTGACACTGGGGTGAAAGGAGCGGGCTGCATATTTCCTAGCCCCCCCCAAACTCTGCCCTCATAACTCTTCTGGGGTCTGCAGTGGGGTCACATATACAAAAGCCACTCTCTCCAACAGATAAATAATTGCCCTGTAGAAAGGTCCCCTGCCTTGTCCCTGTCTTCAGGCACCAGGTAAATGAAATCTCTGAAATATTGATGAGTAGAAATTACTCTATTAATAATGAAAAGCGGAAACAAAAACATGTGAAAAGAGAGAATGCAGTTCGTTGAAGTCCAAGTTCCCTTGGCAGCGCTCAGCCGCCCCTGACTGCTCTTTGGGAAGGCAGTGAGCCCAACCCTGGGACATGGGGACATCCGGTCACAGGGAGAAAGCAGCCTGGAGGAATGATGAAAATTGCTATGTGGGTGTCAGAGGAAGAGAAGTCTTCATCAAGGAAAGAACGATCAATACCTAAATATTAATGCTGTTGCACCTAGAAGGCCCTTGTAGGATGAGAGACAGAAGGAGCCTGAGCTTCCTGGGGGTGGAAAGAACAGGGACTGTGGGAGGACCGTGAAGACTGTTCTAAGCATCATGTCTCCGCTCATCACTTGCAGCCTCAGCATCTCTATTGGAGACAGTAGAGACTGTGCTAGTTGCTGGGAACACGGTGATGAGTAAGATAGACCTAATCCTTGCTCCCACGGGACTCACAGTTTAGCGGGGAAGACAAGAAGTAAGCAAGTCAAATGGAAGTAAAAAAGTATAAACTACAAAAGGGTTAAATAAGAAGATGTGATAGAAGCTGGGAGAGGGGATCTAAGTGTATGGAGTGAATGGGAGGGCGGTGGTCAGGGAAGGCTTCCCAGGGGAGAAATGGCTAAGTTGCAACCTGAAGAATGAATGGGGTTTAAAGAGGAAATGGGAGGAGGGTGGAGCATTATATGGCCCGATGCACAATTTCATGCAGCTCATTCTGCTGGAAGAATGGAGCACAGAGTGGGAGGGGCCAACACAGATGCTGGGAATCCAGTCAGGAGACCATTATAATCACTCAAGTGAGAAATTAAGATAAAAGAAAAACTGACATCTTGCCCTTAGGCTAACCTCCTCCACCATTTTGGGTAATGAATACCATGTGTCATAGCTTAGAATTTCTGCATCCCAAGGTAAATTTTATTGAAACTCCCACAACTGTTACACAAACAGAATTGTAGACTACCATATAAGAACTGAGCTGTGAATGTTGCTTCTTTTCTCTATTCAGGAAGCCACTTTTTCTGAAAGACTGGCTCCCTTACAATGCAAGTAAAATTTTTCCCAAAATTGTTTATAATTTTTTAGTTGATAATAATTATGTTTTGTAGGTGGTGGCTGTTGCTATAGAGAGCCATTTTGAAAATATGTACAAAATTTCCTAATTGGGTGACTAGGGAGGGAGGTAGTCAAGGCTGGCACCAGGTTTCTGAGAATAGGGGGCTGACCTGGGCCCCGGGGGCCGGAGCAAGTCTGGGCTGGAAGCCTGGGACTGGTCTGCAGGACTGTCTTAAACGTGTAAAAGAGGGGAAGGGTATGAGGAAGGCAAAAGTTCCTATTTCTTGCCAAAATGACCCACAACAGGAAAGAGCACAGACAATATCAAAGAGAAAAAAAGAACGTGACAGTGAATTTAAAATTGACCTTTAACTGATGAAACAATCCCAGCTCCGTGGATTTCACAGCCAATGCCAACTGCAAAAATCAACTCTTCATTTCATTCACGCAGTGAAGGCCAGCAGATGTTAAGTCACATGCCCAAGATCATATAGTTGAGCGAACTTATAATTTCTTTATATTGAGCAGTTACCAAACAATGTAGGTTGCTTATCATATGTTTTGTCTATCCTTTTGTGTTCCTATAGAGTTTTCTAAAAACGCTCTTTAAATTTTCTTTGCTACCAATGGGATAATTTTCTCGAATTTATAACATATTTTCCTTACTTAGCATTGGTGTTTCTTCAGTGGGGATCTTCCAGCTGTTTAGTCATTCATACATTTACTGAGAAGTTATCTGCAAATTTAGACCCACAGCGATTCTGTACAATTACTGATCAGGGAGGTTTCTTGTTCCTCTAAAATTCCACTGACCCATAACTGCTTTATGCAAAAACGGGGGCTACTGTAAGTAACTGGGATTATTGACCCGTCTCACTCTCTTGTCTATGCCTTTTCTCCTTCGATATCACTCTCCTCCAGACAGGGTCAGGCTGACACAAGTCCACAGCCAGACCAGACCAGTAACTTCAGACACTTTAAGACGTGTGTGTGTGTGTGGATGAGTGTGTTCATGTGGATGAGTGTGTTCTTGTGGATGAGTGTGTTCATGCTAGTCATTCAATGTTTACTTAGTAGAGAGCCATACTGTGCTGCAGCGGAAAGGGTAGAGGAGAACCATCAGGGGCCCCAGAAGCCTCTCCTGTACTGTCCCTCACTGCTCTCCTTTGGCCCCAAATGTGAAAACCGATTCAGAAAACAAGATTTCTGCTATTGACCAGAGCTACCCTCCAAACTTCTAAATAGAAGTTTGCATTTCTGAGCATTCACCTTGGAGGTTTCCAACCTGGTACCCTTCTAAGAAGTTGATCAAGTGATTCCTTTTAACTCTCTCAAGGACTTATCGTAGTTTTAACTTCCTCCATCTTGTCACAGTTCCAATAATCAATTCCTTAAATCTATCTGGTCCCGGGGTGCCCAGGCCCCCTGTGGCAAGCCCTGGATAGGGACAGTTCATTATTCTCCATCACACTTCTCCCCCTTCAGGACCCCGGCCTCCATCAGGGATAGAATTAAGTGATCTAATTAAATACCCAATACTTTTCTTTTTATAACCCTCATGTTTGTAATTATCTGTTTTCTGTCTGTTTCAAACCCTGGAGCTTCAGGTAGTCTCCACTATCACCGCTGTGTCCCCTGTGGGAAGCACTTCTCCCCTGTGAACTAAACTTGTCGGCATGCGTAGCCCAAGGTCATGGAGTCGGAAAAGTGGATCCTAGGAGTGGTGGTGAGAGGAGCCAGTGTCTTGGAAGCCACCTCTTGGTTCTTCAATCTGTGAATCCTGGTAATAAAAGTAGCGCCATGTATTGGTTGTTGATTTAGAGAATATACCACAACCATGAAGGTGTTTCCCTCAATTGGTGCTGTGTCTTTAAAGGTCTATGGTACAAATCCATCAGGTAAGATGTTTCAGGACAACAGACAACATGGTAAGGTCGATAAATTCTATGAGCATGAGCCAATAGCTGTTGTAAAATGAGTATCTTGGTAAGAAGTAATTCCATATGGAATAACATAAAGGTGACTAAGGCAGTCCATGGATGGTAGTTTTACCAGAAACTTTGCAGGCGTGGAAGAAAAATCTGTTATTCAGAATGTCTATTCCAGTGAGGACAAAGTGCTGCCCCTACTATGATGGTGATAATATTACATAATCAGCTTGTCACCAGGTGGCTGGGTGTTCCCCCGGACAATGGTGTTTGAGAATTCTTATGACCCAACTCACTCCATCCAGCCCTCCTAAAGTCCCTTTGTACTTATCCCATAATTCAAGCCTTTTAGGCTCCCTCTCAAACGTGGCTGTTGTTTTTAAATCAGCTGCCAACTTTATATTCTGATTCAGACCCCATGTTTTGGAAGGTAAATACTTATTCTTAATTTCTTGTTTTCCAAGTTCTAAGAGCCATTCGAATTTCCTTTGCCTTTTCTTCCTGCTACAGTTACTTTTATGTGGATATTGTTGCTGCCAGTTTTTTAAGCCTACCTACTCATATTTTGGGTTATTTGGAGTATCTTGTCACCTTATTAAAGATGTTGTCCCTCAATTTTTTAATTTTTTTTGGTTATCCTAGCTGTTCTTTCCAATTTTCTTTTTTGCTGAGGGAGTGTGAGGGGATTCAGAGGGATTTAAAATGACGGCTCTGTTGCCACCATCTTGCTTTCAGGTTGTACTGGTATATTTTCAAAGCTCCTCAGGAGTCTTAATATACAGCCAGACCAGAGACTCATGACGCTGGAAGGCTGGGAGAGTATGAACATTTGGCCACCTATCTGGGTTTGCACTCTTCCTTCTGCTGCAGGACTGGAGGGAACTAAGAGGAGAAATTGGAAAAGACCTGAAAGATCTCCCGGCCTCCAGGACCAAGGCACATCCCATCAGCCTCCAAGCTGGGTGCAAGCTCCCCTTCATCCCTACGAGGATCCCAGGGCAAGGCGGAGACCTTCCTGCTGCTGCGCGATCAGACTAAAACGCAGCACGAATGCCTGGAACTTTTCATATCGATGTGCCTGGGGTGGGTCTTCTCACAGCCCTTCCCGACCACGTCTGAACAGTGTCACATGCCTGGTACCTAGGCTGGCTCTCATCAAGTACATCATAGGCAGCTCAGGGCAAGTTATGTGTTTAAGGACTTAGATGTGTTCAAGATACTGTCCCGAGTTTCTCGATTTCAATGTTATCATTAAACTCTGGTTTTGGTCTGTGCAACACAAAACAAACAAACAAACAAACAAAACAACTAAAACCCCCCACAGATCAAAATTTTAAAAAAGCCAGCATCAAACCGTCCCCAAATGCTAAGATAATCAGTTACTCCAGAGTAGAATTGGTGGGCATGAGGCTCTGAACATTTGTCTCACACCATCGTGTTTACTCACCTACCTGCACCACTGTTTGAAGTTTCCAGTGACTCTCTGAAGGGGCTCCATGCATGGTTTCAGCTGCCAGCATTTTTCCTGTAGCAGCTGCTGTAGTTTTTGTGGTCAGAAACTGGTTCCTCAAAATGAGCATCTGTTCTGCATGGTTCTCTTATCCACAGTATCAGTTCTCTGTTCTCGTGTCTGACTAGGCTTTCTCCCGAGGGCAGGTGGTTTACTGCATATGCCTTCCATGGTCCCGTGATTGGAAGGAATTTGTGTAAGGCCCTCCAGAGCAGTGTCATTCACCCTCCCTCAGTCTGGAGACCTTCAGTCCTGGCACTGTCAGTAACTTGTTGGCCTTGAACTTAGTGCTATTTGCTCATGTAGTAGTAATATGGGGAAATCGTGGTTGTGGGGCTTCCCGGGGGATAAGGGAAGGAGAGGACACAATCAGACAAATTTGGGAGCTTGTGTGAGTCTTCAGTTCCACGTGCAAAGGACTAGCAGTGGACGTGAAAGTCATTCATTGTCCTTTTGTTGCTAAGAGTCTTTACTACTGATGTGAAGTGCTTTGGGGGTGGGAATACTCCACCAGATGTCAGCTTGCGTCCTGAACTGAACTTCCGAATGTCTCACAGTTTCTCCTTGTAACTGGGATATAATTAGAACTGGGTCCTACACCTTTCCTAAATATGCTCCTAAAAAATTTCCTTAAAAAAAATGTGGGATTTTTATAATCTTGGTATTTGAGGACTTTAGTTACGGCTCTGAGCCATCAAGATTGGAGCTTACTGTACACCTTATCAGGCCAAGGCTTCTCAAGATCACTGGATAAGCACACCACAGGCAAATGCCAAAGCTCACTGTGTTCCCTTTCACGAAAATTGCTCTCTTCTTGTTGTAAAAAGATAAGGGGTATTAAGGTAAGGAAAGGTTGCATGGAAGAGAAATGTGAAATGTATTACAAAATCACAGGGTCTTAGCTTCTACAAACTTTTAAAAATTGTGCTAAATACACATAACTTAAAATTTACCATCTTAACCATCTGAAGTATATGGTTCAATAGTGTCAAATATATTCACATTCTTGTACAACAAATATCCAGGACTTTTTCATCTTGCAAAACTGAAAGACTACACATTAAATAAAAACTCCCCATTCCCTTCATCCCCAACCGATGTCCCTGCCCTCCTACCTTCTGTTGTTACAAATCTTACTACTTCAGATACCTTATCTAAGGGGAATCATACAGTGCTTGGTTTTGTGTGTGTGTGATCAACTTACTTCACTTAGCATAGTGTCCTTAAAGTTTATCCATGTACTAGCATGGGTCAGAATTTCATTCATTTTCAAGGCTGAATAATATTCATTCTGTGTATATGCTCTATTTTGTTTATCCATTCATCCATTGATAAACACTTAGAATACTGCTGCTATAAATGTGGGTATGAAAATACCTTCTAGACCCTGCTTTTAATTATTTTGAATATATATCCAGAAGTGGAATTACTAAATCATGTCTTATTTTATTTCTAATTTTTTGAAGGCCTGCCATATTGTTATCCATAGCAAATGTACAAGTTACATACCCACCAACAAAGCTCAAGCCTTCCAATTTCTCTATGTTTTTGCCAACACTAATTTTTTAATAGTAGTCATTCTGAGGGGTATTAAGATGATAATATCATTGTAGTTTTGATTTTTATTTCCCTAATGATTAGTAGTGTTGAGTGTCTTTTCATATGCTTCTTGGCCATTTGCATATAATCTCTACAAAGACACACATTTAAACCCTTTGTTCACCTTTTAATTGAGTTGTATGTTTATTATTGAGAAGTGGAAATTCTTTATATATTTAAATATTAATCCTTATTGGATATAGTATTTGCAAATATTTTCTTCCATTTCCTAAGTCTCATTCTCACTCTGTTGATTGTGCCGTTTGATGCACAGAAGTTTTTCATTTTGATGAAGTCCAACTCATCTATTTTTATTTTGGTTACCTGTGTTTTTGGTTTCATGTAAAATCTAAAAAATATTGTACTTCCAGATCCACTGTCACAAAGACTTCCGTCTACATTTTCTCCTAAGAGTTTTGTAGTATCAGGCTTTACATTTAGGCCTTTGATTCATTTTGAATTAATTTTTGTATATCATGTTCAACTGCTACCAGCTTTCGAGGTGGTTGATAACTTTGAGTTGGGCTCAGATATCACACTGAGTTCTCCTATAATGATAAGCTTCCCAAGGGCAGTGACGTTACCTGAGATCTTGCACATTAGATTTGTCTCTGACTTTACTTTATTTAAGATTTTATTTATTTAATTTTAGAGGGGAATGAAGGGAGAAAGAGTGGGTGAGAAACATCAATGTATGGTTGCCTTCTTGTGCACCCCCTACTGGGGACCTGGCCCAAAACCCAGGCATATGCCCTGACTGGGAATCAGACCAATGACCCTTTGGTTTGCAGGACAGTGCTCAGTCCACTGAGCCACACCAGCCAGGGCTGTCTCTGACTTTAAAGTGTATTTTGTTAACAACGACAAATGAGCCACAAATACTAAATGAGGCAGGTCCTAGACTGCTGGTAACTAACAACTGCAATGATGAAATGAGACATTTTTATGAAAGAAACTTGAAAGGTATACAGCGATAATCACATGTGCATGGAATAATATTGATCTAGTGAAATACAGACCAACCACATTCTTAGTTGAATTTCTGTGAAGCCCAGATAGGTAGATAT
Organism: Trachops cirrhosus; assembly: GCA_028533065.1. Classification (NCBI taxonomy): domain Eukaryota; kingdom Metazoa; phylum Chordata; class Mammalia; order Chiroptera; family Phyllostomidae; genus Trachops; species Trachops cirrhosus. Next base: position 60,415,454 of record CM052548.1, on the reverse strand, counting down.
AACTAAGAATGGTAAGACTGGGGTAATTAGAAAAGGATGGCTAGCCTGACTGGCATGGCTCAGTGAGTTCAACATCATCCAGAAAACTGAACAGTTACCAGTTCAAATTCCCCATCAGAGTGTTAGAGATGGAGACAGGGTCCAGGCTCTTGGTGGTCACAAACAAAGAATTGAACAGATTACACAAACAAAGATAAGCGAAAAAGCAAAGTGAGATTCATTAAGCCCAAGATATGGGAGTGGGCCATTTCTGACCAGAGAATGGGCCGCTTCAATTGAACAGTTACAGGCTTTGTAGAGTTTTTACTTAAGTTTCTGTGCATGTGATTTCCCACAATCCTCCTTGATTGCCCACTTGGGAAGGAAACCTCAACCTAATTTATTAATGAAACAAAGGTGCAGCTGAAGCTCTGGTACACAAGTGTGGTTCCTTACCAGATGTCACAAGGCGGTTGTTAGAAATCAGGATGCTGCCTGACAACAGCTGGAGTGTCTCAGGACTTCCTCATTTCTATTCTATCTCCTGCCTCAAGGGCACATGTCTGGGCTGTGGGCCAGGCCCGGCTGGGGGGGTGCGAGCAGGAGCCAAAGGATCAATGTTTCTCTCCCTCCCTTTCTCCCTCCCTTCCCCTCTCTCTAAAAATAAATAGATAAAATCTTGTTTTTTTATGAAAAGGATGGCTATGTCAAACATTATATGATAAATGAAATACAAATATTTATATTAATAAGCACAGATGTATGTTTGTGTATGTGTGATATATGGGGTGGGCAAAAGTAGGTTTACAGTTGTCCTATGGAAAATAAATAATTAATAAATAATAATAAAAGAATAAATTCTGTTTTGTGTACTCACAACTATAAACCTACTTTTGCCCCACTTCATGTATATATATATTTCTTCTTCTAGTCTCTTCCTTGCTTTTTTTCTTTGCCTTTTAGCCTCAATTACTAACATGATTTTTTTTGGCAAGTTTTGTCTGCTCTAGAGCAGGTTGAAATCTAAAAATAAGCAAAAGAATCTCTTTAAATTACCTTCTAATGTATTGTGGTTTCACACAAAATAAAACAAAGCAGAAGTGGCAGTGCATGAGGCTTCCCAGGTCCGATCACCATGAGTCCTTGGCAGGACACGTCTTCCCGGATACAGGGCGCAGGGCTCAGTGTCGGACCATATGCTCCCAGAAGTGACGGTGGCTTAATTGGAGCAGGGACAGTGGAGAGGCGTTCTGATGGCGTGAAGTGGGGACGAGCAGTTGGCAGGTGTGTTTGGGTGTGGGAGAAAAATTTGCATTTGGACAGGATCCTGGATGTGAGGGCGGAAACTAGAGATCAGATGAGCAGGTGCTGGTGAGGTTCGATGCTAAAAGAAGGGAAATTAGACTGAGTCATGGAGAAGGAAATCCACCAGAAATGAAAATTGTGGAGGTGGAATGGGACTGGGGAGGGGTACAAGAGAACTGATAGAAAGTCCGAAAAGCAGAAAGCCTAAACGTGGAATATGGGAGTGGTGATGGTACTTAAAACAGGCTAAAAGGGAACAAGGAAATGAGAGTGTAGAAGTCCTGTCTGTAGAGTAAGAAGAACAGCGTCCCATCTCCCTTTCCAGAGGAAGTCATAGGAGTGTGACAAAAAACAAAACTGACAATTATATGATGAAGAGTATAAACATGGAAAACATAAAGAAAAATAAAGATATAGAGAAATAAGTTATTTATTGTTTTAAATGAAGAGGATGAGAGTAATTTGGAGCATCTGAGTTTTCTATATTTAATTCCAGAATGCACAGATAATTTTGCCAGTGGTCTTCTTAAAGCTAGAATTTATTTTTCCCTTTTTCTTGAGGTTATGACCACATTGCTGTATTCTTATTTTTTTTACATTTAGAATAAAGAAATAATATACAACAGCAAACATATTTTCACAGCATTTTCTCTAATATTTTACTTTAGAGCACACTGTGTGTGTCTTTATTTCCCTGCCTCAGTGTCGTAGAGGGGGCTTGCTAATTTTGGAAGATCAGAAACTGTTTAAATAAAGGATATGTCACATTAGAATCACGCGGTTTCAAATTCCTCAGCTGCCTGTTGTAGGAGTGGTAGGATTATATAATGAGATTTCTTTCCCATTTTGCTCTATGACCATGGGGTAGGCAAACTTTTCTATTAAAAGCTACATAGTAAATACTTTGGTTTTCAGATCCATATAGTCCCTTTTGCAATAACTTACCTCTGCAGAGACATTGCATAGATGAGTGAGCCTGGCTGTTTTCCAAGAAAAGTTTACAAACACTGAAATTGGAATTTCATATAATTTTCGTGTTCCATGAACGATTAGTCATCTTACTTTTTTAAATCTAAAAATGTAAAAACCACTGTTAGCTTGACGTGTACACGAAAACAGGCAGCGGCCACGTTTGGCCCGTGAACTGTAGTAACTTGTGCTCTAGCTGAGATTTTGTTTTACTTGTCCGTATTTTTCTCAGCAGTTTTCCTCAAGTTTCATTAAATGAATTCGGTGCTCAATATTCCAGGTCCTTTATCATTTCTGAGGCTCTTTCTACTACTTCTCAGAGAGATGTGTTATTTTCAGTAACCCAGAATACGTGGCACAGTGAATTATTTTGCTTTTTTAATTTAATCTTTGTTGTGTTTTCCTTACATTGCCTTTTAGTCGCCTTAGACCCCAACACCCCAGCAATCACCACGCTGTTGTCCACGTCCATGAGTCTATTCTCCTTTTTGCTCAGTCCCACCACCTCTTAACCTCCCCCCACCCACCACCTGCTGTCAGTCAGGTTTAATGATTAGAGTTATGTCTTAAGAAATAGATTTGGACTCACGGGCACAGACAATGGGGGAACTGGCTGCGGGAGTTGGGGGGAACACGGTAGGGGTGAGCAATGGAGAAAAAGGCAGGACCACTGTTCCTGAACAATAATAAATTTTAAAAAGCTTTAAAAAGATTTGGATCTTCAGAGTGAAAATTTGAGAAAACATCAAACATAATTCTTGGCGCATAGCACACATGTAAGTAGAATTTGAATTTATGTTTATATGGTGATCTTTCTAGAACATTATTACAGTTTTCAGAATTGAAATACTAAACTAAACCTCATTAATTCAGACTAATCAAAGAGGTCAATCAAATTGATAGTACAATATGAAGTCTACCTGATAATAAAGTTGATGATTGTTATCTTCAGAAGGTCCAATCTATTTTAATAAATACAAATAAGCATGGTTTAATGTAAATGAGTATGTCTAATTTGTTAAAGGATACTTAAACATAATAATGTTTCTCATAGGCATACATTATTTTCTTTAAAATAATTCCTATATTATTTACTTAAGCTATCTAAAAATAAAGTTTTGCAATCCAAGACAAATATAAGGTTCAGCATGGTATATTCAAATGCTTTCAAATACCAGTGTGAATGAATGAAGTTTACATGCTTTTCTGAGGTTTAAAGGGTCTCTAGGAGCATGTTGACACATGTTTTTCAGATTTCATAACTTTGGGAGTATGACAACACATCTTTGGTTTGTAAATAATGTGAAGTTGTGAGAAAAACTACTTGCCCACTTTTCCATGACAAGATATTATCGTACCTTTCAGATTGCTGAAGAAAGAGTGGAAACCAGACACGATCTCTGATCCGGCCGTTGTTGGTGAAGAGAGGGACAAGGGAGACTGAAAGTCGCAGACACGTAGGGGTGACAACAGCGGGGGCTGTTGTTAGGTGGTTGGCAGGGCTCCGTGGGTAGCATCGCGGTTCCCCCTCCAGTTTCAGAAGTCAGCTGAGAAACAAAACAATAGAGTTATGTTTTAAAGAGCCCAAATACCGGCTTCACAAAGGGTTAGTTGATAAAGGGAACTGTGACTTATACTTTCAGCAAATCATTTCTAATACTGAACCCCACCTTCAGAAAACTTACTCGGCTAGTCACCGGTTGTTATAAAAAAATGGTATTTTTTATAACAGACGTTCTTGATTGCCCAACCAAATTCCATCTTCTCCATATGTCACTACACTGATTATTTCTTTCTTTCAGGACCCTAGTTTTGTTTCGTTATTCACTCTCCTCCGTGGAACTGGACTTTTGAAAGGAAGCTGATCACATCCTCAGTCTCAGGAGTAAATCATATTTTCTCTAAACTAATTATAGGGGTCTCATTCTTCTTAATCGTGTCTAGCTTAGGCATAAGCGAGATGAATTTTGGCCAGTGAAACATGAGAGATGTCTGGTAAAAAGAAGAGAGAGAGGCACCCACGTAAAGAGACCCCCTGGTGCCCTGGCCAGGTGGCTCAGTTGGTTGGAGTGTCATCGCATAACCAAAAGGTTGCAGATTCCATAGTTTGTCACGGTGTGGGCGGGAGGCAACCAATCAATGTTTCCCTCTCACGTCTGTGTTTCTCTCCTTCTTCCTCTCTCTCTCAGATCAATAAACATATTCCCAGTGAAGACTAAACAAAAGGGAGAGACCCCCTCGCTCTCCTGCCGGGCATCATCCTGGCTGTAGTACCTGGAACTGCTACATTGTCTTATAGTCATGCAAAGGGGCCATCTGAAGATAAACCCAACCTGCAAAGTTTAGGACAAACCTGCCAAGGAAGAAAAAGCAAGAAGGTAGGAAAAAATGGGTTCCTGACTTTGTTGAACTACTGAATTAACCAACCCTGGAACTGGCTTACCTTTGGATTTATTATACAAGATAATACATTTTCCTTATCATTTGAACCACTTCGATTGAATTTTTTTGTTACATGCGAAGACACCATAAATGATATGTAGTTTAATAGTAATTCAGTTTATGGTTTCAATACATCATTTCGTTGATTCTACTATGTCTGTGAACTAGAATCAACATACTAGAGCACAGTGAAGGAGAAAAGCAAAATTGCATACATGTTTATAACACTTGACTTTCAGGAAAGCTTCTCCGTTTCTTAAGTGCACTCCTGATTCACCCCATTGTTCATCCTCCGCACCACAAACAAGACCTCTTCCCACTGGTCTGCTTCCTCCCCCTCTACTTTCATCCTTAAATCATGGTTTGTTGCTGACAATCCAGAGAAGTAGCACTTACCAAATAAAACAGTAGCTTCCCAGTTGTACCCAGGAAAGAGACTACATTTATTTACTGTGAAAATTGTTGCTTTGAGGTTCAGAATGCTGGCTGAAAGTAACGTAAAGACAGAGCTGGCCGCATGATAATGCTGTTTTCTGGGTTTGTGGGGCCCTCCATTCCTGTCCCACAGCTTCTGTGTTGCTCCCGATCAGCCTGGCCAACGGCCACTGGGCCCCTGGGACTATGTCTTATGTGAGGAGCCCGCTGGTATTCTAACCTCTTCCTGCTATTCCTTGCTGAGGCTACGGGGGCAGCCAGAAAAAAAGACCCTCAACAAGGGCGGCATCTGTGAAGTCTTCACCAAATCCAGTGCATGTGGTTTAGAGAGCTGGGTAAGAGGATGGAAAGGAGCAAAACGCAATGATTTGTAAATTACTCACCTAAATTATATGTAGCATATATTTGTCTGAAGTGATTCCATGAGATAGTCGTCAATAAAACTCAGAGATTCCATTATCTCTTATTTTTATGGAAAACACCAGAAATGTGGTAAATTGTTAAACTGGCCCTTAGGCAGGCTTTAACTGAAAGAAGGGGAAGGGCTGGATGCCAAACAGACAAAGAGAGGGAGAAATAACGTGGCATTAGATACCTCGCCCTGGGAAGGATTCAGGTCTCACTTACAACCCTGGTCCCCCCGGCTGTGGGACTGAGTGATTTTATCATCTGGAAAATGAACATAATTACATCTGCCCTGTCCGTCGCGCCCAGATGACGCACAGCAGATGGAACATTGACTATAGCCTCTAACCTTATTTACCAACCTATTCGAGATTTGGAATTGATAAGGTTGTCACGTATTGTGGTCAGCTTGAAAATGTGAGGGTATAGCATTAAAACATAATCCAACAAGGTCCAGCTTTCTGGCTCAAATACAACATTCTCCAAGAATGTACTTTTTATATTGTACTCACACAAGGGTAGAACGTAGAAGACTTGTAGAAGGGGGTGTACAGCATGTCCCTTAAAGCAGTATCCTTGGTGACAAATTTCCTCAGCGGGCCCTTTAGTATGAGCGGCGGAACAGAGTTGGAGGCTCTACTGCCTAACGAGGGCCTGATATGTAGATAAACTATCCTGCCGATTAAAGTCACCTCCTTCAGTTTAGTCTCTGGTAACAGGTGACAAGGTTAACATTTTGTTATGAAAATTAGGGCCCTAACCAGTCAGTATTCCTGACCTCTGCAAAGATATGGAACAGAGGGTCTGTATTTGAATCCAGGATCTTCAAAGGGATTCCCAAGTTATTTTACATTTGAAACACCTCACACAGAGTCTGTAAAGTCACATCCCAAAGTTTCCTACTGAAAAACTATGGGGAAAATGGGTGAAAGACTGATGGTCATGCTAAAATGTTGCTGGAAAATGGTAACACGTTATTTTTAATTTCTTTCTTTAGACTCTATTTTCTGAATTTTCTTAATAAATATATTCACTTGTATAATTAATATGTAAGAAATAGACCACTATGGAGGCATAGAAAGATAGTTTTGATGGAGAGAAATTGATGGAGAGGTGGCAGGAAATGATTCCCAAGATGGGGTGGTTCACAGCAGAACAATCAGGCAAAACAAAGACTAACTTCACTTAAACGATAGGATAATGTTGTAGCTGGATAGACGTGGGGAGCAGTGGATGAAATGCTATGAACATTAAATCAGAAACCTGCCCTGGACTCTTGCACAGGAAAATATAGGTTTTTCTGGAACGGATATGGCCATGCAAATAGAAATGCATTCAGGCCAAATATGGGAGAATGCGCCATGTAAGTGCATAACTGGAAGAAACAGTTTATTTACTATTGGTCTGGAGATTTAGAAAAAACAGTAGCATATGCTATTTATACAATTCTACATTATTTGGATTTTCTAAAAAGGAAGTAGAAAGTTACAGTTTCATTCTTTCCTAATTTACCTTCTTCCTTCTTTTCTCCTTCCTTCCTTATACAAATTTGATAACACTATACATGTTATTCTGTAGCTTGTCTTTTTTTTTCCACATAATACATCTTTTCAGGTCAATACATAAAATCTACAGAGGTCATTTTGAGTTGAATTCGGACACTCTTTCTTCCACATCATAATTTGTCATCTCAATTGATTCAGATCAGGAACCTTAACAAGTTTGCTCAGGGATCTCAGTGACACGCCCCACAGGACCCAGCTCACAGATACCGAGGCTGGGTTTCGAGCTTCGGCCTCCTGACTCGAGGAGGTTCTGTCTACCCTACTAATCGTGTACCTGCCCTCTGGGAGGATTAACTCACTAGATCCTTTTTTGGTACGAAGGGTTATAAGGGAGGTACATCTGAATACTGTGGTTTCCTTCACAGGTTAACATTTTACACGGTGGAGGAAGAAATGCGGAGGCTGCACACTGTAAAGACAACTTTGCCAACTTCTCTGTATTCCCCAGGCCTGGCCAGGTCTCATGCTACGGTTCGTAAAGGAGAGGAGCCATCCCATAGCTATTAAGAGACTACAATGTATGTTTCATATTTTCCAAACACCGAAAAGGAAAGTGGACTCTGTGGACTGGAGCACAATAAATGAATAAAGCAAAATTAATCACTTCCCTGGCCAAGTTCTCACAGGAACTGTGCCCAGGTCCCTCGCTCACAGCAAATTCATTACGCCGTTCTTGGGAAATTTTAATTCTATCACGAGCCCAAAGTAAGACAGTAAATCAATTCACAGTATCAGTGTGATCCATTTTTTATGGCTCTGACAAGAATTTAATCTAAAAAGTACTTTCTGAGCTGCCCTCTCATCTTCCTGGTGGGGTAGGCGAGTGTTTTGTGGTTTTGATGCCACAAAGCACATTGCAGGGTTTGGGAATTTTAAGCCATGTGTGCCAGACATTCATAGACATTCTCCTTGCTGGGAGAAAATGGAAGTTTGGGAAACATATTAAATGTGCCTTCATACTGCATAGATATTTCTTACCCAGGTCCATCTGAGAAAACACTTCAAAATATCTGGGGTGCGCCAGGCTGAACCTTCTGTCTTACTGAATCACAAGCAGCACTCGGTCCCAGGCTGCCTCAGTGCTCTCTTTAGTCAGTCAGCAGCTGTGTGGGGACCCTGCTCTACCCGTGCAGACCTCCGGGAAAGTGAGGCAACCCTCGCTATTGAGCTGCTCACATGTGACTTAAGAAAAAAGGACACAGCATGACGAGACAGCACATTTTCAGAACAACATAGGAATTATTGTAGAACAAGCCACTTCCTTATTCCTTCCTCGGACTTCAGGGAAGGGTAAATTAGTGGACACTGAGAATGTTGATCATCGGAATAAGAAGTATTTCTAAGAGTTTGTAAAACTGAGTAGTTTTTGTCACCTTAGAGTGTCCGTCTGTGAAATCAGGCCTCTAGGAAATGCACTGAGTAGCAGCTTGTATTTTTTAACCTGACTAGCAGGCTAAGAAAAGGCTTCTGCTTTTCTTGAAAGTTGGTCTTTCAGCCAGTGATAGGGATTTGAATAAGGATTTCTAAGAAATAAGCAAGAGTCCAACAAATTGACAATGTCTTACCCTGGACAAAAATGAAACCGAGGGGATCTGACAACAAAGAATACGCTGTACAACCCTTGAACTGAAGATAAATCTCTGAGTCAAAAGAACATTTCTTATGTTAATTCAATTACAGAATAAACAATAACATTTTAACAATGAAACCAAAAGGCATGAAGATGTTTAAAAAATATAAACAGCACAGAAAGCGACAGCCATTGCGCTCAACAGCCTGCAAAGAGAGGGTGGAGAGTTCCTCACGGGCAATCTTCGCGTGAGTGAGCAGCCACTCAGGGTCTGCTTCAGGCCGGAGGGGGTTGGGCGACCAGCCTGAACTGGGACCTTCGACTGTGAGGCAATGGGATCGCTCAGTCAGGACCAAGATTCTGTTTGGTTCACAATGGAAAGTAATTTTTCTTTAAAAAGCAAAGAGAATGAAGAACGTAAAATGAGTATGAAATTCGGTAGATTAACAGGAGATAATCTGCTACTCCAAATCTTTGTTCAATAATGCATATACATATAAGTATATAAACACATCTATGTACATTCATACACACATATACACATGAAGATACACACATTTGCATTACCTAGTCCTCTGAAGAACTGGTGAGTCATCATTCTCTGAATAATGCTTGTGACAATTTCTATCATTAAACTTGAATTTGTTTAATAATTCTTATAATCACCAATGCTGCCATTTCTTGAGAATCAAGCACAATACAAGGCATTGTGGGAGATTCCAAAAGAAGCAGATTGACTGTCCAACAAACGTGTACAAGGGGTAGCAAAAGATTTATTTTCTAACTTTTCATTTACATGTGTGTTAAAATAAATTTCATAAGAAAGTACATGACTAATTGCCAAATAAATGGTTCAGACATGTGGTAGTTGATTGAATGTGTCAACTTGACTGAGTGCCCAGTTCGCTGGTAAAACATGATCTCTGGGTGAGTCTCCCAGGGTGTTTTTGGAAGAGATCAATTAGCATTTGATTCAGCGGAATGAGCTAAGGGATCTGCCCTCATCAAGGTGAGTGGACACAATCCAATCCACTAACAGCCCCAGTGGAACAAAGAAGGCAAAGGAAAGGTGAAGTCTCTCCCTCTCCTCCGAAGCTGGCATTTCCACGTTTTCCTGCTCTCACGTTAGAGCTCCTGGTTCCCAGCCTTCGGACTCAGACTGAATGACACCATCACCAGCTTTTCTCTTCTCGGTCTCCATGTTGCAATGCAGCAGGGTTCCCCTTTCTCCAAGTCTTTGCCAAAACCAATTCCTTGTCTTTTTGTTGATGGCCACCCCAGCAGTTGACAGGGGACCGAGTACAAGTGACCTGGGCTTTCATAAATGTCTTCCAGAACAACGATGCTTTCATGCTCAATACTCTGATGGCAGTCCCTTCTCCTCTTACAATTTCCCTTCCTTATACCCTCTTCATTTGATTTTTGGAAAGAAAGAGCCACTAGCTTCACAGAATGAGGAATACTTCCTTTCTTCTGTTCTCTGGAAAACTTTTTTAGGATTGAAATTATCTGCTGGTTGAAAGTTTAATAGCCCTGGTAGGCTAAACCATCTGGGCTTTCTTCTTCGCTTTATATGCAAGAGAAGATTTCAACTAAGAACTACAATGATATAATTACAGGAATTGTCAAGCTTTCTGTATTTGCCTTAATTTTTATAATTTATATGTTCAGAATATATGCCTTTTGTTAAGGAGTTTTCAAATGTGTAGTCATTATTTTTCACTACACCCTCACAATATCTTTGTGACCATTGTCATGTCCGTAGTTCTGTATTCTTCCTAAACGTCTGTTTATTGTTGTGTCTCCCTTGCTTGTGAAAGCTGAGGGAAAGTGCGTGGGCACCAACGGTGTCCGCTCCAAATATTCTCTCCTTCACAAGCACTCTCTCCCTTGGCTGCTGGGATAACTCACTACTCTCCTGGTTCGCCTCCCGCCTCGGTAGCACCTTCTTCTCAGTCCCCTTTGCTGACTTGTCCTCATCTCCCCTATCTCCATTCTAGGCTCTCTTCTCGTTTCTGATTATACTCACTCTCCTGTTGATCTCGTCCAATGTCATGGCCTCCAGTTCCATCTGTCACTGATTACTCCCAAAATTCCTTCTCCAGCCCTTGACTCTCCTGTGAACTGCAGACACAGTCAGCGGCCTGCTGATTACCTCGTCTCGGAAATTTCAACTAAGTATGTCTAAAGCAGCACATTTTGTTTTCCTCCCTCACATTTGCCCCTCTTCCAACGTTTCCCATCCCAGTATCTCCACGTCCTCAGCTGCTTACACCAAACACCTGGGGAATCATGTTCACTTCTCTCTCTCACGTCCCGCTTATAAACCATCCGCAAACCATGTGGGCTTTACCCTCAAATTATATCCAGACCTTTAACACTTTACTGTTTCTACACCCAGATCTTTAAAAAAAAGACTACTTTTTATTGATTTGAGAGAGAGAGAGGCAAGGAGAGAGAGAGCAAAAAACATCAGTTTGTTGTTCCACATACCAATGCATTCACTGCTTTATTGCTGTATGTGCCCCGACTGGGGATCAAACCCACAGGCTTGGTGTATCAGGACGACACTCTAACCAACTGAGCTCCTGGGCCAACACCCCAGATCCTGATCTCGTCTCATCTGAGTTATGTCCTTTTTTAAAAAATTATTGGTTTATTGATTGCCTAGATTAAAGAAAGCGATGGAGAAAATATGTTTATTATGCAGATTCAATTTAAGAGTGTGTTGTGCTTATAGCTCTTACATTATGCATAGCACAAAAAGCTGAGGGAACACTCGTCCACTATTTGAAAACTATTATCTGAATCAACAGAGAAGGTGCTTGTGTCATTGACAAACGAGCAGAAACTCCGACATATGTTTTGGTTGTTTCGCTTTTACCTTACTCATTAATATAAACAAAAATATCAACCAACGCTCACATTACATATTGGAATTCCACTGGAACCATGGTCATGAACATTTATCAGCACGCCACTGCATGTGCCCACGACGACAACAGTAACTGCCTGTAAGAGGTATAGAAGTATGACTTGTTATCTGCCTGTGTCTCTGAATTCTTTCAGTTTTATGTAATGAACATTATTACCTTTTTCATTTGTAAATTATTTTTAAAAAGAATTTGATATGGCAAAAAGCAAAACAAAATAAACTAATTAGTTCATGTCAAATTCATGACCTTGAATAATTAAGATTACATTAAACCACCAGTTAATCCATCACTTTCTAGAAATAATGGCTGAGGTCAAATCTGTGTGCTGTAAGGACAGCAATTTTTAACTGGTGTGCCACAGGAATGTTTAAAACATGCACTACCTGACTGTGTCGGGGGCACTGACCTCTTTTCCTTTAGATTGTCAACTAAAAAAATGACAGCAGCCAACACAACAATAACTGTCCAGTGTGAATGAGTCAAAATTATACTTCTTCTGTCAGGTCATCAAAAAAATATATTTTTGGTGTGAAAATCGCTGTTTTAGAGGAGTGAAAATCCCCCAGAATCCTAGCATGAAGACTAAAAGTAAATTACAGCCTCCATACAACTTCACAATAGCTGACAACAGGCAAACAATTTATGTATTTCACAACCCCTATTATTCCAGCATAAATTTTTTTTAAAAAGAACTTGATCAAATTAAATGAACAATAACATTTAGAATTTTGAAGTCATTAACTTTTTCCCTCTTTTAGTGAGGTATAATTGACAAATGATATTATATATATTTATAGTGTACAACATGATTTGATTTACGTACGTATTTTGAAATGATCACCATGATCGGGTTAATTAACACTTCCATCACCTCACAGAGTTACCATTCATTTGGGTTATGTCTTACCTCCTTACTTCAACTTACTTCAACTCTTGCTGCCCCAGAATCGAGTCTCCTCATTTCCAAATATGTCATTCATCTACTCAGATCCTCTCATTGGCTCCCCATTATGTTTAGATGGACATTCAAAGGGTCTTACTGTGAGCGACAAGGCCATGTGTAATCTGATGATGCTCTGTCTGTCTCCTTTCTGACTTCACTTTCTTTTGGAAATCTTCCCTTGCCCAGCGCTCCTGAGCACTGGTCTCCTTGATCTTCCTGGACCACAAGCGCTTTGCCGTCACAGGGAATGTTCCCACGGGTATCTCCTGACCTTACTGACTCCAGCACTTCATCTATGTCATAAGACATCTGGAGGTAGGCAGTTTCTGACTTTGGTCCAGTAAGTCAACAGATTAAGTATCTCTGCTAATCTTGTCATTTTTAGAGTCACGTGGTATCTGCTGCAGGTGCAGTGGTCAAATCCACTTTTAAGGCAGATGGGAAGAAATGTGTGTGAAAAGAAAGGAGGAGAGGGAGCAGGAGAAAGCAGAGAAGGCCTTCAGACCATGACTCAGTGCTAACCCCTGTGAAAAAAGGGAAAAGACGGGAGGGTTGGCTAGGAAGAGTCTCAGGTTACACAGCGAAGGGCTACATCTCCTGCTGGTTATGATGTGGAGGTGACATCCTAGCTCTAGGGGGAGCTGGCGTGTCCAAGGTCTAGGGCTGACAGCAGCAATGTTCTCTTCCATAGCCTTCCCTAAGTGCTTTTGCATCAGGTCTTGTCCCAGGACCTGGCCAATGACAGGAGAGACCCTGGGTCAGTGGCTTGTAAACTTCAGTGTGTGTAAAAACCACTGAGGTTTTTGTTAAAACTCACGCCCCATCCCCAGAGACTCTGACCTGGTAGGTGTAGGAGAGGGGCCCCAAGTCTGCACTTTTAATCAGCACCCCAAGAGATATCAATTCAGGTGGTCTGTGTACAACAGGTTGAGAAATAATTCCTAGAATAATCAGGATAAATGATGCTCAAAGCCTTTCATGTGAAAGCCGATATTTAGAGGTCAACACTCTCCCTGTGTACTCCCAAGGAAATTAAGATGTAGCTGTCTCAGCTGGAGATTATTCCAGGGACCCTCGCATCACAATCCAATGTTTTTGTTTATAAATCCAAAATCTCCTGACTTGATTTCATACATGTGCAAAGTCTCGTTGCACTTCTTCTCTTTGTATAATGTAGCAGCCCACGACTGGCCGAAGTTAGGGTAGTTAATCTGGTCTGATCTGGATTGTCAGTGCCTCTGACTCTTGGAAGCACTAAATCACTGCTGCACTTTGATTCCTTTATGTGAGAATCCTAGAGCACAGCACTGAAGACAGGTTGCTAAGCAAAGTGTAACTGCTAAAGCAAATGAAATTCAGAGCACTTAATTTCTTCCACTTGAGCTGCAGTCAACGGCTATGCTCATAAAAACTCTGCCTCCTTCTGTAGAAGCAGATGGAAAAGAGATCTAAGGTTCTTTTTTTTAAGGATGAAAAACAGAATTTCATAAAAAAGATGCTTAGCCAATATTAAATGCAGCAAAATATACTGAACGGTTGTTTCTGTGATTTCAAAGGCTGCAAACTGTCTCAAAACATCTTTTACTGGAAAATAATGATAATAAAAAAATATCCTACCAGGTGGGAAAAATACTACCTTAGAGTAATGAAATGAAAACTATTTGAACACTTTTAGTCCTTCAGGGTTCTAATATTTGCAGATCTTGGGAGAACACCAAGTATTAATTTCTGGGGAAAAATCTTTCTTGATCATCCTCTCTTTCTTCCTAAAGAAAAGTATGCTTATAAGATTATTTTTGGTAAGATATTATTTGGTGGGACGCAAACTACCAAATACAGTAAGGACACATAATATGCATGGCGTCTCTTGGGATTTTACCCACGTCTCCCTTGACTGCAAGCCTTTCGTCTTTTTATGTGTGAGAACTGGCCAGCAGGCAGACATCATCTCAGATTTAGTACCAGTGAAAAGTGCGCACGTCAGTACTCGATGTCTACTCAACGAGGACTGCATGAAAAAGCGTGGCCTTCTTATACTCCGTTCTCATCATGTGACTAAAGTGTGACCTTGGGGGAACAGTAATGCTGAGCAACGACTGAGCCTTGAGGCATTTGAAATATCACTATGACTCTTCTTCGTTCATCCCTGGCCATCTACACTGCAACACACAGGCAGTCTTGTTAAAGTGAGTGATGGGCCTTTAAAATCCGTGGTAGTATCCAGACAAAGAGGGCTGAGGACCCCTATAAGGCAAAAGAAGCAAAATCTTTCACCAGTGGTCAATGGCTGCCAAGGATATTTTCAGGCTAGTACAACTAGAGTTACCTGGATTTGTTGCTGCTTTAGTCCTTAGTTTTTAAATTTTCCCTTTGGACTCTCTGACTGGAATTTTAAACTAATTTTTTCCTCTGTTCTACGCCAGATTCCTATGACCCTGAGAGGTCTGAAACACACACGCACGCACACTCCCACACACACCATCTAGCATTCAAAAATGTCTGAGACTCTGTTATGGATTGTATTGCGACCTACCCCACTTATGTGCCGATGTCCTGGTCCCTAGTGCCTTAGAAGGTGACCTTATTTGGAGAGAGGGCCTTTAAAGAGGTAATTCTGTGTGCCTGTTGTCCTTATTAAAATGGGAGATTTAGAGACAGACACAGGGAGAATGCCATGTGAAGGTAAAGGCAGAGATCAGGATGATGCTTTGGTGAGCCAACAGCCAACCACCGGAAGCCAGGGGAGGGGGATGGAACAGGCTCCTTCTCACAGCCCCACAAAGGGGTAGCCCTGCTGACACCTTGATTTCAGATGACACCCGTCCTCCAGGACTGTGAGACAGTGTTTGTTTTTTAAGCTCCCAGTTCATAGTGCTTTCTACAGCAGTCCTAGAAAATTACTAAATGACTTCATCCCATATATATTTCAAGATACAAGATTGTGTCATCTATTGCTAACCAAAAAAGAATTATTCCAGTGATGGAGATTCTAAGACCTGAGGCACAAGCAGGCAGTGCCAAGCCCCTTGGTCAAGGAGAGGACTTGAGCAGGCCATTCTCTTAGTGCCTGTGATGGTTAATTTTATGTGCCAGCTTAACTGGGCCACAGGGTGCCCAGGTGTTTGGTTAAACATTATTCTACGTGTTTCTGTGAAGCAGTTTCTGAAGGAGATAAACATTTGAGGAAAGCAGATTGTCCTTTCCAATGTGGGTGGGTCTCATCCCGTTCATGTAAGCCTGTATAGTACAAAAAGGCCGAGTAAGAGATAATTTTCTCTCTGCCTGACTGTCTATGAGCTGGGACATTGGTGTTCTCCTGCCTTTGGACTTAGTCTTAAACTGGAACTTACACCATCAACCTTCCTGACTCTCAAGTCTTTGGACTTGGACTACAACAATACCATTGGCTGTCCTAGGTCTCCAGCTTGCTGACCACAGATCTGAAGATTTTTCTGTCTTCGTAATTGCGTGACTACATATACATCCAGGGGAACAGAACTTTAAGAATGAGTTTTCTTGATCCTTACTACCAGAAGCAGGTTTATTTAATGTGGCAAGGCTAGAGATATACCTTAGGAGTGTATCAACTCTTCCACTCTCCATCATAATTCAGTTTTCGGGAATCTTGATATCCTTTCTGTTCCACAAGATATCACACCACTCCACTGAATGAATGATGTCATGCTAATTGAAACTTGGGAGCAAGAAGGAACGACTCTTCCAGACTTATTGGTAATACATTTGCACATAAGAGAGAGTGAGATAAATCTGACAAAAATGTAGGGACCTATGATACCTAGGGATTGAGTGATGAGGGGAGTGTTGACAAATCCCTTCTAAGGTACAGGTTAAGCTGTTGCATCTGTCCCCTAGTGTTACCATGAACAGTGAGTGGGTTTCCCTGAATTTTGGAGGCAACCCATTCCTCATTTTGGTGTTCTACTCTGACCCATGTACCGAGTGATCTGAAGAGCTGCTGGCATTGAGCAGTGTCCACAGCAAGAGAAGACTCTGCAACAGGTTCGCATTGCTGGGCAAGCTGCTCTGTCTCTTGAGCCACACGATCCAGCAGATCCACTGCGGCTTGAAACATCAGAGGCAGGTAGGGTGCTGTTTGTAGCTTTGGCAGCCCCTGTGGGGGAGCCACAACACAGTCCTTTAGGGTTTTGGAGCAGAGCCCTGACATTCTCTGAGGATAACTACTCAGTGTTTGAGAGACCGAAGGTTCAATCATGAATGACCAAGTTGCTATGTGACCTGAGCTATCCATGATGAACTGGGTGTTACCTGACCTGCCAAGCCATGAAGCTGGCTGTGTACGCCATCATCCAGAAGGGGTGACACATCTGTGATCAGGCCTGTACCAGTCCCGAAGTCACAAGCAAGTTATGTGAAGAAGTGGCCCAAATCTCTCATCCAGTCTGCACCAACGACCTCATGGGAAGTTCCCTAAAATCAGTTGGCAGACAAAGAGGAGACTTGTACCTGGTTGTCAGATGACAGCTCAAAAATGAACAGCTGCAGCACCACTGCCCACCCCCATGACATCCCCACAGGACAGTGGTAAAGGGACGTTCTCCCAGTGGGCGGAACTTTAAGCAATACATCGTGTTATTCACTTGCTTGAAAGCAAAAAATGGCCAGATGTACAGTCTGACACAGAGTCATGGGCTGTGATCCATGGCTTGGCTGGGTGGTCAGGGAAATAGAAGGAACATAATTGGAATATTGGTGACAAGGAGGTCTGGGGGAGAAGCATGTGGATAGGACCTTGTGAGAGGGCAAAAAAATGTAAATACTATATTTATGTCCTATGTGAATGGTCACCAAAGAGTGATTTCAGCAGGGGAGGATTTTAATAATCAAGGGGGTAGGATGACCCATTCTGTGGGTACCAGTCAGTCTTTTCCTAGCCACCCGTGTCATTGCCCACTGGGCTAATGAACAAAGCAGCCGGAGTGGCAGGGATGGAGATCATACATGAGTTCAGCAACATGGACTTCCTCTTACAAAGGCAGACCTGTCTGTGGCCACTATTCAGTGCCCAATTTGCCGGAAACAAAGACCAACACTTGACTTGCCAACAGGGCGCCATTCCCCAGTGTGATTAGCCAGCTACCTGGTGGCGGGTTGGTTACGCTGGACAGCCGCCATCCTGGAAGTGGCAGCATTTTGTTCTTACTGGAAGAGACACTTACTCTGCATATGGGTTTGCCTTCCCTGCACACAGTGCTTCTGTCAAGACTACCATCTGTGAACTTATAAAATCCTGTATCCACCCATCATGGTAGCATTACCTCTGATGAAGGAATTTCACAGCAAAAAAAAAAACAAAATGTGGCAGTAGACCTACATTTATGAAAACCCACTGGTGTTACCATGTTCTCTATTATTCTGAGCAGCTGGTTTGATAGGATGGTAGGTTGGGCCTTCAAAGACTTAGTTACAGCGCCAGCTGAAAGCAATACCTTGCAGGACTGGCCAAGGCTCTCTAGCAGGCTGCATATTCTCTGAATCGGTGCTTATCACATGATGCTTTTTCTACCGAAACCGAGATGTATGAGTCCAGGAATCAAAGGGTGAAAATGGGAGTTGCACCACTCACTATTATTATTTGTGAACCAGTCACAAAATTTTTGCTTTCTGTTCCCATGATTTGGCTCTGGTGGCCTAGAAATCTTAGGTCCAAAGTGAGGAATTCTTCCACCAAGAGATTCAACAATAATCCAGTTAACAAATGAGCAGTTAAAACTGCAGCCCAACTACTTTGGATTCCTCGTGCCTACCAGGAATAGGTAAAGAAGTGGTGCTAGATAGGGTGATTGATCCTGACTTCCACAGGAAAAGTGGGCTGCTACTCTACATTGGAGATAAGAAAAAGTGTGTCTGAAATACAGAAGAAGCCACATTAGGGCATCTTTTAGTATTACCGTGCTCTGTGATGAAGGTCAACAGAAAACTACAACAACCCAATCTAAGCAGGGCCACTATTGGCCGAGAGCCTTCAGGAATGAAGGTGTGGCCACCCCATGGGTGAAGAACCATGATCAGCTGAGATGCTTGCTTACAGCAAAGGGAATGCAGAATGGATAGTGAAGAAGGTAGTGATAAACATCCATCTGACCATCTGACCAGTTATAAAAATGAGAACTATATCTGTCCTGAATAATCCTCTTTATTTTGTTATGAACATGTGTGTGTATATATTAGGCAAATATATTTGTTTTCTTCCTTCTCATATTCCCTTACTGTATTCATAAGAGGTATTGATGTTATACCACAGTATTTAAGTATAGTTAAATTTTTATCATAATATTTAAGTTATGGGATTTTAAGGAGAAGAGGAAACATCACTCAAGGATTTTACTTTCTTGTCTGGGAAAGGTGTTATTTCTTTTTATTCTGTACACAGGATAGTTTTATTATGTCAAGTGGAATTATGACTTTGTTACTGTCATTATTTGGGATTAAGCAAGGTGTCAGTAGAGGTGTATGGCTGCCTGGTTGACAAGGGGCGGACTTGTGATGGTTCATTTTGTGTGTCAACTTGACTGGATCATGTGGTGCCCAGATACTACTATGGGCATGTCTGTGAAAGTGTTTGGGGATGAGATTATCATTTGAATTGGTGAGCTAAGAAAAGCTCTCCCCAATGTGAGTGGGTCTCACCCAAACCATTGTAGACTTGAAAATAACACAGAAGAGTGAGATACTTTTCTTTCTTCTTTGAACTGGGACATCACTCTTCTGCTGTGGATGTGGACTGGAATTTACTTGGGCTGCCTTTCCTGGTTCTCAGGCCTTTGGACTCAGACGAGAGCTAGACTATCAGCTCTCATGGGTGTCCAGTTTTCCAACTACAGATCTTGGGTCTTATCAGGCTCTGGAGTCATATGAGCCAATCTCTTTTAATAAATCTCTTCAGGGGGTTTCTGGCCAAGATGGAGGGATAGATAGATACACTTCACTTCTTTGCAAAACCAAAAGAAGAATACTAACCAATTTACAAACAAAAACCAACCAGAACTGCCAGAAAATCAAACCATATGGAAGTCTGACAACCAAGGAGTTAAAGAAGAAATACTCATCCAAACTGGTAGGAGGGGTGGAGATGGGCAGCCAGGGCAGAGAGGACATGTGGCCAGGGGGTGGTTGGAGGACAGGGTGGGCATAGTGGTAGCTGGTGGACTGGGCAGGACCACATTCAAGTGCAGATAAACTGGGAGAAACAACTGGGAAACGAGACAGACCACACAACCCACGGTCCCAGTGGGAAAATAAAGCCTCAAAACTTCTGGCTGTAAAAACCTGTAGGTGTTACAGCAGCAGAAGAAACTGCAGGTCCCACAGGAGAGTTCATTGGAGGGGCCTATGGGGCCCTAGAGTGTACACAAGCCCACCCACCCAGGAATCAGCACCAGAAGGGCACAATTTGCTTGTGGGTAAGGAGGAAGTGACCAAAAGTGGGGCGAGAGCCAAGCAAATGGCATTGTTCCCTCTCTGACCCCTCCCCCTCATACATCTCCACAATGCAGTGAAGTAGATTGCTCCACCTTGGTAAACGCCTTAGGCTCCACCCCTTACAACATAACAGGTGCGCCGAGCCAAAGAAATATGGCCCAAATGAAAAGACAGATCAAAACTTCAGAAAAGAAACTAAACAACAAGAAGATAGCCAACCAATGAGAAGATGCAGAGTTCAAAATACTTATGATCAGGATGCTCACAGAAATGAGAACGGATGCAAAATAAAGGAAGAAGTGAAGGTTATACAAAGTGAAATAAAGAAAAATATACAGGGAACCAAGTGGAAAGGGAAGGAAACAGGGACTCAAATCAATGATTTGGAACAAAAGGAAGAAATAAAAGTTCAGACAGAAAAAAATGAAGAAACAAGAATTCCAAAAAATGAGGAGAGTCTTAGGGGTCTGTGGGACAACTTTAAACATTCCAACATCCAAATCATAGGGGTGCCAGAAGCAGATAAAGAAGAGCAAGAAATTGAAAATTCATTTGAAAAAATAATGAAGGAAAACTTCCCCAATCTGGTGAAGGAGACAGATTTCCAGGAAGCTCAGAGAATCCCAAACAACTTGAACCCAAAGAGGGCCACACCAAAATACATGATAATTAAATTGCCAAAGGTTAAATATAAAGAGAAAATTAAAAGCAGCAAGAGAAAATAAGAGCGTTACCTTCAAAGGAGTTCCCATAAGACTATTAGCGCATTTCTCAAAAGAAACCTTGCAGGAAAGAAGGGGCTGGAAAGAAGTATTCCAAGTCATCAAAGGCAAGGACCTACATCCCAGATTGCTCTATCCAGCAAAGCTATCATTTAGAATGGAAGGGCCAATGAAGTGCTTCCCAGATAAGGCCAAGTTAAAGGAGTTCATCATCACCCAGCCCTTATTATATGAAATGTTAAAGGGACTTACCTAAGAAAAAGAAGATAATAAAAAATATGAACAGTAAAATTACAACAAACTGAACCTAAAAAAAAACAAAACATAAAACAAACTAAGCAAACGACTAGAACAGAAACAGAATCACAGAAATGGAGATCACATGGAGGGATATCAGCAGGGAGGGGGAAAGGAGAGAATGGGGGAAAGGTCCAGGGAATAAGAAGCATAAATGGTAGATGCTAAACAGACAGAGGAAGGTTAAGAATAGTATAGGAAATGGAGAAGCAAAGAACTTGTATGTATGACCCATGGACATGAACTAAAAGGGGGGATGGTGGAGGGAAGGCAAGCACAGGGCAGAGGGAGAGAAAGGGGGAAAAATGGGACAACTATAATAGCATAATCAATAAAATATATTTAATAAATATATTTTAAATAAATATATTTTAAATCTCTTGAGATCTAGATC
Organism: Trachops cirrhosus; assembly: GCA_028533065.1. Classification (NCBI taxonomy): domain Eukaryota; kingdom Metazoa; phylum Chordata; class Mammalia; order Chiroptera; family Phyllostomidae; genus Trachops; species Trachops cirrhosus. The sequence continues at coordinate 60,394,031 of CM052548.1, read as the reverse complement.
TGTATCTTCTATTGGTTCAGTTTCTCTGGAGAACTTAGATTAATACAATGACCTTCAAATCACTGTAGGGAGTAAGTCATCTACTCTGTTTCTGTATAACACCTAGGAAATGATTTTTAGGTTTTATTGTGCCTCAGTTTGCTTCATAGTCTGATGAAGTTATGGGTCTCCCCTTAGAACAACAACCACACAGTTCCTGGTGATTGTCCACAGAATCCTTGGACTCACAGACTCCAGATTAATGGTCCTCAGTTCAGGGCCAGATCATCCCCACCTGTCAGCTTTATTTAGGGAGATCAGTCGTGTGTTCTTGCATCAGCCAATGATGTGTCACGCCAGAAATATCACAGTTTGCTTTGTGGAGTCTAATTACATGCAAATATTTAGCTCCAATTAAGCTGCTATTCCCATACATCTGGCTTAGAATTAATTTTTGCATATGCTGCTACATGGATATTACTCAAAATGTGGCATAATTACAGTGTAAAGGAAAGAAACAGAGGTTAAGTCCTTTTCTGGATTCTTTTTGTGTGTGTGTCATTTATCAATAAACTCTTTATTTTTGTAATTATATTTTATTGATTATGCTATTACAGCTGTCCCAATTTTCCCAGCTTGCCCTCCTCCACCCAGTACCGCCCATTCCTTCAGGCCATCCCCCCACCATTGCTCTTGTCCATGGGTCATGCGTGTAAATTCTTTGGCTACTCCAGTTCCTGTACTGTACTTTACATCCCTGTGGCTATTCTGTAACTACCTATTTGTACTTCTTAAGCCCCTCACCTCTTCACCCGTTCTCTACACCCCCTTCCCATCTGGCAACCATCAAAAACACTCTTCATATCTATGATTTGGTCTTTATTCTTGTTTGCTTAGTTTGTTTTTAGATTCAGTTGCTGACAGATATGTATTTATTGCCACTTTATTGTTCATAGTTTTGATCTTCTTTTTCTTAAATAAGTCACTTTAATATTTCATATAATAATGGTTTGGTGGTGATGAACTTCTTTAGTTAAGTCCCCTTCTGGATTCTTGCCTCACCCTCCTTAGAATGGCCCCACCCAAAATGCTTCAAGGGCAGGTTCCAGATTTGAGCATTGTTTGTTGGGGCCTGCTATTAAACAGGCTCATTCTCTGTGTCTTCCTGTGAATTTCAGGAGGTGACAATAAATAAGCACCACAGTATTTCTAGTTTTGGAAATGATACCATTGAACTGCAGGTGTCAGATATTTGGTTACCAATGGCAGAAATGCAGAAAAGACAAAAAAGTTCAAGTTGTGTCTAAACGCCCTCCATAAAATGCTCATATCAGCCATGAAAAGGATATCCTACTAATCTGGTGATACCCAGGCTGAGGTATTTGGTAAGGATAACTGTCACTAGGCTTTAATACTGCGTTAGAGTGTTTTCTTCAACTCCATGGAACATAACAGTGGTAAGCCATATGGCTCTTGTTTAAGTGATTATAAACTTGGCTTAGGGTTACACAACTTTTCACACCAGTGCATCTAACATAACTACTTCTAACTTCATGTTGAGAACCAGTTTATCAGAGTGCCATCAGTCAAGTAAACACTTTTTTTTGAGATTAGGATATATAAGTTTTGATTGAGAAAAATACGCTGGTCATATTGGATGTTCTGTTTATGGGTGTTTTGGAGAAACGAGGGAGAGTTGGTTACAACCTGCTAAGAGATTGAAAAGGCAGAAAGAAATCTTACCCTTTTATATAGCAAAAAAGATGCACATTCTTACACTCATTTCCAAGATAAACAGTAGCTAGCTCTCCAGTAAGAGGACTTGGCAGCACTATTTGTCACACACAACTCATCTCCGATTCACCTGGTGATTGGGGTGACCATCTGTGTTGGCTAATTGGCTCCATCCAGAGAAAAAGCAAATTCCTCATATCTTCACCGTGACAGGAGGCACTTTCCCAGCTTGGAGCAAGGCATCCACTGAAGTCATGTTCCTCCTCTCACATGGAGCTGCCTCGATGTGAGCATGTCGAAAGGTTTCCTCCCAGGTCCCGGGAGAAAAAGGAATCTTAAAAAGTAACTTGCCCTGGCTGGTCTAGCTCAGTGGATTGAGCACCGGCATGCGAACCCAAGGATCGAGGTTCAATTCCCAGTCAGGGCACATGCCTGGGTTGCAGGCCAGTTCCCAGCAAGGGACGCATGAGAAGCAACCACACATTGATATTTCTCTCCCTCTCTCCTTCCTTTCGCCTCTAAAGATAAACAAATAAATTAAAAAAAAAGAAAGACAGAAAGAAATTTTATGTATGATCAAGCTAGTAGAGTGGATTTATTAGAAGGTTTTTAAAAATAGGCTTTTATACCAATGGTATGTTAATAATGTAAAACTAAAACTTAATTTTCTCTTATCTGCTAAAAAAGTTTTCTTGTCCTTTGGTGTGCTTTTGATAATGGATTGTAAAAGGCGTATCTTTACCTTTTAAATTAATCTTCTTAGAAAGCAAAGATATTTTACGAACTGTGCTTCACACTGTCTTCATTGGGTCTTTGATTGCTTAAAATTGAGTGCTCTAACATTAAGAGAGCTAAGTTTTACTAACAACTATGAAACTTTCTGTATTTGCCCTCAAAGTCTTTCTCACTGGGGTTAAGTGGATAACTATTGTTTCACAGTGACGATCTTATTTGACCAATGCTTTAAACCCTTTTGATATTTTTGGAAAACTTTCCATAATCGAATTCTACATGAAGTCTATTGCCTTTGTTGAGTTGCTTCCTGACATTTTACTATGAAGGAAAATGTTAGTGTTCAGGGATGAGTGATGAACACAAATGCTGCCGCCTCTCGGCCGTGTGGAGTCCGCCTTTGGGAAGGGCTGGCTCAACCTGAATTCACGGCTGAGTTCTCCAGACAGCGCCTGCCTGAGAGGCTGGCTTTCCACACTGTTGATTGAAGGCACATCTAAATGCTCTAGAAAACAGATGTGGGGGAGGCAGAGATTTCTTTCTATTGTTACTGTTGAAAAGGTCAACTCATATTCTTACCCAGCCCACTTCCCGAGGGATTCATATGGCTTGTCAAATTTCATAATTTTCTCTCTTCTCCTAAAAGTGCTGTGAAAGAACACACGTTTTTGTTTTAATTAGTAAATTTAACCTGACGTTTTGGACCTGTGCGGCATTTTACTACACCCCTTGAAACGGAGGGAGATGTTTTAGGACAGTTGAGACATAGGCATCTCAGCAGGCTAATAATTTTTGAACTCCTTCAAACGCTTATTGACTCTTTATCAGAAGACAAACCTGGGTGGGGGTGGAAAGGAGGAGCCGGGGGTGGCCTGTAAGCCGCTGCTCTCCCACCCATTGCGGGTGGGTAAGTGCGGCTCTGGCCTCCCACCCATTCCTGTCCCCCGTCAGGCAAAGCCCTTGAATCACCCAGACCACTGTCTTGGAAGGGGGTTGTGCTTTGAGGATTTTATCATTCATCCCTAATGCCCTCCTTCCTCTCAAACGTCAAATTATCTCTTCCAATCACATATTCCTTTCCCTGAGAAGAGTTTGGGTAAATGCAGTTTTCTACATTTTTAACATATTTCTAGTGATATTTAAAAGTATATCACAGATTAGATTAGGATTTTAGGGGATTGGCCTGACCCTTAATCCAACTCAATGGCAAACAAGTAAAACAGAAAGAGACACCCTACAATATCAATTTATTAAAAAAGATTGGTCTGAGCCATATCTCACTCCAACATTCTGCAAAAAATCAAGATAGCTCCTCGGCATTGCAGACCGTGATTCTCAAGGAATAGGAAGATCCAGCCCAAAGAACACACACACACACACACACACCTCCTTTATGTTTAGAAATGTGCCTAGTGAAACACGTAACTAAGGGATATGCCATTGAAAAGGGGAATATCAAGATAAGCTGTTGATTCCTTCACTTAGAAATTTTATCGTAACTGATGTCAGCCATGCCATATTTTTGTATAACAGGATGTAGGGTTTCCTTTTTTTTTTAAATTCTTGTTTACCACTTCTACGAAGTCATGAGACTGTAGTAAAGGAGGGGATGCTGTAATTCTGCCTGTTTGGGATGATTTGTGTCTTTAGCAAGGGAAGTGGATATGTTTTTCTTTTTGGTTTTTCTTCCAGAACAGACCTTCCCACTCACTCCCAAATAAGAGAAATGTGGGGGGTGGGGCATATTTTTACCCAGAAGATGATGTTCTCCTAATGTGCGTGTTGTTTTGATGTATAGGATGCTGTGGAAAAGGACAACTGTTATTTATAAAGAAGGTTCTCTTTAGAAGCAAGATTTGTCTAAAATTCTTAAATGCTATTTTTTCTTTTAAACATTGCTCTGAGTTTCCCAGCAGTCTCTTTTTCTGTTCACCTGCAAGAAAAGGATCACGGTCCTTTTGGTGACTTCCTGAGGATCGTCATTTCCTGACAGGACTATAGTGTATTTGAAGACTCCCTTTGGGTCTAGTACCACAAGTCCCCTCCCCCTCTGCTCCCCCAGCCACTCACTGCCCTCAGAGCCAGGACACCACCTTATGTCAGCCCTTGGCGGTCACACCACACCCATCTGCCAGACCCGAATCTGTCTATACTTTTTTCCTAATTGTTTATGATTGGTCATATTAGCAGAATTTTAATAAGTGATTGGAGTCACTTTGTATCAAAAGGTATGAGCTATGTCTCACATGCTCTACTCTAACAGCAACTGAAATGTATTAAGCTCTTCTAATTTGCTTAATTACCATGTTAAGAACTTTGCATATATTAATTCATTTAAGCCGAATGGCATCCCTTGTGATATGTTATTGTTTGCTCCTTCTTGAGCAGGAGAAGGAAGCTCAGAGAGCTGAGGAACTTGTGACAATATTTAAACTTGCCTTTGATCCTTTCTGTGACCCAGTGATCATTCGGAAGTGTGTTATTTAGTTTCCTCGTATTCATGGATTTTCCAACTCTCCTCTGTTGTCAGTTTCTAGTTCTACAGAATTGTGAAAGTTTTCCATTGTGTACAGGAAAGATAGCTGGTACACTTTCTATCTTGTTAAACTGTTTAGATTTATTCTGTGCCCCACGATATGCTCGATCCTGGAGAATGCCCCCTGCACACTCAAGAAGAATGTGCATTCTGCCGTTGTCGGACGCAACACCTTGTACAACACGTGTCTGTGAGGCTCCTGAGGGCCAATGCACGGTTCAACTCAAACTTTCCTTGTTGACCTTCCGCCTGGCTGACCTAGTCACGGCTGACAGTGGGAAATTGAGGTCCCCTGCTATTACTGTGTCATCTGTTTTTCCCTTTAGATCTGTTAGCATTTGATTAACATATGTAGGGTACTCCAACATTGGGTTGTGTATATCTACAATTGCTGTATCTTCATGATCTACTGACCCATTTATCATTATATAATGACCTTCTTTATCTCTTGTTACCCTTTGGCTTAAAGTCGGTTTTATCTGATGTAAGTACAGCTATCCCTGTCTCATTTGGTTTCCATTGGCAGGGGATCAGGCTCACAGACTGCCTTGGGTGTGCAGCTCCCACTGAGGTCCTACCACCCACTTTCAGAGGCACAGATGGTTAGGAAACTCCCGGGTGTCTGGTGTAATGTCAGAGGCACTCTTGTCCAGTCACGGATGTCCCACTATCTGTTGATCAAAGGGGAGAGAAAAGGAGAAGGACTTACGCTGCCATGATGCTGACATCAACCACTTCATTGTATGTTCTGCATTTGTTAGGGACTCCTTTTGGCATTTCATGCAAGGCAGGTGTAGTGGTGATGGGCTCCTTCCTCTTTGGTTTGTAGGGAAGGCTCTATTTTTTCTTTATAGCTGACGGATAACGTTGCTAGACAGTATTCTTGGGCAATTTGTAGATTTCAGCGCTTGGGTACATCCCTTCACTCTCTTTAGGGCTGTAGAGTTTCTCCTAAGAAATTTGCCAGTAGCCTAATGGGGGTTCTTTTACAGGTCACACTTATTTTTTCCCCTGGCTTTCTTTAGTATTTTTTCCTTATCTTTGATTTCTTTATAGTTTCATTATGATGTGTTTATAAAAGGCTTCTTGGCACTGAAATAATAGGGTGAGCTATTAGATCCTTGAACACGGATATCCAAGCCTTTCCTCAGGCTTGGGAATTTTTAGCCAGTATATCTTTAAATAATTTTTCTGCCTCCTTATCCTTCTCATCTTCTTCTGGAATCCTGATTATTCTGATTTTCTTTTAATCCCGTAGATCATGTAGGCTTCTTTGTCATTTTCATTTTCTCTTTGTTCTTTTCTGTTATTTCCAAATTGCTATTCTCTACATCACTTATTCTCGCTTCCATCTGCTGTTCTCCTCCATGGAGGCTCCCGTCGTATTCTCCCTCCCATACATTAAATTCTTCAGTTCCAAGATCTCTGTCCAGCTCTTTTTTATGGTTTATCTCTTTTGTGAAGAGTTTTATTTTGTTCATTCATCTTTTCCTAATATCATTGACTGTTCTTCTGAGTTTACTTATAGCTCATTGAGTTCTTCAATACAGCTATTCTGAATTCTTATCAGCTAGATCACTGTGTTTTATGGGTTGAGTCAGTTGTTGAATTATTGCTATCATTTGGAGATGGCATATTTCCTTGGCATTTTAAGTTTGAATTTTTGTGTTGTCGCTGCATTTGTATATGCAGTATATTTTTTAAATTATTGATTAATTTGAGAGTGAAAGAGAGATAGAAAAATGGACTTACTTATTTAGGTATTTACTGCTTACTTCCTGTATGTTTCCTGACAGGTATCGAACCCTCAGCCTTGATATAGAGGTGCAACACTCTAACCATCTGAGCTATCCACCCACCACTGCACATAATGCCTCTTGACCTGGGGTACTATGACTTGGTGTTGTTTCTCTGGGGTTTCCTAGGTTTATTTTGGATAGGCTTGCTTCATTCTTTTTGTGCCCTCTTGTGGCAGAATTTTTAAGCTTTCGTGAGTTCTCTTGTTATAACTCACTAGGCTGGAAGCTGGGGACTTCTCTTGTTTTCCAGAAGGTGGCGCTGTGGCTCCGGCTTGTGGTTTTTCCATTGCCTGACCTTCCAAGAGGAACCTTGGAGTGAGCAAGGGAGAAGGCTGCAGAGTGCAGAAAGGCAGGAGTTGAGCATTCAGGTGCCAAGGGTGCAAAGGGCCCAGTGGGGAGGTCCTCTAGTGACTACTTCCAGAGGCTTGTGCGCAGACTTCCTGCCAAAGGCCTGCAGCAGACAGCAGGCACCACATTTGATTTTTTTACCCACTTCCTTCACTTTCTCTGACCCCCCGCACCCCCATCCTTGTTGGTCCCACCTCACTATTCAGGGCGATGCTGGACAGTTTCTCCTGCCATGACATGCACAACTGGAGTAGTGGGGCACTCACTCACTGCTTTCTGCCCCCCAGGAGAGGTCACCACGTTCCATCTCCTCTGTGGGAGAGGTCACTGCTGCTGAACACCTTAGTCCTGTGTGACGTTGCCTCAGGTGGGAGGGTGGCCCTGGTGGAGTCCCTTCCTCTCTTCAGCGTCCTAACTCAGCACTTGCATGCTCCAATGGCTACTGGAGTCTCCCCTCAAGCTAACTGGGCTCCTATTAAGTTCTGCCTCACCCCAAGTCTAGGAGGTCCTGCCTCAACCCCTGACTGCTGCAGGAGGCAGATGGGTTTCTTTGCAGCACCTGAGCAGTGGGGAAGCCCGGCGCTCAGAGGCCTCCCTCTGCTGGTTCAGGCGCACCTCTGCGGCGTTGGTGGGGCGAAGTTCCTCCTACCCTCTCCAATGCATCTAAACCTGCCTGGTTTTTTGTTTTGTTCTCCAGCAGAATGGTGGACTCTCTCCTCAGGAAGCCTGCACTTCTGCAGAGGCTCTCTAGCCTGTGGGTGTTGCCCACGTCAGAGCTCTCCAGATGCTTCCAGGCTGCAGCGCAGCAGAGGACCTGAGGCTGGAGCCCAGGCTCCTGCCCTTTCCACAGCCGGATCAAGGTCTGCCTGCCTGCTACCTGATGCACAGGTGAGCAGGACTCCTCCCAGGTTCCTCAGCATTCAGTGCTGGGTTCTACAACTTCCACGGGCACTTTGTGGGCAGATGTCAGATTTTAGTTGTTAAAGAGGGGCTGAAATGAGAGATGGTTTGTGCCCCCATAATGCTGGCCACTCTGCCCCCAATTCCTCACTACCTGTTCCCACAGGTGAGCAAAGCTGGGCCAGACCTGCTTCTTGGGCAGGCGGCCATTTCTTCCATTCCAGTCCAAGCAGTTCGGTGGGTAAGCGATTCAAGGGCGCAGTGGGGGTCTGGTCATTAACTTCTCTCTTCTTCCTTTCCGACATTTTTTATTCATGCTGAATACGTCATTTAGATTCTTGGGGAGAAAAATATAGCTTTTAGGGCTTGAACATAAACTATGTGAGTTTCTGTTGTTGTTTTTTCAGGTTTTTTTATTTTATTTTTATTGTACTTTCAGCTTTTGCCATAATACTTACCAGAATACCAGACCCTGCCCCAGTTATTGATGGAAAGATACTTTGGTTCCCACTCAGAGACTGTTCTTTGCACAGAGCTTCCTTGAAACTTTGCTAGGGAAGCCGATGGATGGCAGAGTGCAGGCATTCCCTTGGTCCTAAAGCGGCGTCCTTTCATCCACAGAGTACTTCACACCAAATCCCTGTCACTTTAGGCCTCGCTTAAGTTTGAATTCTGGATGCTCATCTCGCTAGCTCTCTGTTCATTTTAATAGAATTTTAAATTTACTTATTTAATGTTTGCACATCTTAATAGAGATTTAAAATCCCAAAGGAGGCTAGGAATTTGTGTATGTGGGCGGCTACCCGTCATCATCACAGTTCTCCGAATCGCAAGGAGCAGAGACAGAGGAACACGAATGCAGAGGCGAGCCCGCTGATAACCAGATATTGTACAACTGCTCTCACCGATGGCCAGCAGACACCAGGGCTGTCCACCGTTTCAGCTCTTCCCTCTCACGGACCATGCGCCTCTCTGCTCATCTGCTGCATTCTTCTATGCATACACCAGCTGCTTTCTTCTATTTATCCTTCCATTCTACTGCCTCTACATTACAGTGACTGTAGATGTTTATTGCCTCTCCCTCCCTCCCTCCCCCCACCTCCTCTCTCCCTTTCTCTCTCATGCAAGCACATGCATCATCATCTCTCCACTTTAGTTTCTATGGCAAACTGATCCTCTGTGGTTTTGTTTACCAATTCCAAATTTTTGTGATAAAAATACAAGAAACCAAGATTATGTTTTCGAGTCAAGCCGCAGGTCCCATTGCTGAGAGAATCTGAGGGGGGCGGTGGGGCTGTGTTCCTGCAGCGCCGTCCTTGGCTGCTTGGGCAGAAGGGGTTTTGTACAGATTCTAAAAACATAGCTAAATCATGTCTTCTACTTTTAAGATTGTTGATTATTAAAGTAAAAGTATCAAGCCATGAAAAAGCGGAGTCCTCCTGTTCAATTTCTGTGCATAAGAAAAGCTTGTCCTTCACGGTGTTTTAGATATCTTTTGCTGTATAACCAATTACCCCAAAACTAAGCTTAAAATAACAAAGTATTATCTCGCAACTAACCGTGTATCAGGGATTCAGCTGTGGCTTGGCTGGATCCTCTGCTTCAGGGTCTCTCTCGGTCTGCAACCTAAGACTCGGCTTTGCCACAGTCATCACGGGCTCAACCGGGGAAGGACCCACTCCCAAGCTCAGACACGAGGCTGTTGTCAACACTGAGTTCCTTGCAGGTGGTTGAACCCAGGACCTCGGTTCAGAAGGACCCTTGCCTGGAGGCACCCCCCAATTTCTTGTCATACAGGCCTGTGCATAGAGCGGCTCACAGCCTCACAGCTGGCTTCATCAGTGTGAACAGGCAAGAGGGCAAGAGGGGAGAGAGCAAGGTGGCCAGTCTGTTATAATCTAGTCTCGGAAGGGATGTTCCATCCTTTTTGCTTGTGGTCTGTTTGTTAGAAGCAGTGCACTAGGTCCAGCCCACTCTCAGGGGAGGGGATTATCCAGGGGCATGGGTTTCGGGAGATAGGGACCCCACGAGGGTATCTTAGAAGGCTGCCTGCCACAACTCACATCCCTCCCACATGCAAATGTATTCCTATGTCTCTTCAAAGTCTAATCTCATTAAAAGGGGAAGCAATTATTTGGGCCCCCTTTCCTTTGAATCGGACAGGTTTGTTTTAGAAAAAAGGCTTCTGTATTTCTTGGGATGAGTTGAGAAATTACTGTGTAGTATCACTGGCGAGGCAGAGAAATTGGCACTCACACAGAAAGTACTGACCATGTAAGACCAAAGTAAGACTGATATCACCATCTTCCCTCTATATCTCCCTTCCTTTGTTGATCAGAGAAAACCCACCTTTTGTGTCTTTAATCTTCATTTTAGAAACTAAGACACCCAGAGCAAACCAACAGACGGGTGGCTGAAAATGAAAAACACTAATTTCTGCTACTCCCTGGGGCATCCAACGTGCCCATGCAGAGCTTCTGCCTGTAGTGTTGCATCTTTGGGTCAGCCCTTGGCAATGCCTGTCATACTGTGGACACTTCGTAGCAGCAGGTGAGGCTGACAAGATGGCATATGAAGGAAAAGTTGGGCAAAACGATAAGACAGTGAGGTAAGCGCCTGTGAGCCTCATGTGGAGTGAGGGAATTGGGAATTCAGTGACGGCAGGAATGGACTGTCAAGGTTTCAGAGAGATGAGAATGGAAACAAGACTCAAAGAATGAATTAAAAGTAAAAGGAGATGGAGGTGCATTACTGGAGCTGGGTTTTCAGCAGCGAGAGAAAAAGGGGAATAGTGGAAGATGGGTGGAGAGAATACGAGCAGATCGAGGGGGCGGTCGTTGCAAATCAGGCTCAGGATGGGGAGGGACAGCAGGTCTACCAATGGGCACGTGTGAGTGAGACTGTCTCTTTCTTCTGTGAAGCACCTAGCACCTAGCTCTCGGCCTCGCACACGCGGGCTTTAATAAATGCCTATTGATTGCCGCCGAACTGAAATGAAACTATGACTCCCGACAGAACTCGGCATCAGAAGAAGATCTAGTGCAAGTTCTTCTCTGCTTCCAACCTCCTTGTGACTTGTGCCAAGTTTCCTCCTGACTCTGCGTGTTTCCTGAGAAATGGTGCCGTTGGATAAAATGAGCCCTGTAATTAAAAGAGCAACATAATAAGCTGAGAATCACACAGTGCTCTTGAACTCACATCTAACTTACCACCACATGACATGCCTCGCCACAAATAGTCCTGAGGCAGGACAACGAAGGAACGATTAATTGGCACGCTGCGCGTTACCCACGGGAAGCAATTAGAGGAGCCCTTGAAATATCACCAGTAAGCGCATATCAGCCCCAGAGTTAGCAATGTGTTTTTAATTTTTATTCTGCTCAAGCTTTGGTTATATCTACATTTATGCTCCTGCCCAGATTTAATTTTTTGAGTGTTAACAGAAGCCAAAACACCATGTGGAAAATTGCCCAATTCTTCTAGGTTTCTGACTTCAGTGTTCTAAATAACATTATGGTTTTCACTATATTTTTCTTTCTCTGGTCTTCTACTCCTCAAACCCAGGTCAAAAGCAAAGGACAGTTCTGCAAATATTAATAAGATTAATTGAACGACAGCTCACAATTTCCTATGAAATCTTAATTAAGAATTGAGATGTTTCAGGAGACTGGGTGAGGACCTTTCTTCATGGACTGATGGTCACAAACCAAAGGAATTAAAAACACTGTTTTTAATCCCACATGTTTAAAGGAACATGTGGGATTTACTCACACGTCCTTTTATAATTTGTGTTTTTCATGTGCATAATCTCATTTGGATTGGGGAGTTGAGTGACCAAGGGAGGTTTACAGTTTAAAGCAGGCATCTATGGTATCTCCGGAACCAGTTCTTTATGGCCTTTGCTGTTCTAAGTCCTGGGGCATAGGTGGGAAATGGGGAAGCTTGGCTGGGCACATCTCTCTCCTTCCACTCTGAGGACCCATTGCCCCTTTAGCAATACTGCATCTCCCGAGGCCCTAACCAAACCCACTTCTGTAGTGTGATCAAGTCATTTCATTGGTGGGCATTTGAGGGCGGCAGAGTTGGGAAGAAACTTCCCACAAGGCTGTCGGTTTCAGAAGCTGACACTGACAGTAAGTAGCATGCACGGGTGATGATTCTGCAGCGGGAAGTACTGTGGAGCACACAGAGAAGCAAACATAAGCCTTGCTTCTTACTCTGAAGAAATTTCAGTCTAGTTGAAACATAAGACATGGACACGTAGTAATAAAGGGCTGAAAATGAAACTGCTCCAGTGAGTAATATAGACGATAGATGTTGTAGGCGTTCAGAAGTGGGAAGAGTCACTTCTGTGGTGAGACTTAGTGGTTTCAGAGCGCTGTGTCTCCCCAAACACCACCAAGACCTCGAACCAGACCTGGAACGCTGGGCTATTTGGACAGGTGGACACAAAACAAGGTAATGGTGGTACTGATGAGGACTTCAGGAAGGAAGATTAGTGCAAAAACAACTAAAGAGCTAAGTCTCCAAGATTTATGGAGAACAGCTTTGGCTAGAACACGACAGCTACTTGGTCTTACATAAGGAAATATGACTAAGCACGGCAGAGCTGGCATTTTGAAACAAACAAGCAAAGAAAAAATAACCACTCCAACCAAAACCAGAGCAGACAACCCTTTAAAAATTCTTAAAAAATTAATGGAAAAGGAAACATTTTCATTTGTTCTCCTGCAAGTAGTAAGATATTTTAGCTGTCAATGCATCCATAATTTAGAACTAGACAGGAACAATGGCTGACGTGCTAGGTTTTCATAAATTCTCTTCTTGGGCAACAGAAAATGGCATTAGCTGATGCCCTTGGGGTTGACTTATTTAAGAGTGCAACCAGTCAGTCAGCTCATCTTCCTTTTATGCATGTTTTTGTGCACGTGGGAGGGATGAGGGTGGCTACTATTTATCTGTTCTATTCCAGTGATCCTGCAAAGACAAAGTATCATTACCAAATTGGAGCACCTAAATATAAAAAACAAATATTAACGAAACCAAAAGGCAGCGATACAAAAATAGTAGGGGATGTCAATACCCCACTTTGATCAATGGATAGATTATTAAAACAGAAAATCAATAAGGAAACATAAGTCTTATATAATGCTACAGACCAACTAGACCTAAAAATGATATATATGAGGTCTGTCCAGAAGGCATCCAGCCACATAACTTGAAAAATAGAGACATTTATTGAAGAGGATACAAGACACAAGAAACACTGTACACAGGACAATGATGCCTCAGTCCCTTCAAAGTGGGCACCTTGGGACCTCACACAGTTCTCCCAGTCACCATCAGCTGCCCCGTCATATTTTCCTGAATCTCACTGATGGTCTGAAATCTCTTTCCTTTCAAAGGTGATTTCAGTTTTGGGAAAAGCCAGAAGTCACAGGCACCAAATCTGGAGTTTAGGTAGGGGGCATGAGTCACCTGGGTGATTTGATGTTTCACCAAAAAACTCTGCACAGACATGATGTGTGAGTGGGTGCGCTGTTGTGATGCAGTTGCCCACAGCTGTGGCCTTCTGAATTATCTGAATGTTTCCATGGAGGAGTCTTCAAGCTTAATGTAAAATTTGATACATATTCATTGCTCTACTCGCTCAGTCATTTTGAATGCGAAGCCACATGGCACATTTGATCATTCAACGTCATCTACCAGCCCCACTGACTAGTACAGTGAAGTCATCATTGTTCAGGCATGCGCATTCCAGGGCACTCTCCTTGGCTGCCAGGTTACACCGATGTCACGCGAACCATTCTCATTACATTAACAATGGCTGCACTTGTCCCTGGCAGACCTTGAGTACACACCATTCCATCCAAAGGCAGAAGAGCACACACCCCTCTCAAGCACACAATCATTTTCCACCATAGATCACATGCTGGGCCACGAAACAGGTCAGAACCAATTTATCAAGCATATTTTCTTGATAAATTTCTACCACATTTTTTTTTTACCACAACTGTATAAAACTAGGCATTGATAACAGGGCAGAAACTGGAAAATGCACAAATACATGACAATTAAACATATTCCTGAACAACCGAGGGGTCAAAAAGGAAGCAAAAGCAAAATCAAAAACATCTTTACAAAAAGAAAGTAGAAACACAACTAACCAAAACGTATCAGATGCAGCAAAAACAGTTCCAAGATTTAAGTTCCAAGTTTATAGCTATAAATGTCTACATTAAGGAAGAAAGAAGCCCTGGCCGGGTAGCTCAGTTGGTTAGAACGTCGTCCAGATACCGCAAAGTTGTGAGTTCGCTCCTGGGTCAGGACACATACAAGAATCAACCAATGAATGCATAAGTAAGTGGGACATAAATCAATGTTTCTCTCTCTCCCTTTCTTCCTCCCTCTCTCTCTAAAAATCAATAAAAGAAAAGAAAAAAGAGAGAAGTGATGTCAGCATCATAGAGGCAGAAGTCCTTCCTCTATTCTATCCTTTTAAAAAAAAAAAAAAAACACTAGTTATCCCTGGCTGGTGTGGCTCAGTGGACTGAGCACTGGCCTGCAACCAAAAGGTCACCGATTGGATTCCCGGTCAGGGCACATGCCTGGGTTCTGGGCCAGGTCCCCAGTAGGGGGCGCGCAAGAGCCAACAGATTGATGTTTCCCTCCTTCCCTTCCCCTCTCTCTAAAATTAAATAAATAAAATATTTAAAAAAAACACTAATTAGATATACATAACCAAACAAAAGTGTCTGTCACCTTACACCGAGATACCTGGGAGAACTGTTGCCCCTCTGTGCACGTGAAAATAAAGAACCAAGAGCCAGTAGGGCTGAGGATCCAAGGGAGTCACGCACCGCCCCACCCCCACTCGCTGTGATGGGGAAGAACCTGGATAGTGCAAACCCCAGCAGATCCACAGGGGTGAGGGAGAATTTGTAGCAGTCCGGCTAGCCTTGGGGGAGATTCTAGCTTGCTGTCGGAGTGCTACGGAGAGAAGTGGAGAGAAGTTTGGAAACGGAGGAGCGGGAAACTTGGCAGAGCTGCACCCACCCCAGGGAAACACTGCAATAGGCTAAGCTGTTTGGTGGCGGCAGCAACAACAACCACTCAGAGCGTATGGAAAGCAGCGACCACTTCCGAATGGGTGGAAAATGAAAGTGATGAGAGACTTCCCTGCTTCCACCTGTTCAGGTTGCAAGTGGAGAAAGCTATTTTTCTCAGGCAGCACCTGAATTTCTGAGGAGGGACCTTCATGACTGGGGGAAGACAGGAGAGAGGAAAGGAGGCAGGTTAGAATATTAAATATTAAAGAATGTGGTTCCAGATGTTTGCTTCAAAACTTCAGCAGGAAGTCTGCCCACAAGCCTCTGGGAGTACCCCACTGGAGGAGCTACCAACTTGGCCGGAAGCCCCAAGTGCTACTAAGCCCAGCCTCCCGCTACTCTGAGGCTGACTACCTGTGCCTGCACGCTACTCTGCCTCGTAAGTGAAAACAAGCTCCAGGAGACAGGGAGTGTGCTAGGAAATTGTCTGAGGTCTGTAGGCAAAGGAGAAACCACACACTGGAGCTATAGTGCCACCTGCTGGAATAAAAGGAAGCTTCTAATAGCCAGACTGGTAAATTACAAGACTCAAAGGCATAAAAAGAGCAGTTAAGGCGTTGTATGCTACTAAATGTAAAAGCAGAGCACTTAGCTGCAAACACTATAAAAATCAATAAAGTATAATTTTTTAAAATGACAATTCTTCAGCAGTCAAACTCAAAAACAGAAAATTGAAATTAAATGATAAAGCATTCAAAATAGCTGTTAGGAACAAATTCAGTGAGCTACAAGAAAATTCAGAAAGGAAATTCAATGAGCTCAATAAATTTAATGAAAGTGATGAACAGAAGGAGTTCTTTACCAGGACAATAAAATTATTGAAATGAATCAAACAGTCCGGAACTGCAGAATTCGATGAACAAGATGGGAGTGCAGTGGAGGGTGTCTGTGACAGGGGAGACCAGACGAAAGAAGGAGTAAGTGGTCTGGTAGGTGGGAAGCTACAGAGAACACACTTACAAGAAGAGAGGGGGCTAGGGTTTTAAAGGAGTGAAGAACATCTAAGAGAGATCTTGCATTTGGTCAGAAAGACAAACTTTAGAATTAACTGGGGTTCCCGAGGAAAAGAGGAAGGAAAAACTTCACTGTGCATTACAGGGTGGGTATCACATCCATTCACTAAAGTAATGCTAAACACATCTTGCAAACAGGTAATTATAAACTGCTTTATAAATGTGTCTGTAAACACTTCGCTGCGTGGTTTCAGAGTGATTTTACTTTCACTCACTGAAATAACATGGGCTGAACCAATCCTGCAAGTAGCTTTTAAAAACACCTTTAAAAGAAGCGTTATTAAACACTTCACCACATGCATTAAAGAGTATCACTTTCATTCGCTGAAATAGTTTTGAATTCATCTTGCGAGTTGCTTGTTAGAAACATCTTAATTAAATGTGTTTTAAACACTTCCCTACATGCACTACAGAATGGGCATCACTTATATACCCTGAGTTTGCACTGTGCTGAGCTCATTTCCAAGGACAGTTAACATGTCACTACATGCACTGCAGAAAACTTATCTCCTCAAGTCAGTGGAAGAACACTGCTGAGCGCAACTGGCAAGTAGTTTGTTAAAAAACAACTTTATTAAATGTGTTCTCCAATACTTCACTATATACATTATAAAAATGACTCTATTCTCTGAAATAACTCTGCCGAATGCACCTATCAAGTAGTTTATTAGAAACATCTTTATTAAATGTGTTTTTAAACACTTCACTACAAGTATCACAAAGTGGGTATTACTTCCATTCCCTGAAATAGCACTGTGATGAACGTATCTTGCAAGTAACTTGTTAAACACCCTCATTAAATGTGATCTTAAATACCTCAGTGGATGAATTACTGAATGTCTGTTACTTGGATTTACTGAGTTAACACTGTGCTGAAGGCCTCTGAAACTAGCTTTTTAGAAACATCTTTATTAAGTGTGTTCTTAAAAGCTTCATGGCGCCCTGGCAGGATGACTCAGTCGGTTGGAACATTGTCCCATAAGCCCAAAGGTCGAGGGTTTGATTCCTGGTCAGGGCACATACGATTACAGGTTTGACCCCTGGTCAGGGTCGACGTACGGGAGGCAACGAATTGATGTTTCTCTCTCACATCAGTGTCCTGTCTCTCTCTCTCTACCTCTTTCTAAAATTGATAAATATATATCCTCAGGTGAGGATTAAGAAAAAAAACTTCATGGCATTTCCACTCACTGGAACAACACTTGCTGATTACATCTTGTAAGTTGTGTGTTAGAAACAACTTAATGGGAATTGTTCTTAACCACTTCGTGTCATACTTTAGAGACACTGAACTAAAACCGCGCTGAACGCATCTCCACACAGCTTGGTAGACACATCTTTGTAGCAAGTGTCATATAAAAACTTCACTGCACGCACTGCAGATTGGATATCGCTGTCATTCAGTAAATAGCCCTCCCAAATGCAACTGCAAGGCCCTTGTTAGAGGTGTCTTCATGAGCGTGTTCTTAAACATATCACTACACGTGTTACCTTCCAGCCAGAGAAATAACACTGTGCCTACTGTATCTCTCAATTAGCTGGTTAGAACATCTTTATTAAATAAGTTCTTGAAAACTTCACTCCATGCATTAGAGAGTGGGTGTCACTTTCATACACCGAAAAACAGCACTGTGCTGGATGCATCTTGCAAGTAGCATGTCGGAGCATCTACCTAAAAAAGGCTCTTAAACACTTCAGGAAATTCATTGCAGATGGGTGGCACGTTTATTTGTTGAAATAACACTTCCCTGAATGCATCTTTCAAGTAGCTTGTTAAAAACATCTCACAAGAAGGGTCATTAAACAATTCACTACATTCATTTGGAGTGGGTATCTATTCCAATCACTAAGATAACAATGTGACGAATGCATCTTTCAAGCAGCTTATTCGAAACCTCTTTAGTGAATGTGTGCTTAACACTTTCCCGCATGCATTACACAGCAGTTGTCACTTCCATTCATGAAATAACAGGGGCCTTTTTTTTCCATATCTTGCAAGTAATGTGTTAGAAATATCTTAATTAAGTGTGCTCTTAATTTATTACATGCATATAAAATGAGTATCACTTTTATTCACCAAAATAATACTGCTGTGGATGCCCCTTTAACTAGTATGGTAGAAACATCATTATAAGAAGTCTTTTTAAACACTTCACTATATGCTTCCATTCGCTGAAAATTTCTGTGCTGAATACATACGGCAAGCAGCTGTTAAAAAACATTTCTTATAAAAAGTGTTCTTAAACACTTCACTACATGCATTACAGCATGTCTGTTCCCTCAAATCTCTGAAACAACTGTGTTACATGCATTGTGAAGTGGATTGCCAGAAACATATTACATGTTTTTAAAAACCCAGCACATGCATTACAGATGGGTATCACTTTCACTCACTGAAATAATTATGTGCTGAACCCCTCCTCCACTAGATTGTTAGAAACACCTTACTAGGTGTGTTACTGAACACTTTACTACATGCAGTGAAGAGTATGTGGTACTTCCCCTCCCTGAAATCACACTGTGCTGAACACCACTTGCCGGTGGCTTGTCAGAAACATCTGTACTAAATGTGTCCTTAAACACGTCACTACCGGCATCACAGAGTGGCTACCACTTCTGTTCACTCAAATAACGCTGTTCTGAAGAATGCATCTTGCAAATACATATTTTAAAAACATTTTTATAAAATGTATGCTTAACACATTACTACATGTATTACAGAGTATCACTTCCATTCATTAAAATAACACTGCTTTGCCTTGACCAGGTGGGTCAGTTGATTGGAGCATCACCGCATGAAAAGGCTGCAGGTTCGATTCCTGGTCAGGGCACGAACCTGAGGCAAACTAATGGTGTTTCTCTCTCACACTGGTGGCTCTGTCTCTGTCTGTCTGTGTGTGTCTCTCTCTCATTGTCTCTCTGTCTCTCTCTCTCTCCCTTCCTCTCTGCCTAAAAAAATCAATATCCTCAGGTAAGGATTAAAAAATTAAATTAATACTGTTTTGAACATATGTTTCAAGTAACTTTTGAGAAACATTTTAATTAAATGTGTTCTTAAACTTCCTCTGGAGCTACCTTCTTTTGCCATTTTCTGTGATGCCACTCCTGGGTCCAAAACTGTAGCTAGATCTTTTGTTACGACTGTGATAAATGTTTGCAGCCATAGAAAATTGTCCACAGTACTTATCAAAACTAGTTAAAGCATTCAACGTTCGTAATAGTACTTAAGCTAACAAACTCACCTGACAAGAAAGTACATTTTGTGACATTTTTAAAAAGCCAAAAGAATTAAACAGATTTTGGCAATAACTTTCAATTTTGTTCTATAAAATAAATGTGATCACTATTCCCTATAATGTATACACCCGTGTGTGTAGGACATGAGGTAAGTTTGAGTTTTACCTACTTTCTTTTTTCTAATATATTTTATTGATTATGCTATTACAGTTGTCCCATTTTCCCCCCTTCATTCCCCTCCACCTTCATGTCCCATTTTCCCCCCTTCATTC
>CM052548.1:60296608-60374272 GCA_028533065.1 Trachops cirrhosus | reverse complement strand
TTGTTTTAGGTCTGGTTGTTAATAACTGTGAGTTTGCTGTCTTTTCCCTCTTCATATTTTTTATCTTCTTTTTCTTAGATAAGTCCCTTTAACATTTCATAAAATGAGGGCTTGGTGATGATGAACTCCTTGAACTTGACCTTATCTGAGAAGCACTTGATCTGCCCTTCCATTCTAAATGAAAGCTTTGCTGGATAGAGCAATCTGGGATGTAGGTCCTTGTCTTTCATGACTTGGAATACTTCTTTCCAGCCCCTTCTTGCCTGCAAGGTCTCTTTTGAGACATCAGCTGACAGCCTGATGGGAACTCCTTTGTAGGTTACTGTCTCCTTATCTCTTGCTGCTTTTAGGGTTTTCTCCTTCATTTTAATCTTGGCTTATGTAACTATGATTGGTGTGTTCCTCCTTGGGTCCAACATCTTTGGGACTCTCTGAGCTCCCTGGACTTCCTTGAAGTCTATTTCCTTTGCCAGATTGGGGAAGTTCTCCTTTATTATTTGTTCAAATAAGTTCTCCACTTGTTGCTCTTCCTCTTCCCCTTCTGGTACCCCTATAATTTAGATTTTAGTACATTTCAAGATGTCCTGGAGGTTCCTAAGCCTCTCATTTTTTTGAATTCTTGTTTCTTCATTTTTTTCTGATTGTATATTTTTTTCTTCCTTCTGGTCCACTCCATTGATCTGAGACCCCAGTTTTCTTTCCATCACTATTGGTTCCCTGTGCATTTTTCTTCATTTCATTTATTGTAGCCTTCATTTTTTTCATCTAATTGGCTACCAAAATCAACCAATTCTGTGAGCATCCTGATCACCAGTGTTTTGAACTGTGCATCTGATGGGTTGGCTGTCTCTTGGTCACTTAAAAGTATTGGCTCTGGGACTATGATTTTTACTTCTGTTTGAGCCATTTTTGGGGGGGTTCTGGTCACACCTGTTACGTAGTGAGGGGCGGAGCCTTAGGTGTTCGCCAGGGCAGGGCAACCCAGTCACTGGATTGTGATGCTGTATGTGGGTGGGGTCCAAGAGGAAACAATGGCGCTTGCTCTGCTCTCTGCCGATTTCAGTCCCCTCTGCTGCTTCCCACAAGCAAATTGGGCCCTTCTGGTGCTGGTTCCTGGGTGGGTGGGCTTGTGTCCATTCTAGGACCCTGTGGGTCTCTCCAACACACTCTCCTGTGAGACTGGGAGTCTCTCCTGGCACCTCAACCCCCACAGGTGTTTTCAATCAGTGCTTTTAGGCTTTATTTCCCAATACTGGGACGCTGGGTTGTGCGGTCTGTCTCACTGCCCGTTTTCACCTGGTTTATCTGCACGCAAAAGTGTGACTGCAGACAGCCAGCTGCCTTGTGTGCCTCACTGGGTCTGCTCGTTGCCTCCCTGAACCCACTGTCTGGGGTCTGCCACTGGGGTCTGCTAGCTGCTGCCTGCACCCTGTTCGCCTGGGTCTGCCAGCCACCACTTTTTCCCGCTGCAACCCCTCTCTGCTGGCCGCCGACTCCGCCCCTCTTACCGATCTGGATGAATGGTTGTCGGGACTTCCGTCCAGTTCAATTTTCTGTCTGTTCTGGTTGTTTTTTTGTTTCTAAATGTTTGTTGTCTTTAATTTTGGTAGTGCGAGGAGGCACAGTGCATCCATCTACGCCTCCATTTTGGCCGGAAGTGAGTTTTACCTACTTTCTCACATACTGGCTGGACGATATTCCTTTTAACCATTGGAAAGTGTTGTAAGCTCTCTTGGCCTGTTTTTATTCAATCATTTTAGCATCATTTGCACCTTTCTCACATAGGAATGAGATTGAAAGCTGAGTTCACATGAAATAAGTAGGTGATGATCACTAGCGACATGTAATTTTTAATACATCATAGCTGAGTAACCGTCTAGTGAAGGCATCTGGGATCAGCCGGGAGGAACTGATTAAAATGATATGCCACATTTATTGGGGTGAAGAAAGGAAAGTTCTCATATGGTATTGGCAAGCGATTTATTTCATGAAAGACACGTCAAATTTTTGTCTTAGAAAATGTTTATATTGTTCAAAGTTTGTATAGAGATTGTCTTAAATCTCTGACCTTTCAACATTTTTAACCTCATCACTGATATTGGCCCAAGGAAGAATCTTGCTGTGGTCCACAGGCAGTAACTGCCAAAGGAGCCAGCGCCTCTTCCTCAGTCATGCTGTAAATACACAGCATCATGCGTCTCATGCGCTGAAGTCCTCTTTTCCCATCGCTACAGGTCCTGACTTCAGCAGGCAGATATCACTACTTTTTCATAGAAAATGCTGTCTGCCAACACATTTTATTTCACAGCATCATCAGCATATAAGGTGTTGTACAGAAATGAATTTTCCACACACCTGAAATGCTCTTTTAAACATAAAAACTTAGTATCTTAACCTAAAATGTATCCCATATATTTAAAAAGGTAGAACTACAAAAGCTGTGATAGAAAAAAATATATAAGTGTAATATACAAGGCAGAAAAATGCTAACTCTGCCTTTGCGAGGCCACCAGTAGTAAAGCTTTCTACGGACAAGGACTCTGAGCCACTGACGCAGCGTCCAGGCCCCGATTCTCTGCCTCAGCTCTTCCCAGGGAATGTCGGCACAGAGCTATGATGCACTGGGGGAGTGTGAGTTGCCTACTGCTCTTTGGAGTCAAGAAGTGTGTTCTGAGTTTCCTTTTTCTTTTTAAATGGCTTCCCCATCTCTTCTCTGCTGGGCATCACATCTGCCGTTTTTATGCCTCTCCTTCTCTTTACTGAGGCTAGAGAATCAAATGACTGAACTTTAATCATTTTTACAATAAATAAAAATGAAGGTATTGTATTAACACCTTTTTACATGTATTTTGCCCACCAGACCGAGATATGTCTTCATTTAGTTTCTTCATTGATCACCTGTGATGTTTTTAGGTTTCTGGAAAGCAGACTCCTGACAGTGAGCCATTACCTTACGGTCAGTACTTTAAGACAAAAGGCGAAAGCTTCAAGGCGTTGGACTAAGCTGCTTTTCAGACCCACTGTTTAGGACCAATGTCGAGACTTTGGAGTCTAGCAAAAAGGTCCTGTGTGGTGGCACTGCCACGCATTTTCACGTTGCTACCTGACTCTCTAGTGCCCCACAGTGATATGTGGTCTCCTAAAAGCTATCCTCATTTCCCTCTGTAAAGTGACTGTGCTGTCACCTTCCTAGGAGAATGGGAGAGCTATATTCACCAGCTGATTGTCAGTCACTGTCGTCCACCAATGAGACCTGTGCTCGGAAGTGAACGTGGCCTTTCCGATGACAAGCATTGGCCCGGGGACCACATACATCCATGCGCAGGGTGTTCATTTAAGAAAAGTCAAAGTTCCCTGATACACTCGCTTTGACCTTGGAGACGTGTTATCACTGCTTCCTTCTGGTTATAGTGCTGTGTCTATGTAAAAGAAAACATTTAGACAGGCTGGGTATTGTGTAAGCAGCCAGACTTTCTTTGCGATATGCTTATTTCTTCACATAAAATCATAAGCTATTCTACTTGTGTTTTGTTTACTGTATCTTGATTTTTGTATCATAAGGTTTAATTTAAGGAATAATTTCAGCAGACAAATCTGAACTCTAAAATTGTCATATTTCTGAAAACATTTCTCAGAACTTTATTTGTAAAACAGAAAATAAGGAATCAGAGGGGTCTTTAAAAATTGACAACAAGCCCTGGCCGGTGTGGCTCAGTGGACTGAGCGCCGGGGTGTGAAGCGAAGGGTCGCTGGTTCCATCCCTGGTCAGGGCACATGCCTGGGTTGTGGGCCCGGACCCCAGCTGGGGCACGTGTGAGAGGCAGCTGTGTGAGTGTTTCACTCACACGTCATGTTTCTCTCCTTCTCTTTAAAAAAAAAAAATGGCTCAGCCTCATCACCCCGGCCTTACAGGGCTGGTTGGCCGGGTCAGGGCCAGTCAAGTAGGTTATCGTTTAGTGTGGAAGAAGATGATGAGTTTTTTGGAGAAAAAACATTCCAGCATCATTGTACAGAATTTATCACACATTCACAGCAGATGGGTGATGTCTGGGAATGGAGAACTCCAAAAAATTGCAGCTAAAGCCCCAAGCTGGAGACGAGAGACTCTAAGTAACCCATTTTCTGTATTTGGATTGCTATGAATAATCTGGTAGCTGCTGGGGCCGGAAGCCGGTCTGCAGAGACTGTGCTGAGGAACCATTCCTGAAGGACTGGGGTCCTCCATCCCACCAATGTGAAAATAAGACTCAGCAGAGAAATGCAGACTTAGTCATGAGAAATGATCCCCTCCCCTCCCAAAGCCTCCCTTCCTTCTCCAAAGAACCAACTGTAGAGTATGGGGTGCCTTCAAGTCAGCAGGAGTCTACACACTGGCGGGACCCATTCTGCTGACCTGTGACAGGCTCGGTGGGTGTCCGAGGGGCTTGCTTATGCCTCTGCAGTCAGCCCAGGATTGTCGGGGAGCTGGCTGGACTAAGACGGCTTCAGTGGGATGATTGGCTTGGTGCTGCGCTCCAGCAGGCCAGCCTGAGCTTGTTCTCACGGTGGCGGTGGTAAGGGTCCAAGAGAAGATGGTAGAAACACTCAAGCACTTTTCTGGACCTCTACTTGAGTTTTTCTTGGGGGCCAAGCTCAGAGTCAGTGTGGGAGGGTACTACCAAAGGCCAAGGGTACAGAGAAGTGTGAAACACTGGAGTCACTAATGCAATCAGTCTGCCACATTTACCAGGTGAGAAAGGAGATTCCACACAGGGGAGCTAAGTGTAGTTATTAGAAAAAATAAAACCATCTCACATTTATACTCTGAGGGGTAGAGACCCCAGAATCAACAGGTTACAGCTGATTTGGATCATTTCATTGGCTCCTAAGCGGGAGACTGTTTCTTCTGTATGTTCTTCCCAGTGTACGAGTTTAACGGACATCATTTTTTAATGATCCTGGTATATATTTCATCTCCATAAGTAAATAGGTAGTATCTAAATTTGATACATCAGGAGAAAGCTATATACATAAAATGGATATAATTTGGAGATGAATGCCAGGAGACACTATAAGGCAAGTTGCAAGTGGCTGCCTCTGGGCAGGCTGGCCAGAGTACGGAGAGGGGAAAGGGGCTGCTGACTGTTGGTGTGTGTGTATTTTAGTGCTGTCTGATTTTCCAGCTGTGTGCTATATTACTGTAATTAAAGTAATAATTTTTTTAAAAAGTCCAAGTATCATCACTGTGCTGTTTTTTACATGTAATATTTAATTTAATTTAGTGTACCCAATATCCCTATAAGTTAACTATTGTTACTTCTACTTCAGATGAGACATTTAGTCTTAGCAAAATAAAGTGACTTGTCCAAGGTTGTAGTCTTTATGTAAGAGGCAGGGTCAAGACTGAAATTCAGGTGTGTCTGCTTCCAAAAAGTACTGTCTTAAATCCCAACCTGTAGTTCAATATTTAATTCATCCACTTAGCAGCTGACATTTAATCGGCTCCATTCCAGAGACCCACACTATTACGCAGTCAGCACAATGGAGCTGGAACATATGTATTTTTCCCCCACTAATAAACTTTAGTCGCTTCTTTTAAAAAATGACATGGTCTCTGTTACTTGGGGAAAAAAACGTTTGAGCATTCTGCTGGCTGGACTGACAATAATATATATCCAACAAACACGTGAGTGCCTGTAGTTCCAGCTGCAGGCCAGGGCTGGGCACACACAGTTCAATAAAGACGTACTTCCTGCTTAAGCGAGGCTACAGTTTGGGGTTGTGGGGCACAGCTTTGAGCACCGAGTACAATGTAAGTAGTAACTAACAAACGGAGGTGTGGAGCTGTGCTCAGGGTTCCGGGGTGTCTCAGGGGAAGCCACCTTGGCTGGGAGGGTGTTTGGTTGGACCAAGAGGGCTTCGTAGGATAAGCCATGGCTTCCTAGTGCTGGGGTTAAAATATGGACACAAGAAGCATCATAGGGCATCGTGTGTGATTGGGCCCACTGAGAAGCTGCGGACAAGATCTCTTTTCCCCATTTGATAATTCTGGTGTGGTTTTGTTTTGTTTTGTTTTTTCTGGTTGAGTAATAAAAGAATTACCTTGGAGCAAGACTGCTTCAGAATAGATGTGAGGTGTGAGACTTGGAATCCTTTTTATTACACTTATCTAGAAAAATCACTGAAGAGCTAAAATTCAAATTAAGTCAGATGATTGTCAACCTGAATAATATTTAGTAGAGAAGACCTGCAAATAGACTGAGAAGCTATGTTTTATGGTATCCAAACATATACCCTATTAAAGACTGCTGAAACATTCAAACTTTTCAAATGAATGGTTTCCTCATTTTCACCATCAGCTCACTCTGCCCTACCTCCCACTGTATATGAAGAGATTTTATCTGCCAACCACATTGTCCCTCTTTTCACCACAGCTGAGACCATCAGAGCTCTGGTCGGCACAACTTTCTGAGTTAATTCTGAGACAACAAAGGAAACAGTAGGTCTAGTAAGTGCAATGTTACCATCGGTGTGTTTCTAGCAGGGTTTCTTCAGCTTTTATAATTGACTGAAAACAGCTCCTGGCCCCTCTGTGGGGTTTAGAGGACTCAGTTTAGTGGCTTCTTTTTGAATCTTTTGGTCCATTAACATGTCACATTTCCACTGTGTTCACAGGTACTTAGTGGCTCGAGGATGAAGTACTGGATTGAGGTAAGCTTGGATTTACTTCCAGTAACTGCCATCATCAACTAACAGCCTCAGTCACTCCATTCTCTAGCTCCCTTTCTTTTTCGTACTTGACATTCTTGGGGAAAGGTGCTATGAATGAAAAGTACAGCCAACATGCATAAAGAAAAATATGAGAAAATATTTTAAAGCGTGGCATTTAAATATGAAGAACTCCAATATATAAATTATTCTAATCAAAAGCGTTAGTGACTGTATGTTTGTAAATGAAAAATAAGCAAATGTGAACCTTGCTTGTTGCTGTCCCATTAGTTGAGAGCCCCCCAAAAGTTCAGTAAAAGTTACATTTGAAAACCTTAAGTCCTGTTTTGTGAACGCCGTGGGTCTGAGCTGTTAGTTCTTTACTCTAGCCTGAACCACGATCCAGACAGTAGTCAACATTCAAAACTGAGCTCCTGAGGACAGCCGAAATGAACCTTATGCATCAGCCATTAATGCTCTCAACTCCGGTGCATTTATTTTATTCCATGTAGGAAAGCCATGTACCTACTTGTGATTTCTGTCAATCCCTTGATTTTTTTTTTCTTAAATACAACTGCTATTCTCCGTTGAAATTTTCAGATATCTCTGGACAAGAGTAGAGCAATTTGTGAAGTTTATTAAGTACGCGTATGCAAATCTCAGCAATGTTGAGCCAAAGGGCCCGCCCGCTCTTCTCCGTGGGAGTCAGATTCAGCCCTGCTGAGTCCAAAACGTCTTGTGGTTCTAAATTTCCCGCTGACCCCCGACCCGCTAAAGGGAGAGGCCTTCGATCCCTTGTCCGCCCCAAACCCTCCAAAGTCCGGGCTGCAGAAGAGCGCGGGCACTCTCAACATTCAGCTACCCTGGCCTCCGCTTCCAGGTGACCGCACAGGAGGGCGCTGAGCGGAGGTGCTGGTCCGCGGCACACCGGGCGGCGGGTCCGCTGACTCTAGAGGTCTCGGCCTCGGTGCAAACACCCCGACCTGGCGTGTCTCGGCGAGGTGAAAGGGGGGCAGCATGGGAGGTCGCGGGGCGGGGAGCCGTGTCGGCAAACCTGGGGCGCACGGGGAGAGGTGCGCAGGTCTTGGAGCAGCATGGACCAGGGGAAGAGCGGTGACTGAATCAAGAGGGAGAAGCGAGCATGGAATGAGTGAAGGCAGGAGCGAGAGTGGGGGCGACGGGGGCCTACTTCTCCCGAAATTTAGACTGGGGAGGGAGGCGGCCGCGGATCTGCGGCAGGTGAGGGATGTACTCAGAGGAGGGGACCGGGGGCCCCAGGGTGGCGGCTGCTGCAGAGGGGCGCATGCGGGAGGGAGAAACTGGAGACCATGCCAACACACTTCTACAGGGGATATCCATGGCTAGCGCACCCAGGGGTCGTCCTCGGGTTGTGGTACAGTGCAGGCAAACATCGCGAGAGGAAGCGTAAGATCTCAGAGTGCTGGGGCGGGGTGGGCAGAGCCGTGGTGGCAAACCCGGATGGAAGAGGAGGGCCTCAGCAGGTGGGGCGTGGCAAGGACGGGGTGGTGCGGTCAAAACGCACCAGAAGTGGCCTGTCCAGAGCGAGGCAGGGGCGGGGCGAAGGAAGGGGCTCAGTGGTCCGATGGGAAAGTGGGACAGGGCCAAGGGGTGAGACGGGACGGGAGGGGCAGAGCTAAGGGTCGTGTGATCCAGTGTGGTCAAGGGAGGGGGTGAAGGAGGGTGACTGCTTTCAGCACCACAGACAGCAGCGAGGGGGCTGTTCTGGTCTGGGGCAGCGCTACCCGGAGCAGTGCGCCTGCCGGACACCGAGTTCTTTTCTGATTGGGAGAGGGAGGAAAATCTTTTCAGCCTGTGGAGGTGGAGATGGCCGGTTAGGGCAGAGATGCTGGGCTCACCATCACTGGGTGGTAGCTGTCCATGCTGTTGAGGACCGGGCCTGAGGAGGCACGAGGGCAGCTGCTCAGAGAGTCAGATCAGGCCCAGGGAAGCCTGGTGAGAGCGGGAGAGGACCTGCGGTGTGGACACTGGCCTGGAGGCAAAATGTGTCCACTGCATTCCGCATTCCTCTTGGCAGTAAGAACAGACGCAGACCTTTACTTCTGCAAGTTATTTCTAAGTAGGCAGATAATTAAATGCCTCTGAAATAGACTTGAAATATGCCTCTACTAAGCACCAGCAATTAACAACACATTACTTAATTTTTGTATTTTGGATATTAAAAACCTGTGAACACAGAGAGAAAAGGACTCCTGATAGCAAACTAGGCTAAAGTTTTTAAAAACAGATCCCAACAGTCATTTCTGCACGGGGCCTCAGGTGTACTTCTCTTTAGGGAGGACATTGCCTTTTGGGCCAATCAAACTGAGAGGATTTGGAAGTCGTCATTTGCATAAGAACAGATCAATCAGGGACCAGCGGCAGGGACTCCTGTCCCTGTAAGCCAGCTTCTTTCTGGCACTGAGAGTGCACTTTCCATTTATGGGTTACTGTGGTTACCCAGTTGAGCAGAGTTTCCCCTAGAACCGAGTGAAGCAGCCCAGTGCAGGCCGGAGCAGACTGGCACCGAGCAGAGCAGACCCACGTAGGACCAGGCAGACTGGCTCAGAGCGCAACAGAGCAGAGCAGACTGGTGAGGAGCAGCAGGACAGACGAGCTGTTTTCCCTGTGGGCGGGTGGGGGGGCGTGGCCTCCCGGCTGTACTGTTTTCACAGCCCTGCGGTATCACAGTTGAGCTCTTCCAGAGCCATGCAGCCCTCCATCTGTTTTATATCACAGCTGGGCTGTTTTGCACTGAATAAACCTTCCTTATTCACTGCACCCCAAATTGGGGATTCCTGTTGGCACTGAATTGGCGCCAACGACCATCAGTTGACAAAAATCTTATTTCATATAGCTTTTTTTTTTTTTTAATTTTATTTATTTATCTTTAGAGGGGAAGGGAAGGAGAGAGGGAGAGAAATATCAATGTATGGTTGCTTCCTGTGCATTCCCTGCTGGGAACTGGCCTGCAACCCAGGCATGTGCCCTGACTGGGAATCGAACCGTGATCTCTTGGTTCACAGGCCCGCACTTAATCCACTAAGCTACACCAGCCAGGGCTCATATAGCTTTTAAAAGTAAATCGCATTAAGATATAACAGGAAAAGTGAATAAATGATACTTAGCCTGATGAATTTTCACAAGTTAACACACCCATGTATGTAACTAACAGGAAAAGAAATGGAATATTCCAGACCCCAGTCTCCCCTATGTTTGCTTTCCTTACTAGCACCCCCACCGTACCACTCTTAAGTTGAATCTTTTTCAATTTCATTTTACAAGTTGGTAAATAGATGACTGTGACGAGTTTTACTTCCAAATCTCCATCTTATTAAAAAAGACAAAGCTGATCTCAGGTTAGGCCTTCAACAGGTGGCAGTTCAGCTGTGATTTAGTGATTTTCACTATTTTCATCATTTTTATTATCATTTTTACCCTTTTTGTCTTAAATATCATGGGTTTTCATTTATGGTATCCATATAAAGTTTCCTTTTAGCTAAATACACTTAATTAAAAAATGCCAGTCCACTCAATGAAAAATAGCATTAATAGGTAAATATATAGTTTTTTAAAGATGATTTTCCAATGACTAAAATTTAGGTAAACTGGTACAGTTGAAGGAGGACTGACATTGGACCCAGAGTGACTCAGCTGGGAATCCCAGTCCCACCTTTCCACTTACTGCACCCTCTGCAAATACCTAATTTCTCTGAGCCCCAATGTTCTCATCTGTGAAATGGGGTTGCAAGTTCCTGCCTGTGAAGGAAATTGGTAGCTGTGAGAGAGCAAAAAAGGCCTAGTTCTTCTGTAGACCCTGTACAATGTGCTACAGTAAATACTTTTCTAGTACCTAAAAGTGCTCGCTAAATCAGTACAGAATCTTTTTTACAATATAACATTTTTTTCTGTGAAGGAATTATAACTAGGTTGTATTGCACGATGATGCATGATGAGGCATGACCTTTGAATGACCTCGCCTCTGGTTTACAACCCCTGAGAACCAATATTTTAACTCTGACTTGTGCAGTAGAGAAACGAACCTAAAGTATCTTTCTCGAGTCATTAAAAAGATCTCGGTCAATGTTTTGTTTGTCTTGGGTTTTTTGTGTGTTGTTGGGTTTGGGGTTTTTTGTTTTGTTTTGCTAAAGAATATCCAGAATGCTGTAATGTACTGACAGACAATTCTTCGACATTAATGTTTTATCTGAAGTAGTTTGCTGTATCCAGACAAGGGGGAAATGGCAAAATTAAAGAAATCATATTTTTTACTAACCACTTTTACTGTTAGCTCTTATTTCAGTCTTCTTGCTCATCTACTCAAGAGCATACATTAATTTTAGAAATCCTGGTGACGTCCTTCTTTTTAGGGATCGTTTCCATGAATACATCTTCATTGACAGTAAATGTTAGGTCATTGGCTTTTTAAACTCCATGTTACAATCTCTCAGGACGTAAATTAAGTTTTGCTGGAATACAGGGTCCATCGGAATAACGCCTGCTTGAGTGTGGTTGGTAGGGTAATAATATGGGTGTAATAATGTATAGTTTTAATTTGAACATTTCACCCAAAATGTCATGTGGTGTGCTTGAGTGTATTATTGTTATTTACAGAATTACATGCTTATGATTTTGTAATAAGAAAGGGGCATTATTTGTGCCAGACCCCTGTACTTGCTAGTTGTAATTAAGAAGTTCTCAGATACTAATCTAAAATAATTTTGTAAATTTTAATTATTACTGTTATTGTGTGCTTATGTTAAAAAGTACGATTGTATGTAAACCAAAGAAGTCCAGCAATTCCGTATAATAGTGAAAAACCATATATTATCATTGGAGATTGAAGTTTTTCATATAAATGAGTTTTCTGGATAAGTGAACTTTACTGTTTTATGTCCCAAAACTAAATAATTTTACCAATGTTTGACAAAAATTTCTAAAATATATTATTCACTTATGTCAGTGTCTTCCTGAACAGACTACTCTTCATAATTATACCATTTCTGGATGACGTCAGAGGGGGAGGGGATGGTAATACCCAACAATCAGTTTTTGACCCTAATATTTAACAGCGTTGTCTATTGAGACCATGTAATTTACCTCTAAATGTTTCCGATTTGCTGTATTTTGGGGCTTCTGCTTTTGATATCTTTCTCCTCCTTTCCTGTTGGACTACTGGCCAGTGTGTTCAGCTAACGTGTGTACACCTTTAACAGCATATTGTTTTCTGTACACCCCTCAGCAGCCACCCTCCTCCCACCCCACCCCACCCCCATACTGATGAGTCTTTCCTTCCTCTCCACTGAGGTCACAAAAGAGATGGTGAAAGGTGACTAGGCTGAAGCCATGAGATTTTTGCTGTGAGTACAGGAAAGTTTAATGCTTGCACTATTTGAATGCCGGAACTACTGTGTTGAATGCTCATTTTTTCAGTAAACCATTCAAGTGTTTTTTTCATTCCTTTTTAAAAGTTGTGGTAAATAGACATAACATAAAATTACCATCTTATTCCCTTGTAAGTGTGCAGTTCAGCAGTGTGAAGTATAATCACATTATTGTGCAAACAGTCTCCAGAAATCTTTTCATCTTGCAAAACGGAAACTCTGTACTCACTAAACAGCAGCTCCCCATCTCTCCCGCTCCCCAGCCTGTGGCCACCACCCTTCTACTTTCTGTTCCTATGAATTTGAATGCTTTACATAGCACTTAGAAGTGCAACCATAGACTGTTAGTCATTTCGTGACTGGCTCACTTTTACTGAGCATGATGTCCTCAGGGTTCAGCCATGCTGTGGAGCGTGTCTTCCAGACGAATGAGAGTAACGGCAGCATAGTCACATAGTATTCGTGACAACTCCAAGAGTGACTAGTCAGAGGGTGGAGTGTCCCATTTGTTGGTTAAGCATACAGCAGATTCTCTCAGGGAAGGCTGCTGGATGTATATTTAC
Organism: Trachops cirrhosus; assembly: GCA_028533065.1. NCBI lineage: Eukaryota > Metazoa > Chordata > Mammalia > Chiroptera > Phyllostomidae > Trachops > Trachops cirrhosus. Next base: position 60,361,620 of record CM052548.1, on the reverse strand, counting down.
ACACACACACACACACAAGTACAAAATGAGCTTTGGAAGACTTTCATTCTAACTTTTATATTTGAACCAAATCTTATATGAACATTATGTACACTCTTTTAGCCAAGTGTCTCTGGCCAAGTAATTTCCTTGAACTTATATAACAGATGGATAATGGAATGAATCTTTAAAAATTTTTAAATTTTAAATTTGACCAAGAAATCTATTGAAAGACATTCCATCATAAATTGTTTGGTTGGGAGAAATCCGGTTTATTGAAGTGCAAGTTGCATATGGTAAAACTCACCGTTTCGAGGCATACGGTTTGGTGATCTTGAACGTGCTCAGTCATGTAACCACCACCGCAACATGAGGAATCGTTCTGTTTAAAACATGATTGCTCCTCCTCCTTTTTAAATCCGGAGTTTGCCCTGACTGGTGGCTCCGTGGATTAGGCGTCATCCCATAAAGTGCAAGGCTGGCAGTTCGATTCCCTGGCAGGGCACATGCCTGGGTAGTAGGCCAGGTTCCCCACTGGGCCACGCAAGAGGCAACTGATGGATGTTTCCCTGGCACGTCGATGTTTCTCTCCTTCTCGTTTCCTCTCTCTAAAAATAAATAAAATATTTTAAAAAATAAAAAGTAATTCTGGAGTTTGACATACTAAGATGCAGTTACCTGAAAGTATAATTAATTTATAGTTTAAACAGTGACATGTTCATTGTTATGTTCAATCCTTAAGGAAGCTAGATCATCATTTTTCAAAATGAATATAGTAGAACTTCAGAATGATTTTTGGAATTTGTTTCTGGTTGAAGGCCTAGAATACCCTGCAGTGGTGGAGTCTGCTCCATTCCAGAAGATAGCCAAAAAGAAGCTAAAGAAAAAAGATGCCAAAACTAAGAGGGCTGGCAATGGTGAGTCCTCTTGCAAAAGCCGGATTAAGTACACTGATCAAATGTAATTTTTCTCCTGCATGTGGGTAGGATTTTTTTTTTTTTCATTTTAAATTTACAGATCCAGAATATAAGAAGTTGTTAGAAACTTACTGCGTGGAGGAAGAGAAAACTAGGGTCAGTCCTAAAACTTTTCTGGGAAACATAGACGCAAAGACAGAACTTATTAGTCTGTTTTGCCCATTTCTTCCCTTTACTTCACTGAGTGTGTATTTACGGGGTATGTATTTGATTCTTGTTTCTCATGATATAAAAAAAATGACACTTGTGACAGGCCTGGCAGAAATGTATAGTATTTCCCAGTTTCGACAAAAGGATGGCAAGATGGCAGGGTCCCAGCCAGGCCTCTAGTGCCAGGAACGAAGGGCTTCTTTAAAGTGGAAGGAGGGTGAGGGCCAGGGGCAGGGGAGGTTGGGAGGCGGGCACGGCATCACAGCGCCCCTGGGCTGCAGCCTGATACTGACCGTGCAGCCGCTTGCTTTGCAGGAATCTCCGTGGGGTTTCCTCACCATTCTTGGGAGGGTTGTCCCTCCTTACAGAGGGAGAGAAGCCGTCCGTGACTTCCAGATAACCTACCCAAAGGAGCAAACACACACACACACACACACACACACACACACACACACACACACACACACGGTCTGGCACAGGTGCTGTCCACCAGGGGGGTTCTTGAGAAATAGCTCTCTAAACAAGTCCAGAAACAGGTGAGGGGAGGGAGGCATTCACAAACAAAACAAAACCCTCGGTAGTTGATACAAATACTACTTTGGTGCAATATTTTTTAAAAATCTAAATCAGTGTAAAAAAATCCATGATGAATGAAGTACATATTGTATAAACATGTTAAAGAAAGACAGGATCTGGCCATCTCCTTGGTGGCCCGTGAGTGTTGACTCTTGAGGCTCCAGCCTGGGAAGGGCCTGAGGTGGTTCTGTCATCTGCACTGGCATCTTTTCACCGGGATTAACCCACGAATGAGTAAAGCTGCTTGGGCCCTACCCTGCACCCACTGAGTCACAGTCTGTGGTTACCAGGTACCCGAGGGATACTCCACAAGCTGTCAGACTTCCTCACATTCTCCTGTCCCTGCAAGACTGGCTGATGAACAACACGTAGGGTTTGCACACACCAGAAAAGCACAAAACCAGGCTGAGGAATTGGGGAAGACTTGTCCCTGTGTGAAACCAGTAAAGGTTCACACTTTAGACAACTGTTGTTTTCCTCAACAAGTGATCCTTAAAACTTTTGCTCCTATATAATTTTCATATTTTAATTTCATATTATTTTATACTAATGAGGATATAATTCCCTGCAATAAAAATATGCATTATAAGCCATCTCCTATCATAAGGTCCTAAGTATTAAACATATCTATTCCAATATTAAAATAGTTGACATATAAATTGCTGTGGTCTGAACGTTTGTGCCTGCACACCCCAAATTCCTATGTTGAAACCTAACCCCCAATGTGAAGGTGTTTAGAGGTCGGGCCTTTGGAAGGCACTTAGGTCATGAAGGTGCAGCCCTCATGGATAGGATTAGTGCCCTTAGGAAAGAGACCCCAGAGAGTTCCCACCCCTTCCACCTTGTGCAAACACAGAAAAGAAAGTCTTCTATGAACAAGAAAACAGGCTCTCACCCGTCACCAAATCTGCTGGCCCCTTGACCTTGGACTCCCGAGCCTCAAGAACTACGAGACATAAGTTTCTGTGGTTTAGAAGCCACCCAGTCTATGGCAGTTTGCTACAGCAGCCCAAACTGACTAAGACATAACCACAAAAGTATAATACAGGTTAGAAATACCCTTCCTTAAATTAGAAACAGCAGGAGGATATCGATAACTGTTGAAACTGGTGAGGGTACACTTTACTACACTCTATTTTAGTTTATGTTTAAATTTTTCGATAATAAAGTGTTGAAAAGAAAATTCATCTCAGATAGATGGAGACTTTTTTCCCAGTTGGTTCACATATTGATGGATGAATTGAATAAATACTTTTTACTAATAGAATAAGACAATGTTCAACAATTCTATTCCAGTTTTTCCTTCTTAGTGATCTAGTTGCAGAGAAACCTTGTTGAAATAGAAGGGAGCAAGCAGAGGAGTTTTGTTATAGTGATACCACTTAATTTGTTAAATATGTTTTCAACTTATGTGCCAAATGTTCACTTATCTACAGTCAAAAATTACTTCTAATGATCTACCACCTAATAATTTTTTCAATTTTATGGAGTTCGAAACCATTTGACTTTCAAAAGGATTTGCTATTCAATCACAAGAGTCACTTAGTTCTCAGTTTCTGGGAAGTAGGCAGAAAAGGCTTTTCTAAGACTTATCAAGTGACTGCTAATTACAGTTACTTGATACCCACTGCTATTTCATTCTTGGGGGCAAAGAATTTAATCTGATGTAATCAAAAAGGCTCGGGAAATTAAAAAGCATTGCAGTAATTTCAGTACACTTTTACCAGCACAATACTTTTATAGAGTTTACTAACCCTTGGAGTGCAGATTTAATTAATCTAATTTATGGAAAATAATAACCATGTAAACTTTGCCAAGCAGTAGTCTTTATTATCAAATCAATCAGATAAATCAGGCCTATTTTCTCAGAAAAGTAGAAGTTCCTTTTTCAGTTTAAATAAGTGTGAAATTTGTATCTCAAAATGAGGACTTATTTGCTTTAAAAAATTAGGAATACATCTCGTAAGAGATCACTATGTGTAAGAGATTACTAAAGCCATGATTAAAGTTATATAGCGCTAATAGTCTGTTTCTTATTACTTAATTTAAAACAGTGTAATATAACATGTAGCTGAGACTGTGAGTTACTGATGAAGCAAACAAACGTGCAGTGGGAATCCTATTCCTTCAGTAAGCATGTGTGCACGAGTACATTGCACTCCAGCTTTGGGGCTTTGGGGAATAATTAGAATTTATTTTAAAACTCATAAATAAGTTCTTCAATTTTGTTTTAGACCATTATCAAACATTTTATATGTATTTATTACAACAGTAAAATATGTACTGCTAAAAAACTATTCTGTCTGGCATCTAGTTTATGAGTATAAGTATTTTTTAATTAACAGGAGATAGAAATAAGAAATATTTAATTGGATAAGAATGATTGTACTTTGGAAATAAACTTTACAAAAAACTGGTTTTAACTATCTTAAAGAATATGCATACCTTATCAGGAAGAAATAACACAATTTTACCCCATAGGTTTTATAAAATGTATTTTGGAAACACTGTCATACTCTGCTTCACAACGGGGGTGCATTTTGAGAAGGACCTTGTTAGGTGATTTCCTCTTTGCGCTTACACAAACCTAAGTGGTCTAGCTTACTACACACCTGGGCTGGATAGTGCTCCCAGGCTGCAGACCTGTGCCGCCTGTTGCTGTACTGAATACTGTAGGCAGTTGTAACACAACAGTATCTGTGTATGTAAACACAGCAGCATATAGAAAAGGTACAGTAAAAATATGGTACAAAACATAAAAAAGAAATAGTGCACCCGTATAGGGTACTTACCAGGATTGGAGCCTGCAGGACTGAAGACCGCCCTGGGGGTGTCAGTGAGCGAGTGGAGAGTGCATTTAAAGGCCTAGGACATTACTGTACACTACTGTGGACTTTATAAACACTCTACACCTAGGCTACCCTAAACTCAAAAAACAACAGGAGATTAAATCAAGCACGAGAGAAAATGATGCAATCAACAGACGCAGTCTACGCAAGATGGATGAGGCTGCTGCCTGGGTGACAAGGCGCAGTGTTTCACAGCAAACTGGTCTTTTTAATAAGTAGAAACAATACACTCTAAAATAAGGATAGAGGGCGTAGTACAGTAGATACATAAACCAGTAACATAGCTGTTTATTATCAAGTACTATGTCCTGTACATAATTGTATTGCTATACTCTCACGCATCTGGCCGTGCGGTAGGTTTGGTTACATCAGCATCATGACAAACACGAGTAATGTGTTGTGCTGTGATGTTACCACAGCTACGATGTCCCTAGGTGATAGGAATTTTTCAGCTCCCTCATAATCTTACGGGGCCACCATTGTATACACGGTCTGTTGTTGGCTGAAATGTTGTTATGCGGTGCTTGGCTGTAGTCCCCATTAACCAGTTTTCTGCAACTTAGCAGGTATTTCATTTCAGCCCACCTTCACCAACTATATAAACCACTGTCCCCCAGGTTCTTCTTTGAACCAGCTCATTTGCCCATTCTGCACTCACACGCGGATTAACTCTGAAAGGTATCCATTCCGTTTTTAGCTTTCTGGAAATCATACTTTGACCTCAAGCCCACGCTCTTAACTATTTTCCATCTTTCAAATTCCTAGTGTGTTCAAATTCCCTCTTATTCCTAGTGTGTTCTCAAATTCAATTTATGAAGCAGGTATTATCACCTCAGGTGCATGTTAGTGACAAACCATTTTAGCGCCCAATACCAGCAGGCCTGGAAGAGCACGAGGTCTTCCCCAGGCCTTGTTGTTCCCAATCACCGCTTTTTCTGACATTTGTTTCTTTACCCCCAAGCCTTAAATGCCTTCCCTCCTCCAGCTTACTATATAAAGCAATAATATAGGAAAATTTAGACTCCTTAAAAACAAAAAAAAAATGTCTAGTTAAATCATTTGGATGGATACGTAGTCTCATACTTCCTGCTTGCTTTGAATCCTGTCCAGCGTGAATTCCACACTCCCTGTTTGGAGGTGAGGGAGGTGCAGGCTGCCATCTTCCCGCACAGCTGGGAGCCCCAGGCAGGCCCGTCCCCACCTCTGTGCTTCCCTTGCAGCGAAGGAGCATGGCTTCACAAATGACAGGAAGCTCCACAAGTGAGACATGGGCAGTAGAATTTCCCACTGGGAACAGACACAAATTTTTTGAACAAGCAATCTCTAATTAGCCCCCAAGGAGACCACCAGGCCTCCACTTTGCAAAGCTGCATAAAAATAAGGACTGGCTGTACTTGAGATGCCCCAAGATGGTAAAAATCCTATTCACTACAACTCCTTTCGGGGAGACAACGCCCTGTGGCAGAAGGAAGTATTTGGGAGAAACGCTTGGTGGGGTGAGGTTCCGGCGGGCTTTCTGCAGGACCAGTGGATGGTCGCTAACCTAACTCTGCCTTCTGAGAGTGTGTTGTGAGACCAGAGCCGAACTGCTTAGGACAGCAGGGCGCCTGGGTCCTCCTCCAGCTGGCGCTGAGCCTCTTCTGAGAGAACGTTGAGCAAATATTTAAAGACTATTAGCTTGAAGGGAAGCAACCTATTAACTGCATTTGGCACCCACATGACCGTCTGGCCTTTTTTCAACCCATTTTCCTCCCGAGTGCGGAGAGGTCATAACTGAAAAACTGAACTCATGCGGCCTCTTCTCCATTCACTTAAATACTGAGTTTTATGACTAAAAATCCAGTGTGATAGGATGTTGCTGCTCCCGTCATAAATGTGGGTGTGGTTACAATGTACTCAGCCACCTTCTCTTAATCATTTTTTTTCTAACAGCCCCGTGAATTAGATGCCATACTCTTTTCAAAGACAAAACAACTGAGGTGAAGAGAGGTGAGGTGCCCCCTGACTTGAAGGCAGGTCTCCTTCCCACATGGGCGGTTTCTCTTACCACAATATGGTCTGTAACCATGGTTCTCAACCTCGGCTGTGTTTGGAAGCACGAGAGACTCTAGAAATCTCCAAGGCCTGTGCCTGGCACCCAGAAAGATTTCACTGGTCTGGGGTAGGGTCCAGGAACCAGTTTTTAAACTTCCTAGGTGATTCTAATGTGTAGCCTAAGGTGATTCTAAGGTTTGAAAACTGACAGGTAACATTGTGCAGGTCTGGGTGAGGAAGTGGTGCCTACGCTGTTGTAACCAGGACCTGAGGCCTCTCCTCTGTGGTGATGGCGGAAAAGGTGCATGGGAAATCAAATAGGACTTCTTGCCCTCTGGAGTTCCAGCCACAGGGTGGGAGTCTACCATGGATATTTCCTGGATGGTCACAAGTGGGCTATTCATAACTCAGGTGTTTGACAGTATCAAATTCCCAAAGACCCTGATTGCCAAGCAGCCATTAAAAACCTGAACTTATTTTCCCTACCAGTGATGGTATCTAGCATTTATTATAAAGTGTGACCAGTGTATCAGGCACTCTACTGTGTTCTGAGTGCTTTATGCTGTCTTAGGCTGTAACAACCATGCCTAGGTAGGTCCTAGAAGCCCACCCCATATTGCATAGGAGGATAATAGCTTGCCCAAGTTCACCTTCACCACCACCCCACACACACTAAGCAAAGGAGGCAGGTTCACATGTAGGTTTGTCTGACTTCACAGCCCAAGCTCCCAACCACTGTGCTTGTTATTTCCAGCACAAGGGGAAGTGTGTGCTTGTCAAGCATTAAAGCCGTAACACCCAAGAAAGCATGTCCTTAGCTTTGTCAGTGCCTTACCTCAGTTTTGGTGATGGCCAGGTGGTGGAAGTCCTTGCTCGGAGAGGGAGCCAGGCTTCCCACCTCATACAGAACGTTGGGCATGAGAGAAGTCGGGGCTCCTCCTGCAGCCACAAACAGTATCCAGGGCCTGGCTGGTGTCTGTGTTCTCTGCTCCTGCTTTTTTTCACCAGTGAGAGGTGACCTTCACTCGGGGCAGCCCATTTGAAACAAAGTGTCCTCTGCCACCCCTTTCACAGGAACAAACACAACTGTTTAGGAGAGGTTCGACTTTACGCTGTCACAATACACTGGTTGTGCAGTAATTCACCCGGCTGGTGTCACGTTCCTGGTAGCTTTTCACTTGCATGTGTGTGAAAAACTCATACACTTGTGGATTCAACTATTTATTGAGTTAACGTACCAGGCACCAGGGAGTCAGCAGACCCTGTCAGTTCCCACCTGCCTCAATGTGGCCAGCTGTGTGGACTTCAGATCATTCCGCAGAGCCCGTTCTGCCTGGCAGGAGAAAGAGCCCCCATTCTTTTCAGCAAAGGCCCAGCTCCCTCCTGGAAGGTGGACTCACGAATGGTCCTCGGGCCCTGGTTCGCCACCCAGTTTTGCTGAGTTAGAAAGCCTCTGCCTTGCCCACTAGATGAGGCATTGTGCTATTTGTTTTCTACACACCTTATACCATATCGAACATGGAGCAAATCTGGAATGTTTTCAGTGATTGTTTCTTCAAATACTCTCTCTGCTCCCCCTCTCTCTCTGGGCTCCCACAATGCATACTGTGGTCTGCTTTATGGTGTCCCACAGTTCCCTTAGGTTCAGCTCCCTTATTTTCAATCATCTTTCAATTTTGTTCCTTAGCCTTGAAAATTTCCATTGATCATTAACTGTCCTGAGTCACTTAAGCTGGGGAGGGGGTATGGGGGGAGGCTTGCAACAATAGGGGGAGGAGCAGTAAGAATGGCTGCCTGCCTCTTTGCATCCCTGTGATCAAAAGCAACAACCAGCAATCCCAGCACAGATCCCCAATATTTGGAAGACAGGGTCCTTTTTAGCCACCCTGGCTGCCACAAGTTGTGTGCAAGATGCTTACATGGATGGGGGCGGGGGATGGGTAGCTGCCACTGTGTGGAGCTGAAAATTTAACAGCTTTCTGTCCAAGCCTTCTCCTGGAAGTTGCAAGCCTTCAACAGACTCAAGTTCCAAAACAGTTATATCGGATTCTGCCAATGAAACTGTTGTCTAGGCTGAGGGAAGATTCCTGTCTCCTCCATCTTCCCAGAACTCTCACCACCCAATTGGTTTTGATTCTCCAACACAGAGGCAATTCTAGTGGCTTCCAACCAGCCTTCCCCACAATGGCCCTCACCCCACAGGTCAGGGAACCAATGTGGGGATGTTGTCAGTTCCTGAGTATGTCTACTCTAATTATGCCTCTCATAACTGGGGGAATAACCACTGAATGGTTGGGGGGCCCAAGGAACCCACTGTAACAGGGCCCCAACCTGAAACTGTTCACTACCTGACCTCCGTACCCTACTCTGCTTGGAGGGCCACAGGATGCTTGAGGTCTCCGGTAGCCAGTGTCAGTTCAGAGCCAGAAGCCAGGCATTCCTAATGCGTCTGATTATTTCCTTTTCCCCAAAGCAGTCACTCAGGTAAAAGGCCGTGGTTCCTTTTGTGGAAGGCTGGGAAAGGGTTAACGGTACAGATTTCTTGGCAGTGTACACGGGTCCTTGCCCAAGGGGGCCTGGCTGCCCTTTCCTTCAAGGGGCTCTGGGTATGCAAACCTCAAGACTAGGAGCTGACTGAGGAGCCGTGACTCACTCTATGATTCAAGTTAGATTTTTGTCCACGTGACCTATAATTCTTGCATTTAAACAAATCAACTAAGAATTTAGTAAGCTTCCCACATATTTCACCTGAGCCTCCATGGGGTCTGTGGCATCTGCAAGACACTGGCTGGTGTTAGAATCAAGTTAACATTATGCTCAAACCAACTACGCTAGCCACTAACTGATCAGAATCAAAGTGTTGAAACACCATTTTATTTCAACAGTATGTTCAGTTTTGGGATTGAACGTAGTGTCCAGTCTGGGGAATTTGTAAGGAAAAAAGTACCATTCTTGCACTGACTCAAAAGTAAAGGAGGCCTAATTTGATCCGTTTTTTTTTTCCAGCTCATAAAATGAAAAGCAGTTTAGGAAGAGTAGACTTGGCATGTGGAGAGAATTGTGCCAGGCTCAGTGAGGGCAGGACTTTTAGAGGAAGAAGAGTAAGCAAGCATTATAGGTCAGGAAAGAAAAGGCAATGAGTAAGGTGGGATGGGAAGGTTACTTGAGGTATCTCATTTGCCAAAGCCTTAAGTAACTGGACCTTTAGGGGTCTTTTTGTATTGAGAACGTGACATGAAATCAGTGTTGTAGCGACCACAGTTTCCGGTGTGTCGAGGATGGGCTGGGAGGCTCGACCACAAGCAGTCTCTACTGTACTGATCTGTGCACACAGTGAGGGTCTGCACCAGTGAGACCCTAGCAACAGTTACATTGCTTAAGTAACCAAACCGGGGTTGCTTAGGCAACGCAATCAAAACCTCGTTTGCAAACCCAGGTGTGGTAGGTAGAATGGCTCCCAAAGATGTCCGAGTCCCAACTGCCAGATCCTGTGAAAATGGTAGTTTATAGCAAAGATTTTAGGTCGTTAATTAGCTGACTTTAAAATAGGGAGATCATCCTAGATTATCTGGGTGGCCCAATGTAATCACAAGGGTCCTATGTTAAAGAGGGAAACAAAGTCAGCAAAGAGACGTGACAACCAAAGGAGGCTCAAAGAGATGCTATGCGCTAGCTCAAAGATGGAGGGAGAGAGCCATAAGCCAAGACAGGGCAGGTGGCTTCAAGAAGCCAAAAAAGAGAATGGATTCTCTTCTAGAGCCTCCAGGAGAGAATGCCACGCAAGATCTCTTACCTGTCCTACTTGCTGGCATCAGGCCTAGAAGGAAACTCCGGAACTTGGACTTGTTCTGGAGGTGTCCAGTGTAAACTGCCAACTACTTGGTGCTTCCCCTGCCTGACTGTGCTCACCACAAAGACAGATCTGAAGCTTTAAGACCTTCTTGGTATTATCGAACCTGTGTCTTCCCAATTGGAACATTAATTTGGATGCCATCAAAAAAAAAGCACTCCTTGTTCAAAAATGTCCAGGAACAGCTTAATTAAAGCCAGTGTATCTCAATCCTGGCTACACACCAGAATCCTGATAGCACTAAATGTTTCACATTGTTTAAATGGAGCAGCCAGGATTGTTAACCACTGGAATTAAACAACCTTTAATAAGGTAATGTGCACAGATGAGATTTTTCAGAATGAGCACCTAGTACAGCGATTCCCTAACTTACCTGACCACAGAACTTTGAGAAAACAGAGCTGAGAAAATGTTGTTCCAGATATGAAAAAACCGGTATGCTGAAAACAAGGGGAAATAGGAAAGGATGACAGAAAGTGGGTATCATACAATAAAAAGTAAAAGACACACATGAAAATGTTGGTGACATGAAAGCCTTTGTTTTTAATTTGGTTGATACACATTTGACAAAATATTTTAGAATAAAATAATCCATGAACGGGCTCAAGGTATTTACAGTAACAACTTTAAAAAAAACGGACACATCCTCCAACAGAAATGTCTGCGTATAAAATTTCCTACGGTCAATCTGGAAGACTTTCAGTTCCTCCTCGTGACCCTAACCTGAAGTCCCGATGGGTGACACGCAAGGCCCAGGAGCAGGAGGCACATCTCCGACATTTGGCGGTTAAGGACAGTCTATTGGTGTGAGCTCACAGGAGAGAGAAGGGCCAGATCTTGGGGTAAGATACAGAATGGAAGACTCCAAAGCAAACAACTAAGGACAAAACCCAAAAACATACTCACCTTTCTCAGTTTCCTACAGGAGAAGGCTGCAAACTACTTTTTATACTTGCTCACTTTCCCCCCTTTTTAGCAGAAAATCAGCAACCCTGAGACTCCAATTTTCTGTGACATAAAAGTTAATAAACATCTAGAAACTGTCTGTTCAAGATTTATAAAAATGATCAAATAGAAACTTCAAAATAACTTTTATGATCTGAAAATACTTTTAAAAAAAGAATATTTCTCAAAATTTTCATGCCTAATTCTTAAGCATTCCAACCAATTTCCATTGTCTGAAAGTAGTTTCACAAAAAGACACTTTAACTAGATATTTTAAATTGAGTACAACTTGCTCTTGCTTGTTAAATGAACGCCTACATTTCATATTATTCACAGGTACTTAGAAGAAATCAGATACTTTATCCATCTGGAATATACAGTCTGAACTGCCTTATAAGATAGCAACATAAACAGAGACCATGAAAAAATAACCAAATGCCTATTCTGTGTAACACTACTGAGACAATTAAAAATGTTACACCATCCACGTCAACATCTACCAACCCAACTAAGCTATTTAACTATACTTTCAACAAAAAGTTTCAACAAACAACTCTGTAGAACGTATACCCACAGTTTTTAGAAATCAAATCTGTTGCTCCTCCAGAGGTGGCTCAAGAGCTTCCATGAGCTTTTTGTTTGCCTCTTCATTGTGTCGGCTCTGACAATGAGTTAAATGTTTCTTAAAGCCTCTTGGGAAATTTGATTCAAAATTACAGCGTGGACATTTCAGCAGACTTTGCCCATGGGCTGCTACATGATTCTTAAGGAGAGATTCCAAGAGAAAAGCCTTCCCGCAAATTGTGCATTTGTAAGGGCTATGGACATTATGCTTATTGACCAAATGATGCAAAACAGCACCTTTCTTCATAGCACGGCAGCAACAAATTTTGCAGTAATACTTTCCTTTCCCACGCTTCATATATTTTGCAATCTCTTCTTCTGAGATAAAAGCCTCTTTTTCTTCAGTAAACTGGAGTACATTTTTGGATTGCTCTGGGCTAGTCATGTCCATTTTGTTCTCTTTACTGAAATCAATAGATTCCACATCAACCTGCTCTTGATCACTGCTTGATTCTTGGCCCTTACTATCCATGGCTTCCAAATCTGTTTTTATATACTCACTACTACTAAGCTCAGCATCAGAGTTCTCTTGGCTGTCTTTCTTGAGCTTCTTTGAGCCAGGAAATAAAGTGTCTTCTAAAAGTTTCTTAGGTGTAGCTAGGAGCTCTTCCTGAACTAAAATATCACATTTTTGATCATCTATGGCATCTGTCTGTAGTTCATCACCTAGTTCAACTGCCTTTTGAGAGTCTGAGAACATAGCAGATTTGGCAAGTTCAGAGAAAAGGGAATGTTTCCGTGGCTCTGGAAAAAGAGCACGTTTTCGTGGTTCAGGAGAAGCAGGAGGGGCTGATTTGATAGGCTCAGAAAATAGGGCAGGCTTTCTAGGCTCAGTATCGATAGAGAGAACAGGCTTCCAGATATCAGAGGCTGCTTTAGGGGACTCAGGTGGCCCAGAAGGTTTCCGGGTCTCAGGGAAGACAGGTTTCTGAGGTTCAATAAAGAAGGAAGATTTCCAGAGATCAGGGGAACCACCACGGGAACTTTTCTGGAACTCAGGAAAATCAAGTGAAGCAGGAGGTGTCTTTCGCTGATCAGGAGAAAGCTTCCAAAGCTCTGGAGACCCTGAGGGTTTTCTGAGTTCTGGAGATCCCGCTGGACTACAAATGTCTGGGGACAATGGTGGACCTGGTTTGCGAAGCTCAGGAGACAAGGGAGGTCCTGCTTTACGGAGCTCAGGAGACACTGGGGGGACTGCCTTCCAATGTTCAGGTGACAAGGTAGGAGTTGTCTTTCGAAGTTCAGGTGGACCCGACTTCCATGACTCAGGAGATGCAGGAGGAGTTTTCCAGGATCCAGGTGAGACTGATGAAGACTTCCAGGATGCAGGGGACACAGACGGAGTTGGTTTCCAAGGTCCAGGTGATATGGAAGGAATTGGTTTCCAAGGTCCAGGAGACACAGATGGAGCAGGTTTAGCTGGCTTCCAGGGTCCTGATGCTGAAGGACTAGATTTCCAAGACCTGGGGGAGCCAGGTGGCCCTGGCTTCCAAGAACCTGGTGACACAGCTGGGGCTGGTCTCCTCGGCTCTGGAGAGACAGCAGGGAATGGCTTCCAAGGTTCAGGAGACTCTGACGGGGATGGCTTCCTTGGCTCTGGGGAGACTGTCTGGGCCGGCTTCCGAGACTCTGGAGACGCAGTTGGGGATGGCCCCCAAGGTTCAGGGGAAGCAGCTAGAACTGGTGACTCTGGAGAGGAGGCCGAAGGCGGCCCCGACGTTTCTGGGAAATGGGAGTGTTTCTGAGGTTTGGGATTAATAAGAGCAGTCTTTACGGGCTCAGGAGACACAGGAGCAAGCTTCTGTGGTTCTGGAGAAGGAACTGAGGCTGGTTTCTGAGATTCAGAAACAACAGGGACTGGTTTTGGAAGTTCAGGAGAAGAAACAGGGGTAGTTTTTAGTGGCTCAGGAGAAGGAAGAGAAGGTGTCTGTGGCTCGGGAGAAACAACAGGGCTAGGCTTCTGAGGCTCCAGGGAAGTAAGAGTAGGTTTGGGGGACTCTGGAGACAAAGCTGGACCAAGCGTCGGCGTTTCAGTGGAAAGGGCAGGTGCAGGTTTCTGGAGTTCCGCTGAACTAGAGGGCATCTTCTGGTGTTCAGGAAGAGGAGGGCTTTTCACAGAATCTGCTTCTTTGTTTGACTGATTTTTTGGTTTCTCACTCCATTTCTCTGGGGCTGCATGCTTGGATGTGATGTGATAGTATACATTAGAGTACATCTTGCTGGTGAAGAAGCATTTATGGCAATGAAATAGCTTTGCACTTTTCTGGTAAAATATCATTTTACCTAATCCACCAGCATCCATTTCATCACAAAATTCTGGGTGGATGGTGCCCATGTGGATCTGCACGTTTTCATAATCCGTGCCTCTGAAACTGCAGTGGTCACACTCCAAACGCACTGGGGGTTTACGAAGCTCCTGAAATACTTCCATTTTTCTTTCTGTTATAACACACAATTATATTCTTTAAAAAGTTTCAACAGGGCTGTAATAAAGTAGAAATAAATTATTTTCAGGGAACATCATCTTTTTAATTGTTTTTCCTTTTTTTATTGTTGTTCAAGTACAGTTGTTTCCATATTCCCCCCACCCCTGCCATCCCCCATCCCGGCCATCCCCCACCTCCCACCCTCGATCCTACCCCCTTTGGCTTTGTCCATCTGGGAACATAGTCTTGAATGAAATGCTATTCTAGCTTATTCTAAAACTGCTTAATTTTAAGCATAGGATGGCATATGCATATTATTCAATAATATCTCTATAAAAATATTGAAGAAGAAATGGAATTAATTTTTAACTAGGTCCCAGGAATTCTGCTAGGTTCATATACATCATCTCATTTAACCCTCCTAACAACATGACTCAAGTATCTTTTTTTCACTTTCATTTAGAGATAAAAAACAACCGAGGTTCAGAGAAGTGACTTAACCAGGTTGTGAAACTATCAGTGACCCAAGTCTGACCCCAGAATTATCTACTACATGCACTTTAAATCTTGACTTCAAAACCCCGAATATCAACAAGCTGACAGTGCACAAAGCTAGTAAGTAAACATCAAAATTCAAGTTAGGCTACTTAAGGCTGAGCAAGAAACTTTAAATCCATTTCAGAAAACACTTGTTAAATTAAGTCTAACTATGAAAAGATGTTTAAAAAAACCCCAACATATCTTGTATTTAAGCATCCTAATGTAAAATATTTTATTCATTTATTTAATAAATTATTTTGTGTCCCATGCTTTTCCAAGTGCTCAGGGCTGAAGGGGTGTCTTGTAATATGGTGCTTAACACTGACAGGGAGGTAAGAGTGTGGAGGGCAATGCAGAGAACACCATCGAGGAGACACTCCAGCCGAGATTTTGAATGACACGCCATCCTGAGTTCAAAGTAATTATTGAACAGAGATGTTGCCCTTGCCAAGCAAAGGGCAGTTTAGATAGAGGACAACCTTGAGGCAGGAACTTGCTTGCCAGAAAATATAACTTTTAAAAATTTTAAATGAGTCTTCTTAGGTGGTAAAAGTAACAGAAGCTCCGTTAAAAACATTCACACAGTACAAAATACACAGTATCACTCCCCAGGGGTAGCCCCTGTACTTACATGTCACTGAAGAAATGCTCTGTATGTACACAAATACAAAAACATTCTACACAAATGGGGCATTAAACATACTACCTGCTTTCACTTAAGGAAGAGAAGGGGTCTCTCTGGCTCAAGAGAAAAAAACAGGGCCAGGCTTCTGAGGATCCACAGAAGTCAGAAGAGCAGGTTTGGTGATTCGGGAGATAAAACTGCGCCCATTTTCTGAGTTTCTATGGAAAGGGCAAGTATTGGCTTCAGGAGCCCTGCTGAACATTTCTGAAGGGAGAATTCCTAGAAATGGACTACCTGGTCCAAAGGCTATTTGCAATTAAAATTGATACATTTTACCAAAAACTCAAGAAGTTACAGCACTATTACATGACGAACAATTTCCCAAATTCCTCATCAACATGGAGTATCATTAAATTTCTAATCTTTGCTATTTCTTAAATGAAAACTATCTCACTATTGTTTTAATGTGGTTTTCTTTAAGAGAAACATTGAACATTTTTCTTTGCTTATTAGCCATTTATATTTGTCTAGGATATGCTTTGTCTATTTTCTTAATTATCTGAAAACCATCCTTGTACATAAAAGAAATCAACTCTTATATAATGAAAATATTTCAATTTATCATTCAACTTTATTATTGTTTCTCGACTATATTATTTTATTATTGTTTCGACTTTATTATTGTTTCGACTTTATTATTGTTTCTCGACTATTTTTAACCACACACAATTGGTTTACATAAAAATTAAAAACTTAAAAGTGTTTTCCTTATGACTGCGTTTTAAATTATGCTTTCCCACTTCATTATTTTTAATCAATATTTTCTATGATTTTGATAATTTATTTTAATGTTTATTTATTAATTTTTAGGGGGGGAAGGAAGGGAGAGAAACATAGATGTGAGAGAGAAACATTGATCAGCTGCCTCTACCCCAACCAAGGATTGAATCCACAACCCAGACATGTGCCCTGACCGAGAATCGAACCGGCGACCTTTTCCTTTGCAGGACTACGCCCTACTAAATAAGCCACACCAGTCATGGTGATAATTTACCAGCAACATTTTGCTTTGTGGGACAATGCCCTAACGACTGAGCCACACTCATCAGGGTGATAATTTAGTTCTTTTTTACATTTGTATCTTTAATAAGGACAAGGACTAGGGATCCAGCCTATTTTTTCACCCCAAATGAATAGTCCATTTATCTCCACAACATTGATTACACAACCCTTACCCTCACTTATGTGTAATTTTCCACCTAGTATTTACTAAATTTCATGTATATGATTCTATTCTGGACTCTACTGTGTTCTCCAACCAGTTCCACCTGGTATGCTCCTCTCAGCACAGGAATCAACAATCGCTGCAACAGACTCTGTAACATACATACACGGTTTGTTTATTCACCAAGTGGCTTGCAAAATCTCTTCTCATTCAATTATGCCCCATCATTTACCAAAAGTACCAGCTACTACTGAGAGTATACAGTGAGCTTCGTGCTAATGGTAAAACAAGGTCAAAATATACTTCTTCTATGTTACTGCTACTCAGAAAGACAGGACAGATTAGCAACACTGATGATCACAGGATCTCCCTTTATTAACTTAATAAACATTAATTTAAAACTTTAATATTTCTTATTTTGATAACTTGCTTTTAAAATGTTATTACTATACTCTGGTTTCTCTTCAGATCATATAAAAATCTTTCACCTTTTTAAAATGTTATTACAGACAGTATTGTTTTCTATCACCGGTATCAGTGGTATGTCATTTGCATTTTTGAGAGGGGTCTAAAGTTAGAAAGGTGTTAACTGAAGAAACAAACTAGTGCTTCAGAAAGTATTAGCAATTATCCTGTCTTTTAGAAAATTGTTTTTAGGGCTACAAGGACTACAAATATACACACACACAAATACACACTCACATATGTGAAATCACTTAGTTCTGAACAAAATCTCTAAAAAGAATTTTTAACTTAAAAACAAAATAAAGAAAACATGTAAAAAGACTAGGTTATCTCAATAACCCCGTCTGGCCATACGTGGCAATAATAAACAGTAAAGGGATGCTTGTATTGAAGAGGCTGGGTCTAACATATACCACGTCATATGCTATGTATATTATGACATAGAGGTTAAGAGCTCAGGCTTGCTAGGTTTGAGTCCTGATTCCATTATGTGGTTTTTATCACGTGACTAAACATTTCTATGCTTCCGTTTCCTTGACTGTACAGTAATATTTTATAGCATGTTTGGAATAATATCTGCTACATATAGCAAGCACTCAGTGTTAGCTATTATTATAATATTAGAAACTACAAGGCAGTCTCTCAAATGTACAATCCTTCAGTTTCTGGTAATTAAACAGTCCCAAGTCAACTTGGTGAAGATATGGTTGACCAACATGTGGCTCATCCAAAAGATACTCCAGTCCTGCTCGTGACAAAGAAAGGCATTACTTTCACAATTTTTTGTCCAGGTTTTTTAAGCTTAAACTTAACAGAAACGTTTTCCAACTTCTCAAGCAATAATTCATACACAGTAGGAAGAAAGAACTTCTGTTTTCTCATTTCACTGCAGCACCTACTTAGCCACACCTCTCTGCATTATGTGTAGTCCCATTAACAAAACTTTCCTCCTCTCCTACATGCTGCCTCACCAACTTTTACCAACATAACTCATATAATAGAGGTCATCAAAAAGCCCACTAAGTATGTAATATAGGGATTAGTTTATAAACTTTAAGGGTAAAGCATTTTTTCTTCTATTCTCACAGATATGTCTAAGTATACTGTTTTATAGTCAGGAAGATTTTTTAAAATGCTTCTGGCAAACTTACCAAAGAAAAATCAGAATACAATAAAACCACACCTCAACACCGGGTGTCTCTAATACAGTCCCACAGTAGAGAACTGGTCCCCCTTTCGCCACACACTCTTCTCAACTGCTACCCCAGTCTTGTGGTCCCTTTCAGCAAGCAAAGCTCTACTACCTCTTCTCCTTATTTCTATTGGGTTGGCCAAAAAGTCTGTTTTTTCCCCACAAGATGGCTCTAGTAGCACTTAGATGTCTTTAACTTCATCTGAAATAATTCTGTTAAGACTTTATTGTGACAGCTGTCATATCAGCATGCATTTTTAAAAACTATCAAAATTGGTGAACTTTTGTATAGCCATTTTAGTACTGAAGATGGAAGAAAATAAGCAACATTTTCAGCATATTATGCTTTATTATTTCAAGAAAGGTAAGAAACACAAAAAAAGATTTGTGCAGCATATGGAGGAGGTGCTGTGACTGATCAGACGTGTGAAAAGTGGTTTGTGAGGTTTGTGCCGGAGGTTCCTCACCGGACAACGCTCCACGGTCAGGTAGACCAGTTCAAGTTGATAGTGATCAGATCGAGACATTCACTGAGAACAATCAATATTATACCATGCAGGAGATAGCCAACATACTCAAAATATCCAAATCAATGAAGTTATTGGTGAAAATGAAAAAATGTGTCTTTTATTCTATGAAAAAAATCTTGTGTTTTTGACCAACCCAATACTTTCCATTGACTAGATTTCTCCCTTTAATACCACTTTTGAAGTTTTATACTAACTGTACATTTTACAGCTGCTCCTGTAATATAGTCCCTAATTTTATTTTTAATCTTCACCCAAGGACATATTTATTGACTTGAGAGAGAAAGAGAGACAGAGACAGACAGATAGACAGACACTGATATGAGAGAGAGATATCAATCATTTGCCTCCCAGCCCCGACTGCATATTGAACCCTCAACCTACGTACGTACGTACGTACGTACGTGTCCTGCCCGGGATGGAACCTGCAACCTTTTGGTGTATGGAACAACGCTCCAGCAAAATGAGCCACCCAGCTAGGGATTTAGTCCCTCTTTTTAATGAACACCACTTAGCCTAATTCCTACTGCTCTCGCCTTAAGGAGCCCCCTGCCACCTCAGCTTCTTGGAGTGGACTGACTACTTTTGTCCTCAATTGCTGCCCACCAAATCTGTCTATTCACCAACTCTCCCACCCTTCATGTAGAGCGCCACTCCGTAAATACATCATCCATTCCCTTTCAGTCTGTCTTAAACCCTGATGGCTCCCTAGACTCCAAATCATTCCCCATCTCTCCCAAATGGCCCTCCCTCTTTCCTCTTCTGACCAAACACTCTTCTGGCCAATCTCAAAGTTTCTATTACCCACACCCACCTACTATTAAGCCTCATTATCATACTCCAATAACCTCTTTAAAAAATTAAAAAGAACAACAACAAAAAAAAAATTTAAAAAGAACATTACAGAATATACCTCTCAAACCCCAAATTCTATCATAGCTATGAATACCAGCACATGGTCATACTTCATATTATATATATATGGCTTGGTATATTTTATAGTTTTTCCTTAAGAACTCCATGTACTTTTCAAAAATATTTTCATCATAAAATGTTCTCCTAAATATTAAAAAGCAAAATAAAATAAAATAAAATAAAATTTTTTTAAATGCAAAGAAATGCTGGTAGTTAACACTTTATAAAGACCAATACGCTTTTCCCTAGTAGACTTACCAGCTGTCTCACTAGAAGTCTTAAAAGTAGTCTTCAAAGGGCAGCAAGTTCACATGGCTTTTTGACTAAACCACAGAAAATAGCCTGGAGTACATGAAGAAGGACAAAGATGAACCTAAAAAAACAGTAATAATAATAAAGGGCGATCAAAATCCTGTCTCTGTGATATCCTGCACCCCCTAAAATAGAATTCTGCCTATCCCTCTCACTATTCTGCCCCACCCCCAACAGTGAGAGGGGTCCGATCCAACCAGCCTGGGCACTTACTTCAATGGAATGACACCAAATACAGTAGATGCTATCCATGGCACCATCCCTGTCTAACTGCACTTTAATAATCCACTATGGAACTAACGCCATGCACAGAACCAAACCTTTCTCAAACCACCGTCTACCTTCAGCAGATGTGACAATCACTCAGGAGACTGCTCCGTGACTTCAGCTGCAGCTGGCCTTTTGTCCATTATCTATACTACACAGCTGGAGGGCAAATTAACAGGCAGTGAGGGAGAACAGCATAATCAACAGGATCAAGAGGCAAAGAAGAGGCCTCTAGAGAAAGGAAGGGTGGTGGCGACTTCCTTTCAGTGACTGCTTTGTCATGCACCAATTTCAAAGAGAAGACTTAAGGGTCTCGGTGAGTTGTTGTTCACTTGAACAGAATGGGATAAACTGGCTGGGAACAAGCTAGGTAACAGCTCACATTGCTCACCTGATCAAGTTCCAGCACATTTATCTCCCCTCCCTCTATTCCCTAAGCCACTGCTTTAATTCTGATATCCGACCTCCCTGCCACCAGTCTCACCTCCCTCCAATCCACTCATCATATCGCTACCAGTCATTTTCCAAACATAAAAACCTCCTGTGACTTGACTGCTCACAATTTCTCAAGGTAATTCCAACCCCTAGGGCACAAAATTTGAACACGGCTTATAAAGCTCTTCATAATCTGCCCCCTGACTATACTGCATTCTCAAAGTACTGACCCACCTGGAATTCCCTGACAATTCAAGTTTCCAGACCTTTGCGCAAGGTGTTTCCTCTCCTTCACACTCCACATCTTGCCACCCAGTCATCAGGCAAGTTCCTCCATACTTCAGGCGGGATTGCTTCTTAAACACTGGCCAATTCCCTGCCCTCTCCAGTCTTCCTTGGACCCCTTGCTGTATGTACATCTCTACTGGAGTGGCTGTCACCCGCTGGCACTACCGCATGATTCCACACCAGGCCACGGGCTCTCAGAAGGCAGGGACTACCCGTTCACCTCTAAAGCCCTTGCACATCCCTGGCACACGGTATATACTCAGAGAGTATCTGTTCAATCTCAAACCTTCTCTCAGGAAGACGAGAGATCTGATCTCAGATTAACAGGATTTTAAAACCAGAAAAGACCTGAGCTACCTTCTAATCTTGGAGCCACTGTATTTTAGGATAAAAAAAGACCTCAGGGGCCATCTTATTTTAAAACTTCAATTTATAGTTGAGGAAACTCAGACCTAAACATTAACTTGCTCAAGATTATGTAAATAATCAGTGTGTGACCGAGGACCAGAATAAAGTTCAGCTACCCAACTGGGCATTTTCTAGTATATCATGACCAACCAAATACAGTGAAATTAATAAGATCTTGAAAAGCCAATACAATGGGCCAAAAATCAACAAGATGAAATTCATCAGACATTTAGAATCCAACTATGAATTGCAGAATACAGCACTAGAGAGAAATGCATTCCATATTCTGCACGTGGCAGAGTATCCCTGTCTCCAGCTCTGGGCAGTTCCCTAACACCAGCAACTTGCAAAAAAAAAGCAACCAGGACCACCCGCAGTCTTTGAAAACATGTCACTTGTGAGGACAAGCACTTATCTTCAAAGGGGGAAGAATTGTGGATAATATGTGAGCTGTCCTAGAAGCAACAAATGGAAGCCAGCAGCAAAACAGATGCGAGCTCAACACATAAAGTTTTATGAACTACTCAATCACAGACCAGGGTAAGTTGCTTTGTCAGGTAGGAGCCCTCTAACTGGAAGCCAATGATCAGGACTGGACTGGAAGGATCCTCAGAGGACTTGAGTCCAGTCTCTTCATGTCACAGTTGAGAAAACTGATGCCGAGTGAGAAAGGTGACTTGTGGAAGGTCACACAAATTAGGTCAGAGGAAGCAACACAAGACCCTGATTTCCCAATTCGGGAATTATGCTGTAACACAATGCTGTCTTTCCCACTGGGGCGTTGCAGAACGGATTATAGAATTCAGCTGCTGGGTAGAGAACAGACACCGAGATTCCTTTCAGCTTTTAAGATTCTAGCACATTTCCCCCCCTAATTTTCAGAGTTCCTAAGCCTAACTATGAAAGTAAATCTAAACTGTCCAGATAATAAAAATTTCTCTTAACCTAGCTTCACCTCTACAGACCACATGTTTTAAATCTAGAAGTGCTAATCATTACTGTTTTGCCAGTGCATCACCCTGTGCCTTTCAATGAAGTTCTGTGCCATATGGTATCACACCCATTCCCCATTCCTACCCAATTTCTTCCTGGTCATTTTAAAAAACATTCTGATGTATAGCTTTTAAAGTTAAAACTCAACATGTAGAGCACATTTAGAGCTAACTGGGTTTTATGTAGATACACACTAGTATTGCTCTTTACCACAGCTGATTTTTTAAAACTTAGTAAACTTTTTTAGAGCAATTTTAGATTTAAAGAAAAATAAACAGAAAATTTTGTTTTCACATACCTTCCTGTACACAACTTCTCTTAATATTAACATCCGACAATAGTGTGGTACATTTGTTATAAACAACCAACAAATACTGATATTAACTAAAGTCCACAGTTTACATCAGGGGTCACTTTCCCAGTTTCACAGTTCTATGGGCCTCATAAACCTATGGTGTCATATATCCACCATGACAGAATCACGCAGAATACTTTCAATGCTGTAACAATTCCCTGTGCTCCTAACAGCCACTGATCTTCTTCCTGCCTCTGTAATTTTGCCTTTCCCTACACATTTTTAAAAACTGTGGTAAAACTTCCAGCCATGATATACTTTGCTTCCTCACACAACCAAAAGAAGGACAATCACCAATTAAAAAAAAAAAAAACAGAACTGCCAGAAAATCGAACTGTATGGAAGTCTGATAAAGTAGGAGTTAAAAGAAACATTTAACCAGACCAGCAGTAGAGACAGAGATGACATGCAACAAGGCAGTGGACAGGGTGGGGAGGTGGTGGCTGGTGGACAGGGTGGTCCCACATTCATGTGCAGATAAACCGGGAGGAACAACTGGGGAGCGAGACAGACCACACAAGCCAGGGTACCAGTGCTCAGAAATAAAGCCTCAAAACCTGACTGTAAAAACCTGTGGGGATTGAGGCAGCAGCGGGAGAAAGTACTAGCCTCACAGGAGAATTCATTGGAGAGACCCACGGAGTTTTTAGAACATACACAACCCACCCACCCGGGAATCAGCACCAAAAAGGGCCCAATTTGCTTGTGGGAAGTGAGGGAAGTGACTGAAAGTGGGGCGAGAGCCAAGCAAGCAGCAGTTGTTCCCTCTGACCCCTCCCCCACAGACAGCAGCACAACGCAGAGATTTAAGTTGGCCTCCCCTGGTGAATACCTAAGGCTCCACCCCTTATAACACCATAGGTGCCCCAACACAAAGAAATACGGCCCAATGAAAGAACAGATCAAAGCTCCTGAAAAAGAACTAAGCAACGAGAAGATAGCTAACCTATCAGATACAGAGTTCAAAACATTGGTAATCAGGATGCTCACAGAAATAACAGAAATAAGAGTACAGACACAAAATAGAGGAAGAAGAATACAGACCCCTCCCCCACATACAGCATCACAAGGCTATGCAAAGTGAAATAAATAAAAATATACAGGGAACCAACAGTTCAGGGAAGGAAATC
Organism: Trachops cirrhosus; assembly: GCA_028533065.1. Taxonomy (NCBI): domain Eukaryota; kingdom Metazoa; phylum Chordata; class Mammalia; order Chiroptera; family Phyllostomidae; genus Trachops; species Trachops cirrhosus. The sequence continues at coordinate 60,337,533 of CM052548.1, read as the reverse complement.
AGAACGCACATCAACAGTTTAGACCAGAAGAAAGAAATAAACATTCAACCAGAACAGAATGAAGAAACAATTGGAAACAATTCAAAACAATAAGGACATGCTTTTAAAGTTGTCCCTAGGAACCTCTGGGACAACTTTAAACATTCCAACATCTGAATCACAGGGGTGCCAGAAGGAGTAGAGGAAGAGCAAGAAATTGAAAATTTATTTGAACAAACAATGAAGGAAATCTTCCCCAATCTGGAAAAGGAAATAGACTTCCAGGAAGTCCAGGAAGCTCAGAGAGTCCCAAAGAAGTTGGACACAAGGAAGCACACACCAACACGCATCATACTCACATTATTCAAGGTTAAAGATAAGGAGAGAATCATAAAAGCAGCAAGAAAAAAGGAGATCCTACAAGTCTCCTACAAGTCTTATGGGAGTTCCCATAAGACTAGCAGCTCATTTCTCAAAAGAGGCCTTGCAGGCAGGAAGGGGCTGGAAAGAAGTATTCCAAGTCATGAAAAGCAAGGACCTACATCCAAGATTACTCTACGCAACAAAGCTTTCATTTAGAATGGAAGGGCAGATAAAGTGCTTCTCAGATAAGGTCAAGTTAAAGGAATTCATCACCACCAAGCTCTTATTATATGAAATGTTAAAGGGACTTATCTAAGAAAAAGAAGATCAAAACTATGAACAGAATATAAGAATTCTTGACTTCTGGCCAAGATGGAGATGAAGTTAGAAACACTGTGCCTCCTCACACAACAAAAAAAGGGACAACAACAAATTTAAAAACAAAACCAACCAGAACTGACAGAAAATCGAATTGTATGGAAGTCCGACAACTAAGGAGTTAAAGAAGAAATATTCACCCAGACCAGTAGGAGGGGTGGAGACGGGCAGCTGGGCAGAGAGGACTCCCAACCACACGGCAGATTGCAGACTGGGCGGTCCCACATTCGAGGGCAGGTAAACCTGGTGGAGCAACTGGGGAGCGAAACAGACTTCGAAACCCAGGATCCCAACTGGAGGAGATAAAGCCTCGAAGCCTCTGACTGAAAACACCTGTGGGGGCTGAGGTGTCAGTGGGGAAACTCCCAGCCTCACAGGAGAGTTCATTGGAAAGGCCCACAGGGTTGTAAAACATGCACAAACCCATCCACCAGGAGTCAGCACCAGAAGGGCCCAATTTGCTTGTGGATAGCGGGGGAAGTGACTGAAAACGAGCAGAGAGTAGAGCAAGTGCCACTGTTCCCTCTCGGACCCCTCCCCCACATACAGCATCACAAGGCAGCGACCTGGGTTGCCCTGCCCTGGTGAAAACCTAAGCCTCTGCCCCTTACTATGTAACAGGTGTACCAAGACAAAAAAAAAAAAAGAAAAAGGCCCAAATGAAAGAACAGATCAAAGCTCCAGAAAAAATATAACTAAGTGATGAAGAGATAGCCAACCTATCAGACGCACAGTTCAAAACAATGGTAATCAGGATGCTCACAGAATTGGTTGAATATGGTCACAAATTAGATGAAAAAATGAAGGCTATGCTAAGTGAAACAAAGGAAAATGTACAGAGAACCAAAAGTGAAGGGAAGGAAATCAGGACTCAAAGCAACAGTTTGGACCAGAAGGAAGAAATAAACATTCAACCAGAACAGATTGAAGAAATAAGAATTCAAAAAAAATGAGGAGAGGCTTAGGAACCTCCAGGACATCTGTAAATGTTCTAACATCCAAAGTATATGGGTGCCAGAAGGACAAAAGGAAGAGCAAGAAATTGAAAATTTATTTGAACAAATAATAAAGGAGAACTTCCCCAATCTGGCAAAGGAAATAGACTTCCAGGAAGCCCAGGAAGCTCAGAGAGTCCCAAAGATGTTGGACCCAAGGAAGCACATACCGACACGCATCATACTCACATTATTCAAGGTTAAAGATAAGGAGAGAATCTTAAAAGCAGCAAGAGATAAGGAGACAGTTACTTACAAAGGAGTTACCATAAGACTATCAGCTCATTTCTCAAAAGAAACCTTACTGGCAAGAAGGGACTGGAAAGAAGTATTCCAAGTCATGAAAGGCAAGGACCTACATCCCAGATTGCTCTATCCAGCAAAGCTTTCAGTTAGAATGGAAGGGCAGATCAAGTGCTTATCAGATAAGGTCAAGTTCAAGGAGTTCGTCATCACCAAGTTCTTATATAAAATGTTAAAGGGACTTATCTAAGAAAAAGGTAAAAAACATGTACAGTAAAATGACAACAAACTCAGTTACTAACAACCACACCAAAAACAAAAACAAACAGAAACTGAGCAAACAACTAGAACAGGAACAGAACCACAGGAATGGAGATCACATGGAGGGATAGCAACAGGGGAGTGGGAGGAGGAGAGAGGGGGAAAAGGTACAGAGAATAAGTAGCATAAATGGTAGGTAGAAAATAGACAGGGGGAGGTTAAGAACAATATGGGAAATGGAGAAGCCAAAGAACTTATATGTATGACCCATGGACACAAACTAAGGAGGGGAAGTGCTAGAGGGAGAAGGGGTGCACGGTGGAGGGGATAAAGGGGAGAAAGTAATAGGACAACTGTAACAGCACAATCAATAAAATAATACTTAAAACAAAAATAAAGAAATAAAATAAAAACAAATTGTGTTAAAGATAACAAAATTTACCATACTATTTTAAAAGCACAATTTAGTGGCAGTAAGTACATTCACAATATTGTAAAACCATCACCATTATTCATTTCCAGATTTTTTTCATCACCACATACAGAATCTCTGGACCCATTAAACAGTAACTTCCATCCTCACTCCGCCCCTACCTGGTAATCTCTGTTCCATTTTCTGAATGGAATTATACAATCCTTGTCCTTTTATATCTGGCTTAATTCACTTAGCACGTCTATACCATAGCACATAACAGAATTTCAATCCTTATTAAGGATGAACACCACTGGCCAGGTTGCTCAGTTGATTAGAGCGTCATCCCATATGACAAAGGTTCATTCAATACTGGGTCAGGACACATACAAGAATCAATCAATGAATGTGTAAAGTGGAACAACAAAAATCGATGTTTCTCTCTTTAAAATCAATACATTTTTAAAAAGATAAGTAACATTCATCTGTTGGTAGACAACGGATTGTCTCCTTTTTGGCTATTTTAAATAAGGCTGCTATTTAAATCAACACTGGTGTACAAGATCTATTTGAGTCCCTGCTTTCAATTCTTTGGAGTTTATATCAAAGAACTGTGAAATTGTTGGATCACGTAATAACTCTGTTTAAATCTTTGAGGAACCACTACTGAAACATTTGCTACAGCTCCTGGTTGCACCATTTTACGTCCCCGCCAGCAATGCACAAGTGTTCCAATTTCTCCACATCCTCACCAACACTTGTGGTCTTTTTTTTGAATAGCCATCCCAATGGGTGTGATACTGTATTTCATTCTGGTTTTCATTTTCATAACTTTGATGGCTAATAAGCATCCTTTGGTGTGCTCACTGGCCATTTGTATAGTTTCTTTGGAGAAACACCTACATAAATCCCTTGCCCTTTTTTGAGGTGGATTGCTTTGTGTTGTTGAGTAACGGGAGTTCTTTACATGTTCTGCACACTGACCCCTTCTCTGACACTTTACTCCCATTCTGTGGGTTGCCTAGCTGGTTTTAAAACAATGACAAAAACCCATGCAGTCTAGCATCGGAGAAAACTGCACCTAGGACTGAAACGAAAAGAATGCATTCCTCTAGAGGCAGAACCGACTTCCCAGCAGGGTTTTAAGTAAAACGTTACCTGCCTCCCCACCCTCAAGTCCAGTGCAGTCCACCCCGCCCGCGGCTTCTGGGAAGCGGGTCCCTCCGCCGGGCGGAATCCGAAGGGGTGCAGGCCCCTCCTCGGGGTACGCCCTAGGCTTCCTCGGGATGCAGGCCTCGGGTGTGCGGGTTCCGACGGCGCCCCTCCCTGCCCGCCCCGCTTCTCACCGCTGGACCGCGGCGGCGTCCAAGCGGGCGAACGTCGGTGGGAGGCTGGGCTTGCGGTCTCGAGTTGCACCGCGAGGCCCTGCAGAGCGGCGGCCTTCCGAATGGCGGCGAGGCGCAGTCGCGGGCTCTAGACGCATGAGCGTGCGCGCGGCCGTGGGACGTGTGGGCTGAGGCTGACGGGAAGCGAGTTTGGCGATGCGCGCCCTTCCGCGCGGACCAATCATAGTCCCGATCGCGAGTCGTGTCTTTGTGGAGAGCTCAAGTGCGCGTGGAGCGACCCGCCCAGCCATCGGAAGTGACGTGCTCGTACAAGCTTCTGGAAATTCCCGCCAGTTCTTGGGGACGCTGGAAGGGTCCTAGCCGTCCTGGCCCCAGCTGGCTGCGCCGGCGACAGTCGTCTGTGGCCTGTCAGGTCGAGAGATCCACCCCAGGCCTGGGGACGCCCAGCCGAGAAGGTGCTGGGCAAGGAAGAGGCCTGGCGTTTCTGAGTCGCTGGCGGAAGGCGGGGTAGAACCTGTTAGGGCAAAACAAACTGATCCTCACCCGCGGTTCCGCCCCTCGGATCAGCGCGCGTTCCCTTGTGGGAGCAAACGCCTCGCCGCCGGGGTCGCCGGTACGAGCCGAGAGCGCCCCGCAAGGTTTACTTGTGAAGGCATCCGCTGGACCTCAGTTCCTGACATCTCCATCTGTTCTGCCGTTCTTTATTTTAGTCTCTCTTTTCACGCCGGGTTTAAGATCCTGCGTTCTTTACTTTCTGGACATATTCTGACTTTATACAGTCACTTGGGGTGCATTTTAGGAAATGTTCAGATTTTTGTTTTTGTGCCAAAGTGATCTGTTCATTTTTATTAGATTTAATTACTGGGAGGGGGAAAGGGGGACCACACGTCATTCAACATCATTTAAACCCTTCCCATCCTTCACGGCTCAACCCTAAAATGAACACTAACCTCCTAACATCAAAAAGTTCTTTATGAAAAAGTTGAACACCCCACTAGAAATACAGGCAAAAGACAGCATATTTACAAGAGACAAATGTCCAATAAACAATAAAAATAATCTTCAGCGCACTTTTGAAGCTGTAAATTTTAAATGCAGACACAATGGATCTTTTCTCTGAACATCAAGTTCTGTGTACCAACTTTTGTGATATTAACCTTTAATATTATGTTGTAAAACTCAGTATAGGTATACATAGAGTACCGTTTTTCCTATTTTAAGTCTACACTGTAAAATGTTGGAAGTGTTCTTATTGGAAGTGTTGCTGCTGTATCAGCATTACCAAACTTGCAACCCTTTATGATTATTGTAGTTGTTACTCCTAAAGCCACCTCACGGAAGGTAGTTTGCCATTCATATCGCCTCATTTCCAGTTAGTTGGTTAGAGCCCAGAGACTCGTAGCAATACACCATTTTATTCTTCCTGCAGTTGGTTAAGATAAGCTGTCCAGGGGTGATATGTCAATGAAATATCAATTTGCAGATATGTACGCATTCGTTTGGTGTTTTGTGCTTTATTACATGCAGAGGGAATCCCTTGGGTCTAGAAGTGGTTGTGGGATGTGGGGAGCTTCCGGAGCTCTGGAGTTCTAGCTTTCTTTTCGTTCAGGAGCTTCTTTGAAGCCTTCTTACCTTCTGTTGTGAGATCCACTTTTAGAAACAAGGTTCTTTGTGACTGCAGGCCATAATTTGTAAGGCTGCTTTACTTTGTGGTTTTTTTTTTTTTTTAAGATTTAATTTATTTAGTTTTAGAGAGAGAGGAAGGGAGGGAGGAAAAGGGAAACATCAATGTGTGGCTGCCTCTTGCACGCCCCCTACTGGGGACCTGGCCTGCAACCCCAGCACGGGCCCTGGCTGGGAACCAAGCTGGCCGCGCTTTGGTTCAAAGGCTGACACTCAATCCAATGTGCCACACCAGCCAGGGCTGTTTTTTTTCTTAAGTGTTAGAAGGAATTGATTATCCCAACTGAACTTTCAACAAACCTCTAGTATAGGACAATTCTTGGAAGCCGAAATCTAGATTGTGATGTGGCACAAACTCTGGGTCTTTTTCATTGTTTTCTCTCTTAATAAATAATGAAACACCAAAACACCCTCTACCATTATTTTGAACTGAAAATCTGCCCCTTTCCCTCTCTCTCGTCCTTCCGGGACCCCCACAGTAATGCACTGATCCACTTGATCCTGTGTAAGTCCTTCAACTATCTTCACTCATTCTTTTTTTCTTCCTGCTCCTCTGATTGGAAGAATTCTATTGCCGTGCCCTGGTGTTTGCTGATCCATCCTTCCACTTGATTGAGTCTGCTATTGAAATTCCCCTCTGTTGAAATTTTCAGTTTAGTTACTGTATTGTTCATTGTTTTAAACCACAAATTTTGAAAATGAGCACCACAGACCTCTAGGTCTTTGATCACCAAATACAAACAAGCCAATGGAACCAAGATGGGGGCTTTAGAAATGAGATGTAGTATGTCCTGGCCTTCAGGTCTGAAAATCTCCAGATCAAAGCCCAAATGGACAGCAAGAGCCACAGCCACTTGCTGGTCAGGAGATCCAGTTTGATTCATCCTCTAAGCAGGGGTCAGCAAACTATGCTCCACAGGTTAAATATGGCCTGCTGCCTGTTTTTGTAAATAAAGTTTTAATGGAACCACAGCCCTGTCCACTCATCATGTATTGTCTAAAGCTGCTTTCTCACTACAGCAGCAGTGTGGTAGAGGTGACAGAGCCCATGTAAGCCTGCAAAGTGCTCCTCTGGATCACATGGCCCTTGCAGAATCCGTAGCAAAGCCCTCTCTCCCCTCCCCCACCAAATTCTTGGAGCTCAGGAGTAAAATGCAAGGAACATGGCGACATCATAAAAATGTGTCCAAAAATTACAGACGTTTTTAATGATAAGTGACTAATTCTTAGTTTTCTGAGAAACATTTCATATTCATTAAGGGATATAATTAACAAAATGTTCAGATAATTAAAGCTACATTTTAAGAAGTAAAATTTTGTGTAAAATTCTATATAGGAAAAGTACAATAACTGGACTTCAGACTCATAGCAAATAAAATTTTTATTTAATGGTTCAAATCACAATGCCAAAAATACATGGACATTTTAAAATTTCACTAAAAGGAAAAGTTACTTTAGAATGCATTGTTGCAGAAAGTTACAAAAAGTCACTTTAAAATTACCTCAGACTGCAAAAAGAAAAATCCTAAATGTGCCTAGGCTGTTGTTCATGTCCCAAAATAACACCATTTATGTTAGCAATTCTTAAACCGTAATGGTTATAAACCATGAGCACATCCATAAAGAAACTATTTTCATCAAGTCAGTGGCCAAACCGGTAAAAGGACCATAATTTATTGAGCTTTACACAGTGTTAAGGTTCCTATTGGAGAGACTGCACACAACAGACTTCCTGGAATCGCAGGACCGAAGGTGCATAAGTGATGGAATTACCAAGGTTGTGAGGGAATGAGCCACCCACTTCCCAGAAACTGGCTTATGGAAAACCAACAAGAAGTGTAATGAGGTACAGATCCCAACAGATTATTTGCTTACAAATGTTTAAAATGCAAGGTGCAAGTTACTCCTATGACACGTCTATAGTGCTTCAGAATTCATACTGTTTTGGTCATACTTTTCTACTTTCCAAAGGAGATTATTTTCTCTGTTTTGGCTAAATGATACACAGTAATTTACACTAGAAATGGTAAAATCGAAGAAAGCTCTGTTCAGTTTTTTAACAGGCTGTTTCCGTGCCACCAGTTTATAGTTTCTTTGTAAGGAGTACATTCACCTTGCAGGGTCTATTGCGGACCAATTTATACATTTGTAACCCACGGAATTCGGAATGCAAGCTCACCCTTGTCACAACCATGGCACGCACACTGACTCATTCCGCCTCTTTGCTCTTCTTGGAACCAGCCCCTGTTGAATCTTCTGTCTCAGCTCTCCTCCCAGCACGGCCCTCCTCAGAGAATCTTCCACCACATTCGCGTGCTCTCATGCGAGCTCCTGGCTGGTACAGCGGCAAGGATGGCCGGTCCTGCCAGGACAAAAGGGTGGGTCACTCTTCAAAGGGTGACAATGCAGGAGGGAACAACATCTATATCTAGGGGCTGAAGATCTTAATTACCTAAAGACTATGTCTTGCAGCTAAAAATCAGCCTTTTTCACAGCACTATTTCCAAAGCTAAGCATTTAGAGGCAAAAAAAAAGCCATGAGGAGAGTTACTATGTTATTGCTCAAACCTAGAACACTGAGGAAATAGTACAATGTGGCATTTTCCTTCCGGTTTGAGAGCTGACAGGTCAAACACACATATCTCAGTGCCTCAAATTCGCCAGGCAGTGAACCCGAGGCCCGCAGCAAAATGAGGCATGGCCTCTCAGAGAGACAGCTTTTAGAGTACTGAACAGTTATTAACATTCATAACTAGCAATTTCTGAGTGGATTATTTCTGAACTGTCCACTTTATAGAAAATACTAACCCATCATCTTATTAAACTGTTAGATGTGTTGGAACAAAAACGAAGACTGAATAAAGTACATGAAATGCAATTAAATAGTTTCCGGGCACGAGGACAGTGAAATCTGGGAAGGACAGTATGATTCTGAAGGTTGGGACTGGTATCCCAGTGGGAACCACTCCTCTGGGGAAGCCAGCGCTCAAGGACAGGGAGGGAGCAACCCCATGCCAGCTCAGCGGAGCTTAGAGCCCAGGAGGAAGCCTCTTGCCTCAGTGCTCCTTCCTTGCCTGCCTATATGACCGAGCAGCAGCAGCCTTAATCTTTCCACAGCCACCTGGAGCGCAAGGACACTGCAACTCGGGTGGGCACGTCCCACTGCTCTTTCTTTCACCCTTACCCACTCCTAGTGGAGGCCTCACAGTTACCACCTGGGTTTATCAGAATGTTCTTAATGTAAGCCTGGCCAACGAGAAGATGGGAAAGGGGCCAGCAGGTCCCATGGATCTGAACTCCTGTGTTGGCCAAGACACACGCTTCACTGACCACCATCTCCTGGGCCAACAGGCATAGCTGTGCTTTCCACCAGGGTTTAACGTTGATGTGCACAGAGTTCAAAACTGATTCTAAAAGCACCCTGGCTTGTGTGGCCAGTGGATTGAGTGTCGCCTGCGAATCAAAGGGTTGCTGGATTGGTTCCCAGTCAGGGCACATGCCTGGGTTGCAGGCCAGGTCCCCAGTAGAGGATGTGCCAGAGGCAACCACACACTGATGTCCCTCTCCCTCTCTTTCTCCCTCCCTTCCCATCTCTCTGAAAATAAATAAATAAAGTATTTACAGAATAAAAAATATAACAATAAAAAAGCACATCATAACCTGCCAGGCCTGGTAAGAAAGGCGCTATTACGCACAAAGCACTTTATCACCACTACACTGGAGACTTAATTGAAAGGAGTCATTGTGAGTTCCCACACCCCAAGCTGTGCAAATACTCACTCCTATTAAATAAAAAGGCAACTGAAAAACAAGTGTTCATAGGAATAACCCCCACCAATGAGACCATGCCTCTACTTGGTGTACCCAAGGTTAAGGCAATGTTAGAAACCCTTTGCAATACAGACTTGATCAGTCAAGGGTGAAGCTAGAAGGGTGAGGTTTTTCTAAAGACCTCCCTGGCCTTTACCAGAAACATTTAGAAAACTGACATCACTGATACCACATAGGACTTGGATGGATCTGACCGGACTCCTACTGAGTGAGAAAGCCAATCTCAAAAGGCTGCATGCTCTTGTCTCCATTTATAGAGTGTTCCTGAAATGACAGAGTCGGAGACAGAACAGAAAGTGGCTGCCAGGTCAGGAAGAGGTTGGAGGTGGGTGTGACCTGCAGCCTGGGCAGCCTCAGTCCCATTTGCCCTCCCGGAGAGGGGGCTTCGGGGGACTGACGGCCTTATGGGGCCTGGCTCTGGAAGGGAGATGACCCCATTTATAGTGCTTCTCTGTGACAGTGTGATTTGAATACAAATCAACCTCAAATTTCTAAAAGAAAACCTGTTTGTTGGGCTAAGTGGGTAATCTCAGTCCTCTGTTGATTGTGCAGATGTAAATTCTGGGTGTTTATGAGCCATCTGATTGTCCACTAATCATCAGACACTGTTAATAACAGAAAAGAAAGCTCCATGAAGTATCTGTCTTAGAGGTAAATCTGATAATATACCATTATTTATTCTCCAGCAAATGATGTGAATGTGCTAGTTTTATTCTAAATAAAAGCTTATTTTTTTCCTGGTGAAGATGATGGATGAAATTCTAGTTTTCAATCTGTCACTCAGCGCTTGGTGCCGCCTAAGTAGACAAGAATCACTGCTCCAGCAAATACAGACGCCCAGGGCAGCGCATCCCTAAGACAATGTGGGATGCAGTGCGGGTGGGGGGCTCACGGTCCGAGGGTGTGATCCTGTCCCTCAGACTCCTACGTACATTTTCCTTCTTTTGGTGAAATAAAAGGATTTCTGTTTGGAAAAGCAGTCATGAGCCTGCAGACGTACAGTTCATACTTTAGCACAGACACATAAGTAAGAGACTATGTCAAATAAATAAAAGAACCTTATTTCGCACGCTCGCCTTTCTGGGTGCCAGGCCATCCTCACTCTTCTGTTCCCTCCCTGGTCTCTCTGCTGCTTCCACAGGGACGCCCCGGTCCTGGCTCCCTGCCTTCCCTCTGTCTGAGGTGAATCCTTTCCCCAATTTCATCTCTTCTTCATTTCTTCTTGAAAACTTGTCAAACTCATAGTGAGCTCTAAGCTTTCTGCTGTCATCCAAATGGTATTTTTGTGTTTCAAGTTCTTTTTCTCGAAATTTTCTCTCTGTTTCTTTTTGTTCTTTTTCACTGTCATTTTGTGACCTGTGAGTTAATACAAATTATCAGTAACTTTATATAAACTGCTTATTGATTACCTGTCTTCCCTTCCAGACTGTAAGTTCCACAAGGAGCAGGAATATGTAAGTCTGCCCTTTGCACATGATGGACACACCACAGGCATTAAGTTAAAATACTACTGAAAAGACAAATAAATTGTATCAACAATATTCACTGCTATACCTGAGTGACACATATGTAGTAAGTCCTATGCTAATGTACCGGGTATACGTTATTTTTCTAAATTCTCACTGGCCCTCCAGAGTAAGTATGTTCCCCCGCACTGCACATGAAGCAGGTGAGGTCACACATGGTCAAGCGACTTTCCCAGGAGCCCAAATGCACATCAATCACGAGACAGAGCTGATACAGCTTAGTTTCTGCTCCACCCATAACTAAAGTTAACTGAAATCTAGTGATATTTTTGTGTATGTCAAACTATTAAATAAATAGTAAACAAGTAAGTGGCTGGTAACTTATTTGGTTCTCAAAAGTCTTTCCCTCTGGAACCACAGGCAAAAGTCCTCTCACGCCACCTGTGGACCCCTGCACACAGAAGCAGCAGGGCTGGTGGGACCAAAACGATCTATACGCACAATGTGAACTGGTGCCAGAAACATGACAAAAAGCGCTGTTGCGTCAGCAATAATACAAATGTCTGTGACACAAACCACAATGCTAACAAGTCAGACTGGATATCAGGTATAAATTAACTTTACATACAAACCAATAAACCAGAATCTCCCAAAAAGAAGAAAGCTTTACATAACTCTGTGTGCAAAGAAAGCAGTAATAAGTCATCCAGATTATTGTGATCCTGGGCAAATACCAGCCTAAGCCCATGACCTTGACCTCTGAACTCAAATCCACTTCCAGCCACTCCTGGGAGCACAGCAACCCTACCCTCCAGGATGCTCTGCAAGTGTCCAAAGGCAATGCATGAACCCTGGGTCAATGTGGCCCCACTGGGTGTGGGGAAACACCAAACCCACGGTCAGGGGCAGGATGAAGGGTCTACCTTTTGACAGACGTCTCACTGGTCTTTCTCTGCACCATATGCAGAAACTGCGATGTCTGTCTTGTTCCCAGAGAAGCCCTGCCCAAGTTCCTTTCCTGAGCTCACATCCTGAGCAAGCAAAGACCGATGTGCCAAAGCGCACCCAGCGAGAGAGGGGCCGGGCTGGGAGAACACCAGGATCTACTGCTGTGGGTCAAATTCCATGGGACCAGAGGGGTGGCAACTCCAACAAAGAAATTAGAGTGCTTAGAATGTTACCTCTTCAGCATAAAAGACTTTCAGCACCTAAAAGACTAAGTTCTCAAATGTATAATTCCATAGACAAATTGAAGGAGGTCTGGAATATCAAATAGGCAAGGTAGCTCAAAACACACAGGAAAATTACAAACTGATAAAAACCACATGGAAAGAGACTGGCAAGAAGATCCTGAAGACATAAAGTGCAATACCAGAAACCCAAAGGGGATGAGAGAAGGGCATTTCCTCTGTTCAAAGACAGACTTGAGACTGCAGACTAAGTGGGTTTACTGAGTTCCTACCATGACCAAAGAGAAAGAAAAATGTGGACAAGCATTCAAGAATTCCAAGAATGTTATGAAATATATGCACTCAGACAACGGATATATGACTATGAACTGATGACACTCCTGTGATGCTTAATGGGGTCCAAGAAACGGAAGTGCGGGGCTCACTTTTCCCTGCGCTCCTCCAGCAGGCTGTCCCAGGGCTTGGCCTTCCCGACAGCACAGCCAGGACAGGCGTCCCGGTGTCCGTCGCCAGCATCAACTTCCTCTCCTGGTTCTTTTGGTTTCTCAGTGGCTGCTTCCTCTCCCTTTTCTGGTTTCTTAAGAAGCTAAGAAATTACGATGTTAGTAAAACATCACTTTTAGAGTATATAATAAAAGAGGTCATTTAATAAATAATTATAAATATATACCAATATGAGCCCAAATGTTTGAATAGCAAAAAATATAAGATAAAGGTCCAATGAACAGGTTTTTGGTTAAATACCTGGGGCAACATTCAGTTAATGAAACATCTTGTATTTATGAAAAATGATTTAGGATAATGTGATGACTCAACGTCTGTATTAATGAATAAAGGAATGTCACAAAAAAGGATGATTTGATTTCTATTTCCATGTTGAGACACACACAGAAAAATGTCTAGAGAAGTCTTGCAACACTGTGTTAAGTGATTATTTTTAAGTGGCAGAACTGAAACAATCTTCTTTCCTTTTACTTACAGGTTCTAATTTTTCTAAAATAAACAAGTATTACTTTTATAATAAGGAAAAATACATTTTTTAAAAGGTTGCTTTATATTAATGACCTTTAGGACAGTTTCAGAGTTTTCAAGACACTAATTATTCCCTTTCTTAGAACAGACTTAACAGGGTGCTATGGTGCATTCGTATGCCTTTCATTTGCGCTGTCCGCCCTGGTAGTGCCCCCACATAGTTTCTTACTCTTTGAAATGTAAGTAGCACAGGTAGTCAGTCTGTGGAACATAAATGGAAGATCTACTTCTGAGAATTCTGTTCTCACTCACAAAAGTAAACATTTTAAGTTGAAGTATAGCAAAATTATAAGCAGATACATTTGGACTAAATGAGTTCATTACAAAAAGAAACAGATATAACGTAAGGCAGTGGTCCCCAACATTTTTGGCACCAGGGACGGGGGTGGGCGGGGGATGGTTTCAGGATGATTCAAGCATATTACATTCAAGCTCAGGTCCTGCGGTGCAGCCCTGGTCCTAACAGGTTGCAGACCAGTACTGGTCTGCCACCTGGAGGCTGGGGACCTCTGATGTAAGGCAAAACACTAAAGCTGCTTCTCATCAAAGGTATGCATTGTTACCTGTGTGTACTGTTATTCTGCCTATGTGGGATATGTGAATTTAAACATTTCTTTCACTTAACTATCAACCTTTTTTAATAACAAAAGAAACATGCTTCTAATAAATGCACTTGAAGGAGGTCTGGAAGTGCAGTAGTATGTGTCTCCATCCATCCATCCATCCATCCATCCATCCATCCAACAAATAATTTGTGCACCTATGAAATGTTTTTACTTGCAATACTTCTGAAACCAAGTGCGTGGTGGCTTTTCAAACACCACTTTCCCAGCTCTCCAACACAGGCTGCTGCGCTATGATTCAATTCAGTTCTGACACTACCTACCCAGAATCAACATCAGATCCCACAAGACTGTCCCCACTTCAGATGCCAGTCAAAAATCTGAGGTTGTCACTGGCACTTCTGACTGAACAGCTACAAGTTCAGGGGCTTCCTGAATGAGACTGACTTATGGAACTCAGGAGAGCGTTTCACTCACTACTATTGATTTATTATAATGGATGCAACTCCAGCACAGCCAAATGGGAGAGATGCACAGGGCAAGGAACAGGGAATGGTTTAGAGCTTCCACACCCTCTGCAGGGACACCACCTTCCTGTCACCTACATCTGTTCACCAGCGTGGATGCTCCCCAAACCCCAAAGTATAGGGACTTCTGTAGAGGCTCCATTACACAGGATTGATTACATCACTGGCCACTGGTGACTGACCTCATCTCCAGCACCACTCCCTTCTCTGGAGGTCAGGGGGTGGAGCTGAAAGTTCCAACCCTCTAAAGAGGCCTTGTGTTTCTGGTGACCAGCTCCCACCCCAAAACTCTCCAGAGTATCAGCCACTGTCACCGCATTATTGCACAGAAGACATCTTATCACTCCATGGAGATTACAAGGGCTGTACAACTGTGTGCCAGGAACCAGGGGAAAAGATACCGTGCTAGGTGCTAGGAATGTAGCTGTGAATAAGAGACAAGAGCCCACCATTAAGGGACTCACACTTGACATTCTAGCTGTGGCAGTGGTGGCTACGAGGTAGAAGACTGGTGGCTACGAGGTAGAAGACTGGTGTATGCAGTGACAAAAACAGAATGCCGCGAAGATAACCTCAGGGGGTGTGAAATGTACGAACCAAATAAAAGGACAGAAAGATGTGGGGTCAGAGGAAGAGGAGGAATGGTTTCTCAAAGGGGTTAGGGAAGGCCTCTCTGTGAAAATAAGACGTGAACAGAGACCAGATGGTGAGAAGGAGTCACTTATGAAAAGGCATACATCTTGGGGAAGAGCCCACTGTGAAGAAAAGCAAGCAGAGGCCTCAGGTGAAATCAGCCTGGCAAAGGGTGGAAGAAAGGAAGGAAAGAAGGAAGAAAGGAAGGGAGTGAGGGGTGAGCCAGGGGCACATGACAGAGGCGGGGGACGCAGCTGCCCATTCTGGAGTGGTTCCGTCCAGCCCTCATCTGTGCTCCTTCTACGTGCCTGTAACCAGGTCTCAGAGACACACATCTATTTTTAAACAGCTTCTTGAAAAAGATCATCACACAATGCTTTTTAGATAATGTAATCTATCCTACATATAACATCTATTCAGGAACTTGTAACTTTGGTAGCCCTAGCTCTTCCTTCAACTTGAGCTTACTGCTCAGTTTTGGTCCTCACAGGGAAATAAAAAGCTGCTGGGCTGCTCTCGACTTGTATCACATTTGTCTTCATTGCAAAAAATAGCCGTGAGCATAGCTCTCTGCCTTTTTATTTTTAGGCTATTAATACAAATTCATTTGGCATTTCTTCACCGACTTTGTTTTTCAGGGTTTTTTTTTTTAATTCTCCACACCATTCGTAAGCCATAGGTCCCCAAACTGAGCAAAGACGCTTATTAAAGGCTAAACTTGTAAACTTGGGTCAGATACTCTTCGGTCACAACACCAGACACTCCTAAGGACTGAAGCTGTGGACTCCTCACGCCACTGGGTCTAACCTGCCACTGAGATTTTGTTCTGCCGGATTTGGACAAGACTAACTCTTTCTCTTGCTGTGCTTAACTGCTGATTTCTTTTTTTCCTATAGGGAGGGTCCTACATTTACTTTACTGACTTAAATTCATTTTTATTTCTTTCATTTATTTTGGACTTTAATTGCATTCTCCAAAGTGAAAAAGTAAAATGCTATACTCCAAACACTCGAAGTCTTACTTAAAATCATAGTTGAAATTGTAGGTTACAAGTCTCAGTGATTCTTCCTGAAAAACTCTCAAAGCTGTTGACAAACGTACTTTTGAGAATGTAAAAGCATTAGGCACTGAGTGAGCTACTACTCTTTGTCTAGAAAGTAAAATGAAAAGGGTGGGCAATATTCGCACACCTGTGACCATAACATTTGCATTAAATGTATACCTACTTTGTCTCTGGCCATGACAGAGCTGAATTTCTACAATGACAAAGACATTTCTTATAATATCAAGGTTTGGTTTTATTTGTTATTTGAGATTAGGTGGGGTCATGTGCTTTGCCCAGTGAAATGTGGGCAGAGGGACGAGTCACTTCCATATGGAAGGTTTAAGGACTAGTATGCAATCTGCCGTATTACACACTCCCCCCCTTGTCATGAAGATTTTAAAAATAAATGCTAAGATAGAGCCTCCGTCAGCCTGGGTCACTAGATGGCTACAATGGGTAATGCACAATGGACAAGTGACAAGAAGTAGAACAGAACCTGAGTTTTACAAAACCACTGAGATTTTGAGATTGTTTGTTACTGCAGCATAACCTAAGCAGTCCTGACTGATACAAGTCCTGATGTGTTTTTGTAGGAATATTGTTAGGAAATTATTCCCTCCATTGTTAGTACACTCAATATAAGAGAAACTTTTAGAAGCGAAGGCCTAGAAAAAGCATTGCTTCCCTGGAAGACCTGGCATGTTTTCTCTCCACCAAAAATGAAAACTATGTTTCTGATTAATTTTTCTATTTCTGACTGCCGAGAATATCAGAAACTAATCTTGCCCTGGCTGATGTGTCTCAGTGGATTGAGTGCCGGCCTGTGAACCAAAAGCTCATCAGTTCGATTCCTAGTTGGGGCACATGGCTGAGTTGCAGACGGGGTCCCTGGTTGGGGGCGTACGAGACGCAACAACGCTTTGAAGTTTCTCTCCCTCTGCCTCCCTCCCTTCCCCTCTCTAAAAATAAATAAATAAAATATTTGTTTTAAAAAAGAAACTAATCTGTGGTGCAATGATGGCAACTGTGATCTCTTCCTCATCCTTTCCCTTTCTATTCTCTCTCTTCCCCCAAGTACCAACCTTTGACTTTTTTCTTTATATCACACGATTTTAATGAATCCCAGTAAGGCACCTTATACCCTTCATGGAGTAAGGGAAGAAGCATGTGAGGGCTGACTCCGATTTGGGACAACATATTTTACACGGAGAAGAGTTCCTCTGTACATGATACCACCTTCCTAAATTAGTACATCAGGCAAAGGAGAAATTGGGCAAGAGATGTAAGAACCATTCTACAAGAAACCCAGTTCTACGAATCAGCCTTCATCAGCAAGGACACCATACACTGAGCCAGTGGTTTTCAAATGTGTATTTTTCAGTCAGGAAATCTTTTTGTTAGAGGAAAATGTAAGCAGGAGCCCAATCTATACTACCAATACTTAACTGTGGGGCTCCTCTGGGGGAAGTGCTCCCCTCAGCCCCAGGAGGCTGGTCCTCCTCCACACATCTACCCCCTCAGCCCTCCCACACACAGAAGGCCCAAGGGAACTGCGGGGCTCGGGAAGTTTGAGAACTAGTACTGTGCAATAGGGAAAGGGAACGAAAGTTAAAAAAAAAAGACTAGACAAGGTGAAAATGTTCTTTTTCTTCTAGAAAGCCAAAATACTTAAAAGGCATAATTAGGACAGCAGAACTATTTTTGGGAAAAAGAAATGAAAGGTCTTCCTCCAAATTACCTTAATCCTTACTTCTTTCTCAGCAGTTTTCTTTTGTTTTTCTGTTTCTTTTCTCTTACATTTTTCTTCTTCTCTTCTCTTTCTTTTTTCTTCTTCCCGTATGCGTTTCTTTTCCAACTCCCTTCGCCTTCGCTCTTCTCGCTTCTCTTCTCGAATTCTCTAAAGAGGAAAAGTATGTGCATGAACTGTCAGTGTGGATGTGGCAGAAACAGGAAGAATATTCATCGAGTAAAAGGTCAGACATACCTGCTTTTCTAATTTCCTATTTTTAATGTATTCCAAAAGAGGTGTGGTTCTTCTAGCTAAAATAAAAAAAATTGTATTTCAAAAATAGGATTTCTTTCCTTGTTTTTAATGTAATCTTTAAATAACTGACGTAAGAACACTTCATTTGTACATTTACATAAGCATACACTGTATTTTGAGGGATTCGATTCCATTACTATAAAGTCAAGTAATTTGGAAATACTGACAATTTTACACACAGCAGACATTTAATTCCTGATTCTTAAAGGTGTCATAAATTACTCAAAAAGATGGTATAAAAGCAAAGAAGCAAAATGAGTACAATGCATTAAACTTCCCAAATGTTATATATGCATAACTTTGCAGATATTTTAAGTCATTACATAACACTTATATATTCACTTTGATTCAACACATATTCTGGCAATTTCTTCTTCTTTGGCTCTCTATATAACAGCTTTAAGCAATGAGAGTTATTATATTTTCTTTTTTTTAAGGATAGGTGTATTTTATAGATTTGATTTAATTACTTTTTTTAGAGAGGGGAAGGGAGGAGAGAAAGAGCAATGTGTGAAACATCAATGTGAGGTTGCCTCTTGCACGCCCCTAACTGTGGACCTGGCCTGCAACCCAGGCATGTGCCCTGACAGGGAATTGAATCATCAAACTTTCAGTGTCAATCCACTGAGCCACACTAGCCAGAGCTCTTATAATTTCTTACAATATATGCTCCATAAATCAGAGTAACCAGAGGTAAAAGTTTAGAAAATAACTCCATATGGCACTGCTGATCTAAAAATTACCAACTACTGAGGAATAAATGTCTCTACCAATTCAAAGTGATTGTCAGCTTTCATGTCCTTGACCTGTCTGACCTGACCAGGACGTTGGGTGCCCAAACACGTGGTAGGCCTCTAGGTGCTGCCCTCCCCGCTCACACTGAGGGACTGGCTCTGAGAGGTATGTGCTCCCTGCAGCAGTGCTTGAGGACTTAGGTTAGCAGGTGGAAGATAGTTTGGGTCTATAGTATAAGTCTTCAAGACCTCAGATTAAATGAAGGAAGGAGGAATTTTTGGATGCACTTGAAGACTGACACATTTCCAGAATTCGGAGGATCGGGAATGAATCAGAAATAACAAGAGAGCCCTGGCCAGGGGTTCCTAACTTGGAATTGAGGACTCCTGAACATTCCAACATCACGTATCAAATGGCATCTGCTAGGAAGATCTGCCCCGGGTTCCCAGCCACGGTGAAGAGCTGACACAGTGCAGATACTCACGCTTCATCACAAGTGGGGAGGGGGCAAGAAGAGCCTCCTTCCTTCCTGGGTGGCTCCTGTGTTCACCATGAACTCTGGCCTAAGATTAATTAGCACAGCTGATGTACTTCGTAACAGCAAGTCACCCCAATTTCGGGAGGACTCTGCTCTGCACCACGGAAATTGGTCTGCCAAGGATAGGGCTGAGACCTAGCTAGCTGGGCGGGAGAACTGAACCTGCCTTCCCTCCTCTCCAACTAAACACCTACCTTGTTACACCCAAAGAATCAATGTGAAGGGAAAATGAGACCCTGTATAAGAAAGTACTTTACAGACCACAAAAGTGTATCAATTATTAAATAGAGGACACATGACCATGTAATGTACTAATTTAACCAACAGTGTACTGTTACCACCTACAGAGAGCCACGGCGCAGTATACACTGTCACCACAACCTTTGCGGAAATAGAGAATCTGAGGCTAAGGATGAGGCCACGGGGTTGATAGGTCCTAGGACTGTTTGCTCTAAAGACCCTGATATGCCACTGCACTAAGCTGCAACTTCAGAACAAACTACTATTTCCATTTAACCCTTACTGCTTACCCCTTGATCATAAGAATCCACTGAAGGCCACAATCTAAGGAAAGAAAGAAGCAATCTGCCATGATCTGCCTGATAAGAATGCAAATCTAAGTGGAGAGAAAAAGGAATCACGGAAACAAAGCTCAGTAGTCTCATCCCGAACCAGTGGATTCTCAGTCACATTCATTCTTTCGGTAAATAGTTACAATGCATCTATTGTGCACCAGGCCTAGAGAATGGGTGAGGAGGGACTTATCCATCCTCTGCAGAAAAGCCGCTGGAAATTCCTGGAAGGTGTGTGCCTGACCACCAAAAGGGATGTCCCAAAACTGCCCGAAGAGAAAGATCCTGCCACTTTCCTTCAGCTATCCTATATGAGCATATTTAAACAAAGTGGGAAAGAAATGGGAGGGGGGAGGAAGGCAAGTTCTATAAACTTGCTGCCTTCTTTTGAACGTGTTCTACAGCAAAATCTGGATTTGCCCCAATACCATTTCTCCCTCCAGTCTTCCTCATGTCAGCAACGGAACCACAATACACTGATCTGTTCAAGTCAAACTCCTGGAGGCCCTCACCTCCCACATTCAACCCATCAGTCAGTCCTGTTAGTTCTACCTCCAGAATACAGGCCTCGTTCAAGCAGCCTTCCCTGGACTACAGGCACAGCCTCCTAATGAGAGGCCCAGGCTCTCCTCCTGGCATCCATAATCCGTCATGTATAGAGCAAGCAGAGTGATGGGGAAAATAAATCAGACCATGTCCCTCCCTCAATGGGTTTGGGTGTTCCATAAATAAAATCCAAAGCTCTTACCCCCAAGCCTGGCATGATGGGCCCACCTGCCTCTCTAGCTACTCTGCTCCTTGTCCACCATTGCCAATCACACAGGCACCCATCCTGCTCCTACAGCCCCAAGTACCAGCTTCTGGACCTTGCACTTGGAGTTCCCTCTTCTGGCATCCCTAAGCACGGCTGGTCTCAGCTCAAATACAGGCTCAGAGGGGCCTTTCTCTGTATCTCATTATCCATTTCACTACACTGTGCCAGGTACCACATAGGAAGTGCCCTGGCTTTAAGACTGATGACTTCTGCCTGTGCATACCACAAACATGCGCACTAGAAGGGCAGCGACATGAGGGCAGAAGCCTGTGTGTCCTGTTCATGTTTTGTCCCCATGCCCAGGCTCAAGAGTCAGTACCCAGTCAGAATATCCTGAATAAAAATGAGCAAATGCATCCTAAGTACATCTTAGTATTTAGTGATTAAAAATCCTTTGAGCTACATATTAAATCAGTCACTATAAAACATAAAACTTCTTTTTTAGACTAATGAAGAATATTTTAATGATGTTAACCTTTCTTATTAATTTACTTAACAAACATTTATTGAATACCTAAACTTGTCCAAGCAATGTACTTACTATGTTGTGGTCTACAAAGACAGAAATATAGTTCCACTGGGAGGGAAGTGGAGAGGCCAATGAGAAAAGAGTTTATGCAGAGAGAGATGGGAAAATAAGATAAATTATAGACTTCCAGTCAAGATGGAGGTGTAGGTAGACATGCTTCGCCTGCTTGCGCAACCACAGAAACAATTACAAATTGACCTTAGAACAAGTAATACACAGAACCGTCAGAAAATCGAGCTGTATGGAAGTCCAACAACCAAGGATTTGAAGAAGTCACATTCATCCAGACTCGTAGGAGGGGTGGAGTCATGGACGGGCAGAGAGGTGGCCCGGGCAGGAAAATGGACCGTCCCACATTCACATATGGTGGATAAAAATTGGGAGGAAGCCCTGGTTGGTGTAGCTCAGTGAACTGAGCGTGGACTGCAAACCAAAGGGTCGCTGGTTCGATTCCCAGTCAGGGCACATGCTTGGGTTGCAGGCCAAGTCCCCAGTGGGGGCCATGTGAGAGGCAACCACACATTGATATTTCTCTCTATCTCTTTCTCCCTCCCTTTCCCTCTCTGAAAATAAATAAATTCTTTTTAAAAAATCTACAGGGAACCATTAGTGGAGGGGAGGAAGCCAGGATTCAGATCAACTATTTGGACTATAAGGAAGAAATAAACATTCAACCGGAACAGCAAGAAGAAAAAAGAATTTTTAAAAAATGAGGATAGTATAAGGACGCTCTGGGTCATCGCCAAACATACCAATATCCAAATCATGGAGGTACCAGAAGGAGAAGAGGAAGAGTAATAAATTGAAAACTTATTTGAAAAAATAATGAAGGAAAACTTCCTCAATCTGGCAAAGGAAATAGACATACAAGTCCAGGAAACACAGAGAGTCCCAAACAAGGCTGGACGCAAAGAGGACCACACCAAGACACATCATATTTAAAATGTCAAAGGTTAAAGATAAGAGAGAATCTTAAAAGCAGCAAGAGAAAAGCAGCAAGTTACCTTCAAAGGAATTCCCATAGACTATCAGCTGATTTCTAAAAGGAAACATTGTAGGCTAGAAGGGACTGGCAAGAAGTACTCAAAGTGATGAAAAACAAGGATCTACAACCTAGATTACTCTATCTAGCAAAGCTATCATTTAGAATGGAAGGGAAAGATAAAGTGATTCCCAGACAAGGTAAAGCTAAAGGAGTTCGTCATCACCAAGCCATTATTACATGAAATGTTAAAGGGACTTATTTAAGAAAAAGAAGATCAAAACTATGAACATTACAATTGCAACAAATTCACAACTATTAACAAGTGAATCTAAAAAAAAAAAACTAAGCAAACAAGCAGAACAGGGACAGAATCACAGATATGGAGATCATTTGGAGGGTTATAGCTGGGAAGGGGAAGGGGAAGAATGGGGGAAAACATGCAGGGATTAAGAAGTACAAATTGGTAAGTACAAAATAGCCAGGGGGGTGTTAAGAATAGTATAGGAGCCCTGGCTGGTGTGGCTCAGTGGATTGAGCACCAGCCCGTGAATCAAAGGGCCACCGATTCGATTCCCAGTCAGAGCACATGCCTGGGTCCCATTAGGGGTTGTGCAAGAGGCAACCACACACTGATGTTTCTTTCCCTCTTTCTCCCTCCCTTCCCTTCTGTCTAAAAAAAAGAAAAAAAGAAAATCTTTAAAATAAATAAAATCTTTTAAAAAAAAAGAATACTATAGGAAATGGAGAAGCCAAAGAACTTATATGCATAATCCATGGACATGAACTAAGAGGTGGATTGCTGGACAGAAAGGGGTACTGGGCAGAGAGGGGCAAACGGTGAAAAATTGAGACAACTGTAATACCATAATCAGTAAACTATATTTTAGAAAAAATAAGATAAATTATTAACAGTGTAAAACCTATTGTGTAATTCTTAGTGAAGGAGCAGGAGGTAGACATAGGGAGGGGGAGGATGGAGAACTACGCCTTGAGGGGCAGCCTGGAACTGAGTAGAGAAAGACAGAAAAGGGAACAGTATAGGTATGCTGGGAGCCACTGGCAGGGTGCCAGATCATAGAAAAAGGTAAACTCTTCGTGTCAACTCTTGAGTTTCTAGGGACTGCTACTTGGAGATAACCAGTTCTAAAATACACCACTTGCAGGCATAGGGAAGGCCTGGTTCAAACCAGATTCAGGGCTCTGGCTGGGTTTATCTGCTCATTTGCTTGGCTTGTTCAGGAGACTTGACATGTTTCTGAACAGCAGCAAGATGAACTCATACTGAAGCCAAGCACCTCGTTTCTGTGATTGGTCTTTGAAAAGATACTGACCTCAACCCTGAGATACAACACTGTTTCCCTAATACAGCCAGGGACAGAGCACTCAAATGTCTTTTCTACCATTCATTCATCACAACTCTGAAATAAGACGAGTGTAACTGAAAACTGAAGCTCCCCCATCCACAGACTCTGATATTTCCCAAGCTGCTGTCTTGCTATCCTTTTGTCAAAACTAGGAAATATTCTTCTTTTCTGCCAAACCTGTCACAAGTATCAATTTTTTGTGAAAATCATGAAAAACAAGAAATAAATACATATCCTATAAATACATATCTCAATAAAGTAAAGGAAAGAAATGAGCAAAACAGACCAATAAGTTCTCTTGTCTTTGCCTCTATGTCCCCCAGAAGAGTTTCAGGATTGGCACTAGTTTTTTCTTCCTCCACAAAGTAAGTTTCTAAAAACTTCTTATATTCTGGATCTGTAAATTTAAAAAGAAAACAAATATATTCCTCTCCATATAAAGGAAAGATACTATTTTTGATCAGTGTATTTAATTTGGTAGTTTCAGAATCCAGCCTTTGAAAAAGGACTCACCATTGTCAATGCTTCCAGTTTTGGCATCTTTTTTCTTTAGCTTCTTTTTGGCTATCTTCTGGAATGGAGCAAACTCCACCACTGCAGGATATTCTAGGCCTTTAACCAGAAACAAATTGCAAAAATCACTCTAAAATTCTACTATATTCATTTTGGAAAAGAATGATCTAGTGTTCAGAATGAAAGTCACCAGCAACTCATTTTGTTATGCGGTGGGGGGAGCATACACATAGAAATGATCACTAAGAGAGTCTGCTGTGTGCTTAATCAACAAGTGAAATACTCAACCTCTGCAGCACTACACCCACCAAGTAATCACTTTTAGACTCACCAGGAATGACCAGGTGACTACGATATGGTCATTCTCTCATTACCTGGAAGGCACACACTACAACAGTGGTGGGCCATGAAAACATTATGCTAAGTGTAATAAGCCAGTCAGAAAAACACAGACTGTGTGATTCCACTTCTATGAGGTTTCTAGGATATCTAAATTCATAGAAACAGAAATTAGAAGGGTGGTTGCCCAGGGCTAGGGACAGGGAGACATGGTGAAAGCTGTTGTTTAGTGGGTACAGAATTTCAGATTTGCAAGATGAAAAGAGTTCTGGAGACTGGTTGCACAACAATGCAAGCATACTTAAATACTACTGAACTGTACACTGAAAAAGTATGATGGTAAAATCATGTTATGTGTATTTTACCACAATTTTTAAAAAGGCAAGAAACAAGGCAGATGAATGAATTACTGATTAAATGAGCACTTAACACAAGTATCAAATAGTTCAAGCATTAAACTTGCTTGCACTCACAGCAAACATCTTGTGGCCCCAGCCTAGTCACCCTTTCACCATCTTTTCTAGTTTGTGACCCCTCAGTGCAGGGGAAGAAAACACTTGTCAGTATGGGGAGGTGTGGAGTGGAAAAAGGTTGGCTGGTGAGAGATACATAGGAAACAATATGCTGTGAACAGTGTACAGACACGATAGCAGCGAACACAATGGCTGTCAGTCTGACAGTAAAGAAGGAAAAGGAAAAAGAAAAAAAGATTATCAAAAGCAAGACACAAAACGTAGCGAATTGGAACCATTTACATGGGGGTAAATTACATGGTCTCAGTAGACAATGCTATGAAACACAGTCAAAAACTGAGGTTTAGTATTATAATCCCCTCCTCCCATGACATTATCCAGAAATGGCATGTCATGAAGAATACTGTTTAAGAAGACAGTAATATAAGCTAGTAACACATTTTATAAAATTTTTATCAAACATGGGTAAAATAATTTAGTTTGGAGACATAAAAAGTAAAGTTCAGCCCTGGCTGATTGGCTCAGTGGATTGAGCGGCAGCCTGCAAACCAAAGGTCACCAGTTTGATCCCTCGTCAGGGCACATGCCTCGGTTGCAAGCCAGGTCCCCAGTAGGGGGCATGTGAGAGGCAATCACACACTGCTGTTTCTCTCCCTCTCTTTCTCCTTCCCTTCCCCTCTCTAAAAATAAATAAATAAAATAGTTTTTAAAAAGTAAAGTTAACTTATCCAGAAAACTCACTCATTTATATGAAAAACTTCAATCTCCAATGATAATATATAAATAAGTTGTCACTGTTACATAATTGCTAGGGTTCTTTCACTTATATATAATTTTAAATTTTTTTAATTTATTTATTTATCTTTAAAGGTGAAAGGAAGGAGAGAGGGAGAAAAATATCAATGTGTGGTTGCTTCTCATGCGTCCCCTGCTGGGAACTGGCCTGCAACCCAGGCGTGTGCCCTGACTGGGAATCAAACCTGGATCCTTTGGTTCGCAGGCTGGCACTCAATCCACTGAGCTAGACCAGCCAGGGATAATTTTAATTTTTAACAAATGCACACAATATAATCATAGCAACATGATGTAAATTTATGCATCACTGTAGATTAGTAATATGAGATCTTTTTAATTAAAACTCTCAAATATTCCAGCAAAAGTTAATTAATTTACATAAAGATTGTAACAAGAAGTTTAAAAAGTCAATAACCCAACCTTTATTGTCAATGAAGATATATCCATCAAAACGATCTCTAAAAAGAAGAATGTCATCAGGATTTCTAAAATTAATGTACGCTCTTGAGTAGAGATGAGGATAAAGACTGAAATAAGAAATAACAGAACAATGGTTAGTAAAATATATGACTTCTTTAATTTTGCCTTTTCCCCCTTGTCCAGATACAACAAACTACTTCAGATAAAACTTCTATGCAAAAGATTCATCTCTCAGTAAATGACAACAACCTGGATATTCTTCTGCAAAAAGAAAAAGACAAACAAAGAAAACACTAACTAGAGCTTTTTAATGACTTGGGACAGATACTTTAGGTTCGTTTCTCTATTGCATGGAGCCAGACCTACACCACTGGTCCTCAGGGGTTGTAAACCAGAGGCGAGGACATTCAAAGGTCATGCCTCATCATGCATCATGGCTGCAATACAACCTAGTTATAATTCCTTCATAGAAAAAAATGTTATTATGAAAAAGATTCTGTACTGATTTAGCAAACACTTTAAGGTACTAGAAAAGTATTTACTATAGCACATTGTACAGGGTCTACAGAAGAACTAGGCCTTTCTTGCTCTCTCACAGCTACCAATTTCCTTCGCAAGCACAAACTTGCAAACCCATTTCACAGATGAGAACACTGAGGCTCAGAGAAATTAGATATTTGCAGAGGGTGGAGTTAGTGAAAGGGTGGGACTGGGATTCCCAGCTGAGTCACTCTGGGTCCAGTGTCAGTCCTCCTTCAACCATGCCAGTTTTCCTAAATTTTAGTCATTGGAAAATCATCTTTATGTTTTTTAACCATACCTATACTTATCTGTTAGTGGTATTTTTTGTTGAATAGATTAACATATTTTACTTCAATGTATTTATTCAAAAGGAAAGTTTTTATGGCTACCATATTGAGAACTCATGATACTGAAGATGAAAAGGATAATAATAATCATAAAAACATAGTAAAAATCACTAAATCACAGCTGAACTGTCACCAGTTGAAGGTCAGTGCTGTCACTGTTAATAAAAGGGAGATTTGAAAGTAAAAAGTGTTGTCAGAGTCATCTATCTACCAAATTGTAAAGTGGAACTGAAAAAGACACACCTTGAGAGGGGTGGGGTGGGGTCTAAATGTTAGTTATGGAAGGGACCACAAGGCGGCTTCTGGGGTTTGGAATATCTGTTTCTTTATCTATTGTTAGTTACATGGGTATGTTCAGTTGTGAAAATTCATGAGGTTACACATCTGTTATTTATTCAATTTACTCTGTTATATCTTAAAACAATTCATGTTAAAAAGCTACATGAAAAACAGCTACATGAAATAAAGCTCGTTGATATCCAAAAACAAAAATTAATATGTTGTTAGTTGGTCTGATGGGTTTTCATTTTATTTTTTTTGACTATGGTGGTGTCAGTAGAGGCATATGTAGAATCTATTTTAGAGGGATGTAATGATCGGCCTACTTAGAAACAACGTGCATAAATAAAGGACTGCATTGATTTCTGGGAACACGTGGGAAAGAAGATGGAAATAAAGATGTCTTCTATTATCTATAAAAATTTGCCAGAAAGTGACAACGCCTCTCAGATCTTAATGTTGGCAAACAACTTCTCACCTGAGATCCGCCGTAAAGAACTCAAAGTAATCATGTGCGGGTAGCGGGTGCAGATGCTCTTCCAGCTGCTCCTTGGTGAGGCTGGGAGGAAGGCGCCGGATAACCACCTGGTGAAAGGACGCTGGCTGGGTTTTGTTTCACTATTACTGTGTTAAGCTTTAATTATTTCAATGCCTGGTGACCTGTGTTTATGCTCAGAGGAAAAGCTAAACCAGGAATCCAGCAGAAACACACATTTTAGAAAAGGTTCAGGAAAACATATATGAGAACATGGCTGCCAAAAGGGTAATGAAGGCTGAATAACTGAAAAGGGATCTGTGAGGTCAGAAAAGGCTGTGCATAGCAGTTCTTTTTCATATAATCATTTCATTACTACCAGGCAACTGTTGGCACATCTGTACCCAAGGTGAAAAATAATGCCTTCTCCCACACTCTCTTGCATGCTAGGCCACATTAGAAAGTAAGACCCATGCAAGGAATGTATGTACGTTGGAATGGTTTTACCAGCAGTAACAAACCAACGGTGCATTTGTTCTTACTGCCAAGAGGAACCCCGCCTGCGGTGGACACCTTTCGCCTCAAGCCCACGGTATCTACACTGCGAGCCCTCTCCTACCACGCCATCAGGTTTTCCAGGCTCTCCACCTCCCGGCTTCTCTGGATCTTAGAGGACCTTCACCTAGCCGTACCACCCCCCTTTCGTGCCCCCTCAAGCCCAGGTCCTCGAGATTGTGGACAGCTACTACCCCTAGCTAGTGAGCCCAGCATCTCTGCCCTAACGTCCACCTCTAGAAGCTAAAAAGAATTTTCTTTGTTCCCAAATCAGTAAAGAAAACGTCAGAGTGCGCCGAAAACTGGCTCTGGCGTCGCAAGGAGCACTGGACATGGCTGCGTAGATGCTGTCCGCGGTGCTGATACGATCTGCCACTATTGGCCCCGCCCACCAGCCTGTGAATGCACCCCTCTGAGCCCCGCCCCTCCACCTCTGATCCACCCTTCGGCCTCGCACATCCCACTCCTCCCCTCGCCCCGCCCCGCCTCCACCAGGGTCTAAAACTTACTCCTCCTCACAGTACGGCCCCATCACCAATACTCACCCAGCCTCAGCCTCAGCCAGGACCTACCCTGGCTTTTGGCGCGCACCACCATTTTTCGCTGAAAACTCTCCTCCTCTCTAGCTAGTGTTGCTCGCACCACTCCGCGCACCCGGGAGTCCTTCCCCGCTCGGGTCTCTACTATTCTCCAGAGTTTACAGGCATCACCCGTTCTTGCCCTGCTCCACGCTGGGCTGGACCTTCCACCTCTCGCGAAGTGTGCAGGCATCGCGCTGTCCTTACCCCGCTCCCCCCCTCCACCGTTTCTGGGTTTCTGGTCTCACACCCACCTTGCTCAGAACAGTCCTCTTCTCCTCGCGAGGTTTGCCTGCGCTGCCCCCACAACTAGAGGACAAGGCTGGCGGTGCCCCTGCCTCTCTCCGTGGAGACTCCCGGCGGAACTGAACTTCCACAGCCGACGTCCTCTCCCTCCCGCTCTGGCCCCGCACAGCAACGGCCACCCCAGGGCCTCCGGCCCCCTCCTTTTCCGAGCGCATTCCGCAGCGCTGCGGACCCACCACCGCCTCCTGCCTGGGCCTAAACTTCGCGAGAACTGGAACGCCGACGCCCCCACGGTCGCCCCCGCCCCCTCAGTTCAAACACCGCCCGCTGCCCTATCCCTGGTCCACGTTGTTCTAGGTCCAGCACCCAAGTTTCTTGCCCAAGACCTACGAAGCCACACCCTCACACAGGACTGGAGACACCCGGGGATCAGTGGGCTTGCGGCGGGGCCGGTACCCAGGGCGTAAAGTCTGGGAGCCCAGCAGCCTGAACACCCACACCTTCACCAGCGCCTGGTGCCGCCAGCGCCGAGACCTACGGTCACTGGAAGCAGCGGTCTGGGGCAGGGGAGGAGGGCGTGAGATGCTGGGCTGCCCTCACTCTCCTGCTGCCTGGGTATCAGAGGGCCTGGGGGAAGAAAAGGCGTCAGCGGTCCACAGGAAATACAGGACTAAAGGACGTTTGGCTCCAGCGGGGGCGTATAATAATGCTGCAGGGCTGAATCTGTTTCCCACAGAGAAGAGCAAGAAGCCCTTTGGCTAAAAGTTACACACACGTGCTTAATAAACTATTTAGTTACTATTTTTCGAGGAAATCTGAACATTTCACCAGAGAATAGCAATTCCACTTATGAAAAGCCAGGTGACTGAAGAACAGCACAAATCAGCTTTCCTACATGGAATAAAATAAATGCACCGGAGTTGAGAGCATTAATGGCTGATACATAAGGTTCATTTCGGCTGTCCTCAGGAGCTCAGTTGTGAACGTTTCCTACTGTCTGGATGGTGGTCAAGGCTGGAGTAGAGTAACTAACAGCTCAGACCCGCGGAGTTCACAAAACAGGACTTAAGGTTTTCATATGTAACTTTTACTGAACTTTTGGGGGGCTCTCAACTAATGGGACAGCAACCAAGCAAGGTTCACATTTGTTTATTTTTTGTTTACAAACATACAGGCAGTAACATTTTAGGTCAGCATAATTTATATATGGAAGTTCTTCATTTTTAAAAGCCATGTGTTTTCATGATTTTCTATTTTTTCTTTATGCACATTGGGTATACTTTTCATTCATAGCACTTTCCCCCAAGAACTTCAAGTGTAAAAAAAGAAACTAGAGACTAGAGTAACTGAGGCATTAGGAGGTCAAGGGAGCCGCTGGCTGATCATGGAAGTAAATCTAGGCTTACCGCAATCCAGTACTTTACCCTTGAACCACTAAATATCTGTGAACATCTTGTAAGTCCGAAGGTATCCCACTACAGACAGTTTTAGTATTATAAAGTGGCACCAACTATGAATAGATCCCAGTGTTCTTTTTTGTCTCAAATGAAGTCAGTATAGCAAGCCTAGTTATGCTGATCAGAAGCTCTGTCTTATCTGTGATGAAAATGAAAATTTGGTCGCCAGACAAGATCTTTTAATACATAGTGAGTGAGAAGGACAGAATGGGCTGATGGTGAAAAACATGAAAACCATTCATTTGAAAAATGTGAATATTTCAGCAGTCTGAATACAAAACACATATTTGGATTATCTTTCTAAAAAACTGCTCTCCATGTATTTGCAGGTCTATAATTTCTAAATATAATTCAGATTAAATGATCTAACAGTATCTAATTTTAGCTCTTTAGTGATGTTTCTAGATAAGAGTAATAAAAAGGATCTTAAGTCTCACACCTCACTTCTATTCTTACTGAAGCACTCTTGCTTCAAGGGACGCCTTTTATTACTCAACTAAATAACACCAAAATTATCAGAGAAAAAAACTCCTGACCTGAGCTTCTCAATAATCCCAATCAGACACAACGCCTTGTGATCTTTCTCATGTCCATATTTTAACCCCACCACTATGAAGCTACAGCTTATGCTATGAGGCCCTGTCAGCCCATCCAACTTCCAGCCAACCTGGCTTCATTTGAGATGTCCCAGAATCTTGAGCATAACTCCATTAACTAGTTAACTACATTATGTAACTAGTATGAAGAATGAAGTCTGTGCCCTACAACCCAAAACTGTGCCCTCACTTAAGAAGGAAGTACATCTTTATTCAACTCTGTGTGCCCAACTCAGGCCTGCAGCTGGCACTTACAGGTACTCAATGTTGGATGTGCGCAAGGTCTGTCCAGAAAGTATTCATCCATGTACTATGAAAAGTAGAGACATTTCCTGAAGAAGATATAAGAAACATTGAACATAATACAATGCTGCCTCAGTGTCCTTCGAAGTAGGCCCCTTGGGACCTCAAGTTCTCCCAGCATCTCTTCCACTGTTCAAAACAGCAAAACCCTTTGTTGGCATCCCATCAGCTGTCCCATCATATTTTCCTGAATCTCATCAATGGCCTGAAAACACTTCTCTCTCAAAGGTGATTTTCATTTTGGGAAAAGCCAGAAGTCGCAGGGTACCAAATCTGGGCTGTAGGGGAGCTAAGTCACGTGGGTGATTTGATGTTTCACCAGAACACTCTGCATGTAACATGATGCATGAGTGGGCGTGTTGCCACGATGAAGCTGCCCATATCTGTGGCCGTTTTCATTGTCATACATCTCTCAACTGACAGACATTGAGTTAGTACTCCTCACTCATTGTTCGAGCTGGAGGGGTGTACTCATGGTGGACAACACCCTCCCAGTCAAAAAACGATTAACATGGTCTTGATCTTGATGTGACTTTGCCACACCTTCTTTGGGCGTGGAGAACCAGGTAACTTTCATTGGGATGACTGGGCCGTCGTTTCGGAATCATAGCCCTAGACCCACTATTCATCTCTGGTTATGACTTTCTTGAGGAAATCTGGTTCATTGGTAGTAGTTTGAATCAATTCATTAGCAACTGCAGCAGGATGTTCCTTCTGCTCTGGTAGCAGAAGCTGCAGAATGAATTTTGCCACAGTTCATGCCAAGATTCTGCATCAAAATTTCTGACACAGTAGTTTTTAGAACCCCAGATTACCCTTTACTTCTCACACTGTCAGATGCCAATCTTTGGTGATTGCATCCTGTGCATGTTCAACATTCTCAGGTGTTCTGCTTGTTGCAGGCTATAGGGGAACCAGTTCACCTGGCAATGGCAAATGTAGCCCAGACCTATCAGAACACCAGCAGGCACAAGTTGGCACACAGGAGCCAAACCCACAGATCA
Organism: Trachops cirrhosus; assembly: GCA_028533065.1. Lineage (NCBI taxonomy): Eukaryota > Metazoa > Chordata > Mammalia > Chiroptera > Phyllostomidae > Trachops > Trachops cirrhosus. The sequence continues at coordinate 60,305,103 of CM052548.1, read as the reverse complement.
GCTTTCCCATGAGAAACCAGGCCTGCATTATACCTAGGCTGCTTTGAGCCTTCCTCTTGCTAAAACTCCCTCACCCTGAGTTGAAGCAGCAAATGTTTACTGCATATCTTTAAAGTAATTCTCCCAAGGACAGAGTGTAACCAGATCAATCACTCTTATTGTTCCCTAGCATTTGCAACATTTTTTTCCTTGTTAATCTGTAAGAAGTCAGTAACATCCTTTCTTTTGTTATCTGTAAAAAGTAATCACCTAAGGCAAACCTGACCATAACGAATGAAAACCTTCTTTGATGTATGCTATTAAAAAACAATAGAAGCCTGTCTAGGCAGGGGTTGGGGTGCTCTCTCTCAGAGAGTGGCCATGCCATCCCTTTTTCTCCACAGGACTTTGGTAGTCCATGTGAATTTCTTCATTGTAATTACAACACCACGGACACCACTTGCCAGAGTCTGCATCATCTGGTGCTCAAAACAGGGGCCCAGGGATGCGAGCCACCTTTGTGGACAACACACCAACTTGGTTGGAGTGCACACATCAGCTCAGGTAAGGGAAGATGACACTGAGTGCTTTTCAGTAAGGTTGTAGGGTGTGTTGGATTTCAGAGAAAAAGGGATTTCTTCCAAGGTCACACTCACTTGGGGCTGCTTTGCATCTGCACCCTCTTTAGTAAGCAGGAGCCTTGCTCTCCCAAATATTTGCAGCAATCTCATCGGCATGGGTTGAGCAATTAAGAGCCACTAGGGCACTCACTACAATAGACACCAGTGAGAGGATAAGCAGGAATGTGGACCCGGGCAGAACACTAGGTTTCCCACCAGCCGCAATCACAAATCCATGCAACAAGAGGCACACTGTGAAAACACTCACAAGCCCATCCCCGTGGCACAACCCCCAACTAGGTCTAGGCTTGAGAGAAAGAGCAAAGACTTTCCCTTTAACCAGCTTTAAAAACAGCAACTAGTTACAGGGCTATTTACAAGAATCTCAGCAGATTCTTTCTTTCAGGTAGCCTCTTGCACTCCTTTCGATTTTGCCTTTTTTGTCTTTTCCCTCCATCTGCCCGCATAAGGAAAAGCGTATAGTGAATGAGTGTTTCAGTTTTGACCGGACTCCAAAGATCACTTTCCAGAACAACTTAGTGTTAGTCACAGGTTTTGTATAACAGCTTTTGGCATTTGTCAAGCTCTGAAGACAAAAGCACTTCCACTCCTTGGCTCAAGAAATCGGGTGTTCCCATGTGAGTCGGAACCTTGGGAGGGTGTCTGGGATTAATTCCCGAGTCGTGCAGGGGCCTTATAGGGACCTCCAAAATGACTTAATCTAACTTCTGGCTCATCCAGGAAAGTGTGATATAAAGGTTGGTCACCTAGCCTTCGAGTCCCCCTCGCAGTCTTAAATGCTTGGGGGAGGACCCGAGAACCATAAGCGGGATTAAGGGACCCAGAATGTCCGGTACCCCTCACTGACTGTCTTCCACCAATAGCACATTTCGACGCACTGCACTCCTCACTAGCAAGAAGTAGCATTTAAAGGTGCAGACACAGTGAAAACAAAACTGAAACTGGTTTTGTAGTTGCCACGCTTGCGGTGAGAAGAATTTCAGAAAAGTTTCTTTTATTTGTTAAAAAATTTCTTTAAAGTTTTCTACAAATTCTCAATCGTGGGGAACGGGCTCTCTAAGGAACAGGAGCAAAGTTTTAAGGTAATTCAGCAGCTTTTTAAGGCTGTTGGATGTCTCCCTGATAAGGGATCTTTACACTTGTTTAGGAAAAAGTTGGGCAGAAGTTAAAATAGCACCAGGTAGTGTGAGATAAGATTCTAAGGCTAGAGGAATTAATTTGAAAATACTGGTTTGCTTGAATTTTGTTTTTGTTTCTGTTTTGAAAGGAACAGCTCAGTCTCAAAATATTTTGCTAAACCTCTGGTAAATGGAATGAGATCTCTAATGTTACATCATAAGGATTCTACTCAGAAAAAATTTAAATTGATTGTTTAATGAGGGAAAAAGATCTCACTCCCCTCAGATAGTAAAAAGCTCAGGAAGAAAAACAACGAGAAAATGTGCCTTTCAACCACTCTGAATCCCCCTTCTGGAGGCCCAGGGACGGCTTTGGTCCTGGGAACAAGCCGTGCCAAGTTTAGTATCCTCCGTCCCTCTTCTCCAGCCTCCCTAAAGTTGTCAAGGGCACTAGATAATGAGAGAGCTCACTTTTCAGCACACTCAAGGAATGCAGTGATCACCAAAAAATTTTTTAAAATGTGTAAAAGTATTTCCCAGTTAAGAAAAAACTGTTTCTGAAAGTTGTGAATGTGTTCACAAATTTGTCAATCTAAAGCACACTATAAGTGGGATGGGGGGTGTGACGTGTTAAAGAAATATCAAGAATCCTCCTTGTTTAAGCCAGAGCCGTGACCTTTTATTGTAAAAATGAAATACTGTCTCCCAGGGAGAACTAGCCTTTCTCCAGGGAAGACTAAGCACCATGTTTTAACTCAGTACCTGTAAACATTGATTGTTTCCTTGGGTAAGAACTGTCTATTCTCCTGGAGGGAACGGTTAGTGAATAGAGTCACAAAAGGCCCTTGGTGCGTATCCACTTTTGTCTAAAACATATTTAAGCAGAACACCCCCCTCTCCATCCTTCCCACTTTACTTGCAAACTCCAAACCTAGGAACTACCAGGTCCTGAGAACAACAGGGCAATTAACTTACTGCTCAAATTCATTGCAGCTTGTAGAAACAGCAGGGGACCTGTCTTTGCAAGCCAAGGAAAAAAATGGCACTTTTAAAACTGAGGCTGGTTTTCAGCCATCACTTGGACCCTTGTTTGTACTGCTCCCTGCCCGTTGCGAACCGGGAAGTCAAGGGTTAAGGGCTTAAACCAAGAAAAGCCCTCCCAGGAGAGCAAGAATCAGACCTCCAAGGCTAAACAGGAAAAGTAATATGAAAAATTAAAGGACTGTTTATCATTCCCTTAGCTAAAAGGGATCGTGAGAGATTTGCTTTTTCAGTCCCTATGTTTAATAAGTCACAACTTTTAGAGAGATTTCATTGGAAGGTCTTACCTCAAGGGATGTTAAATTGTCCCACTATTTGTCAGCATTTTGTTCATCAGGCCATTCAGCCAGTAAGAAATTTATTTCCCCAAAGTGTTATTTATCAATACACGGATGACATTCTGATCACAGCTCCCTCACAAGATATTTTAGCAAAAACTACCTTCTTTCTTAAAAACTCTGGCCTCTGCTGGACTAGTAATTGCTCCAGAAAAAAATCCAGCATTGAGAGCCTTGGAAATATTTAGGCTATATCCTTTTTAATAGGACAATTCAGCCTCAAGTCCTTCAAATTAATCCACCCAAGGATTTTACTCTTCATTGCCTCCAACAACTCCTGGGAGCAATCAACTGGGTGCAATCCAGCCTTAGAATACCTGCCCAACAATTAACTCACTTTTGTAATGCTCTTAAAGGGGACCCGGATCTTAATTCCCCTAGAAAATTGCCCCCCGAGGCCCTACAAGAATTAACTATAGTAAATCAACATATTCAGCAGCAACAACTAACTAGAATTGATCTGCAGTCTCCAGTCCAGCTTTTCCGCTTCCCAACCTTACGCACTCTAATGGACCTTATAGGACAGCTGTCACCCACTTAGCTATGATAGAGTAGCTTTTCCTGCCTCGTCAACCACAATGCTGATATTACCACCTATATAACTGCGTTGTGCCATCTTGTAAAAGGGCGTGAGCGAACACAGCAGTTATTTGGAGATGATCCTGCCTTTGTTCATGTCCCCTTAACTCAGATTAATTTACAATTAAAGCTCAATTTTAGAATTTCAGTGTACTATTGCTGACTTTGCAGAAGGACTAGAAATTATTCTGCCCTCAGACAGATTGCTTCAAAACATTCTATTCTTCAAGTAAGGCTAGCAGAAAAAGTCATTCCAACACCAGTAACTGGGGCAAGAACTGTATTTCTTAACGGGTCTGGAAAAACCGGACGGGCTGCTATTGCCTGGCAAGAAGGCAAAAACTGGAGAAATTTTGTGTACTCAGGACATTCCTCTACTCAAAGGGCCGAGCTTATCACCGCAACCATGGCCCTGCAGCAGTGGCTCCAGGAGCCTCTGAATATAGTCTGTGACTCAGGATATACTGTTTACACTATTCTGCATCTAGATGACGCATTAAGACTTCTATTGACCCCAATCTACTTAACCTGTTTTTGACCCTACAGTCCCTCCTTGAGAAGCAAGAACACCCTGTCTTCATTACTCATACTGGATCCCATTCAGGCCTGCCTGCCCCCTGGTGGATGGTAACAATAAGGCAGATGATGCCTTGTCCTTACTGCCTTGCAGCAGGCAGCAGCTTCTCATCAGTTTTTTCATCAAAACAGCCAGGCACTCCGAAAGCAATTTAACATTTCTCACTCCCAAGCTAAGCAAAGTATTAAAGAATGTCCTGACTGCCAAGTCCTTACCAAGGCACCTCCATCTACGGGAGTTAATCCTCAAGGACTAGGTCCTCAGAGAATTTGGCAAACAGATGTCACTCATTACCCTCCCTTTGGAAAATTCAAATATGTACATATTTCTATTAATACTTATTCCAGTGCCTTACATGCATCTACTTTAACAGGAAAATCTGCAAAATATATACAAGTCTATTGGCTTGAGGCCCTTAGTCATTCAGGACGGCCTCAGCAAATTAAAACTGATAATGGCCCCAGATACCTTGCCCATTCTACTCAGGTTCTTCTTCAGCGTTGGAATATCCAACATAAAACAGGAATACCTCACAATCCAACCAGTCAGGCAATTGTAGAACGGGCTCATCATACCTTTAAAAATCTTCTTAAAAAACAAAAATGGGGAGTCATGAGTCCTCCCCCCAAAATTTGACTGTTAGTCATGTTCACCTACAATTTTCTAAATGGTGATGCACTCCCATTGAAAAACATTTTCAGACAAAAGAGTCAAAACCGCCTTACCTTCAGGTTTTATTTGGAGATCCACGAGGAGATGGCACTTGGCAGGGCCCTGTAGCCTTCTTAACATGGGGAGGAGGGTATGCTGTGTTTCCACTCCCACAGGTCCTGTGTGGCTACCAGCAAAAAGAGTAAAGCCTTGTCATGAGTGGGACAGATGTCGAGCTCTGCCATCGGGAGGCGAGAACCAATCAACTGACAGACCTGATGGCCCAGCTGGCACTGAACAACCAGAAACTGACACTCACAGCGTCACACACAGGTCTGGGCCCAACGGAGGAGGAAGGGGCCTGCCCCAACGACAGGGCCCGAGGCTCAGACGCCTCCTGCAGAGGGCAACAACCCCCCCACCGAAGCCCCATAATGTTCCCTTTAGGTGTGCCCCCACTACATGGGGTGACGTCAAGGCTCTTAGTGCTCAAGCCAAGGAAACTCTTGCTGAAACAAGGGTGGAAGATACCACAGAAAATAGGTTTATTGCTTACCTAGCAGTGCTGTCAGCCAATTTAGCTAAAACTTTGCTTTTCATTGTCATTAATTGCCTAGGGGGGCAGGGCCTGGCTACGGAAGCTAATTCCTCTTAAATCTTTTGGGGCCACGTTACTGATCCACAGTATTTAAACTACATACCTGGTGGAATGTTGAGACTCCCTTTTCCACTAATGCTCAGTGGACCAGAGGAGTGTGGATGCCCCCTGATGGCCCACTAGAAGAAAACAAACACTGGATACCGGTACCAAAAAACACTGTTTATGTTGCTGAACATTTACCAATTTGTTTTTCTGTCCTTAACACTTTGTGCTTTCCTTTAAAAGAACTTTAGCTACAAACAAAGAACAATGCAGTAATTACTATCAGCTTTCCATGGTAGCCACGATTGGCCTGCATACTCACGAGGGGGTCTACCATACTTTCAATCCCTCTCTGGTTCTTCCTTGTACCTTAGACACTAGCCGTAAAGACTCAGTCTTCTGGTCTTCATGCTGAGGATCAAATGCCACCATTGCTTTTCTCCCCAAAAGTCCTCTTATAGTGGAGAATTGGGGAGCTAACTGGAGAATATTAGCTAAGCCTGATACAACAGTTCCAGCTCAGCCTCAACACCTGTATACTAGTATGTGGTGGGAAGGGCCCAGCACTGGGGCACCTATTATCAGAATTGTTTCTCCTAACCACACTAGCCTGCGGCATTATAACTCTTGGAAAATGGGTTTGCCTTTTATTACTAGGAAGCAACTGTATATAAAAATTGGTTGTGACCCTAAAGGTGTTCTGGGATGTTGGTACCAGGTTGATCCTCCAGAACAAGACTGGGTCAAGGTTTGCACTTCTCACCCCTACCTGCTTTTAGCAAGCCCAGGGACAGCCCAGGTCTTTTATGATGAATCAGCAAAAATTTACTCTCTGCATGTCCCTGCAGGCTCCATACATGCCAGCTGCCTTACCCATCTCAATATTACTCAGCTAAACCTCACTACAGTTTATATAGTTAGAAGACAAACTCAAGCATGGGTGCCAGTTGATGTAACCAGAGAATGGGAGGATCCCAATGGCATAACAGCACTTAACGACACACTGTCCTCCTTACGAGTCCGATGGTTCATTGGCACCCTAATTGCATCCATTGTCTCTGCTATAGTTGTCACAGCTACTGCTGCCACGACAACCACTGCCCTCGTTGACTCAGTTCAAACTGCTCATACTGTTGATGTTCTCTTAACCAACACTACCTTAGAAATGATCCAACAGGCCCAGACTGATCAAGAGATCCTGACTCTCCTTTCTGCAGTCGAATCAGCACTTGACTGGATTGGGGAGCGCCAGGATGCACTAGTGACCCACCAATAGCTGACCTGTGACCCTGGATTCTCCAAGCTGTATGTCACCCCACTCCAGCCAGCACTCCTGGAGCAACATTCAACATGGCTTAAGAGGGGATTTTTCTACCAACTTAAAAGGACAAATTGATAAAATGCAGCTGGAGCTGCATCAGCAGTTGCAGGACATTCAACGCTTGACCAAGCAGGTGGTTTTTCAAACCCTCTGTGATAATCTTGGCTGGCTAAACCCAAAAAACTAGTTTGATGGACTTAACCTGAGTGTGGGTCTTTGGAGTCACCAGTTGTTTACTGATTCTAATAATGCTTTGCACACTTTGATTCATTTGCAAATTATTTTCCCAGGGTCATATAAGAGACCAGCAAGTAGCAAGCTTTGTGGGAGTCCTAAGTAAAAACAAGGGGGGAATTGTAGGGAACCGGTCCACCTGGCAATGGCAAATGTAGCCCAGACCTATCAGAACACCAGCAGGCACAAGTTGGCACACAGGAGCCAAACCCACAGATCAGCTTTCCTATGGGAAACCAGGCCTGCATTATACCTAGGCTGCTTTGAGCCTTCCTCTTGCTAAAACTCCCTCACCCTGAGTTGAAGCAGCAAATGTTTACTGCATATCTTTAAAGTAATTCTCCCAAGGACAGAGTGTAACCAGATCAATCACTCTTATCTTTCCCTTGCATTTGCAACATTTTTCCTTGTTAATCTGTAAGAAGTCAGTAACATCCTTTCCTTTGCTATCTGTAAACAGTAATCACCTAAAGCAAACCTGAGCATCACAAATGAAAACCTTCTTGGATGTATGCTATTAAAAAACAATAGAAGCCTGTCCAGGCAGGGGTTGGGGTGCTCTCTCTCTGAGAGTGGCCATGCCCTCCCTTTTTCTCCACAGGACTTTGGTAGTCCGTATGAATTTCTTCATTGTAGTCACAACACCATGGACACTGCTGGCTGGAGTCCGCATCAGCAGGCCTTCCAGAACATGGATCACTTTCAACAGATTCTCAACCATATCTGAAGCATTTGTGCCACTCTAACTTGCACTGCACTCACTGCATCGTCCCCTTAAGCCTTCTGAATCATCTGACTAGTTTCCACGGAGGAATGTTCAAGCTTAATGCAAAATCTGATGCAGATTGCTCTACTTGCTCATTTTGAATGGGATGGCCACACAGTACACACGTTCACTCAATGGTGTCTACCACCCCCACTAACTAGTACAGTGAAGTCGTCATTGTCCATGCATGCATGTTCCAGTCCACTCTCCTTGGCTACCAGGTTATGTTGACATCACGCAAACTGTCCTCATTATATTAACAATGGCTGTATGTTTTTTTGGACAGACCTGTTTCTTGTCAACTGAGCCAGCAAAATGCCCAAATGATTTTTTCCCTAAGTAAAACACACCACTGTCAATTTTTAAAAATATATTTTATTATGTTATTACAGTTGTCCTATTATCCCCCCTTCATTCCCCTCCACCCTGAACACCCTCTCCCACCCACATTCCCCCCCTTTAGTTCAGTCCATGTGTCATAAGATCTTTAGCTTCTACATTTCCCCTCCTATTCTTGCCCTCCCCCTATTTTCTACCTACCATCTATGCTACTTACTCTTCATGCCTTTCCCCCCTCTCTCCTCCTCCCACTCCCCTGTTGCTAACC
>CM052548.1:60235003-60296108 GCA_028533065.1 Trachops cirrhosus | reverse complement strand
TGTAGCCTTCATTTTTTCATCTAGTTTGCAACCAAAATCAACCAATTCTGTGAGCTTCCTGATCACCAATGCTTTGAATTGTGCATCTGATAGGTTGGCTATCTCTTGATTGCTTAAAAGGATGGGTTCTGGGGCTTTCATTTGATCTTCTATTTGAACCATTTTGTTTTGTTTGTTTGTTTGGTCTTGTCGCACCTGTTATGTATGAGAGACCTTAGGAGTTCACCAGGGCAGGGGACCCCAGTCGCTGGGTTGTGATGCTGTATGTGGGGACAGGGTCTGAGAGGGAACAATGGCGCTTGCTCCGCTCTCCGTAGGACCTCAGTCCCTTCTGCCGTTTCCCCGAGCAAACTGGGCCCCTCTGGTGCCAGTTCCCATGTGGGTGGGCCTGTGTACCCCGAGGGACCTTCCTTTTCAATCAGTGCCCCAAGGCTCTTTCCCAGCACTGGGACCCTGAGTTGTGTGCAGGGCCTTGCTTCACAATCACAGCCTCGCCAGGTCTGCCAGTTGCCACACCCCGTTGTGCGCCCAGGGTCTGCCCGCTGCGGTCTTGCATGCCGCCCCGGTTGCCTTACGCGCATCTGGTCCCAACACTCTCTGCTCTCTGCTCCACGACCTGCGCCTGGTTGCCCGACTCCGCCCCTTTTACTGGTCTGGATGAACGTGTCCAATTTAACTCCTTGGGTGTCTGACTTCCATACGGTTCAATTTTCTGTCAGTTTTGGTTGTTATTCTGTTTCTAAATTGTTGTTGTCCCTATCTTGTTTGTGAGAGGAGGCAAAGTACGTCTACCTATGCCTCCATCTTGGCCAGAAGTCCTGAAATTATTCTTTAAATAAAATTATACAATGCAAATGTCAAGATATAATAAATGAAATACACTAGGCAAAATAGCTTATGATTTTAGATGAAAAATAAATATATCATTAAAATATATAAGCCCTGGCTGGCATAGCTCAGCGGATTGAGCGCAGGCTGTGAACCAAAGCATCGCAGTTTCGATTCCCAGTCAGGGCACAGGCCTGGGTTGCAGGTCCCCAGTGGGGACCACATGAGAGGCAATCACACATTGATGTTTCTCTCTCTCTCCTTCTCCCTCCCTTCCCCCTCTAAAAGTAAATAAATAAAAAATGTAGCTTCTGTTCTGGCTGGTGTAGCTCAGTGGATTGAGTACGGGCTGTGTGAACCAAAGGTTGCTAGTTTGATTCCCAGTCTGGGCACATGCCTAGGTTGCAGACCAGGTCTCCAGTAGGGGGCATGGAAGAGGCAACTACACACTGGTTTCTCTCCCTTTCTTTTTCCTTCCCTTCCCCCCTTAAAAATAAATAAGGTCTTTAAAAAACTGTAGCTTCCTACACATCATCCAGCTTGTTAAAATGTTCTATTTTATATACATAGAGAGATACAGCAAAACAAACCAGTAATAAATCATCCCCAACCGTCAGAGTGAACACAGTCTTTGTTTTTGCTTAACACTCCACTCGTACATGTGGTCCTGTGCTAAATGTGTGTCATAGGAAAGGCTATGTTTCACTTGAGAGCATAGGTCTCATTGGTGGATGACAGTGACTTACAATCAGCTGGTAAATATAACTCTCCCATTTTCCTTGGAAAGTGACAGCATAACCAGTTTGAAGAGGGAAATAAGGATAGCTTTTAGAAAACTACTCGTCACTGTGAGGTGCTGGAGAAGTGGGTAGTAACATGAAAATGCGTGGCAGTACAATTACACATGACCTTTTTGCTAGACTCCGAAGTCTCAACATTGGTATTAAATTGTTGATCTGAAAAGCAGCTTAGTCAAACGCCTTGAAGCTTTTGCCTTTTGTCTTAAAATACTGTCCCTAAGGTAATGGCTCACTGTCAGGAGTTTGCTTTCCAGAAACCTAAAAACATCATAGATGATAAATGAAGAAATATCTTGCTCTGGTGGGCAGCATAAATGTTAAAAAGATATATTCGTTTTTATTTTTAAAATGAAATTTTAAGTTCAGTCATTTGAATTTCTAGTCCCAGCTAAAGATAAGGCGAGGCATAAAAAGATGCACATATATCTCGGCTGGTGGCTCAGCTGGTTGGAGTATTTTCCCATGAACCAGGTCACAGGTTTGAATCCAGGCAGGGCACACACCTAGGGTGCGGGTTGGGGCCCTGGTCAGGGTGTGTGCAGGAGACAACCAATCAATGATTCTTTCACATCAATGCTTCTCTCCCTTTCTCTCTCCTTCCCTTCTCCACTCTCTAAAATCAGTAAGCATGTCCTTAGGTAAGGATAAAAAATGACAAAGACATAGAAAAGCCATTTAAAAGAAAAATAAAACTCAAACCATACTACTTGAGTCTAAATACTGGTAGGTCACGGTATCTTAAGTGTATCATTGCCAGAAACTGACACTGTCGGTGATGAGCTGAGCCAGAGAATGGGAGATGGATGCCTCATCGGCAGTGCTGATTCCTTATCTGTAGAAAGCATTACTAGTGGGAGCCTCACAAAGTAAGAGCAAATATTTTTCTGCCTTGTATATTACTGGTATATACATTTTTCCTACCTTAGCTATTGTATTTCTACATTAAGAAGGTAGAGCCCTGGCTGGTGTGGCTCAATGGATTTAGTGCTGCCCTGTGAACCAAAGGGTTGTGGGTTTGATTCCCAGTCTAGGCCACATGCCTTGGCTGTAGGCCAGGTCCCCAGTAGGGGGCATGCAAGAGGCAATCACACATCGATGTTTCTCTCCCTCTCTTCCTAACTAAAAAAAAAATAAATAGGTTGAATCATCTGGGATACATTTTAGGTCAATAAGTTTTGGTGTTTAAGGAGCATGTCAGGTGCCTGAAAAATTCATTTCTGTTCAATACCTTATTTGTTAATGAAGCTGTGAATAAATGTCTTGGAATACAGAATTTTCTATGAAAAACTAGAATATTCATGAGCAAATCAGGATGCGAACTTGAAAGAATTTCTGTAAATGAAGCATACATCTTTATTAAAATGACTAATGAGAGCGATGTTTGCTTATTGCAGGTATCCCCCGTGAAATCACAGTAAGATCTTGTCTTGTGCCGATTTCAGTGAAGAGGTAAGAAAATATTTAAAGATTAGAGATGTAGTAAATTTTTTATATAAACTTTTAAGAATGTAAGTTTTCTAAGAGAAAAATTTTAACACCTTTCACAAAATAAATCACTTGACAATGTGTAAAACTGAATGAGAACTTTTCTTTCTTCACGCCAATAAATGTGGCATATCACTTCAATCAGCTCTACACCAGCTGATTCCAGATGCTTTTACTCATTACCTAGCTATGACATATTAAAAATTACATGTCATTACTGACCATCACCTACTTATTTCACATCAATTCAGTTTTCAATCTCATCTCTATGTGAGATGAATGCAAATGATGCTACAATGATTGAATAAAAACAAGTCAAGAGAGCTTACAACATTTAGCAACAGTTAAAAGGAATATCGCCAAGTTAGTATGTGAGAAAGTAGGTAAAACCCATCTCATGTCCTGCACACAAGGATGTAGACATGTAGAGAACACCAGATCTCATTTATTTTGTAGAACAAAATTGTAAGTTAGTGACAAAATCTGTTCAACTCTTTTGGCTTTTTAAGTGTCACAAAATGTGCTTGCTAGTTAATTGAATTTATTAACTTAAATACAATGATGATCTTTGAGTGTTTTAATTAATTTTGATATGTTCTATAATTTTATATGACTCCCAACATTCATCACAGTAATAGGAAAAAATCTAGCTACAGTTTCAAGACACAGGAGTGACATCACAGAAAGTGGCAGAGAAGGAAGCTTCAGGGCCAGCCCCTCCACCAAAGCCACTAAGATGAAAAAATCATCAGTATTAATTTCTGGAAGCTGATCAGGCAGGTACAATGGGCACCAGGGGAATACTTCATGACAAAAAAACCAACCAACCAACCAACCAAACAAACCCTGGCTGTTTGATAACAGTCCTTCGTGGAGAGGAACCACCAACTATTCCCTGCCGTGGGGGAACAGCTCAGTTCAAAGGCTGACCGAAGGGAGCTGGTCCTCTAAGAATCGGGAGGTGTACATACACCTGCCTCTTGGTTCCAAGGGATCAGCATAAACGCTTGACTCGATCTGATCTTACTTTGACCCCTTATGGCTGCAGCAATTTCCCTGGCAGCATCAATCAGAAAATTTAGACACATAAACACTTTTTTTAAGAAACATTCAGACATTTAAACACATCTGTCAGTCACAGGCTGACTAGAGAGACAACAGAACAGGAACTTCAGTAACTGCACGCAGCAAGGAACATAGACTCTGGACTACTCGCTAGACAAATTGACAACAGAAGCCCTCAACAAGTAACAAAACCACCCCCGACAGAGGGTAAAATCTGAATTCCAGAGCTGTCATATTATGATACTCAAAATGTATTCTCAACAAAAACTATAAAGCATACAAATAAACTGGAAAATATGGCTCGTTCACAGGGAAAAAAATAATTGACACAAATTATCTCAGAGAAAGCTCTGGTATTGAAATTATTAATCAAAGATGTTAATCATCTGTATTAAATATGCTCAAAAGGCTAAAAGATCCATGGACAATGAACTAAAGGAGTTAGAAGAATGATGGGTGAACAATGACAGAAAATATCAATAAAGAGATGGAAATTATAAAAAGGAACCAAATAGAAATTCTGGAACTAAAAAGTACGATAGCTAAAATAAAAGAATTCACAAGAGGAGATAAACAACAGATTTGGGCAAGCAGAAAAAAACTCACTGAAAAAAAATGAAGAAAAATGAACAAAACCTAAAAGACCCATGGCAAATCACCAAACATATCAAAACATGCATTAGAGTAATTTAAAGATAAGAGAAAGTGGCAGAAAATATTTGAAGAAACAACGGCTGGAAACCCCCAAGTCTGAGGAAAGACACGAATCTACACATCTATAAAGCTCCGAGCAATATAACCTCGAACAGATTCACGCCGATGTACACTGCAGCTAAACGGTCAAAAGACAAAGACAGATCTTCGACGGAGCCAGAGAAGCTGCTTGTCAGGCACAGGTGAGTGTCCACATAAGTCAGAGTTGTTTTTTCACCAGAAACCATGGAAGGCAGAAGGCAACGGGAGCAACAGTTAAAGCTCTGAAAGAAAACACTGTCAACCAACAGCCCTGGCTGGTGTAGCTTAGTGGATTAAGCACGGGCCTGTGAACCAAGAGATCACGGTTCAATTCCCAGTCAGGGCACATGCCTGGGTTGCAGGCCAGTTCCCAGCAGGGAATGCACAGGAAGCAACCATACATTGATATTTCTCACCCTCTCTCCTTCCCTTCCCCTCTGAAGATAAATAAAATCTTTAAAAAAAAAAAGAATAAGTGACTTAAAAAAAAAAAGAAAACACTGTCAACCAACAATTCGTGTCTGGTAAAACTATCCTTCAAGAATCAGGGAGAAATGTAAACGCTCTCAATAAACAGAAAGTAAGGAAGTCTGTGACTGGCAGACACGCCCTACAACAAATGTCAAAGGGAGCCCTTGAGGCTGAAATGAAAAGATGTTGACCAGTAACTTGAAATCATATAAAGAAATGAAGAACAATTGTAAAGATAACTGCACAGGTAAGTATGAAAGCCAGGATTGGTGTATCTTTGTTGTAACTCCTCTTTTCCTGTATGATTTCAAATTCAAATGAGTAAAACAGTAATCATAAATCAACGTTAGTGGGAACACAATGAATCAATATGTAATCTGTGACAACAGCAATATTAAAGGGAGAGGGTACAGGTGTGCGGCATCAGTTTTTACACTATTAGGCTAAATTGAGCCCTGTTTGGTGTGGCATAGCTGGTTGGAGTGTCATCCAGTAAACTGAAAGGCGGGGGAGTTCAATCCCGGTCAGGGCACACGCCTAGGTTGTGGGTGCGATCCCCGGCTGGGGCATGAATGAAAGGCAACCGACCGATGTTTCTCTGTGACATCCATGTTTTTCTTCCTCTCTTCTTCCCCACCTTTCCCCTCTCTCTAACATGTCCTCGGGTGAGGATTAAAAACAAGAAAAAAACCTAACTGGAGTTGCTACTACTAGGTTGTCGTAAGTTTAAGGTGTAAATTGTAATCCTCAAGGTAGCCATGAAGAAATAAACTAAAATGTAGAGTATTAGAATGATACAGCACACATGCAAAATTAACTAAATGCAAAATAGTGCAGTAAAAGGGGAGCTAAGGAACAAAAACATGCAATACCTATAAAGAGCTAATAGCTAAATTGCAGAAGTAGGCTTTTCCTTAGCAGTAATTACTTTAAATGTAAATGTATTAAATTCTCCAGTTAATAAAAATATGTTCCATTTGTATGCTATGTAGAAAGATTTGCTTTAGATACAAAGAGGCTGAATGCAAAATGACAGAATAAATATTCCATGTAAACAGGAATAAAGAGCTTGGCTGACTTTACTAATAATCAAATTTAAAAAGTGAAAACTATTAAATGGGCAAAAAAGGACATCATATACAGATAAAAGGGTCAACTGATCAAGCAGCTATAGCAGGCATAAACATATATGTATCCATGGATAGAACCCCAACATTTATGAAGCAAAAAGTGGATGGAATTGAATGGAGCAATAGGTCGTTTTACAACAGCGGCTGAAAACGTCCACACCCACTCTCAATCACAGATGGATTAAGTAGGGAGCTCGACAAGGAAAGGTGCTGGGAAAACTGAATCTCCTCGTGCAAAAGAATGAAGTTCAATCCTTAACTTACAACATTTGCGAAAATTAACTTAAAATGGATCCAAGACCTAAATTTAAGAGCTAAAACCATTAAAATCTTAGAAGAAAACATAAGCGAAAATGTACATGACCTTGGATTTGGCAAGTTTCTTAAACATGACACCAACGCACAGTCAATAAGAAAAAAATAATTGGACTTCATTGAATTAAAAACCTTTGTGTACCAAAGAGCACTATTAAGAGCGTGAAAAGACGACTAGAAGGGAGAAATATGTATAAATCATAAATTTGATAAGGGTTTAATATCCAAAGTCTATGATGAACACCTACAATTCAACAACAAAAAATAAACAATCCAATTTTAAAATGGGCAAAGGACTCAAACAGACATTTCTCCAAAGAAGATACACAAATGACCAATAAGCACAGGCATTAGATGCTCAACATCACTAGTCATTTGGAAAAAAGAAATTAACCCAATGAGAGATACCACTTCTACCAAGTAGGAATGGAATATTATTCAGCCATATAAAGGAAGTTATTTTTTTTTTAATTTTTTGTATTATCCTCACCCGAGAACATTTTTTCATTGTTTTTGAGAGGAAGGGTGAGGGGGAGAACGTGAGAGAAACATCAATCAACTGCCTTCTTGTATGACCCCTGACTGCGGATCAAACCCACAACCTGAGTATGTTCCCTGACTGGGCATTGAACCTGTGACCTTTCAGTCTATGGGATGACACTCCAATCCAACCAACTGAGCCACACCAACCAAGGCCATGAAAAGGAAATTCGACTAGAAGCTAAGACTTGGATAAACCTTAAAAATATTATGCTAAGTAAAATAAACCAGACACAAAAGGACAAATATTGCATGATCCCACCTATACGAAATTACCTAGAATGGGCAAATTCAGAGAAACAGAAAGTAGATTAGAGTTCACGAGGGGCTGAGAGGAGGGATGAGTGGAGAGCTACTGCTCAGTGAGTACAATGTTTCTGCTTGGGGTGATGAAAAAGAACTGAAAATAAATGCCACTGAACTGCATAACTGACAATGTTTAAAAGGTCTATTTATCTATATCCACACATACTCACAATTTATTTCTTAGAGCAGTGTAGGTTTACAGAAAAATGAACAGAAAGCACAAAGTTCCCATATACTGTCTGCTTTCCCACTTCTCCCACATTTCCATATTGAACTGGTATTGGTTGGGGGTGGGTGTATACTTACCACAGAAAAGAAAACAAAACAAAAAATTGGACTGGGCATCTCACAGGAGCCTAGCTGAAAGAGCTCCCAATGGCCAAAGCTAAAATAATTAAAGCTGCACAATAAATAATATTGTATAGGATTTATAACCTAAAATATAAAACATACACATAAGTCCATAATACTAAATGACTGAAAAATGAGAGAGAAGAGACAAATTTTAATCACAGAAGAATTCCAAATAATATGTGCAGATATACCCTCTTCCAGGCTTGGAGCTTAAATGCCCTGGTCCCACTTAGGGTCACCTGGACTTAGTGACTGCTTTTGAAAATTAGAGTATGGTCAGGGAAAGCACAGTCCCTTTACAGTGGAGAAACTCAGCAGACCCCATCGTAACCTGGTGTTCAAGGTTAACACCATCTGTAGTAAGTCGTTACTGTGTGCTCTGACATGATGTGATGAGAAATGTCCTTCATACCTGTGATATTTTCCCCCCTAAACCCGGAAGTAATCATGGCTCCAGTCAAACCATGAGAAATGTGAGATACGAACTCAAACTGAGGGACATTCTACAAAACAGGCCAGTCCTCTTCAAAACCGTCCACGTCAGGGGAGATAACAGAAGTCTGAGAGACTGTCTCAGCCACGAGAAGTGTGACGAGACAGGACAGCTAAGTGCAGTGTGGCCCCTGGATGGGAAACTGGGGCAGAACCAGGGCAACAATGCAAAAACCGGTGAAATCCGAATGAAGCCTGGAGTTTAGGTGCTAGTAACATAAAAACGTGGGTTTCGTAGTTACGACAAAGGTCTCAGGGTGACGCAAGATGTTAACAGCGGAGGGAACCAGTGAGGGGTATACAAAAGCTCTGCAGTTTTTCCGTAAATGAAAAAGCAGTCCAAAATACGATTATGGAAAAAGAAAAAACACATAACAGATGCTTTACCTTCTTTATTCCACTACGCGTAACTATTTTGAAGGATCAGAAAATACCTGTTGCAAAGCTGTGCTGTTTGTTCAGTCTCTTAAGGCAGCTCTCCGTTCCTAAATGCAGAGGTATAGTCTGGATTCATGTGAAAAAACGGGAAAATCTTAAGACATGACAAGAATGTGAGGAACACTGACCTACTCTACTCGAGGACAAACAAAATCAGGGCTCATTTGGGAATCACGTACTGTGGTCTGACATAGATGTCTCTAACATCATGTCACTTTCGTTCATTTCGATTTCAAAGGTCTCTTCCAAAGAAGGTCTGGAGTCTGGAGTTTTCCTTGAGGTTTCCAGTGGTGTAAGCCCTGTTTCTTCTGCAGTCTGTTTTTCTACTTCAAATTCCCTGAAATCCCACGGAGGTGAAATAATGTTTTTTAGTGTCTTCATTGTATGTACATCAAAGTCATAACACTTCAATTTGTCTTTAATGTCTGCTCCTAAATAGAAACACCATAGTAAGAAATTCCATTATTTCACTGTCATTTCCATTATTACATAACACTGCTTCTATCATTTAAGTCAAATGGGACTTTTAAAAGCACAAGAATAGCTCACAAGGAAAAAAATGTTCCCATCATTTTCCTCCTCTTCTTTTTATTTGTATTATTATCAAGGGAGACAACTGGGAAGACTTCTAGAAGTACTGTATTTTGCCACATATAATGGGCATTTTTTGCCCAGATTTCTGAGGGAAAAATAAGGATGCACATTGTATGTGGGTAGTACCTGAAATACCTTGTATCTATTCTTGTGTTTTGTAATTATTTGTTACGTAAAATTTTTGTAGCACAATATGTTCAAAAATAAATACTAAAATTCCTTTATAATTCAAAAAACAAGTATCTAAATATAAGTAAATAAATAACTGAATTAAAAAACTAAAACTGAAGATTTTTTTCCTGAAAGTTTGGGCCAAAAACATGAGTACACATTATACATGGCAAAACACAGTGCACCCAGCTTCCAATTCCAGCGTGGCTCAGTACCACCCCATTCCCAAAGCCCCTGCAGTACTGATGGGAGCTCGTGGGAAACTTCTTCTCAGCGTGTTACAGACAAGAACTGCTGGCATTTTGGCATTGGTATAGTCACAAGTCTTATGCGTGTAAAAACCACTGTGAAGGTAGATACATTTTCCATCTACCAAAATCTTTAAAATGGAAAAAAGATTTTCCACAGATATATTAGGTTCAAACATTTCTGACACAAACAAAATGACAATTTTACACAGTTCAAACTACTAGGTGTTCTGACAGATTTGACATACAAACGTTCTAAAAATAAAAACAGCACACATAGTGAATACAGTTAATACTACATCACACATTTGAACGCTGCTAAGAGAATAGATCTTAAAAGTTTCAACACTTAAAAAAATCTGCAACTATGTATGGTTACAAATGTTAATTAGACTTACTGTCCTGCTCATTTTGCAAAATATACAAATATCAGATCATTATGTTGTATAGTTGTAAGTGACATACGTCAGTTATACTTCAATAAAAAGTGGTACAAGACATAAAATAATCGAGATTTTACACTTGGAAATCTTCTTTGTAAAAGCATTACCTTTGTGAGAACAGGCAAAATGTCTATCTTACTCAGTATCACGTCTCCAGATGTCACTTAGCTGCATAAAAATTTGCATTTAAGCCTCACAACTCAACCAAATAAGGAAATCTGAGGCTCAGATGTGCCCCAAAGTCACAGGGCTACTGAGTGGCAGAGCTGAGATTTCAATCTAGGGTCATCAGGATGCCACAGCTTAAGATTCGCTTTTCATTTTTTAACTTTAGAAAGCTGAGTCATAACCTACAAACCTTAAAGTGTGCACAGCTGGTCGAATTCTCACATGTTTAAACCCACTTAACCACACCAGACCAAAACAGAACACTTCCAGCTCCTAGAAAACCATGCCATGCTGCTTCCAGTAAATACTTCCCTCTTCCAAGCCAGAAGTAATCACTGCTCTGATTTTTCTATCACCATTAATCAGTTTTGCTTATTACTCATCTTCATATAAATAAAATTAAGTATATATTCTTTTTGAGGGTCAAAATTTGTGAGATTCATCTATGTTACAACGTGATTCAGTAGTCAGTCCTTTTAATTTTAATTGTGTAGTATTCTATTGTATGAGTACACCAAAATGCACTTCTCCATTCTCCTATTGGTGGACATTCAGTTACTTCCAGTTAGGTGCTATTAAGAATAAAGCTGCTATTGAACAATCTGTGTGTGAACTTGGGCTTACTGAGGCCCTTGTTTCTGCTGGGCATACACTGAGGAGTAAAACTGCTACATCGTCAGGTCAGTACAGTAGATCACTACCCTAAGAGCCAACCACCCACCCCCAATGATTCACACATCCTGGCACCTCTGCTACTCTTGAATAACCCTCTCCCAGGTTGATTCTGCACTTAATCACATGGCTTTGGCTTGTTTTGATGAACAGAATGTAATGGAAGGGATTTAGTGTAACTTCTAGCTTTCAAAAAGTCTTGACCTTTACAACCTTGGAATAAAAGAGCTATGGAAAGGCCCAGCTATGTCAGCTGAGGTCCCCATCTATGTATGAGGCCATCGCAGATTACAAGCCCTGCCAAATGCCTGCTGACCACAGATGCATCACTGAATGAGAGCATCAAGAGCCAACAATCGACCCAAAGAACTTTGAGAAAATATATTTTTTGGAGTGGTTTGTGGTTTTTGGAGTGGCAGCAACTGATAACTGATACAATAAACCTGTATAACTAGTAGGTATGTTAAACAGTTTTCCAAACAGGTTTTATCTATTTATAACTCTACTATAATCAACTATATGCAAGAGTTCCATGCCCTGGCTGGTGTGGCTCAGTGCACTGAGTGTCAGCCTGCAAACCAAAAGGTCACTGGTTTGATTCCCACTCAGGGCACATGCCTGGGTTGTAGGCCAGGTCACCAGTAGAGGGTGCATGACAGGCAACCACACCCTGATGTTTCTCTCCCTCTCTCCTTCCCTTTCCCTCTCTTGAAAAATAAATAAAACCTTAAAAAAAAAAGTTCAGTTGTTCCATATCATCACCAATACTAGGTACTACCAGTATTTCTCTAAATTTTAGCCATTCCAGCAAGTGTACAGTGGTATCTCATTATGGTTTTAATTTCATTTCCCTAGTAATGATATTAGCACTTTCATTTGTTTTGTAACTATATGAATATCCTCTTTAGTGAAGCTCCTGTTCAAGTGTTTTATCTGTTTTTAACGTTTTTTTTTTAATTTGAGAGAGAGAGAGACATCGATTTGTTGCTCCACTTATTTGTGCATTCATGGATTCTCGTATGTGCCCTGACCAGGGTTCAAACCTGCGACCTTGGCATACAGGGAAGATGCTCTAAACAACTGAGCTACCTGGCTAGAGCTAAAATCAATCATTTTGATTGAACTTTTTCTTAATGATTTGCAGGATTTTTTTTTTGGTATTCCAGACAAGTCTACATATTATGAATAACTTCTCCCACTGTATTACATGCCTTTTCACTCTCTTAATATTAGTGTTTTTGGTTAACAGTTCTTAATTTTATTGAAGCTTAATATAACATTTTCCCCCTCTGTGAATTTATGTCCTGTTAAGGAAATCTTCGTTTACTCCAAAGTCTACATCTCAAGATTTAACCTCATTGCACCTCTTTACCTTACAACGTTTACAACTAAGTAAGTGTCCAAGTATACCAGTTCTATCCACACTTAGGAGTTGCTTGTCATTAGAAAAAAATTTAAAGAGCTAGGGCACTGTAGTGTGAATGTAAGCCAACTTAATACTCCACTGAAATGTAAATTAATATGGTATACCCTGCATTATAAAATACTAAGGCCAGAGCCCTTTATTTATCAGAAAAATAGCTCAAAGATTTTTCCAGAATGCAATTAGGATTCTTATATATCACCATGTTCTGCACATATTCTATAATAGTATTTTGCATATAGGAAGTACTCAACTTTAAACTGAATGAATACTTAATGAGTCATTAATTCTCACAGAATTGTTCAGCAAAATAAATGTAGTTTCTTAATAGTAATGTAGTTAGAATGCTGAGAAAGATAAATTTAGAACCTTACACAAAAATTTGAGAAACCTAAACAAAGATATAAAACAATCTAAAAAATGGAATATAATTATAATCTTACCAATATAAGCTTCAGAATCACCAATGTACATTTCAATGCAATGACCAAGCATTGTAACAGAAAATGTATCATCTCGCCTAAGACCAAGGGCCTGCCAGAAAAGATTCAGCATGGTTACTATAAGAAAATGTTATTTCCTTCTTTTTGTTTCAAATTATTCCTGCTCGGCTCAATTCAACATACTCCCGGGAATCTGAGGCGTGAGTAGAGGGAGGTTGTTATTGGGGAAACAGCTGAAGCACGAAGAGCCATGAGGTAATGACTGTGGAAGTCGGGTGACGGGCACGTGGAGGGTCATTACACTATTCTACGTCGTTTTATATGTTTAAAATCCCCCTCCTCCAAAAATATTTTAAAGACCCACATCTTCACACAGAGCCCTCTAAGCCTCTGTGTTAATTAAATCACAGAAGAAAAATAAATTACACACATTCAAATATACATATTTGAAAATCACACAAACTAGAAAACTTGCTTAGTCCACATACTTCTGACAGGCTCAGTATTCAGGACATCCTCATAACTGAAATCACTAACCAAACCCTTTAAATTCAGTTATTAATCTACCACTCATGAATTTATCTTTGAAATATTAATTTTCTCATTCTTTATCTTTCTTCAAGTACGGTTATTTCGTCAATTCTAAGACCCATATTTTTCCACATTCTAACTCCTCTGAATGCGGGATGTGCTACAACTGGTGTTCCTGCTCCTGCCACCCGCTGGCCGCAGCCGTTGACTTCCGTTGACACTTTCTGGGAGCATAACATTTGCAGAGCCAACGTCCTTGGCTGGGAGGAACTGGAGTCCATGGCAGGTTGTGCTGGCAGCAGGACACTACTTTGGGAAAACCAAGGTATTGACCCCCTGGCACGAAAATGATTTAGGAGAACCGAACTCTGAATGTGAAGAATTGAATATCTTAACTATTTCACTTATGTATTTTGATGTAGACACTAGAGTGATCACTGATAAAAATCAATATCCTAGTATTTCCAATGGAGCATGTTTTCTAAGGACAAAAAAACACCTAAGTGATAAAAATGAATTATGTTAAAATTTAAGTGGCAGTGGTTTTTCTTGTTTGTTTGTTTTTTGTGTCATCAGGCTTGTTAATGGTGTCTTACATTTGATGAAATACAGCACAGGGATTAAGGATAGATTCTGTCCTCGTAATAAAGACAGACTGTTTCGTTCACCTATGAAAGGGATCTAAGGGAGTTCCTTGTAAGTCATAAATAAAACAACTAGAATTCCCAAGAGGCGCTCACTGTGCAACATACATTTCTGCACTCCCTGCCTGGACTAATGCCCAACCCGGGCGGGCTGACAAACGTCGCCGGGCACCACCGTGTCTTACTGCACGTGCGGGGCGGGGCTGCGCGTGTCTGATTTGATGACTACTGCACAGCATGCACGTGCTTTCCTCTGCCAAGAAGACAATAGAATGCAGGGTTGCCTAATGAATTTTAAAATTGTAAAGCAAAAAAAACACTGCCTAGAAAAGATCTTAAAGTGGTAAATGTCAACCAGATTGAAAGTGAAGCACAAAACAAAAGACATACTGTATGGAAATAGTCCACAGCATTTTCAAAGTTGCCCATCAGACTGTGGATATACCCTATGGCAGAATAGGTGGAAGCGTTTTGTGGAATTAACACCAATGCCTGACGGTGATAATCCAATGCCTCAGCATACTTTCTGCGAGAGAAGAGTCAGGGGACGGGGAGAAAATGGGAAGGGAGAGAGAACAATTAGTGGGTACAGTAAAGCACTAAATTCCTAAGTCTAAGACGAGCATTGAAAACATAAACACTTTCCTGTATCAGAATAATATCTAGACTGGTAACAGTCCGTCATATGCACTTTTGCGTATCTTAACATATCTCACACCTCCTTGACGGGTCCTTCCCTGCCTTGCCTGCTCAGCCCACTGAGGGTACTCCTGCAGGGGTATCGGCTGCACTCCTCTGGATGCTTCGAGGGAGAGAGGAACCAGAACCTATACCTAACACTCCTGGGCCTGTACCCCATCTGTCACACTGCAAGGCCTCTCCTCTCCCGTGAAGTCAAACCTCCCACAGCAGGGGTGGTGAAAACCGACTAAAGAGTTTTGCTCTAAGGGACAAACGAATTACTTGGAACAGCATTTTCCAAAGTTCTCTGGAATACTTTCCTTGTAAAATCTTTTGAGAAGAAGGTTTTGTGCTCAGTAAAGTTTGAAATATGCTGTAGTCCATATGCATAGCAAAGACTCCAAGGAATCTTGAAATAGAAAAACCTGTTAAATTTTGAGTAACCTAGAGTTTACCAAACTCACTTAACTAAAGAATCTATTCTTCAACTGCCTTCTGTTTCTCACACCACAAAAGTATTATCAAGAAGACAACAGTGAGTTAGAATATAGATATGGTTTTAATTAGATCCTACTGTCCTAATTCTAAATTAATTTTGAACACTAAAATTTTTTAATCTAAAAGAAATGTTATTATAATTCTCAATATATCACCAAAAAATCATACCAGCAGAGATAATAAAAACCACTTTGATGATTGCTCTATCTGAGCAGCCCAGTACAAGAGAGATGGAGGATCTCATAAAGTAAAAATATGGGAAAGACTACACAAAATTAAGTAAACTTTTAGTTACAAAGAGTATTTCTGAAAATGCTCTATTTCACTTACTTCAGTTTTCTGCAAACATGCCCCAAGTTGTTCAGCAAAGGCTCCCATTTGTCCACAGTTACCTGAAACACAGCGACAGCACACCCAGGGGCTCAGGCGTCGCTCCAGCCCGGCCTGTGTGCACCGCATTACTGCACACACCTGTGCAGGCGGGCCTCTCCAGTGCTGGCACGGCACAAGCAGGAGTAGTTGCTGGTTTTCCCACCTTTGTTTACTACTAATGAGACTTCCTGAGGACATTATTTTATCAGCACAATTTTATCAAAGAGCTCATTTATGTTGAAGTTCAAATTTTGTATCTCTGGCCCACAGCTGTCATTCTACCTACTAAACATTCTGCTTAGAAATCTCACAAGCACTTCAAATTCAACATGTCCCAAGCTAAACTCCTATCTTCTCTCTCCTGCCATCCCAGCCCCCTCACCTCACCTCCACTTAGTGCCCTGTCATCAGTACATGACACTCACGTCATCCCTGTTGCCTCCAGGATTACTGAGGCCTGTTTATCAGCTTCCCTGGCAAAATTACAACCGCCCATTAACAGTCTCTTCTCGGCCCTGATCAGACAAGCCTGACCATGCTGAACTTCTTAAACCTTTTGTCACCCACTCTCTCTTTAACAGGCTTTAACATCACCTTCAAGGCCCTTAAAAGCTCCTGTCCCATTTTGTGACATTCTCTGTGAGCTCGAAACCCCAGCTGTACTGAATTAGCTCCAACTTTGTATACACCATTCCCAAGAGCTAAGATACCTTTCCCTCACTTCTGCCTGGTTAGCATCAATCATCCCTTGGGACTGAAGCCTATGATGCTATGTCCAGGCCTTCCTGAACCACCCTCAAGTCTGGGTTAACAGCCCCTCTATGTGGGTTCCTTTCTTCCTCAATCACAGCCCCTTTTGTAAACTATATTATTGCCAATTTACTTATCGGCATTCCTCAATAGATGTGAGAGCAGGAAATATCAAACCAATCCCTTGTTCCTTCCCAAGGCCTAGCTCAGAGCTCAGGACACAGTCGACATGCATTCAGTAATTCCTAACTAACTGAATAAACAGACCTGAGCCATGCTGTCTAACTCTCCTGAGCCTGGCTCTGGGAGGCACAGCCCATGTGAATGAAATAAGCCCTTTATGATTTTAGGCATGAGTGCTTTCCTATGGTTATTTTGACAGTTTCTGCAGTTGATAACTAAAGTCAAACAGTATTTTCCCCTCTCCACATAACTTTTTAATGGACATTCTGACAGTTTAATAGTATTGTGCTTTTATACTTAAAATCATTACTTTAAATTTCTCTAAGCCTCCCAAAGTACCTTCTGATCATCAAAGAATAGGTTCAATTGTAAATGTCATTTATGACAGTGCATCTCAAACTTTTCTGTGCATGAGAATCACCTGGGGATCTCGCTAAAACTGCAGATACTGATTCAGTAGGTCTGAGATTCTGCACTTCTAAAGAGCTCCCAGGTAATGCTGATGCAGCTGGTCCAGTCTGAGAAGCAAGGTCCTAAGATAAATTGGCAAGGTGCTAAGTGGCAACCCTATATTAACAAAACCACATGTATTATCCAGACCATCCAAGACTGAGCTGTGAAAGAACCTGTTTATATACATACATGTGCAAACACACAAAAATAGTGTTTTTAACTTCACATGACAAATATGAAGAGACCGAAATAAGCAAAGCTGTGTCTATGGGGACAGGCGAAATGCTAACTACCGGGGAGCCCAAGGGAGCTGTGTCTGTCTCAGTAAGGAGGAACTACAGCCAAAGAAAAGGTGGGCTGTGAGCAAGGATGCCCAAACAGAAACAGAATGTAACTGGTAAATAACAATGACAACAGAATAAACCCAAATAGGTATAAATAAAAAGAGCTAGTAACCAGAAGAGTAGCAACATGCAAATCCCTTACCTATAGAAGTTTACAATATCTGTTATTTATTATTTTAAAATAACATAGTATATATACATCCATGCTAGGTGGAAGTTTAATTCATGAGTACAAATTCATGGGGTACATCTTTCATATGATAAAATCTAGCAAATTTTTCAAACACAGTAGAGTTTAAATATTTACTAAGTACAAGGGAAAGAAAAACATTAATAGGTCTGAATTTGAATGACACCTAGCCCTGTTTCAGCAAAAGGGGTATCAGCTGCTACACCTGCCCATTAATCAAAGATAAGGCTCTGTGGGTGCTGAAGGACAGACCATGTTACATGCTAGTGCCCACTAGGTTCCACTAACCATTACTCACCCCCCTATCAAACAGTCATCAAATACATTCTGATGACTCCCAATACCAAAACTATAGCCTCTTAAGAAGCAAACAGCCAACATCTACTCTCCTCTCAGTTTAGAAACAAACTCATTCTGTACCACATAGTGAAACAGTTAAGTGCCTGACAATTGTTATGATAAACATTAGGTTACTATTTTCGAGGCAAGACAGACTGTCTGTGTTATTTTCCTCATTCAACAGTAAACATACTTAGGAGTGTGTATATATATTTGTGTGTGTGTGTGCGCGTGCGCAGATATTACATAAAATACCTCATTCCCAATTGCTTTAATTTTTTCCAAAGCATCGAGAAACCATTTTTCTGCTGTTTTCCATCTAAAATAGAAGGAAAAAAGATTGCAGGTTAATCAAGTTAGCAACTATAAACATTTTAAGAAAAATCTGAATCTCTGTTTCCAGTGACATGAAGTGAGGTAAACCTCTGTAAATAGTGTATTACAATTGAACTTTAAGTCGGATGATACACGATTAGTTTTGGGCATTGATGTCACAGGAGTTGAAGATGCAGGGAGACACAGTCAATTCTGACCATTCTCAGTAACTGCGTTCTCCACTCCCTGTGCACACTGCTTCAGTGCACACTGAACCTCGGCTCCCAGGGGAAACAGGGCTTAGGTTCCATAAACCCCTGCTCACATTTTCTCCACCAGCTGCTCACCCTACAATCTGTCTTATCTAAACTTGTGTTTAGTGATGCCTAATTTGACATACATTGTTGATTCACTGACACTGAACTCAAGGCACTATAACTCATGCCTTAACGAAGTTTATCGCACAAACGCATTTTCCCCAAGGCACAACACAGCCTTCTTGTGCTTAGGAACACTAGACAGCATTTCGGCTCTGTACCTGGGGGCCCTTTGTCAACAGTGAAATCCTCAATAAAAAGCACAAAATGTGGCACAAAATAGAATGTAAAAAAGAACATGTTTACAGTAGGAGAGTGGGAATAAAAGGGCAGAACGTCATCTGTTTGACCTGAGCTGGGACACCTGCACAGGGCAAAGCACTTTGATTGACTTTGGGGTTAAAAATAATTTGACTGTGTATCAGATTACCACCACACGTTACTTTAAAAGCTCCAAACTTTCTTTCATGAATACTAGTTAATCCAGTTTCCCGACTACACACACATGCCACAACAAACCACTACAGTAGTACTAACTCACTGTATTAACTTCGTGTACAATTTAGCACAAAGGGCTATCGATATTTTTCTCTTTGAGCATGACAATGAATTACTTATTCTACAAATATCCAAGACTACAGTAATACCTCAATTGACAAAGAAATTCAGAGTAGGCCATTCTAATTAGTTTAATTTTTGCATTAACTGGTAACTAAACAGAAAACATTTTCATTTCAAAACTGTGGAAAACCTTTCTCAAATGCATGAATCCAACTCCTAATCCACAAGGAGACAGGTGACTGAGGATTCTGCAGTGCCCTGGGGCCATGCTGTGAGGTTCAGTGACTTGAGGGTTAGCAACGACTGTCCAATCTTGGAATTTAAGAGCCTGAGACAGCCCACACCAAAGGAGACCAAAGCCCAAGGCTGTGCATTTTTAAAGAAAGCCAAGATAACCCTTTCTATTTTTTTTCACTGTCCACCTCCTCCTCCTGAAAGAGTAACATTTAAAAATAAAAACCTACTGAAGAGTCATTCCGATCAGCTAAAACTCTAGTGATTGAGGTTGTATTCTGTTTATAAAAAGGAAAGAGAAGGGCTTTGGCCTTTCAGTACTTACTCTCCATTCTGAAATGCAACCACACCAACTTCATGCATAACAAAAGGATCTTCTGGGGCAATGCTTAGGGCTTGGCCAAAGAATCTTTCAGCCAATTTTGAGTTATTGGTCAATCCATATTCTAATCCAATATATAGCATTGGCAAATGACACCTAAAAATATGGAAAATTGTCACATATTCAATATAAAAATCTTTATAATTCAGTAGAAATTAATTTTTGACCTTAAATCCTGTCTGCAGATTAATTTCATAGCCAAACAGAGCATTTAGTTTTCTAAAACTTTATATACTTGTATTTAATGAATGTCAAATGAGCTTTTAGACTGATCAGCTTCCACTTGTCGAACCTAACAGAAAACTATCCTTTATTCTTCATTATTCAACAGTAAAATCCAGAAGTCCTGTGGAGCAGAAAAGCAGGGTATGCTGCCTGCTCTCCCCCACTGTGCTAATGGCACAGCCCCGGCCCGACTGCGCTCCTCCTTCTCCTTTACGGATTCAGCACCAGGTACCCTTCACGACGGTGCTGAAGTCCCACTTCCCTTTATCAACTGCTTCCGACTTTCTAACCGAAGTGGCTCTCCCTTGTGTGGATTCCCATTACATCAGTTCCACACCAAAGAGTTCTGAACAATGTCATTGCTATTCCGTTTTCCTATTTTCATGTCTCTCTGAGACAGTTTTAGGCACAGAGTAAGTACTGTGTAGACCTGATAACATGAAAGTAATTACAAGATAATTTTTCTTTAAAGATGAATCTAACAATGTCAATAAATACTGACTGGTTGGTGTGTGCTTTGGTTCTAATCTAGAATCATGACTCAAGATTCTATGTTCTATACAGAGGTCACGAAGAAAGCGTTTTTTTAAAAAAGATTTTATTTATTTTTATTTTTAGAGAGGGGAAGGGAGGGAGGAGAGAGAAAGAAACATCAATGTGTGGTTGCCTCTCATGTGGTCCCCACTGGGGACCTGGCCGGCAACCCAGGCATGTGCCCTGACTGGGAATTGAACCTGCGGAAAGTGTTTATTTTTTAATGTTTATTTACTGATTTGAGAGGGAGGGAGGGGGAGAGAAACATTGATTTGTTGCTCTACCCACCCATGCATTCACTGGTTGACTCTTTTTAAAAAAAATAGAGGGGATATTTTATTTTGTTCTGTTTTTAAGACTTTGTTGATTTATTTTTGGAGATAGAAGAAGGGAGGGAGAAAGAGAGGAAGAGAAACATTAATATGTGAGAGAAACACCAATCCACTGCCCCTCACACGCCCTCAATCAGGGATCTGGCCAGCAACACAGGCATGTGCCCTGACCGGGAATCAAACCAGCAACCTTTCGGTTTGCGAGACGACAACCAATCCACTGAGCCACACCGGTCAGGACCACTGGCTGACTCTTGTATGTGCCCTGACCCAGGACTGAACCCACAGCTTTGGCATATTGGACAACCCTCCAACCAGCTGAGCTATCCAGCCAGGGCCATGAAGAACTGCTCTGAAAGTATTTCCCCGGAAGAATTTCTGAAATGGCAGAGTAAAACCCGCTCCTCCATAAAAGCAATAAGAACATTACCAAAAATTATCAAAATAAACTTTTTCAGAACTTCAGAAGTTAACCAAGGATTAACAACAAAGTGAGGGGTGCTTATTCTAGAAAAACAGCAAAAACAGCAGAGTCCCAGCAAGAAGAACAGATTTAATGATGTTTTAACTTATCCCATTCCCATCTCCCATTTCCCAGCTCCACACTGGCCTGAAAAACCAGCAGCCCCAGATTTTAAGATGGCAGATGAATAAATGAAAGCTACACTAACCCCTTCCCAGAACCAAACTGGAATTACACGTAAATTAAAGAAAAGTCTTCCTGAATAACCAACTAAACACTAGCTGGAGAGAAGAGGCCTTCTAATCAAGAACAGACGGAAGAAATCACATCACCACAATAAGACTGGCAGGGGGAGTGGGGAGGAGGTGCAAGAAGACTGGCTGGGCTCCAACAGGCAGCAGCTGAATTCCCGGAGGGATATAATCAGGGTTCCCCCTGAGAAGTGTAGGGTATAAACCCCAAGCTGGCCTCCCCAGCCTACAGCACAAGAGCCAGAAAGGAACCCAGATCACACTCATCTGTGGAAAGCAGCAGGGTTTATTTCTGCCAGGCAGAGCCAACTGGAGAGTCAGAGAGCCTCTTAAAGGGCCAACACACAAAATTTCATTTGTAGCCACTTATCCTGGGCTCCAGCAGAGAGAGGGCAGAGTGGACTAGAGACGTTTGAGGAGAGTCTGGGGTTGGTGGCTCTGGGAAGGAACGGCCACCAGGATCCCTGGGCTGACTCATTCCCCACACTGCAGAAGGCCTCTTTCTCAGGCGGAGCACTCCTCTAGGAATGGTGTCAGCCTGAGGGGAAGCTATAGCCCCGCCCACGGGAATTACTCTGCCCTACCCTGTGGAGCTTAAGTCAAACCAATACTGAAACAAATGTTAAAGGGCTTGCTTTAAGAAGATGAAAAGGAGAAAGGAAACTGCCCCCCAAACCTAGGAAAACAGTCTAACAATAAAACGGCACTGCATAGGTATCTATCAATAATTGCCTTAAATGTAAATAACTTAAAAGCTTCAACCAAGAGACACAGGGTAGCTGAATGGATAAGAAAAAAAGACCCATGTATATGCTGTCTCCAAGAGACCCACCTCAGATCAAAAGGTACACAAAGACTAAAACTAGAGATGGAAAAAGATACTTTATGCAAATGAAAGGGAAAAAAAAGCTGGGGTGGCAATACTTACCTTTGACAAAATAGACTTTAAAACCAAGGCTATAATAAGAGACAAGGAGGACACTACATAATGACAAAGGGAACAACCCAACAAGAGTCTATAACCCTAGTGCACATGTATGCACGCAACACAGGTGCACCTAAATGTGTAAAGCAAATCTTGACGGACAAAAAGGGAGAAGTACAGTCACAGCAGGGGATGTTAACACCCACTGACTTCAATGGATAGATATTCCAGTCAGAAAATCAACAAGGAGACAGTGGACTTAAAAAACATGCTAGATCAAATGGATTTAATTGATATCTTCAGAGAATTTTACCCCAAACAGCAGACTATACATCGTTTTCAAGTGCACATGGATTCTTTTCCAAGTCTCAATAAATTTAAGAAGACTGAAATCATATGAAGTGTCTTCTCTGACCACAATGCTATGAAACTAAAAATCAATCACAAGAATAACAGTGATAAACACACAAAGTCATGGAAGCTAAATGACATGTTATTAAACCATGAACAGGTCAACAATGAGATCAAGGATGAAATCAAAAGATACCTTGATACAAATGAAAATGAGAACACAAGAATCCAAAATCTGTGGGACACAGGGAGAGCAATCCTAAGAGGGAAATTCATAGCATTACAGGACTATCTCAAAAAAAAAAAAAAAAACCCACAAGAAAAAACCTGGCCTGTGTGGCTCAGTGGATGGAGTGCCAGCCTGTGAACCAAAGGGTCTCTTGTTCGATTCCCATTCAGGGCACATGTCTGTGCTGCGGGCTAGGTCCCCAGTAGGGAGTGTGTGAGAGGCAACCACACATTGATGTTTCTCTCCCTAATCTTCTCCTCCCTTTCCCCCTCTCTAAAAAGAAATAAATAAAATCTTTAAAAAAACTGGTAAAAAAAAAAAAACAAGAAAAAGTTCAAATAAACAATCGTAATTTTATACTTAAAAGAACTTACAAATAAAGCCCAAAGTCATTATAATAAAGATCAGAGCAGAAATAAACAAAATCAAGTCTAAAAAAATACAAAAAAAAAAATCAATGAATCTAAGAGCCAGTTCTTTGAAAAGATAAACAAGATTGACAAACCTTTAACCAGACTCATTAAGAAAAAAGACAGGAGCCAAGTAAGTAAAATCAGAAATGAAAGTGGAGAAATAACAACTGACACCAAAGAAATATAAAGGATTGTAAGAAAATATTATGACCAACTATATGCCAACAAACTGGACAACCTGGTTGAAATGCATAAATTCCTAGAAATGTACAAGTATAATCTTCCAAAACTAAATCACAAAGAATCAGAGAATCTGAATAGCCAGATTACACCTAGTGAAACTGAAGCAGTAATCAATAACTCCCAACAAAAGCCCTGGACCAAATAGGTTCACAGGAAAATTTTACCAAATATTCTGAGAAGAACTAACACCTCTCCTCAAACTATTTCATAAAACTCAAGAGGAAGGAAGGTTCCCAAGCTCATTTTACGGGGCCAGCATTATTCTAATTCTAAAACCAGATAAAGACACTACAAAAAAAAAAGAAATTATAGGCCAATATCCCTGATGAACAGAGATGCTAAAATCCTCAACAAAATATTAGCAAACTGATACAGCAATACATCAGAAAGACCATACACTATGATATAGTGGGATTTATTCCAAAAATGCAAGGTTGGTACATTTGGACATCAATAAATGGGATACACCACATAAACAAAATGAAGGATAAAAACCACATGATCATATCAATAGATGCGGAAAAAGCATCTGATAAAATCCAGCACCCATTTATGACAAAAACTGTCAGTTTGGTGGGGACAGAGGGAACATACCTAAACATTAAAAAACCCATATATGACAAACCCAATGCCAGCATCATACTCCAGGGGCAAAAACTACAAGTGTTCATTCTCCTTAAGATCAGGAACAAGACAGGGATGTCCACTTTCACCTCTCTTATTCAACTTAATACTAGATGTCTTAGCCATGGCTCTCAGACAAGATATAAAGGCATCTAAATTGGAAACGAAGAAGTAAAACTGTCATTATTTGCAGATGATATGACACTGTACAAAAAGAGTCCTAAAGATTCCACCCAGGAACAACCAGAACTGATAAAGTAAATTCAGCAAAGTAGCAGGATACAAAATTAATATCCAGAAATCAGCTGCATTTTTATATGTCAGTAACAGACTAACAGAAAGGGAAATTAAGAAGACAATCCCATTCAAAACTTCAAAAAAAATAAAATACTCCTGGGCTGGTGTGGCTCAGTGGATTGGGCGCCAGTCTGTGAACCAAAGGGTCACTGGTTTGATTCCCAGTCTAGGGCACATGCCTGGGTTGCAGGCCAGGTCCCTGCAAGCACACACTGATGTTTCTTTCCCCCTCTTTCTCCCTCTCCTCCCCTCTCTAAAATAAATAAATAAGTAAACAAAATATTTAAAAATGAATAAATAAAATACCCAGGAATAAACTTATCCAAGGATGTAAAATACCTGTACTTGGAAAATTATAAGACACTGAAGAAAGACACTGAAGAAGATACAAATAAGTGGAAGCGCATACTTGGACCATGGATAAGAAGAATTAACATCATTAAATGTCCATGCTACCCAAAGCAATCTATACATTCAATGCAATTCCTATCAAGATTCCAATGAGGTATTTTACAGAACTAGAACAAAT
Source organism: Trachops cirrhosus (assembly GCA_028533065.1). NCBI lineage: Eukaryota > Metazoa > Chordata > Mammalia > Chiroptera > Phyllostomidae > Trachops > Trachops cirrhosus. The sequence goes on along the minus strand of CM052548.1, from coordinate 60,270,777 downwards.
ATTTCAAAAATTTATATGGACAAAAGGCCCCTCCCACCACTTAGCAGCACTAATCATGAGAAGAACACAGCTGGAGGAATTACACTACCTGATATCAAACTATAAGGCCATAGTAACCAAAACAGCCTGGGGTGGGCATAAAAACAGATTCACAGGTCAATGGAACAGAATAGAGAGCCCAGAAATAAACCCATAACTTTATAGTCAATTAATATTTGACAGAGGAACCAAGCACATACAATGGGCTAAAGATAATTTATTTAATAAATGGTGTTGGGAAAATTGGACAGATAAATATAGAAAAATGAAACCAGACCACCTTCTTACACCACACACAAGAATAAATTAAAAATGGATTAAAGACTTAAAAATTAGATCCTAAAGCATAAAAATTATAGAAGAAAACAGGCAGTAAAATCTCAGACACTGCTCATAGCAGTGTTTTATTAGATATATCTCCCCAAGCAAGGGAAACAAAAGAAAAAGTAGACAAATGGGACCACATCAAACTAAAAAGTTTCTGCACAGCAAAAGAAACCATCAATGAAATAATAAGACTACTACCCATGGAATGAGAGAACATACCCACAGATACATCTGATAAGGAGAGAATATCCAAAATTTATAAAGAACTTACAAAACTCAACACCAAAAAAACAAACAATCCAATTAAAAAATGGAAAAAGGACCTGAATAGACACTTCTCCAAAGAGGACATACAGATGGCCAATAGACATGTGAAAAGATAATCTAATCATCAGAGAAATGCAAATTAAATCCATAATGAGATATCACCTCACACCTGTCAGAATGGCTTTTATCAATAAATCAACAAACAAGTGCTGGTGGAGAAAGGGGAACCCTCTTGCACTCTGGGTGGGAATGCAGATTGGTGCAACCACTGTGGAAAGCAGTATGGAGACACCTCAAAAAATTAAAAATGGAAAAAAAATTAAAAATGGAAGTGCCTTTTGACCCAGTGATCACACTTCTAGGAATATATCCAAAGAAACCTAAAACACTAATTCTAAAGAACATAAGTGCCCCTATGTTCATTGCACTGTTATGTACAATCGCCAAGTTACAGTAGCAGCCCAGGTGCCTATCAGGAGGTGAGTGGATAAAACAACTATGGGACATTTACACAATTCAATACTACTTGGCTGTATAAAAGAAGAAATTTTACCCTTTGCAATAGATGGACCAGTGAAATAAGCCAGTCAGAGAAAGACAAACACCATATGACTTCACTCATGTGTGGAATCTAATGAATGGACCTAACAAGCAAAATCAAGACAGACTCACAGATAGAAGGATGACAGCTATTGAGGGGGAGGTTAGAGGGTGGAGGGATTGATCGAAAAGGAAAAGGGACTCGTGGACATGGACAACAGTGTGGTGATTGCGGGAGGTGCAGGGGTGTAAGGTAATGGGAAAAATACAGCTAAAAAGAAATTCAGCAGCCCAGCACCGCTGGAGATCCTGGAACACCCCACAGAGAACTGTCACTATTTGACCCATCTGGCAGCTCCCTGGAAAAGCCCCATTCATAGCTTCATTTTCTTTAACCTGACTCATTGCTCACTCAATGAGATAAGCTCTCTCCCCAGGGCATTGTTGGTAACAATCAGTGGTAACTATTTAATATTAACCCAAGGCAGCTGTACCAGTTGAGACAGACAAGGGGCTGGCTAAAAACGTAAAGGAAATCTGGGAATGAGATGTCTGTAGGGGAACATACAGAGATGTGTGTCTGATTTACAGCCAGTCAGTCAGAAGTACCAACGGCCTGGGATTTGTGATTGGCATCTAAAGTGGGGTGGGGCAGTCTGCACTGACGCCAGTCCGTCATTTGAGAAATCAATTGAATTCTAGGATCCAGCTGCTGTCTGGAGACTCAGAAGATTGACTATTGGTGTTGGAAAGCACCCTAGTTGGTATTAATCCAAACCAGACCATCTTAAAATGTTAATTATAATCTCCAAGATAACCACACACACATACACAAATCCTCAAACCCTCAAAAATATACTATAAGAAAAAAAACCCCAGGGAATTAAAAGGGTACATTAATTACAACACAACTAACACAAAGAAGGCAATAACGAGGAACAGAAGAACAAAAAAGACAAGACATAAAAAACAGAGCAAAATGGCAAACAAATGCAATCAGTAATTATATCATACATAAATGGATAAAACTCTATCAAGACAAGAAATTGGAAGGATAATAAAAGCACAATCCAAGTATATGTTACTTGCCAGAAACAAACTTCAGATTCAAAGACACAAGTTAAAAGTAAAAATATGGAAAAAGATAGACCAAACAGTGACAAAGGAGAGCTGATGGGACTATATTAACATCAAAATAGACTTAAAACAAAATTTGTTACTAGAGACAGTGGAGGACATTTTATGATAAAAAGCCCAATCCATTAAGAATCTAAAAAAGACCCAACACAAATGTAGCAAAAACTGCCAGAACTGGAGGGAAAAATAGACCATTTAGAAGTGATAGTTGAAGACTTCAGTACTCCAGTTGCGATGCTGGATCGAATGAGGAGGCAGACAACCGACGACGACGACGTGGAAACTGAAGACACAAACACCGTAACCCAGCCAGACCTGCGGGACAGCTACGGAGCCCGCACCCAAGGGCGGCAGGGTTCTCACCTGCACCCTGTCCGGTCAAGGGACAGGCCTCGATAAATTTAAAAGGACTGAAACCACACAAAGTATGTTCTCCAACCACAATGACATTAAATTAGAAATCCTAACAGGAGGAAATTTGGGAAATTCACAAATATGTGAAAATTAAATACCACACTCTTTATAACCAATGGCTAAAGAAGTCATAAAGGAAATTTTAATATAGTTACACAATTTCATTTACCCAAACACAGGGCAAATTAAGAGAATGCAAAGCTGTTCTGATAGGGAAGTAAAACTAGGACAGTAATGCTTATCTTGATAAGCTGATTTGAAAATTTAATTAGATAAAGTTTGTCTAGATTGGAAAACACTAAAAGTATTAATCAGGTCATTAGTTATCACTGGTGTTTATTCTTAGCTAGCAACTAACAACTCAGCAGACACTAGCATGTGCTGGTAAGAAACGACTCAGAGTAAATCCCTGAGATTTTTTTTTCTGACAACGTACAGATTGATAGGTTAGGAGTATATGCAGACACTGGAGCCCCACTTCAGCAAGGCCCTGGAAAAGGTCTCATACATTTGGTGGATAATATGGAGAAACCTGGACTAGGTATCAGGACCATTTAGGTAGATCAATAAATAGCAATTTTTTAAAGATTGTTTGTTTGTTTGTTTGTTTATGTTTAGAGAGGGGAAGGGAGGGAGAAAGAGAGGGAGAGAAACATCAATGTGTGGTTGCCTCTCATGCAACCCCTACTGGGGACCTGGCCCACAACCCAGGCATATGCCCTGACCGGGAATCAAACCAGCAACCCCTCGGTTCGCAGGTCAATGCTCAATCCATGAGCCACACCAGCCAAGGCCAATAAGTAACAATTTTAATCTGGAAGATTAATTCTAGTAATAAACTAGTATTATGGATTAAATTTATGTGTCCTTCCCAAAATTGCTATGTTAAGACCAAACCCCCCAATGTGATTACATTTGGAAAGCCTGTGAGGAAATAATAAAGGTTAAGTAAGATCATAATGCTGGGGCACTAATAAAAGTAAGAGACACCAAAGCTCTCTCCACTGTGTGCAGACACAGTGAGAAGGCAGCCAGCTAGATACAAGTCAGGAAGAGAGCTCTTACGAGCACCTTGCCCTTCTACTTCCCAGCCTCCAGAACTGTAAGAAAATACATTGCTGCTGTTTGAGTCACCCTAAGTCTTTTACACTGTTTTCATGGATGACTAGTTAGATTTAAAAGTCATGTATCAAATTAGAAAACTGCAGAACTGGGTGCCAAATGAGTCTGACAGTCTGGAAAGGAAGATCAAGCCTGACGAGATGAAATTCAATACAGATAAATATGTGACCCTACCCCTGAATACCACAGCAAACGAATTACGGTAGCTAACTTTCATAGAGTGCTTTCCACATGGCAGACACTGCTCCAAGTCTTTACCTGGTATTATCTCAATATCCCCTCACTGTAAGCCTAAGAGCAAGTATTGCTATCAGTCCTATTTTTCAAGAGGGTACATAATCTGCCAAGACCCCAGGCAGTCTGACTCCAGAGCAGGCCTCTGCACTATCGCACTCGCGTGACTGCTCCACAGGGGTGGAGGCAGCCCGCAGGAAAGGACGCTGCCAGGTGTGACTAAGGCGGAGTCCAAAGAGTCAGCAGAAATAACAGCAACACTCCAGTCCCCAAAGTAACATACTTATTTAGTGGTTCTAATCTCATGCAAAGTTTTATGTAATTTCACAACTATTGACAAAAGAAGCCCTCAAAATAAAATATACTTAATATTTTTATCAATCTAGAACACTGGCAAAATATAGTCTTGTACTACTGTATCAAATACCTTCGGACATAAAGAGCATATAAATAATTTTACTTATGAATTACTTTCATTCTTAGATGAGCATGTGAAGGAGAGATCCTCTTCACTTGTTCTCTGAGCCTAACTTCCCAGTTGCCTTTCGTGTTGGTTAAGACAAACTGCTGGGCAAAGATCACTACACCAGCTTCTTTCTCCCTAACTTCCCTAGTTATTTTCTAACCATAAACTAGTAAAACGACATACAAGGTATTTTTCTTTAGTTTACCAGGCAAACGACAGTGCTAGAAAGAACAGAAATTTCACTGTTAGTAAAAAACCCCAGCGTGGAGCCGAGCCCGATTGCTCCGCCATACCCCTTCATCAGCTGCGCTGCTGTGAAGTAGGCGGCCATCGCTTGGTCGTGCTCACTCTCCACCGCAAACGAGTGCCCGTACGCGATCCACGCAGGCCCGTAGGTCTTCTCAAGCGTTGTAGCTTTACTAAAACGAGACATTTCATTCAATTAATATACGTCATCTTAAAGTGTTAATTTTATGTAAGCTGATGGTTTCAAACACATTAAAATTAAATAAACGAGCTGTCAATACATTAAACACTAATGTAACATCTGTGTTAATTCATTTGAAATAAAAAGAATATTTAATGGTACAAGCAAAAGGTTAAGAAATTTTAGGAGAGCTTCACAACTTTTTAGGTACTATAGTTGAACCCATTAGCATTCTGTATAGAATTAACAAATTTTACTTAATCCAGGAGCGGCACTTTACAGCTTAGTAGGTAAATGGTGGGAGCTGCAACCATTCAGGGCCTGTTTTATGCCAGGCACCAAGTTAGATGACTTATGTGCATCATCTAATCCTTACTATTTATGTTTTAAAGATAAGTATACTGAGGCTGGAAAGACTGAATCCTACAAAAGGTGGCAGGAGATTCCCGCTGGTCCCATGAACTGGGCTACACAGGCTGAAACTGCCAGTCTTCAATTGGTGGCCCACTGGTGACCCACAACAGGAAATAAAGTGAACACCACAAAACATGGAAAATGTAAAGGGTGAGATGCAGACTTCCCAGAATTTTACTTTCTAAGTTTTCTTTCACCCAAACGCTCCCTGTTTCACATGGAGGCCATCAGTGGATAAGCATGCCAACTCACAGAAGCATGGCTCAGAAACAATTCCAGCACACAGCATCTGCCCACCCCGGGAAAAGCACCAGCGAGGTTCTGTGAAATGCTTAACGCAGCTAACCAGAGACTCTCCCTGTTTCCTTCCCAGGACAGGATCCTTTTGTGTCATCTTATCAATTTTCCTAACAATCCTGGGATACAAATATTATGTAACTCCCACTTTTAGAAAAAATTATAGAGAAATTAACTTTCCCAAGAGATTATGGCTAGTAAAAGCAAGCAGTAGAACCTGGATTAGAATTCAAGTCTGTGTTCAAAGTTTACGCACTTCCCCTTAGATCCCTTTTCTATTTTGTTCATGTGGAGTAAATCACAAGTATCGTTATATTTTAAGTCTTTAGTAATTAATTTTTCACATATAGACATTTTCCCGTACTTGCATAATTGAATAATACTGGTTAAGCAGCTTGATCGGGCTACAATGAATTCTTTGAACTGAAACCATACCAGGTCCTTGTATAAGTCAGTTCACTCTGCCAAGAATTCTGTTTTACAGTCACATTTAATGACACTAATCTCATATGTCTGCTTCTTAGCAAAAGAAGTCCTAAAAGTAAATGGTTAACAGCATCTCTGTAAATAAAAGACAGAACCTTTCAAACTACTTTATATTCTCTATTATTTCATATTTCTCATTTACAAATAAAAACTTAAACAGAACTTCCTTGAGAACAGGGTCTACACCACTGATTACTTTTCTCTCCCTCATGACATCTTATAAAGAGCAAGGTGGGTAACTGATGCAACTGAATTGAATCTGCCGAATAAAACATTTGTTCTTTTACACTTCTTTTTAAAAAGTTACTATTTATTGCATTAAAGCAGATGAGCAAGAAATCGCTACCAGTTCACTAGAGAGTGAGGAAGACAATAAATTCATACCTGAGATATCTTCTGGCATGTTCATTCTTATGGCCAACCATGAGATAATAGCATCCCACTGCAAACCAAGACACCTACAAAGTTCAAAATTTACCATGACCAAAGACCTGAACTTTGAGCTAGAAATACCTAACAAATTAGATTAGAGGATAGACTAGGTGTTCCATCCTACATTCTAGTTCAAGTTAAAACGTTCTCTGAGACAGGCTGTCTAGTAAGGGTCCTAGATGAAAAGAAAACCAAATCTCCACAGCATTTCCTCAAGATGCCTTCAATCACTTCCCTACAGCACTGAATGCAAGACAAGGCTCCTGAACACATCCTATTTCAAATGCAGCCTAAGCCCTGGCCTCCCACCTGCACTGTGAGTCTTCCCTGGCTTGACCCTGATTCTACCAGGTTCTACGTCACTAGATAACATCTCTTGCACATTTCACCTCTTTATAATCATTTTCATACTGGTCTAGGGTGCAGATTCTCGCCTGAGACTCAGACCCTGATTCCTGACTTTTGTCCTTTTTAAGGACACAGTTCCTGATTTCATTTTCAATTTCTAGGTCTTAGTTCTGATCCATGGAAGTCTGGAAGAATCAGTGCACAATCCAATAAATTACCTTATATATGTAAGGTGAGAAAGCTACCAAGCAATTGTTAGCATTACTTATGAGAGGTGGGAATGCGACTTTGACTTTAAATATTTTATTTTTCTGTATGTTAAGTATTTTTAATGATAAGCATATACAATTTCTATAATCAGAAAAAGATGAAGATTTTTAAGTTATGTTTCAAGTACACTAAAAATACCTTCATGAACTGAGAAAGTTAATGCTGCTTCTAATTATCATAAGCACTAGGAGATTCTGCTCCAACACCCTAAAATAAAACATATTTGCTTAATCTTAAATATAAGCTACTGTCTAAATACTAATAAAGCATTTTCTTTAAGTTCAAGTAAGGAAAAAACACTGTAAGAAAAAAAGTTTATATGTACTTACAGGGTTGCTAGGGTATAAATCCACCAATTTATGAGAAAGATAGAAAAGCTCTACATTAGAAAAAAAAGAATAAAATTATTCACATCAAATGAACTTTAAGGTTATCACTTTCCCCCTGTTATAACTCTTCACAATCATATAAATTGTGTCCTCACAGCAATGACTGCATTCTTTCCTTTCTTTCTAGACACAAAATTCACTTACCTGATGAAATACAGAAACTCCAGGGGGCGGATACTATGGCTGTAATATTCAAGTCCCCCCCAACCAATTCCTCAGTCAGTGCGCATTCTGTAGGTGGGTGCTGAGCATTTGCTGAGTGACTGGAGACAAAGCACTTCATGCTCCTTAAGAGATTATTTCAAAGCACCTCACCTATCTTGAAAACTCCTGTCTCGTACTCCAGGGGCCTATATGGACCATCGTAATCACCCACAACCAATGTGGCCGACCACGCTCTCAAATTTATCAAAGCAGCCAGATGATTTCCTCTTAAGCAATGTGTGAGTCCTGGGCATGTGACGATGATGGGTCCTATGTGCAGGCTTGAGTCCACTAGACCGGGGCAGCTGGGGAGTCTGAATCTCCTACAAGCTGCCTGGAGATGTGATGCTATTGGTCACGGGCCACCCTTGGGCCAGCGGAGATTTGCAGTTGGGGTAGTGGCAGACTTTTCTTCCATTTGACAGAACTCATTATACAGTTTAAAAGATTTAAGGGCAAATACAGTCCAAACACAACTAAATGTTTCTAAAACGTTAAAGTATAGAAAACATGAGCAAAAAAAGTCTATCCCTTTCCAATTTCTAAAAAGTTACTGATTCTTGTCATATCAGTTTGCTTAAGGATTTTATAGAAAGAGAGAAAAAAGGCCAAACTGCCGTCCAACTCTTAGACCACAAATTACATTCGAGACAAGGAAGCAGTGATGAAGAAATACAGTGTGTGGCTGAGATAACGGAATAGACCATTGGTCTCTCTGATAAGCACTTCTTCCTCCAGTTGTTACTTTCATTGTAGAACTTCATTACGTTGTTACCTACAATCTCAATTATCCAGGACTTGTGAGACAAAATTTCAAGAGTTAACAGAAAAATCCTTACCGTTTGCTTTATTCAGCTCCACAAGTGTCCCTATGTGTACAGGTAAGCAATTTGCATGGAAAGGATCTTTTTCCATTACTCTGAAAGTGAAAGCAACACATTACTACTCCAGAGTCAGCACATACCGGCGCTCACTACAATGAGCCACGTTTAAGTAGTCATTACAGCACTGTGTACCACATTGCTGGTTACAGTGCTGGTTTGACTCTCCCAACACCATTACCTTCAGGTTGGTTCAGTCAAGGCCATGATTAAGTTACAAATAAAAGGAATATTCTGGTTTATTTAGAAGGCATAAAAATAAACATTGTGGGGGTAGGAGGGTATATGGGGGATAAATGATAATGGAAAAAAATACAATAAAAACTTTTTAAAAATCTCATTCATTTACTTTAAATCAATAGAACTGTAACATAAAATTAGTCCAATTATTTAGAAGAATCAAAAAACAATGTGAAATATAAAACAGATCACAAATATTTATCAATTAAAATTTTTCTGAATTCAAGGATTTAAGCAACCCTAAAAATCCATTAAAAATAGTATATGTAATTCAGCTAAAGGACAAGTTTGAGCTATGTACATTGGAAATTTGGTGTTGGGCAAGATGGCTTGGCTAGTCAGTGACTAAGCATCATTATCTACAGGATTCTACTAGCTTCTAACAAAGAAGGGGTTTTATAAAACTATGTGTCATGATAGTATTTTCTTTTTTGTTTTTGTTTGGCTCAAGATTTTTAATTTACTTTTATTTTTTAACCATTTTTAAATTAAATACTTTTGAATTTTATTGTTGTTCAAGTAGAGTTTTCTGCCTACCCCCACCCCTCCTCCAGAATGGCACTTTCAAACTTGCAAATTATCAAAGACTGAAATGAGACATGTATACTCCCAAGTTGAGGAAAGCCCTACAGATGTATATAAACCTGTGTCTCTAAATGCTCTTTTAAAACAGCGCCCCCTTTGTTACTCTGCAAAGTAGTAAAGGCAACTTAAATTATCATCCATTTCTAGATCACTCAGAAAGCATGTCCCATGCATTTCGTAGGTAAAATGGACTGAACTCTTATGTTCCTACATAAACATGAGCAGATATACTTACACAGAAGTAAGCTTGTAGCACATTTTGAAATCACAGTTATAATAATGTCTTTCAGCTAAAGATACAACCACATCCAGATTCTCTTGTAAACCATCTACAGACTCGGGGATGACCGTTTCACTTGGTTTATTATACTGAAATAGAGGAAAGTAAACATAAACTCGGTGAGCTACACCAAATCAAAAGGCAGGCTCCATTTGACCCACGTGGTTAAAGAATTTACATAAGGACATTGTGTGAGCCTCTGGAAACATTTTTAACCTCAAGACTCATCAGTATTCCTCTCAATGAACTTAATTCTCCTCTCAATTTTATCACAGAACTCCACAGTAGGATGTATTTTACAAAGTAGAAGTTCAGGACATGTAAGACAAAGATCCTCATTTTCATGCAATATCATTCAATTCATCGCATAGTTCAGTATTTTAGTATAAGTAGTCCCTGGGAGGAAGGCAGATATTTTTGGAAGCTTTTTAAGGAGTCATATATATTTTTTCTTTTCTAAATTTGTACTTATTGGTTTTAGAGAGAGGAAGGGAGAAGATAGAGAGAGAAACATCAATTTGTTGCCCCACTCATTTTATGCATTCACTGGTTGCTTCTTCTATGTGCCCTGACCGGGGATCAAACCTGCAACTTGGGCACATCGGGACAACGCTCCAACCAACTGAGCTGCCCAGCCAGGGCTGCATCATAGATCTTAAATAATATAAATCTACTCTTGCAAAAGTGCTAAATTAATAAAAATTAATCTCTAAAAATTTAACTAGTAAAAGAATAGAGGCCAAATTGAGTGAAACAAGATACTTACATAATGGAAATACTGTGTTTTATTTACCTTTTTTAATTTGTTCTCAAATAGAAAACGTAGCAATTCTTGTTCTTCAGTACAAAGCTTGCTAAGAGGTAGTGATTCAAGAAGTTCTTTTTCTTAAAAACATTGAGAAAAAAAAGAATGTCCTCACAATACTGATGGGAGGAAAAAACGTTAGCAATGAAAAACATTCTTCTATAGCCCTTGGTCTAAGTAAATCAAACCCAAAGGAGAAAATACAAGATCAAAATGCACCAGAGCAAGGGAAGACAGTACTTCTAGGCCCGGCGATGAGAACTCCCTGCAGGGCCCTGCCACGAAGCCTCCCAGGTGACTCTGGCCGATGACCCACCACACTGACAGCCCACCAAGCCAGCTTCCCACCCTCAGCACTCCAGCACTTTGTGAGAGTAATCCTCTGCTGTGTCAGCTATCCTGTGCACCGCAAGTATTTAGCAGGATCTCTGGCCTCTACCTACTAGCAATCAGTAGCAACCTTCAACCCTCCCACTCTGTCCCCGCCGATTAAAAATGTCTACAGGTACTGCTCAACGTCTCCTGGGAGGCAAAATGACCCTGAGAATGACTGCTAGGCTAAAATATGTTGGAATCCCATTAAGTTAACATCTCCATTTTCGGTTTCTCTTGTTTATCCACCTCACATTGCTGCTGATGCCCTAGGTCAATGGTTCTCAGCTGTTTTTTGTACCTTAGGATCATCTGGGAGCTTTAAACCACGCCAGAGTCTCCCCACCGGAGATTCTGATTCAACCGGTCTGGAGTTGGGACCTGCACACTGATGTTTTTAAAGTTCCTTGGGAATTTAACTTGTCAGGTAAAGAACCACGTAATCGGATATTCAAATCTTGGTTTACATGACCTCAAATCACTTCTCAAAAACATGGCCCCATCACATCACAATCCCTAAAGATTCTTCCTGCAACAGGTGCTGCACAATACTGTATTCTGTAATGTGTTTCATATTTGAAGGTATTAAGGAAGTTAATAGATCTAGGAAGTCTAAATCTGTACAGAGCCTACTCTTGATTCTACAGATTTCAGAGGGAAAAAATAAAAATAAAAAAAAAAGAATATCAATTGTGCTAAATATAAAAACACCTGAGTTTCCAAACCTTCTTGGGCTGTCAACATGTGGTGTGATGTTAAAAGATCGAATGCTTCGAAACAGTAGACATCGAGCTTCAAAGCTTCTTTGTAGCTATAGGTAGCTAGGGTTCGGTTATCTAGAGCATCATAGATTTTCCCTCGTAAAAGACAAATAGAACTCTTTATCTGTTGGAAAAATATGATCAGTCACATACTAAGTCAATACATTTAAACTTAATTTATCAAAAATTTTATACAATCTGAAGGCTGAGACTTTTTACATCTAAAAGGATTTTTCTACCCCACTGTCAGACACAATATAAATGGAAACACGAGGGCAAATAAAGCTCCTCTAACCTGTCTTTGCTAGGCCCTCCTCACTTCCACAAATCCCTGTCATGTACACGTCGCTGCTACTTTCTTCATTGCTTGTTGTGTCTCAACAGGGTAATGATTCAGGGACACCAACAGCACAAATACAGTACATCAAACTATAGTACAATTTGATGGGTGGATCTCAACGAAAAGATTTGGCAGCAATGTAGCCCAGTGGTTAGGAGCATGACTTTCTGGAACTGGACAGGCCTGAGTACAAATCCCAGTTCCCACACATACTAGTGACCTTGGACAAGTGATATAACCTCTCTTGGCCTCAGTTTCCTTTTCTCACCTAACTTACAGGGCTCTGTGAGGAGCAGAGGTAATACTCTCTGTAGAGCTAGGACATGGTAAGGTGCTATTCCCTCACTATTATCGTTAACAAGAGAAAGCAGAAATCTGATTGATGCTCCAAAATCTGAACCTCAAGAAACACAAAACTGAGCATACTGACAATCCTGAAAGGGGAAGCTAAAACTGGTAAAGGGATGAAGAAGATTCGTCATAAAACCGAATCTTAAAAACTACTGGAGGATCTTACAAGAGAACTATAGACCTATGCAGTATCCGATGAGTTTTTTTTTAAGTAATTTTATAAAATAAATAACAATAGATTACAAGTAAATCATGTATTTCTTAGCAGATAAATAAATGGATAAGAAGTCCAAAATAATACCAAGCTGTCATAAAGGCATTTCTTGGCAGAAAGATGTACACTTTCTAGAACATAAACAAACAGTCCAAAAACAAAAGGTAAGAGAAAAAGAAAACACCTAAAAATGTATAGTGTTCCTACTTTTGTGGGCTGAAAAGTAACCAAGTTTCTTAATGTCATAAAAAATTACTGGAAAAATGGGAGACTTGATGGGCAACAGCCAAACAGCCCAAGGGTTCTCTCTGAAGTACAGTGACACCGAGGCCCTAAAACTGACTGTGGCGAGGGCCGCACCGCTCTGTGGAAACACCAACAGCCAAGCCACTGCACGCTTTAAGTGAATGAGCTGCATGACATGTGGATTATTTCTCAAGAAAGCTGTTAAAAAGAACAAAAAAGAAGAGCAACAGTCCAGATTAGTAATCTGCCTGCAGATGTCACTTATTATATAATCTCTGCCAGCAAGGAATTTGCAATTTCATGCACATAAAAAGTATGCAAACTGAAACATACAAACTATCAGAAGTGGAAATGCCAAACCACTCCTCTATAAAGAAACAATCTAAGGTAATCAAAGTTTCTGGGGGTAGATATAAACACTGTTGAATCACAGTAAGGATAAAAATTATTCCACCTGTGAGGAATAGTTTAAGGCATCAAATACGAGAAGGAAAATCTCAAGTCAGCCTAATTCAGATTCAAGAATTTGAGAACATAATTACAGCTTCCAACTGATAGCTCAGAAATGTCTCAGAATCTTTATGGTTTTGGTTTGCAACTTAAGTAAGGTGGCAACCAAACTATTTTAACGTGGTTATACTCAAATAGAAGGAAATGATTTGTGCTCGCCATGCTGTGTGGGTAATTCTTACTAATGGTACTGAAGCATGCTTATTACAGTATTACTTACTGAGGACTGTGACACTTCCCAGTCATTGGAGGGGTCTTTCAAGCCACTTTCATCCTTTGAGTACTTCTCAAATAATCGTTTGTTGATTGGCTCCTCCATATCAAGAATATCGAGAGCCTGCTGATGCTCTTTTGCAGCATACTATGTGGAAAACAGAAATACTGTTCATCAGCCATGACTTCTGACACTAGATACAGAGACAAATACTGCAGATTTTAAGAGGGTAATGAATATTATGCCCATTCACTACTTAAATTTAAAGTGTCCAAAGCAGAATTTTCTTCATGCATGTAATTGGAGAATCAATATTTTATAGCAAACAATATTCAAAAAAAGAATTTTTCCTCGCAAAATATGAATCTGCCAAACTCCATTGTTAGAATTCTCATACATAGGTGAAGTGTATGTAACACACATATAATTAAACTTTTATCAAATAAAAAGGAAACTGAGTGCACACTTACATGGCATCTAGCTGCAAGGTAGCGGCATGACTCATACAACTAGGAAAGAAATTAATCTATTAGAATAGTGGTCAAGATAATATACATCTTCACTCTAAAAAGAAAACTGTGAGGGTGAAATAAAGAAAGCTATTGTCATCATTTCTCCTTTTACTCTTGCAGAGAAAACAAGCCAGACCCACAGTCATCTTTAGACCCACACTAGCTTTATTAGGCACCGAGGATTCAACAAGGAGTAAGGACCTGCTCTCGAAGAGGTTAAAGCAGGGGAGACACAAACACACAGCACACGGTTTCTTTCACAACTATGAAAGAAGGACATGAAGAGCAGTACTAGCCACTTGAAGAAGAAAACATCTGCAGGGGAGAGGGTAAATGAGAGTTGGTCAGCACTCCAGGATTAGCATTCAGCATTATTATTCCTGAATAACTGCCTCAAGCCTAAAGAAATACAAGTAGCCAGTGTCACTGGAGTACTTGTTACATGTACCAACAATGGTGGGAGGTTGGAAGTAGACTGGCGAGAAATCATAAAGGACCCTGGGAGTTTATTAATGCTAATGTGTCTGATTTTATCCTGTAGGAAATGGGAGATCACTGGGAGGTACTGTGAGTGACGCAATCAGATCTGTGTTTTAGGAAGACCATCCCTATGGTAGTTCAAAAGATAAATTGGAGACAGGGAAGGTGGAAAGTGAGAAGTGGGAAAGATGTTACTGGAGAAGAGAGACAAAAACAACAAAACAAATTAAACGCCTGACATATCTGAATGATTATGAGAAAGGACTATCCACAATTTCAGAGCTATTTATAGAGAACAAAATTTTCAAAACTTGGTGACTAGAGGTGGAGGACAAGGTGACTGAGATTAGGACTAGAAAACTTAGGCCCTGGCTGGTGTGGCTCAGTTGATTGAGCACCAGCCTTCGAACCAAAGGGTCGCTGGTTGGCTTTCCAGTCGGGGCACATGCCTGGGTTGTGGGCCAGGTCCCCAGTAGGAGGCGTGCAAGAGGCTACCATACACTGATGTTTCTCTCCCTTTATTTCTCTCTCCCTTCCCCTCTCTCTAAAAAATAAATAAGTAAATAAATTTTTTTAAAAAAGGAAACTTGAGTCCTTTTAAATAATTTTGACACAAAACATAAACCTACAATACTAATCTAATGAGTTTTTAAAAAACTTTGAAAAACTTTAAAGTTCATACAATCACTTACTTTGTCCAGTTTTCGTGACCGAAGCGCATGAGCTGCTCTATGATACTGTGCTGTCAGGTAAAGACACTGAGCCAACCAATAAATGTCCTGGGGTTCCTCTAGGGGGAAAAATTACATCAACGGTCAGAGGTCAAGGTAAGATAGAAAAAATTTTAAAGATAGAGAAATCAGGAAAAAGAATTAGAATCTGTCACTTACCATGAGAGAGTGAAGCTACTTTATCTGCCCAAAACAGAGCACTTTGATATTGTTGCTGTATTAAAAAAAAAGTGATTGCTGTTATTTCAACTTTTAAACAGATACCTAATATAATTAGAATGCTGTAATAGGTTGACATCTCAGTACAATAATTTTTTACATGTAGTAGGGGTTCTATCAATCAAATCTTTATCTTATATCTCAGCTGGTGAGTTTTAATTGAAGGGTATGATTTAAAAAAAACGACTGTAAGATCATTGACATATATAGTTGAAAAATGTCGTTAAAAAATAAACATACAGTGCATAATGTATCAGCAGGTAGTGTCGTAAAAACAGAGATACAGATCAATGGAAACAGAATACAGAACCCAGAAATAAATACTCACTTATATGATCAATTAACCTATGACAAAGGAGGCAAGGATACAATAAATGGTACTGGGAAAAATGAACAGATACATGCAAAACACTGAAATTGTACCATATACAAAAATAAACTCAAAATGGATTGAAGCCTTAAATGTAAGACCTAAAACCATAAAATTCCTAGAAGAAAACATAGTCGGTAAACTCTTTGACATCACTCTTAGCAATATCTTTCTGCATATGTCTTGGGCAAGGGCAACAAAAGGAAAAATAAACAAAATAGGACTGCATCAAAATAAAGTTTTTGCAAAGTGAAGGAAACCAACAAAACAAAAAGATGACCTACTGAATGGGAGAAGATATTCACAAATGTTATTGTATTGGCCAAAAACATTGTTTTTTTTTTCTTCCGTAATATGGTTCTAGTAGTGTTTAACTGTCTAACTTCATTCGAAACAATTCTGTTAAGATTGTATTGTGACAGCTGTCATAGCAATGTGCATTTTTTAAAAAGATTTTACTTATTTATTTTAGAGAGGGGAAGGGAGAGAAAAAGAGAGGGAAAGAAACATCAATATGTTGTTGCCTCTCGTGCACCCGCTACTGGGGACCTGGCCTGCAACCCAGGCACGTGCCCTGACTGGGAATCAAACCAGCAACCCTTTGGTTTGCAGGCCGGCACTCAATCCACTGAGCCACACTAGCCAGGGCTCAATGTGCATTTTTAAAAAACTTATCAAAAGTGGTGCACTTTTGTGTAGCCATTTTAATATTGAAGGTGGAAGAAAATAAGTGAAATTTCAGCACATTATGCTTTATCATTTCAAGAAAGGGAAAAACACAAGGGAAAGACACAAAAAAAGATTTGTGCAGTGTACGGAAGCGCTGTGACTGATCGAATGTGTCAGAAGTGGTTTACAAAGTTTCGTGCTGGAGATTTCTTGCTGGATGATGTTCCATAGTGGGGTAGACCAGCTGAGATCAACAGTGATCAAATCAAGACATTAACTGAGAACAATCAACATTATACCTACCACACGGGAGATAGCAGACATACTCAAAATATCCAAATCAATAAAGTTATTGATGAAAAGGAAAAATGTGTCTTACTTTGCGGAAAAAAATGGACTTTTTGGCCAACATGATACATCTGATAAGGGGTTAATATCCAAAATAATCTACGGAACTCATACAACTTAACACCAAAAACATAAAGAACCCAATTAAAAAAATGGGCAGAGGACTTAAACAGACACTGCTCCAAAGATGTCATACAGATACCCAAAACACATATGAAAAGATGCTCAACATCACTAATCATTAGGGAAATGCAAATTAAAATCAAAATGAGATTATGAGCCCCACACCTGTCAGAATGCCTATCTTCAATAAATCAACAAAGAAGTGCCAGTGAGGATGTGGAGAAGTGGGAACCCTCATACACTGCTGGTAGGATTGCAAACTGGTGCAGGCACTATGAAAAACTATGGAGTTTCCTCAAAAAGTTAAAAATATATGACCCGGCAATTTCACTTCTGGGCCTTTATCCAAAGAAAACCCAAAACACTAATTCAAAAAGATACATGCACCCCTATGGTCATTTTAGGATTACTTACAATAGCCAAAATAGGGAAGCAACCTCGTGTCCATCAATAGATGCATGTACAAAGATATGGGGGAAGGGCATAAATCACTCACCAATAAAAAAGAATGAAATCTTGCCATTTGTAACATGTATGGACCCAGAGGTATGATGCTAAGTGAAATAAGTCAGAGACAGACAAATATCGTATGCTTTTACTTACAAATGGAATCTAAAAAAATGAACAAACAAAACAGAAAGAGACCCATAGATACAGAGAAGCTGACAGGTGTCAACAGAGTAAGGGGATAGGAAAAAAGTTTTGAAAACAGAAAAAAAAATGTATCTGCAGGTACCTAAAACAGTAGATAATTTAAATTATTACTTTGCAATACCTAGTTATTACTAATGGTTCTCAATTTTTCTACAATCTTTGCCTCAGTCCTCCTGGATGCAAACTAGGAACTCATTCTTCAATCTGGGAGGAGGAATGCTTGAGACCTGTTACAGATCGGCTCAATGCAGTAAGTGCCCCAAGGGTGGAAACCAGGCCTGTCTCATTCCTCACAGCATCCCTAGTGCCACAGGAAAAGTGCTCAGGAAGCATTTGTGCAAATGGCTTATGGTAAGCCAAAATACAGCCCACCAAAGTACTGGAAACATTTGGTAGCATCATTTCATAACCAATTCCAAAAATCTCACATTTGACATGCTTTTCTCTCCCCTCCTTGGTTCCCAATTTATTGGGAGAGCATACATTTTACTAAAGCTTAAGTGACATCAGCCCTGACCAGCGTCGGTTGAGCGTGGTCCCGCAAAGCTAAGGGTCACAAGTTTGATTCCCATCAGGGCACATGCGTGAGTTTCTGCCGGACCCCAGACTGGGTGCATGTGATAGGCAACAGATTGATGTTTCTCTCCCTTTCTCCCTCCTTTCCCCTCTCTCTAAAAATAAAATAAAATCTTAAAAAAATTTAAGTGACATCGTAGATTAAACTGATGCTGCTGACTTTGGAGACAGTTCTTTCCTTACACACTGTTTGCTATTCATTGAAGGGCAGTGCAGGGAACACCGATGTAGTTTAAAGTACTGATGTGAGACAAGTTTGTTTCTTCACTCAAATTTGGCTAAATGAGAATTACAACTCGAAAATTTTCTATTAGCTAGCTAAATTTAAAGGTCACCCTGCAACTTTCCTCCTAAAATAATTCTTTAGCTTCCACTTAACAGTAAGTCTGTACTGAGCACCTACTGTTGGCCCAAGAGTTAGGTCAGCTGCAGAGCGGGACCTTAAGCACCTGTAAGGCTCACACTGCGTTTAGGTGGCTTCGGTGTTACTTTACTCATCCTCCCAGCAGAGAGGACTGGGGGACTGGATCCCGCCCTTCGGGTGTTTTACCCTAGAAGCCCAGGCCGGGCCAGGCCATGCACCACCAAACCCCCGAACTCAGTTATTCCTGCGGACAAGCTCAGGGAGGGCTCTCCTCGCGAGTCCTGGGGCCCGCGCTCTCGGAGGCGGGCTGCCCACCTGGTCTAGGTACTGCCGGACGCGCTTCCTCAACCGCTCCAGGTTCATGGCCAAGCGGCCGGGAGTCCGGCCGAGCGTCCTCCGCCGTCGAGACGTGTACACTCCCTCCAGCTGCCCGCGGAACAGACCCTGACACTGAAACCGCGTTGCGAACTCCTGGAGCCCAGTAGAACTGCCTGTGCCGCGCTGCAGCCGCCGGTCTCCTTCCGCTCCGAGCCGGGCCTCACCCCGGAAGTCCTCCACAAACTTGTCCCCCTCCGGCACCGGAAACGGGTGTCGCGCTACTGGTTCCGAGGTTCTCTCTGTGTTCTTCGGTGGCCGGGATGAGGCGGATGGATGGCTGGACCCCTGTTCTCATAGACTCGAGTTCTCTAGTGTGCGCAGCCCATTTACGTGTCCTTGCATCGTTCACTCATTCACTCGTTCTCGGCGGGGCTCGGGAACCCCGGGTCTGGCGCTGGTTCCAGTTCAGCCCCATTTACCTAGTTTTGGGTGAGTTCTTTGATTCCGAATGTCCCTCGTTTTTTCCCATTATTGTGAAAGTAACAATACCCCTCTCAGAGGCTGGTTGTGCGGGTTAAATGAGCACATACTTCAAGTCTTGGAACGGGATGTATAAACTTTTACCATTATAATCATATCCAAGTGTCTCAAGTTGTCTTTTTGCCAGCAAACCCAAAAGGCTGGCTCCTCAACTTCAGTAAAGAATGCTGATCACAAATACGTTAACAAAACAAAGCAAAACTGACCTAGTAAAACTTTTAATCTATGCCATGGAATATTACTCAGTAATAAAGTTGAATTACGTGTTGACACAGGCTGCAGTATGCAAGATGCTTAGTGAAAAAAGCCAGTCACAAATGACCACATACTGCATGACTCTGTTGACAAAGGCTCTCATCCACCAAACCCTACTCAGGCTCCCTTATCAGGAAAAGAGCTGAACTCTTTTGTCAACTAGGCCTCACTTTTGGACTTCACGTTCCTCTATGTTGTCCAATTTTAGAAGAATTCTGTCAAGTTAGCCAGAGTCCGTCTCTCATATATGATCAAATTCCTCATCCCCAATTATCCCCCAGGTGATGTCTGATCACCCTGGCCTGCCAGACAGAATCTGAGGGCAAATACAGGGGGAGAATGTGAGAAGAGGAAAGTAAATAGAATTTCTGCTATCAGTCAAACACACCTGAGTTTGTGAACGTGTGGCAGAGTTCTAATTTTGTTTTCTAATCTCCAATCACTACCTACAATGGGTCTCACAAGGCTCACGTAAAGGTGTTGGCAGGGCTGCTTTCCTTCTAAAGGTTCTAGAGGAGAACACAATTCCTTGCCTTTCCCAGCTTCTAGAGGCTGCCAGCATTCCTTGGCTCGTGGCTTCTTCCTCCACCTTCAATGCCAGCAGAGTAGCATCGTTAAATCTCTCTCTGACTCTGACTCTCCCTCCTGCCTCTCTCTTACACTTACAAGGGCCTTGTGATTACATTGCACCCACCCAAGTAACCCAGGATGATTGACTCATTTAAAATCTTTTCTACCATCTGATCCTGAAACATTTTTGTACATAGCTTTTGGGATCTGATAATAGGACTTTTTATGGCTCTTAGATTCACGTACTCCTTATTACCACCTGCATAGTTCTGATTAGGAATTAGATGGGGGAACCAAGACTCTAGGATTTTACATGTGGTCAAAAAAATTTTTTTAAATCCTGACTTTATTTTTCTAAAAAGGTCTTATCTCTATATACCCTCTCTAAAACTATATACCTCCCATCCCCTGGCAAGTGTGGCTCAGTTGGTTGGAGCATCTTCAGGTAACCAAGGGTTGCAGGTTCAATTCCCAGTTGGGGCACATATGTAGATCATGGGTTAGATCCCCAGTCCAGAACACGTGTGGGAGACAACCAATCAATATTTCTCTCTCACATTAATGTTTCTATACCTTTCTCTCTCTAAAAGCAGTGGATATCCTTGGATGAGGATAAAAAATAATAAGAAGGTGGAAGAGGGTATAATGGGGATAAATGATAATGGGGAAAAGTGCAGAAAAAACTATTAAAAAATAAAACTATATATCCCTCTTTTTTTTGGAGGGCAAAAAGTTGTTAAATATGAAAGAATGGCCTGAGATTTTTGTTTTATCCTTTAACCAGTGGAATTGGCTTAACCCAGAGAGAGGTTAACTCAACCAAAAACTAGAATGTACCAACTCAGAGAGCCATGAATAAATTGCAAAATACAAATTAAAAAAAATAAAACCTTTAACTTAATCACATCAGCAAAGTCCTTTTTGCCATTTGAAGTAATGTATTCACAAGTTCAGGAATTAGGCTTGGGTACCTTGGGGGCAGTTATTCTGCCTACCACATTACCTAACCACATCAGCCATCCAAAATCATGCTTTCATTACAACAAGGTAAAATACATAGACGGATCAGAGAACATTCACTGTTGGAAACCTACTCCAAGTACATTGGCATGGACTACCTTTTCCAGGACCATCTCTTCTATCCAACACCGTAGCCGAGTGACTTACCCACTCCGTATTGCAGGGTAGCCGTGGGGTAGGGAGGGCAGACCTCTGAAATGCAGCCAGTGGCAGAACAGCAATGAAAGTGAAGGCCAAGGAAGCCCTAGGGAAAAACCCAGAGCCATCTTGCAGGGCCACACCACGGGGGAGGCAACAGGTGCGCTGATCAGTGAAAAACGGGGTCCTGGAGTTAGACGGCCTTGGTTTCCAATCTGGAGGACGTTTTCCAGCCCTCCGTGTGTCATTTTCCTCATCTGTAAGGTGGGGATGATAATAGCTCACACCCCATAGGATTCCTGTATGTAAGGATTCAATGAGACGACTCACGTAAAGTGCTTAGAATAGTGCTGAACACATTTTTGTAATTATGAATAATACAGGGTGGGGCAAAAGTAGGTTTACAGTCATGAGTGCATGAAACAGAGTTTACTCTTATATTATTATTTCATTCTCATGTTGTTTTCCATATGAACAACTGTAAACATACTTTTGCCCCACACTATATATATATCAGTATATATTGAATCACATTACATTATATTTTTAATTTAAATCATTTTTATTTTTCAATTACAGTTGACAATATTATATTAGTTTCAGGTGTACAGTCCGTTGATTAGACATTATATAACTTACTAGGTGATCATCTCCATAAATCTCATACCCATCTGACAACATACATAGTTATTAAAATATGATTGACTGTATTCCTTATGCTGTACTTTACATCCCATGATTAGTCTGTAACAACCAATTTGTACTTCTTAATCCTTTCACCTTTTACACCCATCCCCCTAAGCCCCCCTCCCATCTGGCAACTGTCAAATCGTTCTCTGTATCTATGAGTCTGTGTTCTGCTTGTTCACTTACTTTGTTTTTTAGTTTGTTTGTTTTTTACTTTGTTTCAACTGTTGATAGACATGCATTTATGGCCATTTTGTCATTTATACTTTTCATCTTTTTTAAAAATTCTTCTTCTTAAAGCAGACCCTTTAGCATCTTATGTAATACTGGTTTGGTAGTGATGAACTCCTTTAGCTTTTTCTTGTCTGGGAAGCTCTTTATATGACCTTTCATTCTAAATGATATCTTTGCTGGCTAGAGTAATCTTGGTTGGAGGTCCTTGCTTTTCATCACTTTGAATATTTCTTCCCAATCTCTTCAGGCCTGCAAAATTTCTGTTGAGAAATCAGCTGACGGTCTTATGGGAGCCCCCTTGTAGTTAACTAACTGCTTTTTTCTTACTGCTTTTAAGATTTTCTCTTTGTCTTTAACCTTTTGCACTTTAATTGTGATGTGTTTTGGTCTGGGCCTCTTTGGGTTCATCTCATTTGGGACTTTCCACACTTCCTGTACGTCTATTTCCTTCACCAGGTTAGGGAAGTTTCTGTCATTATTTTCTTCTTTTCAATAGGTTTTCTTGCTCTCACACTTCTCCTTCTGCCACCCCCATGATGTGGCTGTTGGTGCACTTGAAGTTGTCCCAGAGGCTCATTACACTATCCTCATGTTTGGGATTCCTTTTTCTGTTCTGATTGTGTGTTTTTTGCTTTCTTGTATTCCAGATCACTGATTTGATTCTCAGGTTCATCTGCTGTACTATCGATGCCCTGTTAAGTTATTCTTCATTTCAGTTAGTGTAGTCTTTATTTCTGATTGGTTCTTATGGTTTCCATGTCCTTTTTTATGGTGTTGAAGTCCTCACTAAGTTCATTGAGCGTTCTTACAACTAGTGTTTTGAACTTTGCATCTGGTAGATTGCTTGTTTCCTTTTTCTTGATTTTATTTATTTATATTCATTTATTTTTAGAGAGGGGGGAGGAAGAAAGAGAGGGAGAGAAACATCAATGTGTGGTTGCCTCTCACGTGCCCCTTACTGGGGACCTGGTCCGAAACCCAGGCATGTGCCCTGACTGGGAATCAAACCAGTGACTCAAACCAGTGACTCTTTGGTTCATATGCTGGTACTCAATCCCCTGAGCCACACCAGCCAGGCATTTTTGTTTCGTTCTTTTTCTGGAGTTTTGTTCTCCTTTATTTAGGATATGTTTCTTTGTTTCCTCATTTAGGCAGCCTTCCCCAGGAGGTGTTTGTTTCTATGTATTAGGTAGAGCTGCTACATCTCCTGGGCTTGGTAGAGTGGCCTAATGTAGCAGGTGTTCTATAGGGGCCAGTGGCACAGCCTCCCCAATCATCCAAGCTGGGCATTTCAGGCACACTTCCCCACATGTAGGCTGTGTACACCTCTGTTGTTGTAGTTGAGCCTTGATTGTTGTTGGTATGTCAATGGAAGGAATTTACCCCCAGGCTGATCATTTTTAAGGACTGGCTGCAACCCAATGACCACTCTGATCAGCTATGCAGGGGCCCACCCCACAGAGCAGGACTTTAGCAGAACTCTGGTGCCTGCTCAGTCCACCCCTTGAGTGTGTTGCTTGTGAAGGTGGTTGAGTGGTGCTTTGATATGATCTGAAGCTGTCCACTGGGTGTGCTGGCTCTGGGGCCTCCTGGGAGGTCAGGCCAAGGTTAGCCACCACCTGTGTTCTGCCCAGGGCCAGCTGGCATGAGCTGCAAAGCATCTGCATATGTCTGCTACTTGGAGGTGCTCAAGTGAGGCCAACCTTGGTTCATCTTGGAGGTGAACTGAGGCTGGCTCCTGACAGTGCCAGGCCTAGGGCCACTTATCATGAGGCATAGGGCACACTGAGACCAGATGCTCCTTGTCTGAGAGATTTTAGGAAAGTCTGAAGCATGAACCAAGACAAGCCATTTGTGTGGAAAAACCACTGGAAACAGCTTGGGTAGGCCTGCAGGTTGTGTGTGGAGGGGCCTCAGGGAATCAGGGGAAAACAGTGTGAGCCGGGTTGAAGGAGACTCAGATATGGCACCCCCTTGCCGGCTCTGTGGGATGGGGCCCCAGAAAAGGAACAATGGCCTCTGCCAGAATTTTTGTCTGGAAGAAAGCTGCCCCCCACCCCCAGCTCTCACTCAGCTGATGCCAGACAATTCACTTCTTCCCCATATGTCCCTGGTACCTTTCACGCTGCTGTCCCAGCTCTGGAGTGCAGAGGGAGTGAGTCCAAGTACGTCTGTGCTCAGGTCCTTTAGGAGGAACTGCTTGGGACTCCAGAAGCCCTCCACCTCACTCAGCCACAATCCCTGCTGGTTTTTACAGCCAGGAGTTATGGGGGCTTCTTTTCCTGGCACTGGAACCCTGGGCTAGGCAGCCTGGTATGGGGCAGGTACCCCTTGGTTCTCAGGGGGGACCTCCACAGCTGAGATATCCCTCCCAATTTTTAATCCACCACACATGGGTGTGGGACCAGACTGCTCTGCATCTCTGCCCCTCGTACCAGTCTTGATGTGGCTGCTTCTTTAAATCCTTCGTATAAGACTTCCATTCAGCTACATTTCAGGTGGTTCCGCATGATGGGTGTTCTGTAGCTTAGTTGTAATTTTGATGTGAGTACCACATTTACCTATGAGGCCATCTTGACCAGAATTCCCTACATTATAGTATTAATGGCATTTATTAGCAGTGATAGCAGTAGTAGAAGTTTTGATAACAAGTCTGAGAGACACAAACTAGCAGCATGGAAGTCTGTCTTCGCCATTTCTCAGAGTCCATCTCAAAGTTAGTTTGCTCCAGTTCTGCTTGAGGTATCTGTGCCAGGACAGTTCTTGTTTACCTTCTGGCCTGCTCAACTCTGTGGGGCTGAAAAGCAGGTTGCCAAACAATATTTCTGGGACTTGGGATAGGCCTGGAGTTTCTCTATAGTTGTAAGGCTTACCAGGCAATTTGTCATACCCAATTTCATGCTTAGAGGTTTTACTGAACATTTTTTTACTAACCTATTCCTAGTTAAAGTTATATATTTCAGATGAGTAATTAGTAAAATCACAAATATAACCTAAAATTTTCTTTCCATCAAACTCATTTTTTAAAAGGCAAAATAAAATAGTGAATTGTGTTTGAATTACAAGCCCTTAGTAGCTGACTCATGTTGACATCACCCAGATGTGCTTGAAGTTCATACATCTTTTATTTCACTCAGTGCCGCCAAGCTCTCCAAACGTCTTCCTGCCTTAAAAGCTTTGTTGCAAAAGGATTTAATAAAGACATACCCTTGAGGGCCCAATTTACCACGTTTTTGAGTTTGTTATTTTCTGCTCTTGGTGGCAGCTCCATAATCATCTCCCCTGCACTCAAATCAAGACAACTGCTGTGACATTTGACTATCTGAAGAGTCTAAACCTTGGAATGTTTCATTTCAAAGTCCCAAGAATCTTTAAGTAATAGCCAATATCCATATAAGACTTCCCCTCTTTCAAAGCACTTTCCCACGTAGCATGTCCTGTGCCTCACACTTCCTGGTGTTGCGGTGGCATCAGCCGTGCAGCGTGGGCTGGGTCTGAGTCTCAGAATCTGCGGAGACGCAGCACCAGGGGGCTGACTCTCTGAATCTTATGCTTTTTCAGGTTGCCCCACTGAAGGGGTGTGCAAGGTCCTTGCCTATAGTAAAATTTCTCTTAACGGGTCCTAGAATGTTCCAGTTAAGATCATTTCTCGTTTCAAATGTTGTTGCTAGAAATGTTTAGAAGCTACATCAGTTTCCTTTAACGAGTTAAGAACTGTGGTAGCAGAAATAATGACGGAAGGTTCAACCTAAGGAGTGTCATCCTGAGATTGGTGATGGGATATGGCAGGCTATCGTAGGTACAGAAGGGGAAAAGCACAAGAATAAATTAGGTGGCTGCTAGACGCTAAATGTTTGTGTCCCTCCCACATTCATATGTTGGAGCCTAAGGAAGAATTAGGTATTACTAAAGCCTGCTCCTGACCTGCCCTTAGGGAGGTGGCCTGTTGTTCGTTCGCCCAGCAGCACCAGGCCAGCCTCGGCCAGGCCAAACGGCCAACGTGTCAGCTATCAAGAGTCACCACTACTTCTTCAGTGGCCGTGGTGGTGGTGAGAGTGTGGCATGACCTCCCCTCACCTCGGATGCTCCATTGCTTCGCAGCCAGGCATGCAGTCCTGAGCCTCCACAGGTCCTGGGTGCGAAGGCCATCCAGCTGCTGCTTGGCCGGTTGGCTACATTGGACGCCCACTATGGGAGGAGCAGTGCATTTATCTTTCTGGAATAACACCTTAATCTGGATTTGAACTTTCCCCCTGCCTTTCACGGTTCCTGTGATCACCATCTGTGAACTTCCTAACTGCACGTTTGTCTTCAGGGTTCTAACCAAGAATGTGAAGTAAAACAATAGCCCGTGCCTGTGTGGCTCGTTGGATTCACCGGGTGCAGGGATAGTTGCATTTTTCTGGCAGCGGGAATTCAAGATGTACAACCGTCGTGGGTATCTGTGTGTGGAGGGGCACGATGTCCCCTCCACTTGCTCCCTTGCACCTGCACCCCAACCTGGATGCACCCATCAGACGTCACCACTCAGATGCCTGCTGGAGACCACTTACAAGGCCCGGCAGGGTGGCCAACCTTATGCACCTTAAATTCCTTGTTTTCCTGCAGGAGAAATTTCCACTGTCTTCACAATGGAACAATGAAGAATCGTGTGTGGAAAGAGAACAGGATACCAATCTCAGTCACGTCACAACTTGTATGAGACAATGATACATTTTAATCCAAGGAGTTCTAAACTCTTAACCCATGATTTTTCTGGTGTGTTAATTAGTGTGAAGTCAGCTAAATACTAAAAAACAGCTGCCTATTGATATTCTTACCCAGTACTAAATTTTGCAAAATTGCATCTGTATAAATCTCTGTGTCTTTTTTTTTAAATGGTTCCTTCCTTAAATTAGTCCATGAAATACAGTCAGGAAAACAAGGCATAGATTTTGAATATGACCAGAATATTAAATACCAAGTAGTTTCTCAAGAATTTATATGACTCCAAAATGAAGAGGGAACAATGCAACTCATTGAATTGAGAATTGATGTGATATTGTTACCACAGGAGAGTAATTTAAGAATTGATAGATTCCTGCTGCCTGAAATTGAAAAAATATTGAGACTTTGAAATATTATTAAGAAGGCAGTGATCTGCAAACATCTCTGTTGTCATTTTACAACAACAGTTCTACAGATTTGGCAGTAACTTCTATCCAAACACCAAACCTCGGTTTGCTGTGCCTGTCTTCAGGCCTCAATGTGCTTGTTGCAGGCACGCGACTCAGGGTCTGCACCAAACACCTGCCTAAAAGCCGGTTGGTTGGCCCCGCCTGGGCTCCAATGGGCGGGCAGTGCCTGCAGCAGAGGCAGGTGGCAGAAGCTCGGCGTGCACCCCCTTCACCGGTCTGGACGCCAGCACTGCAAGAAGGCTTTGTCTATAACGCAATAAACGGGGCTCTTAAGGAGAAAACAGCGTCTTCTGATTAATAACGGTCCTCTGAGTTAAACTCTAACCAGGTAAATAATGTTTGATAAATAAATGTTCATTAACTTAAACAGGAGCTGTCTGTTGGTTTATAAATATGTAGCTTGTGATACTTACTCTTATGGATCTCATGATCCATAAGGATCCTGAAGAGACCCTGAAGGATACCTTACCTGGGCAACGTCAGAGGCAGTCAGTACCAAACACAGCTAAAACATGGACGTTGAACCAACAGTGACTTCTGTTGTCTTACTCATGAGTGACTCTAACTGTGGGGTTTTAAGGCAAATGTGAGTTCTGGGGAAGATATTTTGGGGCAAATGACCATCTCTGAATCTTCAGAGCATTGCCAATTGCTTGCTTCTGTGATCTTGTGTTCACTGGAGTGCTGGAAAATGGATTACTTCTTTGTTTTGCCCGACCTCTCACAGTTGGGTGTATCATTTTGAGCATATTTCCGTTACGGAATACTATGGGTTTGTTTATTGATTTATTCAGTTGGTCAGATTTAGGGCATGTGATTGCAGGCATTTCCATGTCAGTGGGAGTCACAGCTAATTCATTCCTGTGGGACTTTAGAGGAACACCAGTATCGATGTGAGGAGACATCCAACCTGTAGAGAATTTTTATGAGTTTATGTGAGCTGAATTGATGGCAATTGCTGGGGAGCAAAATCTCAACAGGTTGAGAAAATGCTCCAGAGAATGACAGTTTTGCAGTGTATTTTACACATTACAGTCAAAGGGGGAGATGCGGGGAGGATTACATGAAATTCATTAGTGGTAGATGAAGGGGATGGGAGAAAGCAAAGCGGGGTGGGGGGGCCATGTTACCTGGGCACAGCATCTAGTTCTTCCTAGCGATGAGTACACGCCACCCGATCTGTAGGACCACTGCTCCACTGAACTTTGCAGCCTGTGGACACCGGCAGCTGGTCATGCAAAGGTGGTAGGCCTGATAGGCCTTTTCATCAGGGTAAACATCCAATTCACAAATGTCTTCTCTGCTTGGTTACCTGATTATCTGTCTAAATGTATCAAATTAAGTGAATAAATCTCCTATGTTGTGTTAAGCAAACATGAACCTCATTATTTGCCAAGGAGTGGTCGTCAGTCTCAGTTTGAATTTCAAATTCAGGAAAACACCTTTTAATAGAAAGTACTCTTATCATTGATTCATTCACATGTATATTTTAGTCTCACGTGCTGGCTGTTGTGTCAGGAAGTAGGGTGACGAAGACAGGAGGATGGAGCTGCGAAACCAGCAGGAAGAGGCAGTGAAAGAAGCGCCTGAGCATTGAGCCCCATAAAGGCATGGCAGGGGGTCCTGGGCACTAGGCCTGGCATGTCTGGAGGGGCCGTGGAATGTGAGGAGGGAGGTGGGGGCATAAATCCCCACGAGAGAGGTGCCCTCCTTGCACCAGGAAGAAGAGGACATCACTATCACCAGACACGGGAGGCAATGCAAGGTGAGTCTCTACAAACACACCTACTCAGATGACTCTTGCTTCCGTTAACTTTCCGCATACATGTCCTGGTCAGGGTCCCACAGTTTACTGCCTCTGACTCAAGCCCCTTTCCTTTCTCGTCACATCCCCACAAGTGACCATTCTTTGTTCAACAATGTATATGAACCTTCGGGCTAATGGTTTCCTCGGGGTTTTATTTGCCTTTTGAAGACGCCCGTGTACATGTGAAAATACTAAAGAAACATGCATGCTTTTCTCCTGTTGATCTGTTTTACGCCAGCTCAGCACTTAGGCCCGCCACAGAGCCCAGCAGGGTAAAAGGGAGCGTCCACCCCCCACTGCAGTTCTCACTCCTGCTGCTTGGTAAACACGATTTTAAGATTCTTGGGGCACCTAACATTGTTTTCCAAATTAAATTTCATAATTTGAAGAATCCTATTATACAACGACAGCCCATAGAACTGCTGGAGAATCGCTGAGTTCGAAGAAAATAGCGCTTGGTGATCGGATACAGTTTTCCTCATCAGGTGTCAGTACAGATTTGTTGAAAACAATTGATTTTGTTGCTACAATTTACAATTTGATGAAGATGGGGAAAATATGAGAAAATGTTAATTAGGGGAATTGAAGTGTGGGCTCCTTAATATTTCTCATCAAACTTGAAGGAAAAGAGAAAACTTTGAATTGTCCTTCAGTAATTTGTAAGTGCTTTGTGGTTTGCCTCTCTGACCAATCCTGGCATCTTCCTTCAAGCTGCAGTTCCAGAAAACACCACTAGTGGATGCCATTTCTCCATACATCCATTGACTTTTCCCTAAGGTCGGTAGGGGACGATAGCTGGCCTGGGGTATTTAATTTTTGTGCAAATCACTGGCCAGACAGGCGCTTGGTCAGGATAGGGACATTGGAAGTTTGTCACGAAGTCCAGGTCATAGAGCCTGAGAATCAGTGAGGACTGCTAGGGTTCTTTTGAATTTGAATAGAAATTGTTGAAGATTTTGCTGACTTTGGTGTAGTCATCAATTCAAATGGAGACTGCAGCCAAGAAAGCAAGAGAAGGCTGAGACTCAGAAGGACAGCAACGAAAGAATTTGAAAGATTGCCAGGAGTAAAGAAGTGTCATTAGAGACCAAGGCTAAGATAACGCACAGCCTCCTATTCCCAGTTACTATGTAGGGGTGCAAAAGTTGGACATAAAGAAGGCTGATAGGGAAAAGATTGATTCATTTGAAATTTGGTGCTAGAGGAACGCTCTGCGGACACTCTGGACCATCAGCAAGATGGTCCAGAAAGATGAACACCAGGGTCCTAGAGCACATTGGGCCTGAAACATCTCTGGAGGCAAAAAATGACACACTGAACTGGCCTACTTCAGGCACATCATGAGAAGGAAGGTTCTTTGGAAAAGACAGCGATGCTGGGAAGAACAGAAGACAGCAGGAAAGGAGGGGACCAAGTTTGAGACGGACGGACTCCGTGAGATAGCCACAGGCGCGAGTCTCCAGGAGCTGAGCAGGACTGCTGAGGACAGGACATGACGGCCATCACTCATTCACACGGTGGCCAGGAGTCAGAGCTGACTCAGCAGCAGGAAACATAGAGGGTTCTTGCCGGATTAGCCACTGTTTTGAGTGTCGGTCCTATTCGTGGTTTTCCCTAATTACTAAGGGTTACATAACAGTGAATGTGTCCTCAGAAATGTATTATTGCCCACCGTGTTTTAGGACGTTATAGTGAATGTTGAGGGGAGGAGACAAACACTGCACAACAGACCTAGTTGATAAATACGAGGAGCGACAGCAGTTTGGGGAGGAAAACGAGGCCTCACTGATTAAATTCAGCATGACCCGGGACAGGCTCATCTAGGAACCCAATAACACTGCGCAATTTGCTTTTTTTCAAGTTATCTTCAAAATCAGCCACTCTTGTTTCCTGGTGGGTTAAGCCCATGTCACAGTTTCCAGTTTCAATGCTGTTTCCTCGCACACCCTGGGTGTTCTGCACAACCCAGTTTGTGCAACCCCGTCTAGCCCCCAAGGGGTTTGCTTTCTCTGCTGTGCAAGTCTCACCTTGGGGCAGACAGCCATTTCCAGAAGTAAGAGGTTACAGACCTCAGCACAGGAAGGGCCTGGATAATCTATCCAGCCACCCACATCTGTATTTCCAGAATATTCTCTCACATTCAGGACTCTATCTACTGGGTAACCAGAGGAGTCTTCATGTTGACTCCAAGACCAAAAGAAAGGGGGCTGCCCTTTGTAGTGAGCTCCTTCTTCTCTGTCTGGGGTACTCGGGATATAGGAGCCCCCAGGGCAGCCTTATTTGGTCATTTAGGCCCCTTTGGCTGACTTAGCAGCAAGCAAGAAGGTGAGCAATGTGAAACTTGACCAAACTGGCCCATAGCTCACCGTCCTCGAGAAAGGAAGGGTGGCCACTGCGTTGTGGAGCTCTCACTGGGGGCTGAGTGGTACTCAGGAGGGCCCAGGCTTCGGGACAGAAGGGGCGCTCACTCTCAGGCCCCCAAGAGCAGGGTCAGGCCCTGTACTCCCCGAAGGGAACCTTCCCCATTCTGCACGATGCCCCTCCTTCCCTCACTCATGCCAGTCTTGGGCATGGCTCTTCCAGGCATGGCTCCTCCTCCTACTCCCCCACCTCCTTCTCTTCCTCCTCTTCCCCCTTTCTCCTCCCATCCCCCTCACTGTTTCTGTTTGTTGTATTTACGGTGATTTAAAAGTATTTCAAGGTTCTGCACACTTAAAATAATTTGATGCCCAGTGTAATATGGGGCAAACACCTTTCCTCGCCTGAAAACATGCCTGGTATGGACTTTACTTTTTCAAATTACCTTCAAAGTCAGAGCTCCTGGGTGACCAGTTTTTGCCCTAAGCGGTGTGTACGGAGTAAGACCCATTTGCCAACGAAAGACTCTCTGAGCAAGGTTCAGAGAGGACGGAGCTGAAGTCACCCTGCGCCAGGAAGACTTGTGAGAAGTCTGTTTTCCAATAGGTAGAGCCACTTACTGACCATTTGGAGTAATTAGACTGTCTTTACAAACTGTCGGCTTTCTGGGAAATGGCAGGTAGAAAAAGAGGGGTTGTATTCTCATGACTAAGTAACAACACTTGCAGCGCTGTGATAGATTTTTAAAATTTCATAGCATTGGGGTTTTTCAGAACCAGGCTGCAGACACCAAGCTGCTGAAACACAGCTCTGGGAGTAATGTGCTCATTGGGGTGAGGGTTGAGGCATGAAAAATGCTGTCGACAGAAAGCGCTGCTGATGTCAGCCCTAAATCGCCACCTTAAAAAGGGGGTGCAAATATGAGGGCTTTTAGATCAGGTATGCCATCACTATTAAACGGCCATTTCTTAATCGAATTTAGCAGTGATGTAGACTTTTAACACACTATCGTGCCCAGTTTCAGGTCTCCCAACAGAAAGGGGTGTACAGCCAGGAGAGGTTCTGGAGATGGTCTCTACATCGCCCTGAAGGACAAGCGCAGAGTCGAGAGCTGGGTTCTAGCAGTACTCTGCTCTACGGGTGAGGCACTCAGCGAGACTGAGCAGTCTGCTCAAAGTCACTCAGTGAGTGAGATGAAGAGTCGAAATTCACATCCAGGTCTTTCTGATTCCAGGTCCATGATTTTAAACGCTACTGATTGACAGGCCTGCCTGCAAGGAACAGTACAGGACCTGGGATGATTCTGTTGAGACACAGAAACCTGGAACAAGACTCACCAATGATCATCAGTATGCTTTAAAGGGTTTGTGCATAAAGGAATAAAAGTACCTTCTTGTTCTCCCTTTTTTTAGTAGAGGATTCAACCCAAATTAAATACAGCAAAGAGTAACTAGGTGCCATGATCTTACAGAGGGGTCTAGCTCTGCGAGGTGGAGGCCACATCTGTCTTCTTCATCTTGAGTCCCCGACTGCACAGTTTGTTGAATAAAGGAATGAATGTGTGTAGGGGTCTTTTAATCATGGCTTTTGAAGCACTTACTATAAGACAGATGTTCCTTGCTATGGAACAGCTTAAGCGTGATGTCACCTGGGCGTGACAGAAAAGAAGCAGTTCCTCGGGCACTCTCAGCTGTGTTACTCTAACCAAGACCCACCGATCCCTTTCACGTGAGGGTGCGTATTCTGGAGGCAAGTTGCAGTTCCATCACATTGAGAAGTTTTCACCTGATTTATTTAAGTATTTGTTAAGGTGACAGTCACAGGTTTTTAAGGTAAGTTATACAAATCCACTTGGGAATCTTAAAAAACACACAATAGTACAATATATGGCAACAGAGAAAGTATTAATAGCTAGAGAAAAAATCTAATTCAAAACTCTTGAACTCCCAATATTAGTTTGCATAATTTGCTTCCAGCTATCAGCCTAAGAAGCACAAAAAATAGTTTTGCTGCATCATCTGGCCAAGTACATTGTGTAAACACACCCGGTTTAGAGTGCTGCCTCATGCACATTACAGCTGTTCTGCGTGTGATAACAGTGGAGAGGACCCAGCCAGCCCCACTGAGGACAGGCGGTGGCTTGGGCATCCGGAAGCCTGGGCGGCCTTGCTGTTTCCCCATCACTGCTCCTCATACTTGTCTTCTTTTCCCAGTTTCTGTCGGAGTCCTCCCTTCCCACCTCACATTTTGGGTCCAGGCTTGGATGTAGCCTTGCTTAAAGTTCAGTGTCAGCTCCTGCTGGATCAAAAACACCTATTAGAAATAAATGCCTTCCTTAGGCAAGAACAGTAAAATAGCATTACACTAGAATGTATGGGAAATGGAGTATTTCAATTCATTGACAACTCTACTCTATTTAGAATTAACCATGTAATCTTTATTCTTAATAACAGCTTCATTGAGAAATAATTCTATACCATAAATTCACCCCTTAAAAGTGCGCATTTCAGTGGTTTCGGTATATTTAGCACTTCAGTGAATCACCACCAAATCCAATTTTAGACTGATTTTATTGCCCCTCCCCTAAACCCCACACTCCTCAGCTACCCTTCCCCAGTTTCCCATAGCCCCTGGCCATCAGCAGTCTGCTTCGTGTCTCTGCGTTTGCCTGTTCCGGGCACTTCCTAGGTATGCAGTCACACAACTCGTGGCCTTTTGCATCGAGCTTCTTTCACTCAGCGTGATGCCGTCAAGGTTTATCTGACCCAGTGCAGTGTGTCCACATTTTATTTCTTTTTTTGTTTTCATAATATTTCATTGCATAATTACATTACATCTTGTTTTTCTGTTCATCAGGTGATAGCCATTTGGGTTGCTCCTACTATGTGATTATTATACATAATGCTGCTACAGTCTTGTACAAGTTTTTGTGTGGCCGCATGTTTTCAGTTCTCTTGGGTATACACCCAGGAGTGGGATTGTTAGGTTTACGGTAACTTTATGTTTAACCTTTTGAGGAGCAGCTAGACGTTTTTACAGCGTGGCTGCATCATTTCACCTTCCCACCAGCAGAGCATGAGGGTCCCAGTTGCTCCACATCCCTCGTCAACACTTGCTATTTTCTGTCTCTTGATTCAAGTCAACTAGAGGGTGTAAAGTGAGGTCTTGTGGTTTCAAGTTACATTTCCCTGATAATGTTGGGCATCTTTTCCTTGGCTTATTGGCCTCTTACACATCTTATCCAGAGAAATGTTTATTTAAATAATCAGATAATCCCTTATTATTACAATTTTGTTGTTGAAAATCTTTCTAAAATGCATCAAAGTACTTTTATACTAAACTAGTGCATCTGCAGTTACGTATTGAACACTGTCTGCCTGTTGGTGTTGGATGTGCTGGGCCCTCAGGATACCATCCAAACCCCCCAGGGTTTTTTCTTTCCTTTATTTCCCTCCCCAAAGGCTGTTCTGAGAACTGTCTGGGCAGAAAGTCTGGAGCAGTGGGACCTAGTCGTGCAGCTCTCTCAGGGAAAGAGGTGGTACAGGGTTTCTATCTCTGCTGTGGAATCACTTGGACTTGGAAACGGGGGGTTAAGGCTCAGTCCCATCTCCTCCACTGGGGAGTGTTCACTTACCCTGCCCCTCCACCGTGTGTGGGGCTACAGCGCACCTGTCGGTGTTTCATCTAAAATGCTAGTTGGCACCAACTCCAGCGTGGGTGGGCCTGTGCACCCCGAGGGGGGACCTTCCTTTTCAGTCAGTGACCCAAAGCTCTATTTCCCGGTGCTGGGACCCTGAGTTGGGCACAGTGCCTTGCTTCACAATGGCCGCCTCACTGGGTCTGCCGGTCGCCACCCCCTGGCTGGGGCTCACCAGCCGCCACCACTTGTGCGCCCAGGGTCTGCCTGCTGCGGACTTTCTCGCTGCCCCAGTTGCTCAGCTCTCTGCTTCGTCTCCCTTGCCTGGCCCAACTCTGCCCCTCCTACCAGTCTGGATGAATGTGTCTATTTCTA
>CM052548.1:60188104-60234053 GCA_028533065.1 Trachops cirrhosus | reverse complement strand
AGAGGGTGTTCAGGGTGGAGGGGAATGAAGGGGGATAATAGGACAACTGTAATAGTATAATCAATAAAATATATTAAAAAATAAAATGCTAGTTGGATTCTTAGAGTTGTATTTATTTGCAAAGATATGATTGGGCAAACAACCCATCAAGGTATGGTCAAAATAATCACAAAATATTCCCAAAGCTTATATATAACTCAAGGAGTAAACTGAAAGCCACTTTAATAGACACAGTGATGGATTCCTGTGGCTTAAAATTAGCCACATTAAAGTTTTTTTTTTTCTGTTATCTTAAGTGGTTCAAATCATTTCATAGAACCTATTGGATTCTCTTTAGCTCTAACTGTAAGTGTAAAACAACGAGTCCCTACTGGGAGCTGCGCTGAGTGATTGATACCCAGTAGGTGCTCACTGAGCACTTGTTCACTGATAATGCAGGGATATTTTCAAAATTAAATTCTTGATCTCCACTACCTGTGTAAAAACGTCACCTTATTCCTAGTTCTGTACTCTCATAAAATACTTGAAATAACTTTAAGAGCAATCTCTACTTTGTCATCACCCCATTCATTCCACACCCACTTCTTCAACACACACACACACACACACCCATTTACACTAAATCCTTGAGGGGGATAAATGTCTTAAGGTACCACTTGCCCACATGTTCTCAATAAATGATTTTTGATAAATAGAATTTAGGGTTTGCATAAATGTTAAAGGCCCTGCCCTTACACTTTTATTTTAACTTTTTGAATTTCTTCACCTATTTCTCCCACCCACCCTCTGCCACTGACAACCACTAATGTTTTTTGTATCTGTGAACTTGTTTGTTTGTTTGTTTGCTTTTAAGATTCGACATATATGAGAGACCTGACTGTATTTGTCTTCTCTGTCTGAATTATTTCACTAGCATAACACCCTCGCGGCCCACCCCTATTGTCTCAAATGGCAAGACTTCACTCTTTCTATGGCTGAAAATATTCTATTGTGTATATGATATATATCATAATTTCTTTTTAAAAAATTTTAATTGTTGTTCAAGTACAGTTTCCTGTCCTTTACTCCCTGTATCATAACTCCTTACCCATCTACCCTCGATGGGCAGCTTGGTGGCTCCCGCGTCCTGGCTGGTGCACACAGTGCTGCGGTGGACATGGGTGCAGACATCTTTTTGAGTTAGGGGGTTTTTTATTCATGTTTTTATTGTGTGGTGGACACAAACAGTAAAGAAGGGGGAGAAGAAACAACTTCATTGCTTGCCAAGTAAATGCCAGGCAATTTTATAGCATTTTCACAAATACTGCTTATTTAACCCTGACGTGAGTTCTGGGATGAGGTTCGAATCCTCTCTTTACAAACTAGAAACCGAGTTCAAGGGGGCTGAGTGAGCTTGGAGTCCACCTCACGTCCCCTGCGCCTCCACTGTGCCACTCCGCATGGGTCATGTGAACATTTAAGTGCTGCTCCTCGAGATCCCTTGTGTTTTATTTTTGTCTCCTTCTCATGTATGTGGGTTATTTGGAGTTAGGTCACTAGATTAGAGTAATGTGTACTCCTAGTTAACTGAGAGCTCTAGTAAATTCCAGAATGGCTAGTGGATTTTATTGGATGATTTTGTAGAAATCTCATCTTCCATTGGTAAACAGTTACCAAATTAGTTAAGTAATTTCTTACTTTGGAGTTAGGAATATGTGAGGATGGTTTGAAAAGGGTGAGGATGATAGAAACTTGAAATCCTTCCTTTAAAATATATGACATATTTTTTGAGTTAGTAGTTAAACTAGCACAGCATATGGTGGAGGTGGGCAAAGAGGGCGGGGACCGCGGGACATCTGTAATGCTGTCGACAATAAAAAGTTTTTAAAAAGCAAACACAGTATTTTATTTTTATACCATGCCATGCAGGGTCACCAGTGATGTGCTGTTGAAGATCAAACAACCAGCTCTTTGGGGGAAAAAAGTTTGCATATATGTCTTTGTTCATTATCAATTTTATGGATATAAAGGTTATAGCACATAAGTTACAAATAATAATAAAATTTAAAAATATTTAAACTAGCAAAAAAAAAAAAAAAAAAAGGACTGAGACGCCCAGGAGAGCTGGCAGTGCAGCCCTTCAGCAAACTAAGAAATGTGCAGGGCGCCCTTGCAAGCTGCCGCTTCCAGAGCGGAGAAGGAGTCTGGGCTCTAGGGAAGAACGGCAAGCCAACGAGAGGGGCATGCTTTCTGGGCACTTAAAGGTAAACTGTGTTATTACACCCTGTCTGCACAGGACCAGCGAAGGTCCCGGTCCCAGCGGACCGGACATCTGGGAGGCGGCATCTGGTCTTCGGACAGCTGGTCAAGGTAGCTACTGGGTTTCTTTGGTCTCCTGTCTACCTTTCTTGTCCCATAAAACTGATTTCTTTCCTCCCTAAACCTTCAGTTTTCAAATAGCTGATTATTTCTTTCCAAAATTTTTATTTTTTTTATTGTTGTTCAAGTACAATTGTCTCCATTTTCACCACACCATGGCTCCCCCTCCCCCCATCCCTGCCTCCCACCCTCAAACCCACCCCTTTTGAATTTGTCCGTGTGTCCTTTATACATGTTCCTTGATGGACCCTCCCCTGTTATCTCCCATTATGCCTCTCCCCCCACCCTCTGGTTACTGTCAGATTGTTCTTTATTTCCATGTCTCTGGTTGTATTTTGCTTGCTTGTTTGTTTTGTTGATTAGATTCCAATTATAGGTGAGATCACATGATACTGGTCTTTCACAACCTGTGTTATTTCACTTAAAGTAATGCTCTCCAGTTCCACCTATGCTGTCACAAAGGGTAGGCGTTTCTTCTTTGTTTCTGCTGTGTAGTATTCCATTGGGCAAATGTACCAGTTTTTTGATCCACTCATTTACTGATGGGCACTTAGGCTGCTTCCAGCACTTGGCTGTTGTAAATTGTGCTGCTATGAACATTGGGGTGCACAGGTTCTTTTGAATTGGTGTTTCAGGATTCTTAGGGTAGAATCCCAGCATTTTTTCTTTCTAAAGGAAAGAGCCCCACCATAAAGGGTCCTGCCTGAGTCCCTGATGTTTGCAAGGCTGGGAGGCAGGGGGCCCCTGGAGGAAAAACCAGGCCCTGCTAGTTCAAAGTCCTCAGACCTGACAGCAGGGAAGGGGATTTTCTACTGAGGATTCCTTGGCCCGTCCCTCTGCCTCGGTGCCTGTCACCACCTTCCTCCCTCACAGACACACTGAAGCAGAAGGCCCCAGAAACTTGTAAACAGGGTGTGAAGGCCCCCATGACAGGGCTGTCTGTGGGTCTGGGACAGTCAGGCCACAACTCGGACTTGGACCAGAAGCAGTGAGTTTGCAGTTCACCTACACTTTCCACGCTTGTCTTCTCACCAGGAAGGAAAGCACAGAGCAGCAAGAATCTCACGTGGAGGCCAGAGCTGGGAGGCCTGCCTCCGGGCTCCCTGCCTCTGGTCTCCCTCAGAGCCCAGTGCTTCTCCGGGGCACTTGGTCAAGGCCCTGTCCTCAGAGCTGCGCCACAGGGGCTGCGCCGGAGACCCCCAGCGAGGCTGCCGACCCAGCGAAGACAGTGCAGTCTCTGCACTGCACTGCAGGAAACCCTGTTTCTAGAGGCTTCTGTTTTCCCTTTCTTTGTTTCGCTTTATCTTAACATCGCTAGGGCCTTATCTGCTTCCTGTTTTGTAAAAGGAGACTTTCAGGAGAGTCAAAGTAAAGAATGAAGGATGGATTTGAAACATAAGTTCCAAGCGGATTTTTTGACATTTGCTGAAGAAAACAACGTAAATGGGAAAAAAGTAAGGAAATGAAAACAAACAAAAAAATCATAAATAAGAGATAAAATGGAGGGGACAAAAGCCTCTTAGACTAGAACTAAAAGCAAAACCACAATGTTTGGCTTAGAAGAAATAAACCTGGAATTGAAAGACACGAAAATATTAAAAAATAAAATGATGGCAAAATCCAAATTAGACACAAACCGAGGGAGGGCAGCAGAGGTAGCAATACACGCGAAAACGAGATCCCAGTGGCGCAGGGCCCCGGGACGCAGAGCTCCCTCCTGACGCTCAGGGGGGAGGCGCAGCTTCACTGGCAATCGAGGGGCCGTTCCTGCCGCTGAGCTGGTGAGGACCCAGGAGATGCCCCGTGTCCTGCTGGGGTCGGTGAGCCCCTGGGAACCTCCGGAAACCAGCTTGTATGAAGCGTGAAGAATATGAAAAGTTTCTGATCATGCGAAGTGTTTTTTCCTCGAGATTTGTTTTACTGTACATATTCTGGTTTTTATACATTAAAGAGCATTTTATAAAATAAAACATTACAACAAATTTGGAAAACAAGAAAAATCACATTCTATGACCATAATTCAACTAATACCATTTTTGTATGTGTTCTTTTTTTAATTTTAATTGTTGTTCAAGTACCGTTTTCTGTCTTTTACACCCATCCCAGCCCACGCCCCCAGCCCACCCCACCTCCCTCCCATTTCCACCCCCCTCCCCCGCCCCCTTGTTTTTGTCCATGTGTCCTTTAATACTTGTTCCTGCAAACCTTTCCCCTTTTCCCCTGAAATTCCCTCCCTTCTCCCCTCTGGTCACTGTCAGCCTGTTCTCAATTTCAGTGTCTTTGGTTATATTTGCTTGTTTGTTTGTTTTGTTGATTAAGTTCCTGTTAAAGGTGAGATCGTATGGTATTGGTCTTTCACTGCCTGGCTTATTTCACTTAGCATATAATGCAAACTTTTTTTAAACTTGCAATAAATTTGGGAAAAAATGAACTTTGATCTCTGACTGACATGATGTATAAAAATTCCACATTTATTTAATTCTGTATTAATTAAAGATTAACAGTTAATCAAGAAAACTGTAAAAGCATTAGGAGGATGTTTTTCCACTCTTAGCTTGAGAGAATCCTTTCTGTGTATGGCACAAAAACCAGATGCCATAAAGAAAAATAGTGACAGATTTGACTGCCTAATATAGGTGAAATCATAAGTAAAAATGTGGGAAAGACATTTTTGACATTGATAATAGAAAAAGTCATCGGTGGCAAACATTTACTATAGACTGATAACTAAGACGCATCCCTCAGGAGAGTGATCCAAGGGTGTGAATGGACGATCCATCCACAGAAGAAGAAATCAGAAGGGACGAGACCCTGAAATGTGTGTAACACCCGGGGTTGCAACAGCCCAAGGATGCAGACAATTTGTTGCCACTGCACGTGGAGGTACAGATTGCTAGACCTTTTGGGAGAGCAGTTTTGCAGTGTCAGAAAATTAAATATGCTTACCTTTTAATTTAACAATTTTGCTTCTAGGAATATAAATTACAGAAATATTATATTGTTAGGTAGGATAGATAGCAAACCAAGGCAGGGAGGAGGAGGGAGACGCATCTCACCCACTGACTCAGCCGTCCTGAGCCTGGTCCCATGATCTTGCCAGGTGTTCCAACATCACAGGAAACGCCACGCTAACATGGGAGGACAGCAGTCCTTGAAATTCTCTGTATTGTCTCCACTATCTGGGAGAGAAAACCTTTGAAACTGTGCTTTCATCCCAAGGCCTGAAAGGCCAGAAAGGCCAGCAAGGGCCCACACTGCCCAAAGGAAGAAGCCCATTAACACCTTTTGGGTATTCATGCCTCTCTGCAAAGCCGGCACCACCTTTACCTGTCAATCAATGTGTAACTTCTCCCCCCACCCCCTCACCCCCGCCCCCGCCCTTGCATCCTGCCAACTACATAAGTCCTCAGAACAAAGGACCTTGCTTTCTCTTGCTCCTGCCACAGCTGCCCTTGCCACCCTTGCTCTTGCCTTTCTCCCCCACCTCAGCAAGGCCCGTTCTCTTCCATTGGAACGTATCACCAGTAAACCCTGTTTGCACGCTAGTAGACTTGCTGATTTGTAATTCTTTACTGCATCGGCGAGAAGAACTGAGTTTCTGGGAGTTTCTCCTGTAACATAAAGTAAAGATACACATGAGTTAGGATGATTGTCATAGTTTCATTGGAACAGTGAAAAACTGGAAATAACCTAAATTTCCATAGTCAGGGAAATGATGAAATAAATCAGGGCACATCTGTACAAAAATCTAATGTCTCAAAAAGAATGGAGAAGATCTTTTTGTACTGACACGAAACTATTTCTAGGCTGTGTTATTGCAGTGATTTTCAATGGGTGTGCTGCAGCGGGCTGGCATGCGGCAAGAGGCACACTGGTGCGCGGCAAGAATTCCTAGACCATGCAGTACCTGGTTATT
The DNA here is from genome assembly GCA_028533065.1 of Trachops cirrhosus. Lineage (NCBI taxonomy): Eukaryota > Metazoa > Chordata > Mammalia > Chiroptera > Phyllostomidae > Trachops > Trachops cirrhosus. The sequence continues at coordinate 60,227,779 of CM052548.1, read as the reverse complement.
TAGTCAGGGCCACTCACCTCTTTTCCCTTAGATTGGCAAGTACAAAATTACAACAGCCAACACAGCATCTGTTTGGTGTGAATGAACCAAAATTATACCTGTTTGTTTTTGTCAGATTGGCAAAACTATATTTTTTGGTGTGCTGCAGAATTTTAGTAATTAGTTTATAAGTGCTATGAGATGAAAAAGGTTGAAAATTGCTGTGTTATTGAATGCAATGAACAATTTACAGAAAATATTACATAGATTATGGTCTTGTTTTTGTTTAAACAAATGAACAATAATAAAGTCAAAGTTCATAAGCAAGTTGTTAACAGTGGTTACTTACAGGAAGTTCAGGTCAAGAGAAGCCCTACCTTTTACTTAGACACTCTGTACTGTTTGATATTTCATTTTTTACAATGAAGATGTATTAGTTTTATAATCAAAAATAAAGATTTGAAACAAAATGTCCAAGTTTTCCATGTCAATTGCAAAACAAACTTCATTTTTTGAATGCCTTAGTAATTAGTAATTGCTTATTACTAATAAACATCTTCGCAAAAGATATTTGTTTTCTCCATGCCTCAAGATTTTGTCAGAAATGCCCAAGTCAATCAGACAGGAAGACTGGGGCTGTTCAGTGTTCCTCAAGGCAAGGGGGACAGTGCTGGTAGAGCCAATGTTAACCCCGGCGCCTGTGGGGTCAGCAAGGACCTAAGGGAGCAGGACCCTTTGGGAGGAGCATGGAATGTGAGCCTCCGGGGCCTCGAGTATGCTCACGGGGTGGGGCCTTGGGGCCAGGAGCGTTTATTTAAACTTTGATATCATGCATTTTTCTCTATGATGGGCTAGATTTTAAAGGAAAACAATGTGTCAAAATGTTCCACCACATAATGACTATATATTCAGGTAAGGGGAGTGAGCAGAGATTTTAAAACTTTTTCATTGGATTTATTGGGACATTCATGAACAGGATTATTAATGAAAAAATTTAATTTTTCTTCATTCAAAATTATGGTTGTGCTAGCCAAAAGGATAAGATGAAGAGGGAGAGTTTTGAGTTTAAATTATCTGGCAAACTCTTTCAAATTACTGATTTTCTTTGTTTTTCTGGACACAGTGTGTAGCAACTAATTCAGAACTGTTACATGATTTCCTAATGAGGTTTTATGCATAATATCCTGCTAAGTTATTATTTTCCACCAAATCTTTTTCTCACAACCTGTAATCTATCAACTGAGCTCATTCTTATCTCCTCATTATTCACGTGTGTCTGTGGACAAATTCATCAGTTGAGTCACTGTTCTGTGTCTTCTATTATTAGGGTATGGCCATTTGGCAAAGTCTTGTTGATGATAGAATTCCCTAAAATAGCTAAGAACCAGTGAGCCCATATGTTTGATAAATCTGAGACAGTAAATGGAAATTTGAGATAGCTATGGATTTAAAACGAAAAAGAAACTACAGGTACCTTTTCCCTTGGCTTGTCTGCCAACTCCAAGGACACTTTGCAAGGGCATGCTGGCACTTCTCAGTCCTTGCCCAGTCTTCCTGCCGTCGTTGAGCTTGGTAAAGTGGCTCTGAGTTTGTGATCCTTCCCAGAATTATTTTGTTCTCTTTTTGTGGCACATTGCTTTTTCTTTGAACTCTGAGAAGTCCCTGTTCTCCTTCTCCCCTGTTTAGACTAAAAAAGAAAACAAAAACACCTTATTTTTTTGAAGTATTGAGAGAGTTAAAGCCAATGACAGAGTTCTCATTCTGCATTCAAGAGAAAGCGCCTGAGTGCCTAGGAGGCAGTAGGGCTCCCAGAAGGGAGTGTTTGCTCTCGTTCACTTGTTTCACAAACCCTTAGTGGCCTTCCCTTCTCCAGATACCTGGATGGGAGATGCTGGGCTTCAGAGATGAGCTCAGCCCTGAACTCAGGAACCTTCTGACCCAATTAGAGGAGATGATATGTACAGGAGAAAAAGTAATGCAGTGTTGTAGATGCAAGTGGGGGCACAGAATTGGGAATGCTCGGGGCTTCCTGAGGGCAGTGAGAAGATGTGTCAGTCAGGAGAAGTAATGCTGGGACAGAGGCTTGAAAGAATAGTAGATGTCACCAGACAAGCAAGGAAAGGAAAGACATCCCCGGGGGCCCAGCACATCTGGGAAAAGCGCAGTGGGAGGTTGGCAGAGGCCTGCGTGCAGCTCTAGGAGTTCTGACTCCTCTCGAAGGTAACGAGGAGTCATCGAATGGCTTTAAACCATATTAAACGTGTATTCTAAGTCACTGTGGAGAAAGGGTGGAGAATGGATTGGAGGGAATGAGACTGGATGGGGCATCAATTAGAAGTCCTCTGCAGTGGTCCAGGTGGGAGCTGATGAAAGCCTGAGGCACGGGGTTGCATCCACGTGGGGAAGGGAACTGTGAGGGAGGGATATCCGAGAGCAGCTGTCTCTCCATCACATGCAGGAGCTCAAAGGACAAGGAGAGAAAAGTGGGGCACAGATTTTAGGATCAAGTGACTGGGTGAATATTGGGAAAGTTGTTGAGATAGGGAATAACAGTGGAGCATCATCCACCATCAGAACATTTATTGAGCACTGTTCTAAATACTTTATACACGCTCTGCTTCATTGATAACAGGTAGCCATCCATTGTTTCATATACTACCAAGAGAGAAAAATTGCTGTCAGCAAAACCACACCACACCATGCACTGCAGGATGCCTTCCCACTTCAGAGCCATTAAAATGTGTGTGTGTGTGTGCATGTGTGTGTGTATGTTAGAAGGGGGTATATCTTAGAATCTAAGAAATAAAATTATCTCACGTAATCCTTAGAGGTTATTAGTAGCCTTAAAGAAGTTAAAACTTGACCAAAGTCACAGAATGAATCAGTGGAGGAGCTGGAACTCGAGCCCATGGTCTAACGTGTTTAGCTAATTGTGAAATCACCTGTTTGGCTGACGTTCGGGGTGACAACAGGGCTAAAGATGCAGACATGTGAAGAAATCTACAGCATCGGAGTGTGTGGAAGTGAAGGCAGGGGTAGAGAAGGGGCACCAGCACTGGCCGATAAGGAGGAACTTCTGACATTTTTCTGTTTTCCATATGCCCGATAGTTTTTTCCTCATTTCCTGTATTACTGTCTTCTTTTGTGCTTAATTGATTTTGTTTGTAGTAAGTTATTTAAGTTCCTTTCTTATTTCCTTTTGTGTATATTCTATAGCCATGTGATTTGTGCTTACCGTGGGGATTTCAATTAATACCCTAAAGTTATAACACTCTGAATTGAAGGATACCAGTTTAACTAGTTTAACTTCAGTGATATACAAAAACTGTCCCTTTACAGCTCTGTCTTCACTTTTTTTGTTATTGATGCCACTAAATTACATCTTTACACATCATGTGCCCCAAAACATAAAACGATAATTCTTTTAACTGAGTTACTCTCTTAAATTGTATAGAAAACAAGATTTGAAGTTACAAACCAAAGTTCCAATGGTACAAGCTTTGATATTTGCCCACGTACCCACCTTTACTGAGATCTTTATTTCTACATATGGCTTCAAGTACTGTGTTGTGTCCTTCCATTTCACCCTGCAGGGTCTAGGGGTGCAAGCCCTCTCAACTTTTGTTTATATGGAAGTACCTTAATTTCTCTAATTCTGAAGGACACAGATTTGCCAGACATAGGATTCTTGGTTGATGGGTTTTCCTTTCAGCACTCTAAGTGTATCTGACCACTGCCTCTAGCCCCCAAAGTTTCTGATGAGAAATCTGCTAATTATCTGATGTTTCATATATGTGAGAATTTTGTTTCGTTCTTGCTGCTTTCAAAATGCTCTCTTTTTCTTCCCAAAGTGTGATTATAATGTGTCTTGGCATGAGTATCTTTGAGTTTATGTTTTTTGAAGTTCATTTTGCTTCTTGGATCAAACTTGGGGAATTTTTACCCATTATTTCTTCAAATATGTTCTGTGCCCCTTCTTCTCTCTCTTCTCCTTCCAGGTCTCCCACAATGCCCATGTTGGTCCACTCTATGGTGTCCCATAGGTTCCTTGGTCTCCGCTTTCTTTTTTTCCAATCTTTTTAATTCTGTTCCTCAGATTTGATAATATACATTGATTTATCTTCAAGTACACCGTTTCTCTCTTCTGCCTGCTCAAATCTGTCTTTGAATACCTATAGTGAATTTTTTTTTTCATTTGTTGTTATACCTTTCAGCTCCGTAATTTCTTTTTCAATTCTTTTTAGGATTTCTGTACCTTTATTGATACTTCCATTTTGTTCACTCATCATTTTCTTGACTTTCTCCACATCTTCCTTTAGGTTTTTGAGCATCTTTTAAGAGAGATGTTTGAACATCTTAGTCTAGTGTTTCTGACAGGCCATTTTTAGGGACAGTTTTGTTGATACATTTGTTGTTGTTCCTTTGTGTGAGCTTTCTTTTCCTGTTTCTTTGCATGCCTTGTGATTTGGGGTTGAAAATGGACATTTGGATCTAATAATATGATAACTCTGGACATCAGATTCTCTCTCTTCTCAGGGTTTGCTGGTTTTTTTTTTAAATTTCTGTAAGCTGTCTCTGTGCCAAAGATCAACCTGAAATATAAATTTGATGTCTTCTTATTTCTTTTGTGAGTCTTTCCTTGGTCATGCACATACATTACTTTCTAATTTTCCATGAATATGCACTTGTGTTTGAATGTCCTAGTCTTTAACGCCTGACTCTCAAAAGGGGAGAAAGAAAAATGAAGGTAGGGTAGAGAACGGATGCCAATCCTTCAAATTCCCTGGATGTCACTTCAGCTGAAGTTATGATGATCTTGCAACAATGGGGGCGGGTGTGACAAGAATGGATGCCACCTCTTCATCTGCAGGTGGAGGAGTAGAAGCAGCAATCGGCGGTCAGAGCACTGACCTGCTATTTGGAAGCTGGTCCTTTTTTTTCTCCTTTGGCTCCCACAAGCTGCTCTAGGATCTGTACACAGTTGTTTGTCCCAAGGCTGGAGGAGGGGGATGGATATTTGCTACTTTGCTCAGAGCTGAAATTGACTTAAATTAACTGCAATTTACCATACAAGCTTTCAAAACGCCCCAAAGTTCCAAAATAGTTACTTCATACAGATTCTGCTGGTTAATTGTAGTCTAGGTGGAAAAACAGATATTGCTGGTGCTTCCTGCTCTGCAATCTTCCCAGCAGTGAGCCTTAATTATCCTTTTAAGATGAAAAGTCCTTCCTGATCTCATACAAGTGTCTTGGATAGGTGCAACCATCAGCACAATGAGAACATTTTCATCATCCTCAAAAAGAAACCCTGTACCCCTTAACTACCAACTCAGTAACCCTCAATACTGCCAACATTTACGTAGTTGTGGACATACTTTCGTTTCTCTTGTGTATGTAACTAAGAGTAGAATTGCTGAGTCATATGGAAATTCTATGTTTAATCATTTGAAGGACTTCTAGACTGCTTTCCAAAGTGACTGTACCATTTTACATTCCCACCAACAGTAGATGAGGGTTCTACTTTCTCTGCATCTTAACCAACACTGGCTATTATCTGCCTTTTTGATTCTACCCAACCTAATGGGTGTAAAGTGGTATCACATTGTGATTTTGACTTGCATTTCCCTGATGACTAATAATATTGGGCATTTTTGCATGTGTACATTGGTCTTTTGTATATCTTCCTTGGGGAAATACCTATTCAGATCCTTTACCCATTTTTTGAAGGATTTTATTTATTTACTTGTAGAGAGAGGGGAAGGGAGGGAGACAGAGAGGGAGAGAAACATCATGGTGTGAGAGAAACACCAATCTGTTTCCTCAAGCATGGCCCCCAGCCAGGGACCTTGCCCACAACCCAGGCATGTGCCCTGACTGGGAATCGAACTGGTGACCTTTCCGTTTTCAGGCCAGAGCACAATCCACTGAACCACAGCAGCCAGGGTCCTTTACCAGTTTTTAAAACTGGATTATTTTTCTTTCCATCATTAGCCTGTAAGTGTTCTTCATATATTCTAGATATAATTCCTGTATCAGATACATGATTTGAAAATATTTTCTCCCATTTTATGGGTTGTGTTTTCACTTTCTTGATAGTGTTCTTTGAAGCACAAAAGTTTAAAATTTTGATTAATTTTGTATATATTCTCTTTTGTTGTTCACACTTTTGGTGTCATGTCTAATATCATTGAAAATAAGAGGTCGGGAAGATTTACCTCCATGTTTTCTTCCATGAGCTTTACAGTTTCACCTTTCACATGTAAGTCTTTCATCCATTTTGAGTTAATTCATGTATCTGATATGAAGTAAGAGTCCAACTTTACTCTCTTACAAATGAATATAGAGCTGTCTCAGCCCCATTTGTTGAGAATGCTATTCTTTACCCCAGTGAGTGGTCATGGCACCTTTGATGAAACTAAATTGACTATAGACATATGGGCTTACTTCTGGGCTCTCAATTCTACCCCATTGACCTAAATATCTGCCCTTATGCAAGTACCGTATTGTTTTGATTACTGCTGCTTTGTAGTAAGTTTTAAAATCAGGACATATGAGTCATCCTACTTTATTCTTCTTAATTTTCAGGATTGTTTTGATTATTTGGTGTCCCCTTCAATTCCATATGTTTAGAACCAGCTTGTCAATTTCTGCAAAGAAGTAAGCTGGGATTCTGATAGATGTTTCATTGAATGTGTGGTCAGTTTGGGGAATATTGCTATCTAAACATCAAGTCTTCTAAACCATGAACATGGGATTTTTTCCCATTTATTTAGATCTTCTTTGATTCATTTCAACCATGTTTTATAGTTTTCAGAATGTTTTACATTTCCTTTGTTAAATTTATTCACAAGTATTTTATTCTTTTTTATATGTTTTTCCTTTTTTATTCTTTAATTATTCTTGTTTATCCTGCTATAGTTGCTCAGTTTTTCTCCCTTTGCCCTCCTTTGCCCAGCCCCATGCCCCACTCCCACACCACTGTCCATGTCCATGGGTCGGTCATTCATACATGCTCTTTGCCTAGTCCCTTCCCCTTCTTTCCACCATTCCCTTCTCACCTCCCCTTTGGCAGCTGCCAGTTTGTTCCATGTTTCTATGTCTGTAGTTCTGTTTCGCAGGTTAGTTTATTTTGTTCATTAGATTCCTCTTATAAGTGAGATTATATGGTATTTGTCTTTTACTGACTGGCTTATTTCACTTAGCATAATAGTCTCCAGTTCCAACCATGTTGTTGCAAAAGTTAGAAATTCCTTCTTTCTTTCTGCTGCATAGTATTCCATTGTGTAAATGTACCACAGTTTTTTAATCTATCCATCTACCAATAGGCACTTTAATACTTTTGTGAATAGAATTACTTTTATTTCATTTTCAGATTATTCATTGCAAATATGTAAAAATACAATTAATTAACTTTTATATAGTGACCTTGTATCTTGCTGCTTTGTTGAACTTGTGTATTAGTCCTAATAGCTTGTTTAGAGGTTTCTTTAAGATTTTTTTATATGCAAGATCATATCATCTGTGAATAGAGACAGCTTTACTACTTCCTTCCCAATTTGGATGACTTATTTCACGTCCAGTAGGACTTGGACTTCCCCACACTCTGCTGCAGATGAAGTCAGTTCCTTTTGGGGAGAGGTCAACAGCTGTCTGTTTTATGGTCTGCTTGTCCCCCTGGGTAAAAATCTCCGAGCTCTGGAGCTGGATGGTAAGCTTCTCTCTGAGTGACACCTTGGGTTCACTGTTATCCTTCGTTGTAGCTTTAAGATAAGCAACACTGAAAAAAAGAGTCTATACTCAGGTTAAATATCGATCTTTAAAGCAGAAAGTGATGCTAGATTTAACATAAACTGTCCCAGGAAAACAGAGGTCAACCCATAGCTCCAGGTTTTAATGACAGTGACTGGACAGTGAGTACAAACAGGAAGCGTAGGATGTTCCTGACACCCAGGCTGACTCCACCTGCCCCAGACCCTCCAGAGTGAAGCCGAGTCTCAGGTAAAACTTTGATTCATGGACCACAAAGAAAAATGCAATTCTCTGGCATATGACTCTCTTGAGAGAGGAAGAAATGCCTCACTCTAGCTCATGGGTGACGCTTCTGCTCTGGCCCTGGAGCCAAGCGCTCTGGGTCCCTGCAGGTTTGGTGCTGGGGCCCCAGTTACCTCCTACGCGTGTAGTTGTTTCTGCTGTCAGTCTGTCCCCTGGTCCTCATGATGCAGGACAGCTTCTGCAGCAGCAGGCGGTTGTCCCTGTCTATGACAGACAGTCGCTCCTCCTCCAGCTGTGGGCAGACACACAAGGAGCCTTTAGAAGCGCCCACTGCATCCGTGCACCACTGTGCACTGATTGACTCAAAGGAACCTTTCAGCCCCACACTTTGACTCGAGCACCCTGTGAGTTCCACCTCGCCTCCCCCAACATCGGCAAATGCTGCCGTAGCGAGCTTCAGCAGCGAGTGTGCTGTGCACAGGCCCCTTCGTCCATGAACTGGAAGACATTAGGATGGAGCCACATCTCACAGGCTCGGAGTGAGAGTAACAGCAAGGATGGTAGGACTCTCTACAATTAGGTCGCCCTCTAAAACTCTGACCCGTGACAGTGATGCTAACGAGGAAATCGCTTTAGATTTTAAGAAAGATATTTTACACTGTTCAGAAGAAAAAAAGATTTACACCCAGAGGCAGCAACGATTTTCTTGCTGTAGGTTTTTAAATTGATTGATCTGATTGGCTCGAAACTGGTTACTTAGTTTTTGTTCTGCCCATTTAGGCCATTGTTACTTAACAAGCACATAAAAAGCACACAGCACTTTGCCTTTGGAAGCATTACTGCCAGCATAACCATGTGATTCTTACTTTCACTAGATGGTTTAAGCTTCAAGAAATAAATATCCTGAGGTGGCCATGAAATGGCCTGGTATAAATAAATGATGCTAATCAATCAATTACTATAGAACTGCACTAAGTAAATTACCACTGCGGATTTCCTCTCCTCCCGCTCCCTCTTTTCCTGAAGACATAATGGATCGACAGGAAGACTAGAGAAAGATTTCTGGAGCAATTACCACGCAGCTCCATTTGGAGCAGTGACAAGGTTAATTGGTTGACTAGACGGCATTTTACTTTGATAATAACTTGTTTATTGTTCACTGAACCTGTCTGTTCCATTTTCCTGGGTTTTTAAGCCGACATTTTCTAGTTAGCTATGATGGTAGCTGAGAGGTACAACTGAAAGGCACCTTGAGCTTCTTGAGGTTCAAGTGGAAGTGGCTGAGAGACAGTGGGGCACGGGTATCCACGAGCGGCTGGGCATCCCGGACCTACGGCACAGAGAGAGTGGTGTGACCTCAGGCACGTTTGTAGCAGATCATTAATGTGAGTTTAGATTGCGCAGCTTCTGGGTTTGCTGGCACTAGGGACGTGTATAGGTCATTATTCATGGCACCAAAGCTTCAAGTCAGCCTGTGGCAGAAAAGTTCTGAATGAGGCTCAGGACTTGATTCAGAATCCGACTATCCCCTGGAGGAACGAGGCAGCCCTCAAAAATGAGCCTGTAATGTCATTTTTAAGCGGCAAATTAAATGGGTATGGAGTGAGGATTCATTAACTGTCACCACCAGCTGACATTTCTGTTCTGTACTCTGTTGCCAAAGACCTTTAAGACAGTGAATTATGTCCCTGTATCCACCTCACTCTAATCTCTGAGCCCCCAGTAGTATTTTCAGGATGAGTACTTTAAACGCTGATTAGTGCAAAATGATCCCCGCAGAGTCTCCTATCAGAAAAATGTATAAACAAGAGAGAAATTTATTTTTTAAAATGTGATGGACTAAGTGCATGAGGACTGTTTACCATTTGCAATAAAAAGGAACCCCCCAAATTCTGTATAGATACTTGCCTATGTACATCACTAACTAGTGGGACCATTGGCTGATAATCTGAAAGCGACAGCCTTGGGAAGCTCCTCCCGCTGCATCTGTCTAGAATGATAGCGTGAGCATCATGCACTCTGGGGATGAAACCCACAGAGTGTGTGGTCTTGGAACAGAGCACGTGTGTGGAGAGCCAGGAGATGGTGAAAGGGCTGGATGGTGAGAAGGTTTGAATAACACACTCACTTTGGAATGCTTTTAAAATTTCATTTTGTTTTATAATATGCAGAAATATTTACATGGCTCCAAAGTCAAATCTGTGAAACAACTCGTTTTTCAAAGTGGCCTAAGCCCCATACCTGTCATCTTTGCCCTATTCCCTACTGACAAACCTTCTAATTCTCTTTTCTGAAAATATAAAGCTATACAATATGTGTATACGTGTAAATACCTCTGTGTGTGTACATATAAATATATACATTTCACCACTTTTTTAGATAAGCATCACAGTTTACACATTTTCACCCCACTGTTTTTTTCATTTCCAAATACATTCTTGAGATGATTTTATAGTAATACACATAGATGTTTCTCATTCATTTTTATAGCCGCATAGTACTTCACTGTGTGAAAGCATCCTAATTATTCACCCAGCTCACTTTTGATGGTCATTTTGGTTAGTTCCAATTTTGCTATTACAAACAATGCTGCAATTAGAATCTTTTGCAATTTTTTTGTTTCTTTGCCAGTGTACCTCTTGAATGGATACTTAGAAATGGGACTTCTGGGTAAAGGAAAAACCCGTGTATCATTTCATTAAACATTGCTAAACCACCCCTCCCCTGCACACACACAGGGCTGCGCCCTTTTGCCCACCAGAGCGCCGTCCACAAGCTTGGGGAGCGGAGCCAGTCTGAGAGTTGGGCAATGGTATTAGAGTCAAGGTTAATTCGCATTCTCTGTCGTACGTGAAGTTGATAATCTTTTTATAGGTTAAGAGCTATTTGCAGTTCTTTTTCTGTGAAACTTTCTTCATATCGCTTGCCCATTTTCATATGGGATTGTGTTTGCATTTTTCTTTTTCTTTTTAGATGTTCTTTCTACACAAGGATATTAACCCTTTATCTCTAATATAAGTTGTAATTATTTTGCCTAATTGATATTCATTTCTTTTTTCATTAATTCTTTTGGGCCCATCAGTTATTTAATCATTTCATCCACAAACAGGAAAATGACATCTATTTTCTTGCCTAGTAGATTTGTGTTGTCTCCTTGCATCAGCCAATGCCTCCGATGCTGTTTAAAATCCTGTAAGAGATAGTAGGCATCCTTGTCTTATTTCTTACTTTATAAGGAACCCTTTCAGTGTTTCTCTGTCAATTAAGATACTGGTTTAGGGATGAGATACTTATGTTTCATTATGTTAGAGAAATACCGATAGCAATTTGTATTTCATCAAGGCCATTTTGATTCGACGTTAGCATACGTGTGTGTTCAGTGTAAGGTAGAAGGCTCTGTTGAGATTCTAGGGTGAGGATGACATGCTGGATCCCAGAGATGACTTTGGGCACAGCGCTCTCCTTCCAGTCTGTTTTCTCCCCTCTACTGCATCGACGTTTCTTATATTCCCAGGGTTCTCAGCCAAGCAGTAAGAAACAAACTTACTCTTAAAAGCAGAATTCCCCCTACTCTTAATATGGAAGAAATCCGTTCTAAGCCAAGTTTTAATGCCAAGTGGTGAGGTTTGGAGTGGTAAGGGAGTCTTGCTGGCTCTTTACTGCTGCTTCCAGGCAGAGCAGGTGGCTCCCACACCCGGGGCCCTCGCCCCTCCTCGCCCTTCTTTCTGCTGCAGGCCCACGCTTCTCCGCAGTCCCCGGGGCCTTTAGCATCTGGACCGAGGTTTTGTCTTCCCCTGAATGAGTTCTGCCTCAGGGACACAGCTGTGCCAGGGCACCAGGCATCGTGTTCGCGTGGAACTGGCCCTTTGGGAGCTGCGCTTCAGTTGTCCCATCCCTCACCCAGAGTCCCTTTCTTTTCAGTTTCTTAGTTGACTGCCCAAAAGTGACCTCTTGACCTTACATGGCTCCCAGCGCCTCTTCCTCACTGGCTTCCCATCTTTACTTCATCCCGCTCCTGGTCAGATTTGGGGCCCTCCCTTTAACTCCTCGTGCCAGGATCACTGGTTTCCTGGCCCCGTGCCCTGCTGCTGGCCACAAGCCAGACTGGGGTGTGCCAGCGCTCCATTGTTAGACCCAGCAACCAGGTGTTTCTGGGTCATCGCAGAACTGCTGCATCAGTGTGCTGTGTGAGCTTCGGCTCCCTGGGGCCCGTGACCTCTGTCAGCATGCTCTTTCCATTCAATCAGCTCTCCACTTTCCACGGTGACTGTTTTTAGTCATCCATACACTGGGGCGTATATAAACCACCTGTCTCCTTCCAGGGATGATTCAAGGAGCTGGTGCTGATCGATTTATACTTGTTACTATCATGCATAACCTTTTCTGTCTTCCCCTAGCAATGACTGTTTACTAAGAGCACCTATTGTAGGTGCTAAGAATATCATGGTAAGGGGAAGTAGCCACCACTCTCACAGACTGGGGGCAACAAACGAAATAAAATAATAAATCTGTTACATCAGTCACGAAGTGACATGAGACAGCAGAACAAGGGACTACAGAGTGATGAGGAGGTGTGCTTCTTAGAGAGGGCACAGACAAGACTTCTCAGAGGTCTAAGGAAGTGGGGTGAGGCCTGGGATACCCGGGCAAAGAGTGTCACTGGGACTCTCAGGGCCCGGTTGTGCATGTGAGCACTGGGCCAGCCATGCAGCAAATGCCACCTGAGCTTCCCTGAGGCCATTGTGTCACACCTTAACCCAGGCAGGTAGAACCCTCAAGGAGTAGTTGGGCTCGCCTGGGTCTGCCGCCCAGGGGAATCACTTCAGAGGGATCGCTTCAGAACCACAGGGCAGCAGCCTTTTCCAGAACATCCCCTTAGAGCGTTTCTCAACCTCAATGAACGCAGATGACCAGCCAAGCACTGAGCAGTTGGATGGGTCCACTGAGGTCTCACAGGCAAGCAATTTTCAAACCACATGGCAACCCTCTCAAAAGACATTGGTATCAAATAAAGTGGAAATAATGATGACTCTCCCAATGGAGATGAAAGTTGGCTTTTTGTCCCCACCAGAGTATGCTGTTTTCATAGGGGAAAGGGTCGTTCAGAACTTTTTATTTTTAAGATTTATTTATTTTTAGAGAGAGGGGAAGAGAAAGGGAACGAGAGGGAGAGAAACATCAATGCGTAGTTGCTTCTCACACGCCTCCTACTGGGGACCTGGCCCATAACCCAGGCGTGTGCCCTGACTGGGAATCAAACCAGTGACCCTTTGGTTCACAGGCCTGCACTCAATCCACTGAGCTGCACCAGCCAGGGCCCTTCATATCTTTTTGTCTGAAGATACTTCTGAGTAATTTATGAAAAATTAAATACTTTATAAACATATGCCTTAATTGAGAAGAGAATGGTCCTAAAACATGACACATGAAACCATAATCTGTTTAATGGAATTTTTATTGTATGGCAACATATATGACCGACTTTTTTAAGGCAATGTTGTTTCAACCATTCCATCTCTGAAAAGAAAATTAGCTTTTGGTTTCCAGGGAAAGTCCTGGCATTTCATGGTTGCCGCTTTGGGGGCCTCACCCTGAGCTCTCAGGGCCTGGCTCCAGCCTTTCTTACCTTTTTCCTGTGATCCTGGTAGGCTTTCTCCCATGTGCTCTGCAGGCACTCACTTCTGCACGGAAGCATCAGCCGGGGTGCCCTGGGCATCTCCAACAACACCACCAACCTGCTCCCTGCAGCCAGAGACTGGTTCAAGCTGAGTTGCAACCCTGGAGAGGACAGTGTTTGCCGGGTCACATGACAGTTGTCATGGCATCCAAGCTAAGGAGAAAAGAGAGAGGGCTGGAGAACCGCCTGTGTGTGCTTAACAAAGAATTGAATATTCTTTCACTCCAATGAGTACTTTCTCAAATCACCTAGTGATGCCACTTTGATGACCTCCCCCCGCCCCGATGTTCATGACTAGGTCAAAGAATTGCTCCTCCAGCTAACTTTTTCTCCTTTCCGTCTTTCCCTCTTTTCTTGCTTTCTTCTTCCCCTACCCCCTTGTCTTTTCCTTCCGTTCTTCCTCAGGTTTTCTCCTTCCTCCCTCCCTTCCTGCCTTTCTTATCTCCTTTCTTTCTTATCTTTTAATGATATATAATAATTTCCAATTATTTGCTGTTTAGGTGGCAAATCGTCATTAATTTTTTTCAATTGATTTGAGGGTTAGTTATGGAAAGTTTTAGCCACTTTGAGCCATTCCTGGCTCAGTGGCTTTCATCTGGTGGGGCTGGGTTTTCCATGAGACGAATGTAAAAGTCATGTTGGCGTATCTGTTGAGTCACACATACATCTTTGTTGAGGTCATATATGTCATTTTGGAGATGATGTGATTAGAAGAATTGGTTAACAACAAAATAGCGATATTATTTTCATTTCAGAATTCTAGTCTTCATGACATTACAGTATCCATTACAAAAACTGTTGTAGTGCCAAATTAGTGAATGGGGACTCATTGTTCATCTGTGTGTAAGTAAAGAAAAGGGGCATTTTATGAGAAATCGTGTTCTGCCTATTGGCATGATTCAGTGCCTGTCAGTCTGAAAGAGAATTAACCAAGCTTAAATTGAATAAGATCTGGGAAAATTAAAATGTGGATAAAATCAGAATATGATTGTCCTTTTTCCCGCTTTAGGCAGCTGAGTTACACCGTACTTTGCTGGTTCTTATGATCTTCAAAATTTTGGTAAAAACCTTGCAGGCTGGTAAAATGTTGATGTACTGACAGTTAAAAAATTGTCTGGGTTTTTTTAAAGAACTACTTAATTTTTTTTAGTTCAGAATTGTCCACAAGTAATAACTTTAGAAAACTATGCCCTGGCTGGCGTGGGTAAGTGAATCGAGTGCTGGCCTATGAGCTATAGAGTCGCTGGTTCAATTCCTGGGCAGGGCATGTATCTGGGTTCTGGGCCAGATTCCCTGTTGGGGGTGTGTGAAGAGTAACCAATTGATGTTTTTCTAGCACATCAATATCTCTCTCCCTCTCTTTCTCCCTTACACTGTCTCTAAAAAATGAAATCTTTTTTTAAAAGAGAAACAACTATACATGTACAGTAGAAGATAGATGTAAGAATTACTACTTAAAAATTAAAGCTAATACTTTAAGACATAGACTTCATTAGGATTTCTTAGCCTATAAAATATATATGTCGTAGTCAGAGGAATTTTATTAAAATAATTTCCTTTACCCAATTATTGTCTTAGATCAAGCCCAATATTAGTAGTTGTTCACTAAGTGTCTGCCATTAATGACGATGAAAATAATGATAATGTTAATGAATGATTCCCCATCTGAGATTTTTTTGTTCAGACTGTAAGACTGGTTCTACATGATTCTTATCTTTCCCTTTTCCTGAAGCCTGTTTGCCACACATGCTGAGAAGTGTCTGACAATGCCTAGTGTCGCTGCCAGTCAGCTGCGAAGAGAGGCTGTGTGGGGGAGGCCGTGCTTTGTCCAGTTTGCTCACATTCGGCGGACAGACTGTAGGTTGAGGGCAAAGTAGTAACTGGAGGGGGGTTTTTAATGATGTGAGTACTCATAATGTCTTAATACACATATTGGTTTTGATGCCCCCTTTCAAATGAGTGACCTTAAGGAAGAGTCCTAGCCATCTATGTTTATTCTTTTTTTTTAAGATTTTATTTATTATTTATTTATTTATTTATTTTTATTTATAGAGAGAGGGGAAGGGAGGAAGAAACAGAGGGAGAGAAACATCGATGTGTGGTTGCCTCTCATGCACCCCCACTGGGGACCTGGCCTGAAACCCAGGCATGTGCCCTAATTGGGAATCAAACCAGCAACCTTTTGGTTTGCAAGCCCACACTCAATCCACTGAGCTACATACACCAGCTAGGGCTCTATGTTTAGTCTCAACTGACTAAGCACTCAGTTAACATTTGCTATTTGATTAGACTCGATGGTACAGCCCTACACAAAGGATCTGGAAAAATTAAAGATGCCTCCCATCAATTGCATGACCTGGATTTCAATGCACCCACCCCACAGGTTCAAACTACATTTCGGTTCTTACCATGTCTTAAAAAGATCTGACCAGAAAAGTCAGTTAACCAGTAGCTCCTTGGAATCTATCCTGAGGAAATAATCTGAAAACAGTGATAAAGATTCATACACATCAAAGAATTACTCATAAAAGTGGAAAATTGAAAAGTCTGCAGTTTAATTAATAGAAAGTATCAATGTAAGTTTTCTCTAATGTTCTTTTTCTTGTTCCAAGATCCATTCCATGCCACCACTTTGCATTTTGTGAGTTTTTAAGTAGAGACTACTTTTTTTAAACATTGAGCTTGGTTTGAATATTTAATACACATGGTTTCTACTCACACACTGCAGGAAATAAACACAAAAGCCTAGTTTTTATTTTATTATGCGGATAATAACTGTATGTTCGGCTGCAGCTTCAATCAGTGTTTTGGCCCAGTACTGACTTGAATATTGTGTTTATTAGAAATGCCTTGAAAAAAAGAAAAAGAAAGAAATGCCTTGAAATATCACTGAGTGATACATATCCCGAGTACGTGAAGGCCACTGCAGAGAATCGATTGCTGTATTGTTTATAATAAAATATATGGTGTAAAGTCTTTGTGATATAACATGTATTACTTAAATCCTTAATGTTCACAACCCTTTTCACGTGTCCCATGACTCTAACTTTATGCTCAAGCTCTGCTTTGTATGTCCCCCGCTCTCCCATAAGAACAGTGAGCTCAAAACAAAGCAACAGACTTCATTCTTTTACTTTTTTAATGGATTTTTTTTAGAGAGACAGAGAAGAGAGAGACAAAACATCGGTCCGCAGTTCCACTGACTCATGCCTCCTTGGTCGGTTCTTGCGTGCGTCCTGACCCGCACCCTTGAACCCAACAACCTTGGTGCGTTGGGGCGATGCTCCAACCCACTGAGCGAGCCGGCGAGGGCCCCGACTTCCTTCTCATTCCACGGGACAGAGTAGTTTAAAAACAAACTCAGATGACTTCAGATTCATTCAACTCTTGGAGGGCAAAGGTGCTCATAGTGTTGTGTCACAGAAAAAAATGAATGAGTCTCCAGTGCCTTCTGTTGTGTGGGCAACTAACTCAGGAACCTTAGTTAAAGACCAGGATGCCGGCTTCCAGTCGGATGGGCCAAGCTGCCTTCCTCCCACTGAAAACAGCGGAAGATCCTGCACATTGTCTTAAACGTATTAAGGAGCTGGCAGAGGTGTCAGGAACTTCCGGGCTACGGTCAAGGAAATCAGAGCCCTGAGCCAGCACACAGGGGGCTCCTCCTGGGAGAGCTCATGGTCCTGAGAGTTGGAGTCTTGGCAGGTGAGAAAGACAGGTGGGGAGACTAATAGGAGACAGAAGCTGCACACTCAGGAAGAAGTGAATCAGAAATAATTGCCACCCCCGAAAGCAACTGCCAGGTTACTGCAGAGCAGGGGCAAAATGGGGGAAAGTTCCTGCAGCCCGTATTTGCAAGGCCTAGGCAGCCAAGACACACTCAAATAGTGAAATTGGCTACAGTAGCTCCAGGCTGAGGGCGTTCCAAGATGCCGGGGAAAAGTGATGGTTCTGCCTCGAGAAGCCTCAGACTTCCCCAATGCCTGCATGGTACGAACATTGACCACAACTAGAACCAGCACAAACCTCAGAACAGACTCCTCGAGATCACAGTACTGAAATCACAAGATACAGATTATACGACAACTACACTTACTGTGTTTTAAGGAAAATGAAACCCAGAAGCGACGGAATTGGAAATACCTACAGGGTACAGGAAATCACAAAAATTTTTAATACAGGAGGGAACATTTACAAAATTTGACCATATGCTGAGCTGTAAAAAAAGTCTTTCAAGTTTCAAAGGACTGCAATCACACAGATAATGTTGGCTGTGGGATTGAGCTAGGAATTAACAGCAAATGATAACTCAGACTCCCATATATTTGGAAATGAAGCAATGACATTTTCAGGTCGAGAACATGACAGGGCTGTCCCTGTGACCTTTAAGAGGTGCTATTAGTATAAACTGGGTACATTTGTTGGGTGTTTGAACATAAGAAGTTCTAGTTGCCAGTAATTAGTAATGCCGATGTTACCTGTAGCCTTGGTTATGTAATTGCTTCTTAACAATGTAGTACAGGGCCCTGGCTGGTGTGGCTCAGTGGATTGAGTGCCACCCTGCGAGGGTTACGGGTTTGATTCCCAGTCAGGACACATGCCTCGGTTGCAGGCCAGGTCCCCAGTAGGGGGCATGTGAGAGTCAACCACACATTGATGTTTCTCTCCCTTTCTTTTTCCCTCTCTGCCCCTCTAAAAATAAATAAATAAAATCTTCAAAAAAAAAAAAAAAGAATGTAGTATAGGGAAGGGAGAAGCCAAAGAACTTATATACATGACCCATGGACATGAACTAACAGGGGGCGGGGTGTTAGCTGGAGGGAAGGGGGGTATCAGACAGACGGGGGCAAAGGGAAAAAAAGCTGGAACAACTGTAATAGCATACTCAATAAAATATACCTTTAAAAAGAATGTTAGCCTGAAAAAACTCACTGAGTTCTATTAATCCTACACTGGGATGTCTTTAGGGAATTAATTCACAAGAGATTTAAAACTGTGTACATAAACAACGATTTTACTGTCATTTATTTACTGCTACAGGGGATAGCTGAGCATATTAACACAGTGGCATATAGTGCAGCTGATACTATTACGATTGGAAAGATTATAAACCCAATAAAGCAAATACCAAGTTGCTCCTCTTATAATACGGATGATTCAGGAGTGTTTGCAGAGCCCAGAAAACATGCTGGAAAAGTTACTTTGTTAAAGATGGAGAGGAAAAGATTTTTAATTTTGAAAATGGATTTTATCTTATTTGTGTGGTCAATTTTTAAAAAATCTATTTGATGTGCAAATTAGGCCTTGATCACACCATTTCCAACCCACCCCCTTCTCCCTGCCACCACTTCTCTCATCCAATGAGCTCTGAGAATTCAATTAACACATGACACGCCCCTAACGCCCCCACTCACCCCTTCAAAAGACAGAGTCTCTTGTAAAGCAAACAAGAATCTCCTTGGCTTCTGATGTCTAAACAGTGCATTCCTGGGTCCTCACATTTTCTGGTCCTGCGGTCAGTGAATGCATCTTTGCTTAATCAGCCCCACGCTGTTTTCATGGCGTCTGACTGTCTTAGGGCATCTGCAGAGGAGAGACCACGTGTCGAGAAAGCACTAAACCCTGTGAACGTTTCAGGGCCACAAAATATTCCTGAAAAGAACATCTGGAAAGGGTTTGAAGGGCACTATTCCTTCTTTTTCTTTCCTCCTCTTCCAAGCCAGCCTGAGTGGAGAGCTGATTTGAATTTTCAGTCCGCTTTTACTGGGAAACCAGGGCAAAGCCGACCCCTCTGGCAGTCTTGCCAAGAGCTCCCAGCTCCCACTGTGGAGAAAGCAAGGGCACAGGACCCACCAAGATCAGAATGGATGCGGAGCTGGGGAGCTCTTTCCCAGGGTCTCCACCCCACTCTTATTTATTTATTTATTTTTTGGCTATAGAAGGCAGTGAGAGCTTCAGAGCTTTTGTGCTATTTTAAAGGAGCTGTTTTGGGTCACTAGTTGTTGACCCCCAAGTCTGGCCTTTGGTGAAGCTCAAGCCATCAGCAGGGGAGGGTGGCTCCCTGGGGGTGAGGGGCAGGGAAGCGGGTGCTGGTGGAACAGAGGAGTCAGCAGAGCAGCCAGTTCCTGGAGGAGAACCCACAGGCCCTGCCTGCCAGGAAGGCTGCTGGGAGCCGCCTCTGACTGGACACTGTCTCAATAGCTCTTGAAGTTTGGGCTCTGCAGGGGGCACAAACTAAACAGGATGTGGTGTGTGTGTTCTGAGCCCTGGGGGGCCTCGTCAGTGTTCCTGTTCTGGAGACTCTCCAGATGGCCTGGAGCACTTCAGGAACCCAGGGTGGAAGCAGGGCCCCAGGCTCTGAACCCCACTGTCCCTTGCTGCCATTTTAATTCAGATGGAACTGTAAAATAAATAAACCATTTTCTCCGTCCTTAAAACAAGGAAGTAGTTTGTAAGTATTTTTGGCAACATAGCCTTCCCTTCAAGAAAAAGGAGAAAATGAAACTGAAAAACAAACTAAGTACTTCCCTCCAATTTAGAAGGCAAATGAAATGTGAGAAGAATGTAAAATTCACCTGAATAGTGATGAAGTGTCTTGACCTTCTAGTGGGATAGCAGGTCTGGCCGGGGAATGGCTCCCGTGGTTTTCTGTCTCACCTGTGACTGGCGACTGCAGGGTGCTGCTCCCCCAGCACATTTGCGGGGGACCAGAGGAGGCTGCGAATGGAGGCTGCATCTCAGCTGCAGCTTCATGACTGTGGAGCTACTCTCTGGCAAAGCTAATCACTGCGACTTGGGGTCTGTCCCGCCACGACCTCCTTCGGCCCTTCTCTTTCTCTTCCTTCCCCACAATTGTCTGTCAGAATCCCCATTATTTTAGAGACAGTGACTTCCACTTGGGGCTTTGGGTGGAAAGCAATCTGATTAGAGTTATGCTCCCCACCCCTTCCCACGCTTTAATAAGATTGCTTGTTGCTTAATTGGAAGAACTTCAAGCAAGACAACTAGAAAAATGGTCTAATTCAGGGTTTCTTAACGTCAGCACTATTGACATTTTGGGCTGAACGGGTCTTTGTGGCCGAACAATTTTCGTTGCCAGCGGTAACCCCTCCCTCTCAGAGTGACACCAAAATGGTCTCCAGATGTTGCCAGCTGTACCCTAGGGAGAGCTGGGGGCTAACCTCCCCCAGTTGAGAAGCATTAACAGGTCTAATCTGTGAGACTTCAGGCATGGTCACTAGGTGAATTTTGAGGGAGATTTGTGAAATCAGAACAGACAGTTGTCATTCGTGTGTGATAAAAGGGAGATGGTTGTGTATTATTATTAGCTGCAGACAAGCAGGAAGGACAGACTGGCCTGAAGAGTCTGTACCCGGGAGAAAGGCAATTAGAGTGAAATGCTGCCTGCCCTTCAGAAGAGTCTCTGCGTGTGAAGGGGCCAGGGCTGGGTGGCTGACGGCAAGTAGAGAACTTGAGGAGTAAGCCAGGAAACTGGTGGACAGCTGTGTGGTATGCAGCGTCATTTCTCCCCACAACCATCAAGTCCTCAGTAAAGTTCTAACCTCTCAAAACCAAAGTGCAAAACCAAGTGGATTTCCTTGTGGGAAATCATAGTGCGTGCCTGCTAGCTCAAAACCAAATGGAGGAAGCATTTATGGACACAGCAGCAGAGATGAAGGGTCCTGGAGGTGGGAAGGTTGGACATTCACAGAAATCATGGAAAGGGTAAAAACTCACACAAACTGTGCTTTTTGGAGTTCGGGCCAGTAAGTATATATGGAAGCAAAGTGTGCGCTAAGAGTGCATTCCTGACAGCAGTTAAGAACCTATGTTTTAGAAACAAGGCAAGTGGCAGAAGCCCTGAGCTAGGAGCCCAAGACGTAGGGTCAAATCCCACCTCTGCTATCTTGATGCTGTCTTTGGGCATGCCACTTACCTTCTGGACTTCCGTGCCCTCATGGGACAGAGGGCCATGATACCTCAGACTTGATACAAGAGGCAATCAGACCACAGGTGGAAACACTTTGGAAAAAACTGCTCCCCAGATTCAGGATTGAACAATGGAGGAACTTTGCGTTCTCTACTTTGATCTTCCTTAATTTACAGATTTTGGATACAGAAATAACCACAGGGATGGGGAAGTTAGACATTTAGAAGAAGCACATTCAATTTAGGACAACGTGAATTCAGAGAAAATAATGGAAATGATCTGAAATTTGCCTTTTCATAACCTCTATCTTTTGATTCTAATTCTGCCAAAGAAGTCACAGTGAAGAAACAGATGTCCTTCTGTACGTGACAGCCCTTTCAGTGTTTGCAGTGTCTGTAATGTGTGTCCCTCTTCCTTGTATCCCCCTTTCTTAAGCTAAGCTTTTTCAATTCCTTTAATTATTCCTTAAACAATGAACGAGCATTCCTCAGAACTGTGATTCACAAGCAAGAGAGGGGCGTGTGGAGGAGAATTCCCCTGTGTGGAACAGAGTGGGTAGAGTTCAAATGGTACACCCAACCTCTGCCCCAGAAGACGCTGATAAATCCTCCTTATTCTGGGGATTCCCTCGAAGTGCCATCTCTCACTTTCCCCACACAGCCATTTGGAAGTCACCCCTGCTGGTATGGAAAGAGCACTTCTGTCACTGGAAGTGGTTGGTCATGAGCGTGCAAGAAAAAAATGGTCAAATAGCATAGAGAGATTGTCCTAGTCCAGTCTCATGTTCTCAGTAAAGAAACTGTGTGTCAGGGAGGTTGACAGGACCTGCTTGGGGAACATAGCTCCCCAGTCCCAAGGTTGTTAGGATACAGGATTCTTAACTTCTGTTCTTATACATTCCTCTAATCGGTGGTGAGATCTCATCATCTCTGCTCTCTGCCAATTACATCCTTATTATAAATGGATAAATGGGTGTTGCAGATAACCTTTGAGGTATCTGCCGAGCCCCCATAACGCCCCAGCTCTCTAGACCTACCCCTGGCTGCTACGTTTTTACCATATTATGCTTCCACCCCTGCCCTTGGCCTAGGACCCAGTTGACTGGATCAATAAAATGACCACTTTAGAAATTGGGATTGGTATTTGAATTCAGCTAGTCTGTCCTTGCATGTGCTGGCACTGAGACACCCACAGCACCTTGGAAAACGGGGCAGCCATCTTCCGCCCAGGAGACACGGAAGCTGGCAGAAACAGCCTTCAGGGTGGAGAAGACTGGAAGACATGAGCGGGAAGGCAGAGAAGGGGCACCAATGGCTCTCGCTGGCATTCCAGGCACAAGAGGTCTGCAAAACGTCTAGTTTCATTGGGGTTTATGACAAGCTCCAGAATCATTCAATAAACTCTTCTTCTGTCTTAAGCTGTCTAGAGCAGACAGAGACCAAGCTAGAGAATCTAAGACCGTGAGGTAAAGTAATTCCTGTTTCCACCTAGTTTTATGCCTTGGTGATATCTGTCCTCCCAGGAAAATATAGAGAGGTAAGCCAGCTTCTTCAATAGAAAAATCTTCAGATTTCGAGTTGACCGGCCTTCTTTATTTAATTTGACCCCTAGAAAAACCAAGAACTATTTCCAAGATCTTTAGGTTCATGTTTCTACTTGAGGAATTTTTAAGTGCTTTGTTAAGCCTTGACGACTGAACAGTCATAGCTTAGTTAAAATCTGATATAGTCATTCCCTCAGAAACCCAATTATATTGGTTTATAATTATGAAATTGCATTGGTTTAAATAGTTATGTTTATTTTAAAAATAGGGCCTCAGTCTCCCTTTGAAGACCTTTTACACTCTTCCCTACTAGACGACATTCAATAATAGTAAGTTGATGAGTTCTTAAAGCTTATTTTTCCCAGGTCAAAATTGAATTTTAAGTCAGAAAAGTGTTCTGTAGTCATCTTATCCTTGGGGCAGAGACATTCTGGGGCTACTTAATTAAAAACAATAGAAGTGATTATTGTCAAAAAGGTACCCAGATCCAGTAAGTGGTAATAACTGTTTGAATCTTACAAGGTCGTCTCAGGTCCGGTGGAAACAGAGCTGGAACCCACGTGTTCTGACTCCTGGTCCAGCGACATCTCCCTCTGATTGGACCTTTGTGTTTGAGATGTCTTGATGAAATAGGCCTGAGTTGTTTCAATGGCATAATTTGCCTTCTTCTGTAGACAACATAATAGATATTTTGATTTCAAGGACACAAAAGTTACAAGTTTTGATCAGGTCTTTAGTTGGGGGCAAGCTGTTGCTTTCCTTAAGATAATGAGATTACAGGCAAAGGGTTTTCATTTCTGAGTGTCACTAACACACTGGGCCTGGGAAGGTGAGGAAAGGGACCAGGCTGGTCGGGAGCTATGCTGTCCATTCCTCCCCTGATTCGCAGGTGGCCATAGGCTGTTTTTACCACTGTGTGAGCTTCCTGACGACTAATGCTCACTGGGCTCTTTCCAATCAGGCTCCTGGCCTCCAGTCTTCACGCAGACCGCACGGATGAAGATTTCCAAAATCTGAACTTGCTCACTGCCAACTTCGAAGATCCCAATTCTCATCCCACCCCCACCCTCTCCTTGCTTCTTTCCAGTTATGCAGGCTCTCCAACCCACTGCTGTGCCACTGGCATCTCTACGGGGAAAATGCAGCTTTCCCCTGAAACTAAAGAAGCTTAAGCTCAGAGCCCCCATCTGCACTGGCTCCCAAAGCTTTGGGAAGATCCTTGTCATTTTCTTTGTAATTTTGATTTCTTTTCTTTTTGATATTAAAAAAAATACCCTGCTACAGGGTACCATTTATAAGAGCGTGACTAAAGACAGTTACTTACCCTCT
Organism: Trachops cirrhosus; assembly: GCA_028533065.1. Lineage (NCBI taxonomy): Eukaryota > Metazoa > Chordata > Mammalia > Chiroptera > Phyllostomidae > Trachops > Trachops cirrhosus. The sequence continues at coordinate 60,203,332 of CM052548.1, read as the reverse complement.
ATTCTAAGCATGACCCAAGCTCTTTGAAGAGTAATAGGGCCTGATCTCCCCAGGGAACACTATGTAGGAGGTGTCCTAAAGTGGCAGACTGCCCCCAAAGCTTTGGTCCCTGTGGACTAGGGCATCTGTCCTGAACTCAAGCCGAATAGGATGGAGTAGGCTGCCGAGTGCGCCGAGTACACACACAGCCTCCTTCCTCCTTCGGCCCCACTGGACTGGAAGCAAAACAAGTGCAAGGAGAATACACCCGTAATGGCAAAGGGAGTGGCACATCTGATGACAAACAACCTCTGAAGTTGGAAAGGGGTTGGAAGGTGTTGGTGGGGGGACCCTAGAAAGGCACTGAGATGTGGGGTGTAACTATAACTGGGAGTAATTGTCTGTGAGCAAGTTTCTAGCAACTGCCCCCTGCCCCTGGCCCCCACAACACGCAACTACCCAGCAGGCAGACACGGGAAGCCCCTTCTTCAAACACTTTGAATCAACAGCCTGGGTTGGACTACAACTTCCAGCATGGGCCTGAGGCCCACAGTAAAATCTTCCTTATTCAGACTTGCGATGGGCTGTATCAAGGTATATTTATCTATCCTAAATATAGCACAGCCCGCAAACCCCATCTGTGGACACAGAATGCGCAGCTTCCCTTTCCATTCAGAGAAATCCACAGAAACCCACAGTAGCTCATCAGAATGAGCCATAGATTATTAACATACTCGGACATCCTAGTATCCCCAGACTTTCAGAGGAAAATCAGCAGCATAGAAAGGAAACACCTAAGTTAGAAAACAAAAGAAACTCAAATTAAAAGTCAAATTATTGTCCTCAGAAAGAGTCAAGGAAACATTGCTTATCCATAAGATAAAAACAGGATGCTATTTACAAACAGGCTGAGACAAGAAAGAAATGAAAAAATATGATTGCTGAACTTAAAGCCTCACAGAATAGATGGAGGCTGGAGCCCAATGAATCTCTAGAACATATCTCCAAAACGGGGAGAAATGGAGAAACATTCAAGGAGAGAGAAGAGGCATAGGTATTCAGCTGGAGAGTAAAATGTCTGACTACTTCAAAGAGAGAAAAAAAAAGAAGGGTGAGTAATTGCTAGGACATAACAGAGGAAAATTTCCCAGAGTGGAGAGAAGGCGTGACTCATGAGACAGTCCCATCAAGGACTGAAGCTGCCAGGTGTGGTGAGCACGCAGAGTCCTGGCCAGAGGAGCTCAGAGCATCTGGACGAGGAAGCCTCCGAAAGCTCCAGGAAGAAAAGATGGGGTCACCCTCGAGGGTCTAGAACCTGACGACTTCAGACGTGTCAGCAACAGTTTAGAAGACACTCGAGCACTTGAGACTTCACATGTAAAACAACAGAGTGAAAATGCCATTGACTCCCTTGAACAAAAATAAAAGAAAAAGGAAGAAGAAAGAGAAACACTTTCTAGCTCCAACGAAACAGGAGACCGTGTTAGTCTCAACTGCAGTAGACGGGAAGGTGGTGCAGGCAGGGCCAAGGGGGCAGGAAGACCCTAAGAGGCTATGTATGGGTCACAAGTCTTCCAAGTAACTGTGACATCCTCAGAGAGAAACAGTGTGAGCATCAGGCCTCACTTGGCATGAAAAAGTAGAGGGAGAGCCACCGGACAAGACCCACCTACAGGAAGCTACGTGTTGCACTGCTCACCTCGGGGTGGGGGGCGGTGGGGGGAAGGCACTCGTGCCCCCCTGCTCTCCAGGGGAGTTGTGGCAGCAGGACAGGGCCCAGGTCCCTGGTGCAGCCTTCTATAAATAGCTGATCAGGGAGGACTTGCTGCACTTGAAGATGAGTCATAATTAGAAAGAAGCCAGCACAAGATTTATACAAAGATAGAACAAGGATGAAAAGTATAAAACGAAAGGAAAGAAACAAATAAAACACACTGCAGAAGAGGCAGGGAAGACTGTGTCAGGAAGGGAATGAAAGCTGTGACCAAACATCTCCTGGAACAAAAACGCCACCCTTCCAAACTAAGAATATTTATATAGTAAACGAAAGAACACAGTGAACTTTTTTTAGAGAGAAGCAATTATAACTAGAAACTCTGACATGAAATATGATGACAACACTGAGCCCAACTGTGTCATTCCTGTCAACGAATGTCTGCAAACGAGCTCAAGTCACCTGTTAAAACAAAAGCCAGGCTGAATCACAGAGGCAAACCCGGCTTCACGGCACGAGAAAGCACGCCTGAACAGAGAGACTCAGAGGGCTCGCGACGGAAGACGGGCAAAGCCACGGCTCGCAAACAATCTTGGAAAAACATCAACGTGTGGTGCCTTTTTTTTTTCAGCAGACGAGATAAAGCATCAAAACAAGTACAAAAATGTATGAGAAAAAGGACTCGTGGTAGTGAGGGTGGTGCTGGTAGAGAAACAGACAAAGCAATGAAATTAGAAATAGACTCAAGGTTATTCAGGAATCTGTTGATAAAAATAACATTTCACATCATCCGGGAAAGGAGTAATCCATGTGCGATCTTGAGACAACTAAGTGGTCACCTGAACGATGAACTTCAATCCATGCCTTCCACCTTATGTCAAAATAAATTCCAGATCAATCAGAATTTAGCTGGAGAAAATGAAAGCATGAAAGTAGTAAAACAAAATATGAGTGATTTAAAAAATAATATGAGAGGAAAAGGTCTTTTTAAGAATGACACAAAACTGTAGAAGATGAAATAAAAGATTAATAAAAATAATTTTTAAATAAAATAAATTGAAAATTTAAAGATTAATAAATTCTATTACATAAAAATAGAATATATCCTCAATCAAAAAATATAAACACAGTTCAAAAACAAAATAACCAAACTGAGGTCAGTTTTAAAGGCAGAATAATAAAAAGACAAAATGAAATAATGCAGGACAAAAGCTGAGTTTCTTTAATAAATAAGGAGTACCAACAAATTAATACAAAGACCGCAGATGTAGCAGAAAAATGAGCAATAAAGGCCAATAGATATTTCACAGCAAAAGAAATTCATTGACCTTAAATTATGAAAGGGTGCAGGACACCAAGAAATGCAAATTCACTTTACACCGAGCTCTGTGGCGGAGTTCGTAAGTTGTTCACCGAAAGTCAGTCTCTCTTCCTTCTTGGATATACAGCTAAATGCATGTGTGTCTTCCCCCTGCAGCTGGCAGTGGCCATAGGTTGACTCCCAGCCAGGGCAACGGAAGAGACATGTACTATTTCTAGGTTTAGGCCTTTGAATCATGGATTTGTTTCCTCCACCCTTTCCTTGGGTGGGGCCCAGAGCTGGCCATTAAACTGTCATATCTCCACCAAAAGAATACCCAGTGGGAAGTGGTGGGTCACTGGATTTTCAACTAACCAGTGAGAACTTATTCAACCGAATGAGGGAGGTTCTTCCAAGCAGGGGATTTATTGCAGCCTAGTGGAAAGAGCTTGTGCCCTGGGGCCTGGGACCTGCCTTGGACCTTTATGCCTAAGCAAAAGGGCCCCTGTGTGTGGTGAGTGGGACACGGGACAGGTTCAAATCATGGTTCTGCTACCAACTGGCTATGTCACCTTAGGCAAGATGCTTTAACTCTGAAAAAAACAAAACAAAGCAAAACAAAAAATGCTGGCAAAAACATCTATTTCATGGGGTTACAGAAGAATTGAGTGACTTACTACACTAAGTACCTACGCTAAGTACGCTAAGTACCTACGGTGGTGCTGGCATGTGTAGTCAGCGGCGGTCAAGCACAGCAGAGGCACAGCACTGGACGTGGCCTTGAGGAAGGACAGACAGCGCGGCCCTTTTTGCTACCGCTACACTAACAGTTAATTAGAAGATTACGTGCTTATGCAATGAGGGTGCTGCTCTTCAAAGCATTTTTATGCTTCTTCAGAGCCAGTGGCACATTCTTTGGACTGTTCTTTTTTTTATTGTTGTTCAGTTACAGTTGTCCCGATTTTCCCCCTTTGCTCTCCTCTGCCCCGCCCAGCCCAGCCCCACTCCCTGCACCCTCAGTGGGCCCCACCCTGTTGTCCATTACCATGGGCTCTCTATGCATGTTCCTTGACTATTCTTCAATATGGCAAGTCTTTGTCTTTGAAGGTAAATTTGAATTTTATTTTTCAACACAGGCCAAAGTAATTTGGCATCGTTATTTAAATGAAGTGATTGATTTGGACAGGGCAACAGTACTTATCAAACGTTAAATGTCCCTTTTGGTTGCTGAAGCGATGCAGTGTGGCAGCCGCAGCCCTGACATTGGACTGTCCAGGCTCAAACCTTTGCCATTTCTTTCTTACAAGAACACCTGGGATTATCGCTTCATGTCTTCCAGCCATGACGTTCTCATCTGTGAAAGGGGGAGACAACAGTTTAAACCTCATGGGGGGAACACAGATGTCCAAATGTCTGGTTGGCCCAGGGCCAAGGGTTTCCTTGGGTGCCTGAGCAGGGACGGTCCTGAGTAACCTGGCTGGCAGGCCCCCTCGAATCTAGAATTAGGGAAGCCTTGTGAGAACCAAGCTAGGTCACTGCTCTGCTCGGTGGCCTTTCCCATTTCTCACAAGTTACTTTTAAAGATAATTCAGAAACAATACGGTTTCTCGTTAAAAGAAGCAATGAGATGTGACAGACTGCACAATGGCCATGCCTCTGAGCCTGTCTGATGCCCTTCCACACTGCCCACTTTGGCCCTGTGACTTCGTTTGACCATCGGGATACAAGCGGACACTTGAAAAGTGCGTGGATCTTGGGGTTTGCTACTCTTGCTGTGAGGAGCCTTCGTGCCACAGCGTAACCAAGCGTGGTTTGCTTGCCTGAGAACACACGAGCAAATAACTAGAGACACCCCCATGTCCCTGCCTACCCCCACCGCCCCCTCACCCCAGGGAGAGAGGCCCTCCTAAACCGCCCCCCTCTGCCCGCAGCTCTCAGAAAGACCATCCCACCCCCTCCCCCAGAAGACGAGAAGGATGCTGGCTGCTTCGTGTGGGTGTTTGTCATATAACTGATTGATTGTGTTAAAAAGTTAATGAATGAAGCTAAAGCTGTTTAGTGCATAAGATCAAAATGTGGAAATTATTCTACCTACTGATGTTAGAAAAAGAACATAACATTTTATAAAATTCAGCTCTAAGACCAAAGAAGTGAAGTATATAAAGTTCATGTTTAGCTTGCATGCTCAATGTTCCTTTCAAGTGTTTTTTTTCCCCTGTTTGAATGGCTACCTCTTTTGAAGCTGTTCTTTTTTAAAAAAAAGTTCTTTTGAAAAAGATTTTATTTATTTATTTTAGAGAGAGGGGAAGGGAAGGAGAGAGAGAGGGAGAGAAACATCAATGTTCCTCTCACACACTGCCTACTGGGGACCTGGCCCACAACCCAGGCATGTGCCCTGACTGGGAATTGAACCGGTGACCCTTTGGTTCGCAGCCTGCTCAATCCACTGAGCTATACCAGCCAGGGCTGAAGTTTGTGTTTATAAGAGAAAATTTCTTGTACATGAATTCAGATTAGGTGCTAGAGACTTATTCTGTTACCTTCCATGTGCATTTGCATCACGAAGAAGGAAGTCTGCCATAAAAATACAAAGTTTTGAACAGTTAATACTAGAAGTATAACTCCATCACTAGGGTCGATACTTCAATTCTCAAAGCGTAGTCCCCAAGTGAGCAACTCGTGCCACTGTGAACCCAGGACTGCTCCAGTTTTGAAATCGATGTCCCATGTCCGGAGAACCCGTCCTTAGTCCCTGGTAGGCTGGGACTGCTGGCCGCGGGGAGCTGTGGTCTGACCAAAGGGAGGGGGCCTGACGCAGCCCTGATCTGGCAGGACTTGGGAGCCTGGAAGGAAGGCTGGGGCCACCTTCCAGCCTTCTCTTTCCACTGGGGACATTGTGGTTATTTCCAGCAGGTGGCACATAGCTAATCTTACCCCCCTCCCTGTTGGAAACCTGAGTAAATCCAACCTTTGACTGAGTTACTGAAACACCAGGTGTATACGTCTGCGAAGCACTTGCAGTCTCATTATGCCATCAGCAGTGATGAAGAGAAACCTACAATTGGCATAATTAGTACTGGAGTGCAGTAATGTGTCATTTAAAAAGAATATTCTCTTGGGCGCTAGTACCACTGAGACTGGCAAGCACAGATTTTTTGAGGGACAAAAATAAAGAATGATATTTTAAAATTCAGCACTTGTTTACTCAATCAAATTTTAAAATTTACTGCTCTTTGTAGGATATATGCTAATGTTGCCCAATCCTGGTAAAAATCTATGGAATATCTTCACCGGGACAGAGAAGAAAATAAGATGATTTAGGGACGTCTGTATGACCGAAAATGCAATCTGTTTTTTATTTCTAAAGGAGAAAAATTGAGGCAGAGACAGTGGCCCTGTACATTTTTGTTACATACCTATTATTTCACAGATGCCTTAAAATGAAAAGGTTGTTTTCTGCTCCCTGAGAAATTGCTCTATGTGATACTGACTTCCGGTGTGATTGTCTGTCGCCTGGCGATTGCTGTCCTTTGCAAACAGTAGAGAGCAGTGGCTATGGGGCTGCCGTGAGCATGACCGTGAATGGCGGGCAGCAAAGCAGGTGCGAGGTGGCCTTGGGCCCCGAGCTCTGCAATGGGCCGGTGATGGGGACTTGGGGATCCGCGCAGCCCGCCCGGGCCACACCTCACAAGGAGCGTCGTCGCTGAGAAGCGCAGTCAACAGGCGCTCTTGGTGTTCCTCCCAGGGGGTCTGCCTCACGCTGCACCCCAGAAGTCTTGGCTGTTCTCATCACTTCCTGGAATTTGGGAGAAAAGTTAGCATTGGAATTAGTAGTATATAGGCCTCTCATAGTTCAGAATAGATGGCCTTGTAACTCCTCCCCGTAACTTAGCCAGAAATTAAGCTTTTCAGTATAGTGCAGGGAAGTTCATCGCAGCTGGCGGTCCTGCCAAAGCACTGGGGTGGAGCAGGCCCTTGCTGGTTTGCGCAGTCTCGCAGAAAGGTCACGGGCCAACAGCATTATGAACGTGGTTGGGAATTTTCAAAAATCCTGTTAGTGAAAAGGCCTTTGACTATCCGAATCTATCTTAAGAGAGTCTCATGTTGATAATTACATAATCGTGTCTATATATAGTTTAAATGCGGGCATTTAGTTTAGAGAACAACAACAAAAAAAAGAAAGAAAACTATAAGATCCTCTCAAAAAAGAAGAACCAAATACTGTCCTTTTGAATAGAAATTTCAAAATACTATACACCTTTTTTTAAATTTCTGATTGTCTTATGGCAAAATTAAGACACTGCTGATGCTAATATATACTCAACAAGTGAGGAGAGAGCTGGGAATGAAATGTCAATCTCAGATTCTCATCTTGAGCTGCAGGAATTGCTTCTCCTTACTTTTCCCAACTCTCTGCCTTAAACCCACTTAAAAGTAAAAAGAAAATAAAACTGTGTGTGTCTCCTGTCCTGGGTCCTCTTACTTGCTTTTAAAGTTAGCAATTAGGGCTGGGAAGGAATGCTAGGAAATGCACTGACCCGGCGTTGCCACTGGATTAGTCCTTCAGAATTGTCTCCTGACGTCCCACCTCCTCAGTGTCTGACGAAACCCACCAAACTTCAAGTCTGGGATCCCTGACTCATTATTGAAAATAGACGTTTGTCATCAGGTTCAGAACAGCTGCTAAATTAGAAAAAAATCCTCAATTACCACAACAGTGATGGTGCCCCAGATCTTAATTCTCATTTTGACCCACATTTTAATTTCCATTTGAGTCTAATAACTTCTTTTTTTCCAGTTTCTTTTTAAGCTGCTTATTTGAATGGATGTGAAAGTAACCTGTGTGTGTGGGCGTGTAAAGGGAGGTCAGACCAGGGAACACAGTCCACACGCACAAACGGAAGACTCTCTTGCAGGCTTCTGAACTGCACAGAGGAGGCTAGAGTGGCAATTCTTCTTGCCTCCCTTGCGAGAAGCCCCCTCCCGAGAGCAGGAAGGAAGTGACTGGCGGGGCCCTGGTGAGTCACTGAGCTCAGTGAACCCCCTCAGGGATGGCATGTAACACATGGAGGACGTTGGTTTCTGGAAGCTGGAAGCATCCCACAGGTTCAGCCCTTTCTGTCTGCAGATCGGTGTTCACTATGGCTGAAAACTACTGTGCGTGAGGCTCAAAAAGCCTGACTTTTGGTTCTCAGAAGGAGTAGAAAGGGTGCCTGGTGAAGACTGGATATTTTTTTCTTCTCACAGTGAGGAACTTAGCAGTTCTTCATCTAAGTTCCTAGACTAGCTGTGTAGCTTTGGGAAAGTCACTGAACCTCTGCTCTGTACTGAATGTAAAGTGGGGGTCCAAAGGAACGTGCCTCCCTGCTGTAAGGATCCAGTGAGGATGGGAGTGTGACGCCCTAGCGTGGTGCGGCTCACAGCAGATGGCAGCTTGCAATACCGTCAGCACTACCATTCTTATTACCAGTTGGACACGCCAATTTACCCATGAAGCAGATTCTCAAGGGTTTGAAAAACACCAGACAGGCATCATCAGTCTGAATGCTGATCAGTGTTTTGTTTATTATTATTTTTGCAAAGTGAGTTCAAAATTAGATATTTTCATCCCACGCAGTCTGGGAGAGACAGATAATAAGCAATCAATTGCATCTATAGTAGATCAGGTAATGATAAATGTTGGGAAGAAAAATGAAGTGGAGTGAAGAGATAGAAAATGAATGGGGGTGGGGAGGGCTGTTATTTGATACGAGGTAGTCAGAGAAATCTCTGACAGCTATCATTTGAGCAAAGGTGCAAAGGAGGAAGAGAGCAATGTGCAGCTGTGTGGGGACAGAGCGTTCCAGCAGAGAGAGCTGCCAAGTGCAAGGTCCTGAGGCGGCAGAGTTGAAGGGACAGCCAGGAGGCCCGTGGCCTGGCGCAGTGAGAAAAGAAGGTATGGGAGGTGAGGGCAGAGGGCCTGGTAGGCATTTGAGGTTATAGGTGAGGGCCCAGCACAGGGTTTGAGCAGTGATGTGGCCTAAATCAAGTTTCCAGAGGATCTCTCTCACTGAGAAATAAAGAGTAAATGTTTATTATGGACCATATTCCCTATGTGGTATTTTACATTCCTGTGCCTATTTTTAGACCTAGTAATTTGTACTTCTTAATCCCTTCACCTTTTTCACCCAACCTCCCAACCCCCCTCCCATCTGACAACCATCAATTTGTTCTCTGTATCTATGAGTTTGTGTCTTTGTTTTATTTATTTATTTATACATTCCACATATAAGTGAAGTCATGTGGTATTTGTCTTTCTCTATCTGACATATTTCACTTAGCATAATAGGTTCATCCAAGTTGTTGCAAATGGCAACATTTAATTCTTTTTTATGGCTGGGTAATACTTCATTATAGATATGTATGTATCCCTTTGTTGATCTATGTGTCCATATCTTGGCTATTGTAAAAAATGCTGCAAATGACTTTGTAAGTTACATAAATGTCTGATTACTATGTAGTACACCTGAAACTAATAAAATATATATGTCAACTGAAATTTTACAAATTTTTAATTAAAAATTAAGTATCTATGCCTTGTTATAATAAGACAATAATCTAAAAATAAAAAGATAGATGTTTACTGTTTACTCCTGTGCTGCATGGGTCCCAGTGACTGTGCTCTATCTAATTCACCCCAAATGTCTAGCCTGATAAAATAGAAATACTCCACACATTTATTTTAAAGGCAACTTCGGAGTGATCACAGGATCAGGTAACATCCCAGGACTTTAGTTAATTCACAAACTCACATTCTGAGTCCCTTTGGCTGAGTGAGCCAGATCTGAGCTAGCATTATGAAGATAATCCAGCTGGCAGTGGAACGGCTTCCCGATACCCCCAGCTCCCAAACACGGTGTTTCAGCGCAGAAGGCCCCAAGTCTGTCTGCTGCAGTCCTCCCATCGCCTTTCCCTTCTGCGCAGGCTTCCGGAAACTGCTCTCTTTACGGTGGTTTGGGGGGGCAGGGAGAGGCAGAGACAATGCTGGCCAGGGAACTTGTGCCTGGGGCTCATCAATGATCTGGTCTGGGGCCATTATCTCATTAGAGGCACTCTGCAATTTGCAGCTCATTTTCTCTCTAGAGGAAAAGAGGCCCTGCTAATTGTGTCTGTTCTTATTTAAACCTGAAAAACGCAGGGAGTGTGATGTGGTAGAAGACAGAAATCCTGGCCTCACACCTCATCCCCTTCAAATATGCAAAAGAGATTAGCAGAGTCCTATTTATTGGCCCCAAAGGCCAGGGCAAACCCTCAGAGCCTCAGTGCTCATTCAGTTAAAGTGTAGAAGCCCATGCACAATAGCTTCAGGAGGGATGTGTAGGGCTCTAGCTGTGTAGGACCTTGGTTACAACTGAGTGGATACCCAACGTCAGGAACAGGACTGCTGGGAATGAGTATAGAAACATAAACTTAGCCTTCACGTAAGAGAGGGGGGATTATGAGTGCATTCTTTTAAATATCCCTAATTGGTGCTTTTGTAGCAATTAACATTGATGATGGGAAAAAACACTTTGGAATATTGTGATTAAACATATTGTAAGGGCAGTAAGGGTCCGTCATGTCTAGCAACACAAATTACATAGAGTTTCCCCATCAGGCACTCTTCCTAATTTAGGGACAGCCAGGAGAAACAGTTCTAAGAGTTAATGTTCTTAGTTACTCTATGTTCTCTTCCTTTGCCTCCTAAATAATGTGTCATAAATAAGTTAAGGCGGGGCAAATGAAGAAGCACACCCGAGGAGAGCAATGTATCAGCAGGACAGGCAGAAAGCACAGATCCCACACGTCTGTCTCCAAAGCTGGGGCTGACTCTCCACAACTGCCTTCCCTCAGCCAGCACCCCGTCCCGTGCTGAGTGTCAGCTGCCTGACCAGGAAGACCAACGTCCAGCTGGTCGTGGTCCCCGGACACATGGGGGCAGAGTGGACATGCCTGGAGCAAGGCCCTGCTCCCACCACCCAATGTCCACATCTCAGAAGGGCGTGATCAGCCCGAGACGGGAAGGGGGTTCTGCTCCCCAGAGCCGCACAGCCCAGGTGTGTGCAGACAGTCCGTAACTCCAGATGGGAGTGAGAGGAGAGGCAGAACCCTGCTGGGCGGGCAATTCCGGAATCACAACCTCCAGCTGCTTTTCTATCCAATGTCAGTTTGCCGGCGACTGGCAGGAGGGCTTCAGCGCCTGATAATACAGGTCAAATCTCAGAGCTGAGAGAGTGACCGGGCTACAGGGAGCTTGTTTGCTCCCTGAGAGAAACGGAGATTAGATGAGGCCCAGAGAGTCTGAGAAGATTCTGGAGAAGGAGACCCTTGAGAGAAAAGAATGCGGCAGGAGCCAGCTTTGCTCTGGGCTCCCTGCAGCTGCAGGTGCACATTTGGGTCTTCAGATGTGGCTGGGTCGTGGAGGTCACACAGGGCTGGCAGGGTGTTTGCAAGTGAGGACTGAGGTTTCTTCTGGCCTCAGCCTTCCTCTCATGACAACAGGGGGTGTTTTCCTCGCAGGGCAAGGTGAGTAAACATTAGGTCACGCCCTTCCTGTGGGTAGCCAGATTTCAGCCTCCCCACAGGAGAGGATGTGGGCCCATGTGGGGCTGTAGGGCAAGAACAGCAGGAGATAGATAGTCACTGAGTTGGTCTCTACCGCCACATTGTCTTTTAATTTTTTGGAGATAATAGTACATTCCCAAGGAGTTATAAAAAATAACAGAAATACTGGGTACCCTTTACCCAGTGCCCTCCAATGGTGACATCTTGCGTGACTGTGGAGACTGTGGTACAAGATCACAGCTAGGAGAGTGCGCTGAGACAATCCACTGACCTTATTCCCATTGCACCAGTTTTACGTGCATTCATGTGTGTGTCCAAATCTGTGCCATTCTATCACACGTGCAGATTTGGGTGGCCACCACTGCTGTCAGGACACAGAACATTTCTGTCCCACAGGCCCCTCCGGCTGCCTTGTTAGAGCCAGTCAGCTCCCCGCCCCCCTTTCTGGCCACCGCTGTGTCTTCCTCCATAGTCTGCCGTTTCAGGAATGTTGTGTAAGTGGAATCGTTCAGTGCACACAACAGACACTCCTCATTCGGCCTTGTGACCCCCGGTGTGTTGTGGGCCAGTTTTTCCCTTTTTGTGGCTGAGTAAATTTACCTGTCAAAGGGCAGGTTGAAGGCGGTGTCTGGGTTTTGGCCATCATGCGTAAAGCTGCGGGAAGCTTTGGTGGTTTTGTGTGCGGAATGTCTTTTGAAGGACATTTTCTTCCCACAGAAGGAAGCAAGGATGTCGGTATAAACATGGGCCTAACATCCCCTCAGGTCACCAGAGGCCTCCCTCTGCCTGGTCGTCATGGAGCTTGGGACAAGTCGGAAGAACCTGGAGGCAGCTGACTCCCTGGACCCACATCCTGAGATCCCAGAGCCAGAGCTGGTGTCCGTGCTTCCGATTTCGCCAGGCCCCTGCTTTTGTCACAGGACAGCTGCCCTCTACCAGGTGCTCAGCAGGGCTGGCAAGGTCAGGAGTGTGAGAGAGGAAGGAGCCCGCCCTTGCCCTGGGGGAGCAACGCTGAGGAAACCTCTGAAAACTGACTTTCTGACTTATCTGCTCCACACTGACATAACTGCTGTGCCATAAGCCACATGCCAACTTTCGGGTCCCTAGTCCTGTGCCTGGGCACTACTGTTCACCCCATTTCACAGTCAAAGACACTTAAAGAGGTAATCTGGGGGGAAGAGTTATGTTCACATTAAATTGTTTGGAAGGAATAGAAAGGAGTTTAAGTGGGGTATCATGGACAAGAAATATAATAAAAGCAGTGCCAGCCAACCATCTATCATATATGCAACCTTAAATGAAATTTATTAATTAAGGTGCACAGACAGATGCTGTGTTTGCTTCTGAGCCCCAGCTTTACCTTTCTGCCTCTCAGTGGTCCCCAGGACGCCCATGATTCGCAGTCTGGCAGATGTCCTCCTCAGCCAGCTGCCACCATCCCTGCAAACCTCGAGAACAGGCCAGGGCCGTGACAAGGTGGGTCTTCGGTCTCCCAGAGCCAACACACCCTCAGAAATAGGCTTTCCGTTTTTCACACAGTGCTCAGAGACCACGTTTGCTTTCCGATGTTCTCTTCTGTATCTTTTCGCGGTACCGATCAAAACTGAACTCCCTGCAGGCAGAGGGAAGCTGTGGAAAGGCAACCTGTCCAGTTATTTAAGTGCCAGCTGCAGAGCTCACGTGAGTGAGTGTTCTGATGTTATAAAATTGTATAAACCTTGACGGAAACAACAACAACAAAATGCCTGTGTTAGAATGGTGGGCACACATGTACATGTTTGCCCTTTTAAAGTTTTTACTGTTGTGTTGGGTCTCTCAATCTACTGTTTTACAAAAGGAATGGCCCTTACTGGTCACTGACAGAGTCTGGTTTGCCTGGCTGTGGCCACGCTGAAGACCAGTTTGGGGCTTCTGGCTGCGTTTCTCGCGGGGCCTCCGGTGTCCGGTCCCTGGGACAGGCAGCGTCTGGGGCCAGACGCAGGGCTTTCTCGGGCGTGTGTTGGGGTTTTGCTTTGAGAATCGAGTGTCAGCATAGAGTCTTGATGGCGGACCCTCCTCCCAAAGGGTGTGAATTGGGTGCTCCTCTCCTTTTAAACTCCTTCTGGAATAATTTGGTGGAGATTTTAGGAAAAAATACACACCTTCCTGTCATAGCTAAGAAGATAAGATTTGAAGTCTTGTTAATTGCTGATTTCAGGGGTGTCTTCAAAAATCACGTCGATACATGGCTAATTAGGGTCAAAATAACAATTATACTTTATTGTGATAAAAATGAGTAGTCATTTTGAGCAAATGTTCTTCATACTAAGCTATCAAGGCATTGCACAAATGTTTTCAACAAGTAAATCCATCAGATATCTGAAATTATATTTTACAATTAACTCAAATTGACAAGTGCATTGATAGTAATCAAACGGTATCCCATATAAATTCTATTAATGCTTTTTATTAATGAGGATAGGATGGGCTTGGGACATGCCAATGGTTCCCAGATCTTCTGGGCTTTACACAACAGACATTTCTTTCTCACGTTTACAAAGACAAATGCAGATCCCAGTATAGCTGCCTTTCATGTAGTGACTTAGGGCTTGAAGCTGCTTCTATCTGATCTCTGAGTTTCAAAACAAGGTCTCTTTTATTAAAAAAAAGATTTTATTTATTTATTTTTTGACGGTGGGAAAGGGAAGAAGAAAGAAAGAGAGAGAAACATCCATGTGTGAGAGAAACATTCAGCCAGGGACCTGGCCCACAACCCAGGCATGTGCCCTGACTGGGAATCAAACCCGTGACCCCTCGGTTCACAGGGGTGCTCAGCCCACTGAACCACACACCAGCCAGGGCAAAATGAGGCCTCTTATTTGTCACAGCAGAAGAGAGACACTGGAGAATACCACAGTGGTTTTCTGAGCTTCCAATCAGATGTGAGGTCGCTGCCTTTACAATTCCAGGCACACAGTTCCCTCCTGATCCGCCCAGAGGGTAGGCAGTGTGGCCCTCATAGACACTATAAGAAGTGACCAGCACGCTGGTAAGGTCTACCGATGTCTTAGTGCAGAGACGAGGCTGGGCTGGCTCGGGCCCTAAGCACTGGTCTCCTTCCTACTGGCAGTAGGAGCATCCAAGGGGAACCTTGGTGCAGACATGGTCACTCTAGATTCTCTAAATGCTTTCTCTCAGCCTATCAGGTCACTAAAACTATATTCTTTGACTCTGAAGTGCCTGGATAAATTTTATCAGAGAATTACCATTTAGCATTGTGTTTCCAACTTTTTCATGATCAATAGGAGAAACCACTACCTTCTTTCAACAAGTATTAGCTGAACCTTTCCTATGTGCCAGGAACTATAGTGAGCGTATCAGCAAAGGTTAGTCATTTGAGATTGAAAACATCCTTCTCTAAATTGTTGATGTCCTTAATGAAAAAATTATCTAAAAAATTCTTGTATTGCATAGTTGGCTGAAACATTGTCTTCTCTGAAAAACGGATACATTTCCTTTTATTAGATAATATAACGTGGGAAATACCACATCTCCATCTTGCCCTTTTCACCTCGACTATTGGGAAACTCACAGCTGCGCTGTATATTCATTGCCATTGCTGTTTTTACCGTAGATGTCTCACATAATAATTTCTTCCTATGATAGTATTTTT
>CM052548.1:60011424-60187604 GCA_028533065.1 Trachops cirrhosus | reverse complement strand
CAAGTTCCCCCCTCATCCAGTCCCCTCTGCACTGCCTCACCACCCCCGACCCCTCCTGCCGCCCCCCACTTGCTGCCCCCATCCCTGAATACCCCTCAGGTCCCGCACTCCTTGTACCCTAGCCTTGGTCGGCCCCCTCCTTGTCCTTTCCTATCCCACCTCTGAGACAGACCCTGCCCCTCTCTAGGACTCGGCCAATAGGCAGTAGGGGTCGCACTGTGGGCGGAGCCGTCCTGCTCTGCCCCTCTGCTCGCCCTCCACCAATGGGGAGCTGAGCAGGACAAATGGGCGGCCACGAGGGTGGAGCCGGGAGGCGGGGGCACCCCAGACCTGGCGGCCGCCGGGTAGGGCGCAGAGCGCCGGGACTGCGCGGCCGCTCTCGGGCTACTCCACTGGGCTCAGCGCGCGAATTCCGACCAGCATGGCGGTGGAGGAAGAGGGGCTCCGGGTTTTCCAGAGCGTGAAGATCAAGATCGGTGGGTGCCCGGGAGCCGGAGTGGGTAGCGGGGTCTTCTTGGGTCTCGCGGCGGGCGCCTCCAGGTCCTCGATCCGCTCCTGGAGATGAGCACTCCCGGGTTGAGGTCCCTCCCTCACGTCCCGGGGACTGCTGGTCCGCTGGTTGCACCCCCTCCCCACCTCCTGGGGACTCCCCACCACCCGGTCAGTTGGCTGCGCCCCCTCCACCTCCTCAAGGACCGGCCGGTCAGCCAACCACGGCCCCTCCCCACCTCTCCCAGAGCTCGGTGACTGGGCAGAGCCGGGCCCGGAGGCTTCGGGAGACTCAGCTCCCCGCACCTCCTCAGCGCCGAAAGCGACCCCAAGTCCCTGGAGGTAAAGTGTCGGAGGTGGGGTCGCCTGTACGGAGAGAGTGGTGCGTAGCAGGACGCGGGTCCCGTCCCCGCTATGGGTGTCTGCATGAGTGTGCGCATATGTGGGGACTCTGGATGCGTGTATTTCAGATGCCAAATCCATCTATCTCAGGGTTTGACATCTCCAGCTATTGCACCCAGAAACTTCCTTTTCTTCGAACGTGTAAGCTCTTCCACAGTTCCCCCAGGGGGATGGGGCTGGGTCCGGCTGCGGACTGGTTGCCTGTGTGTGCACACGCTGGTGTGCGTGTATGTGCGAGTATGTGTTTTGTGTGTAAATGTGTCTGTGTGCACACATCTGTGTAAGTGAATGTTTTTGTGTGTGCATATGAACGTGTGGAGCTCACTCTGGCCCAGCGCTCCCTCCGGGCAGGGCAACACTGGAACCACCCCTCCCCCACCTTCCATTGAGAACTGGCGAGGGAGGTTTTGGCCACCAGGGCCTTTCATTCAGGCAGGCCCTGTCACCCGGGAGGATTCTGCCTTTCTCACTGGACTCAAGAGCTGGGGGAGGGAAATGAAATGCAGATTCTGGAGTGGGCTGGAGGGCTATATCTGGACTTCCTGGGTTTATCTGGAGAGATTTGTTTTTTGCCAGTTCTGTTTTATCTTGGGAGGGTGATGTGCAAGTTTTTTCCCCCTCAAAACAAGATTGGTGCCTGGAATTACTGATACCTGAATGCCATTAACGTGCGGGGTGAGAGGACAGTTCATGTTGGAGAGAGCTTCTGAGGCCCTAGAGTGTCGTCCTCCTCAGGGTCCTTCTTGCCTACTGAAGTCCCTGTCCCTGGGAGTGCTCCACATTCCCATCTATTCCCTTGTGAAAAGGGGCCACAGAGAACAGAGCCAGGCACCCAGTGACTGCTGAAGTGTCAGTTGTTGATGACATTTGATGCTGCCGGAGGAATTCCAGCTACCCTAAATCAGCGTGTTGTTTCCTGTCTGCTTTATTTTGGTTTATGGATCATTGCTGAGACGCTGTTGATATTTGGCTCAGAAGCACTGCAGATAGGATGTGGCAGCCCTTCAGCCTCGAGGAGTCAGCCCGGAGAGGGCTTCTCTTGTTTACTTGGGTGAAGTGTGCTGCACTCTCACTCTGAAAGCGTCAGTGTTGAACTCCACCTTAAGTGGGGACCGGGGCAGTGCCTCTGTTAGGGTTCCCTCAGGCAAGAGCCCTCACTCAATGCCTGGGTCCAGTGAGTTGGGTGGGGGCCCCCCAGAGGATTTGAGGTTCTTCCCTAATTAAGAGGAGAAGGTGGGGGCATTGGAGTGAGGGTGTGAGGAATGTGCCAGGGTTCTGGGTGCAGCAGGCAGGAATGGGTCTGGGGATGGGGTCCAGCACAGCCAGCCAGACTCAGACTCTGGTTTGCAGATGTTGGTTTGTTGAGCAGAGAGCATTGATTTATTTCCAGAATGGCACAGTGCGTGAAGCAGGAGGGCCAGGCGACACTCGAAGGTCCTGGGGAGCAGCCCCACTGGCCTGTCGCGTGCATGCTCCTGGGAGGGTCCTGGACCCCAACACAGAGGGGCCTGGTGTAGAAGAAGGGGGTCAGAAGACACTGCTTGGTTAGCTGTCTCTTGTGCGCTCCACTTTAAACAAGCTAGAGAAACACTCGGCTCAGATGAGGATTAGCGCAGTGACTGGAACATCTGCCGTCTCTAACCCCACGTGGGGACTGGGTATTGTTAGAGCCTTGGAGCCTCCCCCACTTCCCGCCCGCCCTCTGTGTCTGGGAGCTATAGCAGGGAGGCAGAAATGCCTGTGCACCGGCTATCCAACTCTGTGGACGCGGTTCCAGCTCTGAGAAGCCCATTGTCTCTCTCCTCTGAGGAGGGACTTTGCCTACAATGCTGGGCTACAGGGGTGCGACCTCTGTGTCTCGCCTTTGTGGCTGGGGGTGTGCAGGGAGCCACAGCCTGCACATGGAACAGGCAGGGCCTCCTCCTGCTTCTGAGCACAGAAGTGAACTAGGCTGTGCTGCTGAGTTAGAGACTGAGCTGGGCTGGAGACCCTGAAGGTGACCTGTGAGTGGGCCGGCTTGGGGCATAGTCTTGTTTCACTTGAGGGAAAGCCTGTTAGTAGAACAGGCTGATGATGCTCCCGAGGGAGGTGGTGTGCTCATTTCTCATCCTAATCCTCCGTTTGCGACGGTCTCGTCTCTGACTTGCCTGAATGCCCTGATCTTGAAGGCGTGATGATGAGGGGCACTGTAGTTGATTTGGAGGAGGGGCAGATGTGCATGAGACACTGCATGCAAGGTCACATGCATGCTCGCCTCTCCTTCGGAGAGACGCTGGCTGAGCATCCATTCATCTCTGAGCCTTGTCTTCAGGCTAGCTGGCCGCATGCCCCATGTCTGCTGTTGGCCGGCTAGATGACCCAGGGCAAGTCTCCTCCCCTTTCAGAGCCTCGTTTTTTCATCTGCAAAATGCAGGCTCTTACTGTCTCCTGCATCCGGTGGGAGATTATAAGACACCGTTGTCCAGGCTTACATTAATGCCTGCCCCTTCGCTCCCAGAAAAAGATGAAATGAAAAATTCTCCCTCAAGTTATACCACTACGCAATATCACTGCTGTTGCTAAGAAAAAGGGCAGAACACTTTGGAGGAGATGAAGAGTTTTTTAGGTGTGAGAGCCTTGGCCTTTACAGCTTAAATTTGGTAAGTTTTGGAAAGTTTGATGGTACTTGGTTTCATTAAGAGGCTAAACTTGGGGAAAATGGGGAAAAATCTCTTTTTTAACCCTTCCCCTTTCTTTTTCCTTCAACTTGTTACGAATGAGATAATATATAAGAAAGTACCAAATAAAAGTGAGGTATTTTTTATTGTAACTTTTGAATCCTGCTCTTGAAGAACATGTTGTTTTCCCCACTTAAGTCTTGCAGTGTTTTTTAAAAAATATTTTGTTTATTTATTTTTAGAGAGTGGGGAAGGGAGGGAGAAGGAGAGGGAAAGAAACACCAATGTGTGATTGCCTCCCTCACGCCCCCAACTGGGCACCCAGCCTGCAACCCAGGCATGTACCCTGACTGGGAATCGAACCACCAACCTTTGGTTCACAGGCTGGCACCCAGTCTACTGAGCCACACCAGCCAGGGCTGCAGTGTTATTTCGGATAGCTCTTCAGGACACTTAACAATCTCAAACATTGTCTGTCTTTGGTACCAGTTATTACCTGTTTTTACGCCAGTGTCTCATGTTGTGTAAACCAAACGTGCTTCCTACGAGATGACTCTTTGAGGAAGTGTGTTCTTCTGACTTTCCATGAGTCAGGACTTCAGCACTGGGAGGGAAGCCACTTGGAGATCTGTGGTCGCTGACAGGGGAAGAACCCACCATGACAGCACTTCTGCTGGGCAGTGCTTTTGGGACCCGGTGCTTCTTTGGGCATTGCAAGAAAGCTTAGCTTCCCGGTGATGTTTTCCTTTGCCATAGTAATTGCTATTCACTTTTTAGTGTCATCTTATCTTGATAAATGTGTTCAATTAAGAGCAACGTACAAAGATGTTCTCTCAAGCCAAAAAAAAAAAAAGAATAATAATAAAAAGCCTAGCCTTGCACTTCAGAGTGCAAGGGAATCAGGTTAAATATCACAGCACCCTTGTTCTCTGTCTGAGGGTACAGTTTGGGTCTGTTACGTGTATCCTCTGTGAGGCCGAGCTCCTCCTGGTTCTTTGAGCTGCAGGTCTTCCTCTGACCCTGTCTGTCTCTCCCTTCCTTCTCCTTGGATCTGGTGCAGCCACTTCTTTTGTGCGCAGTGGGCCCCGTGCAAGCTTTCCCGTTCCTTCTGTGAAAGACTAGAGCTTGTCCACCAAGAAGGGCGATGGCAGTCTGGGTCCAGCGTAAGCACATTGGACCTGACAGTCCCTCCCATTCAGTGAAACACGGCTCTGTATGTGGGCCTGCCCTAGCCTCTGCCCTCTCTCCACCTAGTCGCAGACACAATCCCACCGGGGCAGGAAGTCCAGAGGCAGGGCGTTGAATGAGAGGAGAACAGGGAACCGTGGCCGGGGTCCCTAGTCTACGCCTCCCTCGGCCATTCAGCTGGCGAGGAGAACAGATGGGACCTCAGGGGTTGGGACCTCAGGGGTCTAACTCCGCTGTGCTGAAAGTGTGGTATTTAACATGACGTCCCCCATGGGGAGCAGTATCCTGACCGTCACAGGGTCCTGTAAGGATCAGATGACGTGGGGGTCCTACTCAATAAGTTAAAATAGTTATTGGTAGTAGTAGTGTCTTCACAGGTTTAAGAAGGAATTGTCTTCTCAACTAGAGAAAACATTTTTGTGAATTTAAGAGAGTGATATCAGTGACGTTAGTGTGTGTGCGCCTTGGACGGTGTAAGAAGCAGCCATACTGGCCACATGTGGTTCTTGGCATCATGGCTTTTATATTCTCTTGAGCTTTTTGATGCTAAAATTAACCTGGATATTCTATTAACCGAGCTCAGCTAGCTGCCTGTGCTATTTTTAACCCCTAAAGACGAATGTGCAGAACCTGGGCTGAGCCTGGGGAGCGGCCGGGCACAGGGCCAAGGGTGATTTCAGCCTGTGGCTCCAGGTTTTGCCTGGGCGGGAGGGTGGGTTTGCTGTGCATGTGTGTGGGGGTGGAGAGGGATGCAGACTCTCTGAGTTTAGTTTGTGTGTATTATCTCACTGTAACTTAAATTCTCACAACTCCATGACTTTGACTTTGAAGCAGGGGGACATAGAGAATTTAAATAATCTGCCCACAGTCACCAAGACTGTAAGAGCGGAACTGAGATTTGAACCCACTCTTGTGCTATGCCAACATTCTTATTCTCTTCATCACTTAATACTATATCTTTTTGTTGCCTGTGATCTTGGATTTGAATAGTGGTGGTGGTGGTGGGGGGTGGGGAGAGTGAAGGGCTGGGAAAGAGAGAAGTGCTGACTTTGCAGGGAATGCTGGCCTGGTTGCTCTGGAACACTGGTCGGGGGATGTTGGGTTAGGAGTTGGAGAGGAGGAAAGTTTCGAAGATGGGATCTTGAGCAGAATACAGAAATCCGGAGATGAATCACTGAGCAGGGCCACCGGCAGCCCAGGTGCACTAGGAAAAGGCATTGGGCAGGTGAGCCCTACCTGGGCTCCTGAGGCAGCCCTGTAGACGGAATCAGTGGGCTGGGATATAGCATTTGGTAGAAAACGTTTAGGTTTGCTTCTCTGAAGCGAATGGGGCATTGGAGTGTGTGAAAACTCACACCTTCCTGAAGGTACTTGGGGAATGAGAGCACTGGCACATCGTGTCTCAGTTGCAGGATGTGCACGGGCGTAAGTTTTTTTAAAAATTGATTTTAGAGAGAGGGGAAGGGAGGGAAAGAAGCATCGATTGGTTGCCTCTTATAGGCACCCTGACCGGGAACCCGGGCATGTGCCCTGTGCAGGAATCGGAACCCGTGATCTTTCAGCTTATGGCATGATGCTCTAACCACTGAGCCACGCCGGTCACGGCTCTGCCTCAGTCTCTTTGTGAAGGTGGAGAGTAAAGCCCTTTGGGGGGAGCTTAATGACCTTGTGTGAACAACGGCACTTCCACTGCTCTGATCTTTGCTGATAGGTGCTACTGCTACGATTTGAGGCACCAGTTGGAAGCTATTTGTTAATGTTACTCTTGTAACAAATTAGAGTTCTCACTGAACAAATACAGACAGCTGCACTTTGTGCAATTGTAGGTAGGTAAGACAAGGCATTGGGGAAAAGCAACCTTGAACTTGCGGTGCAGAGTTTGAAGAAGGAGGGAGTCACTATGTGATGCAGTGTGCAGTGCTCGCAGCTTTGGGGGACAGCGGTGGTTGGCTGGAGCGGTCTGTCAGGTGTGTGGATAGGCCTCCGGCTCTGAGTGGGTGGAGTGCGACACATGGATGGCCTTGTGGGGACTTGGGTGTCGGGCCCTGCAGGTGCTGGTCACCCCCGGAGAGTCCGAGGTGAGAGAGCAGGTATAAGATCATGGCACTTGGTGGGAAGTGGGCATCCTCACGGGTTGTTTAGTTTTGTGCATCCCCTTGTCAGGGTGAGGGGGTCTTTACTAGCCACAGGAAGCGAAGAGCTCACAGTGTGCCCGAACGTTCTGACTTTGACCGGTAGGTAGAGATGCACAGGAATTTCACGGCACCATGACAGTCAGGGTTAAATGAACAAATAGCAGAAGTGAAAACTAAGTATATGCAATCGGAAGGGTGGTTATGCTATGGTGCTTCCACAGTGTGGAGTATCTTGCAGCTTTCCGAAGAATGAGTTACAGCCAGGCCACGCGGCGGGTGGGAGGTTCCATAGAGTTGGGCTAGAAACAAAAGCAGAATACAGAAAGTCTTATCTCAGATCATCCCTTTAAAAAGTAATAAAAGCCAGATAAGCACGCGCAGATGTGGAGATAAAGACCTCCCCAAGCCCATCAGTCGGGCTGCCTGTGGTAGGAAGAGGGAAACAAGTAAACACAAGGTTTGTTTCAAAAAAGCAAAGACACGAACACATGGATGTGAAAGTTTGTGTATAGATAGGTAAACGGAGACTTTAAAAACACAACAGCTTGGAAAATGGAAAGAACAATGTTCTGTAGAGGAACCGTGGCCCAGCAGATAAAATCATTTGCCTGGATTGCAGAAGGCTCGCTCGGTGCAGGAAGATTTGCCGGGCAGACGGGACCGGCAGAGTCCAGAAATGAGGGCGTAAACCAGGCTGCGGGAGTGGGGGGCCTCCGGCTGGCTCCGAGAGGGGCTTTGCACCGGCTCTGACGTGCTGAGTGGGTTCGACGCTCCAGCTGCTGTTTTTAGGAAACTCTGTCACAGTGACGGGGAGCTTCAGGTCGTGTCATCCACAGCAGAGGATCCGGTGCCTGTCTTTAAGTGTGAGGCAGCTTCCAAAATTAACAGTTCACACAGTCAGACTCCTTAGAAATAGGAGATGAGTGCCTCCCAGTTCCACGGGCTGGAACCCAGGAAGCGGTTTGCCCAGGAGGGCTGTTGGGTCTCACTTAAGCCTACGCAGGGATCAGAGTGTCCCGGGAGCTTTTGGTTTGACTGTTTTTTTATCCTTGCTGGAAACGATGGATCATCAAGATGACTGTGGGGTCAAAGATAGCGGTTCCTTGTTCTTTGAGTGTCCGAAGATACTAGGTGTGTTTCCGCATGCAGAGTTGGATTCCCAGGGCCGCAGTTCTGTCTGTCTTGGAATGTGACATTAGCTTCAGCTTTCAAGTAAGTCTGAGCCCCCACTCAGGGCAGTCAGCCTGCTGGTGTGAGAGTGTGGCTGGTAAGTGCTGCATCTCAACATGCGAAGCCTGTTGTCACGGGTCCGTGTGCTCCCGGGAGGATGGGGCGGGGTGGGGGGACTGGAAGCCGCACTCAGGGTTACCCGGTAAATCAGAACCTGTTTCAGAGACAGAGCACAGTGCCCTTCCCTAGGAGTCAGTTGAGGAATGGCTTATGCCTGTGTTTTCCTCTTCACGTTGTTTCTGCTCCTGTTACTGAATACTCTCCCAAGTGTAAAGAACTGTTCTGTCTTGGCTCCCAAGTGCCAATGAAATGAAACACACCCATCGGGCGACGGTGCTTTCCTAACCAGGTGACTGCAGCCCCCTGCGTGCCAGGACCAGGACCAAGACGAGGACCAAGTCGCCAGGCCTTTCCTGAGAACCATCTTCCCTCCAGCTGTCCTCGGGGACTGATAGGAATCCGGGACTGGGCTCAGGCTTCTGGATCCTTCCGGACATTTATCAGGGTTGAGGATGCTAATTGTTAGTGTATCTCTATCTGGAACGTTGTTTTTGGACTCATAGTTTTTGTAAGTTGCCACATGGGTCCAATTAGGTGTGATCTGTGTGCCGGCCGCTTGAGTCAGGGCCAGTTTCTCCTTCCGCGTTGCTATAAAAGCCGCAGAGACTGACCTCCAGTGATCCCCACACAGCCAAGCCCATCAAACAGTTGAGGATGCTACATGTTTCCCCCAGATCGTCTCTTCAGCTTAGTTTTGTGGTTTTCTTTTCTTCTGAGGTAAAAGATTTCATTTTTCTTTTTAGCTCTTGTGGTTTTTCTTTTCGGTTCAAAATCTGTTGCTGGCAGGCACCAGAACAGCCAATTTGTTTGATTCTGTGTACGCTGTGCATTTCACTCCGCCAGATCAGGCATTGCGTAGGGAGCCATGGATGCGCTAGGTGACAGAGAGACGGCTCCTGTTGTGTCCGAATCTTGTACCGGGGCCTCCCAGGGTCACACAGCGAGAGAGTTTGTGACTGCTGGAGTTGTCCTATGATGAACTTATAATCACCCAGGCTCAGGCGCTTCTGTGGTTAGTAAGAAATGGCCTTCCTGGGTGTGTATCAAATCACTTCCTCAAACAGGAGGTAGCTGACTTCCTAACCGAGGCCTCCTCCTTCTCAGTGTCTTTAAATGAGCATTTATGGGACTTACTCAGCAGAGCAACACTTTCTCATGAACCTGTGGCCCTCGAGAGGCCAGGACAGCTGGGGGCTTACAGCCTGCTGACCCACTTCCCAGCCGAGTGTCTTGAGCTGCCTGAAACGCCTGAGCAGCTTCCGAGACGGTGCTTCCAATGAGGGCTCTGCACAGGGCAGGGCAGGAGGGACGCGGGTGGAGTGGGGCAGTTAAAACTGGGTATGCAGGAGGGTGGTTCGGCCCAGGCCCCCAAGCTTTGGGGCATCTGTTTATGTCGGCCCAGCTAAATGGGGGCTTTCCAAGGCTAGGATCAGACTGTGGTGCAGAGCTGTCAGCAGAGATCCAGGAATAAGAACTGGTTCCAGAAACGCCATCAGTGTGCAAGACCCCAGGGGACCTGGCCAAGCTGGCTTCTTGTTAGAGGTCTGCGGAGGATGCCGCGATGGGCCGGTTTTCCCATGGCCTCCGGGATGGGGGCTGGGCGGGGAATTCCAGATTGCTGGGGCCTGGGCTGGCAGGCGCAGCACTTTGCTGACCTGACCGGGACAACTGCCGTAAATGGTTTTTAACTTAGGATCAGGCAATTGGGTATTTTATCTACTTTAGAGGGGCGAGTTTCAAAGGCAGTAAATTCTGCTTATAGGATGTTCACATGGAAAACACACACCACACTCCGTAAGCCCTGGCCAGCTTCTGGACAATGTGCATCCTGAGGAGCAAAGTGTTCAAAGTCTTTCCTCAGGGCCGTTCGCTGTGAAGCAGAGGGTTCAGTTGATGGAGGGAGGCGCCCATCTTTACGTCCCTGACACGGTCTGCTCTTGTGCGTGCACACACATAGGCACATGCGTGCACATCACACTAACACACACGCAACACACACATCACACATGTGTGACACAGGCAAGATGTGTGCCACTACTGTGTAACACGTGCACACGCATGGGGCCTGTTTCAGGGGTAGAGGTACACAGTGCTGTGTGCACAAGTGGGGGTGGAGGTGTAAGGGAGGCTCACAGCGGCGTCTGCCGACCCTTTCCCAGTAGCTAAGATCCATGGCCCCAGGAACAGGCCTTGTGTGCCTGAGGAAGATGTGTGGCGTTAGAAATGGTTCCTGTCTCTCCAGCAAGCTTTGATCTTATTTTGCCTTCCTGGCATGGTGGAGGCTGCAGAGACACTGCAGACAGTCACAGGGCTCGTGCGGTCCTGGCCCTGGGGGCCTCTGGGTGTGCGTCTGGGGACGCCTGAGTCTGAGAGCCCTGCACGCTGCTTGGCGAGGCCCCCGCTGCTTGCCCAGGGGCCCCACGGCTGGGGCATCGGCCTTTCCACTTTCTATGGCTTGAGAGCTTTTCTGCAATTTTTTCAGATTTTTTAATATTTTGTATTTGAATCAGAAACCATTCACTTTTTAGGCCCAACTCTCTAGCCTGTTCTCTCAGTTGACTGTAGGCAGGTGGGAGTTCCCAGTCTTTGACCAGCTCTGAGGACCCCAGGCTGGGCTGTGCCAGGGGTAGAATATCCTGGAATTCAGGTGAGAGGGTTGTTATTCTAGGGAAAATGTGAAAAGGAAACCACTGCAAACGCTGGTACCGGAGCTTCGGTTAGAAGTGACCGGCGGTGGCCCACCTTGCCCCCTGGAAGTCTGCTCCCTGCCAAGGAACATGGTCTGGTGTCAGTAAAGGGAAGGCAACCCTTGGATGATTCTGTAGGTTTTGATGAGAAGTTCCTTCCACTTGTTAACTTGGGGCCGAGTCAGAGGGGTTTGTATGCGGGCTCTTGCCTCATACCAGACTTCAGTGGTGCAAACCCCAGGAACTAACCAGCTTACTTCTGTGAGAGCCCCCAGCCTGGCAGCCTCGCCAGTGCCTCCCTGTAAGGGGCGGGGCTTGCCTGGGGTATTCCGTCGGAGCTGGGTGGACTGCAGATGGCTCCACTGTCCCCTTGCTGTTGTAGTTACATGGCGACGACTTCCCAAGAAACCGTGGGAGGCGATGGTCAGAAGACCTCTGCAGCTTCCTGAGCACCCCCCAGCTGGCTCCATCCATCTGGAATCTGTGGCATTCCTTTCTCTGTTCATCATTTCCTGCTCCGCTCAGCTCTGCGTCAAGTATTTGGAGAAAGAGTTTCAGCGTTTGGACCTGAGAATGTGTTTATGCATGTCCTGACTGGAAATAAAGGGTCGTGTGGGAAGAGAAAAAACACTTGTCATTATGCTTTTGCTCAGTCTCTTGGTTTTCTGTTTATTTTGTTTCTTGAAATATATTCTGGTGTTCTCTTCAGGGAGGCCTTCTGTGTCTTCCTCGTGCCCTTCCTGGGCAAGCAGACATTCAGTCCAGAGCTGAGGGGAGCGGTCAGGAAGGAAGACGGGGGGCCTGCTGGGTGTCTGGTCCCTTGAGTTAGACTGGTCTTTGATTTCTTTTTCATCTGATCATTATTCACTGTAATCAGTAATAATTTAGTGTTCTGTGTTTCTGCTGTTTTTCCTTTTATTTCGTGGGACCCTGGCGCAGTGGCACCCCCCACCCGACCCCACCCTTCCATGAGCCACCCTCTCCCCTGCCCCATTCCGCTTTCTTGTTGGTAACTGTGCTGGAATCTGCTGGTGTTGTGAGCGTAAGTATGTTGTTGTTTTTGAAGTCGGCTGTATCTGCTAATTTTCAGTAGAGAGGGCCATGTGACGGTGAGCTGGGTCACTACTTCCTCATGGACAGCAGTCAGTTGTCTGAGCTCATGGGTCTCTGAAGCTCTGGCTCTTGCTTTAGAACCTAGTCCAAGACTTTAGCATCACCATGGCCTAAAGGTGGTGACGGCACTGTTGATGAACTATAGTATTTTAGGACTATTTGGGAATTTTCTGTACGCATCTAATCTGGTAAGTGTTGTGGGGTGTGTAAGTACGTGTTGATTTTGTGTGTTAGGCGTGGGGGTAGACCAGGATGGGGTAGCGTTTAGAAGTCAGTGTAAGACAGGTGAATTTTTAGGGTCACTCCAAGGCAATGACAGGAACTTTTAGTTTGATTTTAGGCATTAATCACAAGTACTAGTTGGAAAAAAGTTTTCGAAATCTCTCCTCCGGTTAAAAAGTACTCATGGGTTGCTTGTGTGGCAGCTCCGAATCATGCAGGCTGTTAGCTGAAGTCAGCCGGGGGTCTGCTGTTTCCCACGCTGAGAGTTTCATGGAGTGGGATGCCGCCCTTAAATGCTTCACGTGGGCCTCGTGGAGACGTGCTGGGGGATTCACAGAAGGCAAAAAAATAGAGGCCTTGCCTTCCAGGGTGTTAGAGGCAAACTCACTGCCCTAGTCACGTGCGTATGGGGACAGTAATAGCTGGGGACTTTTCAGGTCTCGGGGAGGTGAGCGCTCCTGTGTGCTAAGGAAGACTGAGGCAGGTCTAAGCTGCTCTTCCTATTGTCCCAGGTACATACACCCGGGTGTGCACACACATGCATGCACACCTGTGTGTATACACACACACACGTATGCACACTCTAGACAATGTATTTTCCAAACCAGAAGATTCTCAGAAACTGTACACGCAGAATTCATTTCTAATCGTACATAGTGGCTCCCACCGAATAAGAGCAGGACCTTCATCATTAGAAAGAAATCGAACATTGGCTCAGCGTTCCGCCTGTTCTGAAGTTTCGCCTGTTGTTGAGCGCCGTTTCCCCACATTGTGACCGTTCTGAAGAGAGGGTGCTTTGACGAGCGACTGATCGTCAGTGTTCCCCGTTTCCTTGGTGGGAGACCACACCGGTCTGTCCTAGAGCAGAGGCTCCTTAGGTTCCTTGACAGGCGACATTCTCCTTGGAAAGCAGAAGGAGGGAAGACCGTGGATGGGTCTGTGGATTGACAGGAGGGCAGAGCACGGTGCGATCTTGTATGTTTATGTTTACATGTGTGTGTTTCCAGTTGCCAGCCGCCTGCAGGTAACATGGGGCCTGTTGGACACGGGGTGGTGGGGGGCCTGGCTCAGAGGGACCGGCCGCACGCTTGTTCCATCAGCTTGCTCTCCAAGGGGCCACAGGATGTCGCCAGTGCCAGTGTAGGCTGCTCCTGAGCCTGTGTGTTCTCTTCACGGAGAGGGTCACGCTCCCTCTTTAAGCATGCTGGGTGTGACGTAGACGCGGAGTACTAACCCAGAAGCATACTCACGCATGTGAGTGTGGTTTTGTGGGAACAGATATGTCTATAGCAACATACGAGCGAGGAAGCTGAGTTTTCCCTCAAAATGCTATGGAAGAAGGGAATAAAGGCTGTTTCTGACTTCTGGGCTAGTAGTGAAGCATTTGGTGTCGTTAAAAACAATTCACACAAGGCTGCATGTGTTATGGGAGAAACTGGAAAAACGGTGGGCCACACCACTCCGTTTGATGCTATGGACTATAAGTGACAATTGAAGTTAGTTAGCCTGCTGTTTTGAATTCTGTAACTTTTTTTTTCTGGATCATTCAATGGCTTTATCTCTGTGGCACAAAGCTCTTATGACAGGAAGTGGGTATTAATGAATCAATTAATTATTTTAGAAACTATAGGAAGTTAGGACGAGACTACACTCAGGGCATGCAGGCGCCCCCCCCTTCCCCCCAACACAGCGATGAAGACACAAGCATTGCTTTTGTGTGCTGGGTGTGGGTATAACTGCTCTGATCCCCAGCTGTTATTCTTGGGTCCTGGTCATGGAGGCAGTACATTCATGTGCTAACTACACCCGGGAGACACTACGAAGAGCTATTACTTCTCTCACACTTAGGGATGAGGCTGTTAATATTGGGTCGCTGGATGCAAGTTTGAGTTGTAGATTCCCCTTCAGCAAGGGAAGCCCTCAGTGGGCTAGAGGTTCTTGTAAATGGCTAGGCCTTGCCTTGTGTCCCCTGTAGCAGTGACCACGACCTCTCCACGGGGCTGGGCTGTCCGCCTGGGGTGCTTTCTGCACAAGCATGCCATTGGAGCATTAGAATCACACTAGCTGAGCTCCCTTCTCTGCTCCCCGGGATTAATGCGCAGTTCTGGGTAGTTGTATCGGTGCCTTAGAGAGTCTGCGCGTGGAAATGGGACTGCTGAGATATCAACACCAAACAAGTTTTGGAGGGAGTATGTTCAATCTACTCTCAAGTTTATACTAAAACCTTGCCTAAACGTTATTAACGGATAGGAGTAATAAACAAAGATTAATGAAAGATGAAGAAAACCAAGTTGCATTTGTAAGTATAATTAAATGATGATAATGCCCCACTCATTTTTACCTGTGCATTTGAAAGGCCAGCCAAGAATAAGGTCTTTTTTTAAAGGTAGGATTAGGGTTCTGGCCCATTTTGCACCATTTAGCGAGTACGCTGCTAGGTTCTGTGGCTGGACCCGATGCGCCGCCAGAGCTAGAAGTGCCCACTTCTCTGGCCACTGCTGGTCAGGAGCGATTGCTGATCGCCTCTCCTCACTCCCATCCTCCCACCCCGCGCCACTCCCCTTCCATGTGCAAGGCTGAGATGACCCAGAGTCCTTTCCAAGATAGTTTTGGACTCAAGTCTAATAAAGGAAACCCCAGGAAATCCAGAATAGAAAGTCAGCACATGACAAGAGGAAATTCATTTTGAGCTCACAGATAAATTTGTGGTTTGGCTTTCTAATGTCGTCGTGAGTGACGTCCAGGAGGGCACTGATACCGTAGTGTGTTCAGGTGTCCCCAGCACCAGGCGCAGTGTCTGCTTGAATTGTACACGCTTGATAATGGTTTGTGGAGTCAAATAGTGGATACTGTGCAAGCGAACAAATAAATGTGTGGTATAAACTGTTTCACAACCATGAAATTTGAGTTACAAAGATTATCAATCTGGTTTTCTCATTAGCACATTTCTCTTTTTTATTTTTTTAAATTCTTGTTTGTTCCATTACGGTTGTCCCAATTTTTCCTGCTTTGCCCTCCTCCGCCCATCCCACCCCCAGTCCCACAGTCAGTCCCCACTCTCTTTTTTTAAAAGTTTGTCAAGAGCAACTTCGTTATTCCAGATGGGCTTAGCAGGGATCTGCATGACATTTCAAATCTACTTCTTTGACGTTTCTTTTGTTTCTTGTCACCAGTCTGCAGTCACAGGTAGTGTGCTGTCAAAGTGTGACATGTCAGGTTGCTGTCACTGAATGCTCGGTGGATGCACAGGGTTGTGCAGGAAAGACCCCAGGCCAGGACGGCTGGGTCAGGGTGTCTGCTGGGTTAGGTGTCTGCTGGGTTAGGGTGCTGGGTGAGCTGGGGGTGGGCCCTGGGGGTGGGGGGTCT
Organism: Trachops cirrhosus; assembly: GCA_028533065.1. NCBI lineage: Eukaryota > Metazoa > Chordata > Mammalia > Chiroptera > Phyllostomidae > Trachops > Trachops cirrhosus. Next base: position 60,172,055 of record CM052548.1, on the reverse strand, counting down.
CTGAAGTCCCAGGTGCCATGTGTGGGCCTGGCCCAGGAAGGAGGTGATGTCCATGAATGAGCAGTACCAGTGCCTTTGGGTCCCAGAGTTGCTGTGGCTCATGACCCGGCGCTGCTCACGTGGGCTGTCCCAGGGCCACCCCCAGTGGCTGTCCCAGTCAGCTGCCCCCGCCAGTCAGGAAAGGTTTCTCTGTGCCTCCCTCTCTCTGCTCCTGGTCAGCTTCCTCCAGAAGAGCCTAGTGCTCCCCTCTGATCTTAGTGCCCCCCTGCCCGGTTCCCCTCAGCACCCCTTACTCTGTGCCCCCAGGTCCCTGCCCTGGAATCACCCAGCCACTCCCCTCCTGTCCCTTTACATGTCTCCCCTGCCCCCGTTTCCCTTCTCAGAGTCAAGGTCTCCTTCCTTCTGAGGTTCCTCTTGGAAACCCTTTGCTCTGACAGCTGAGCCCGAGGCTGGGCCGCCTTCACCTCTGCTGCTTCTGGGAGAGGAGGCTGCTGGGTCCACCTGCAGGTGGGCTAGGAGGGGACCTGCCTTGGCAGGAAGAGCTGGCATGCCCAGCCTCCCTTCCCAGAATTCTTTCTCTCAACCCGGTCTCTCAAGTGTGGTCCCCACGCCAGCAGCATCACCTGGGAACTTGTTTGTTGAGCAGGTGTTCAGGCCCCACCGCAGACCTACAGAAGCAGGGACTCGGGCAAGGCTGGCAGTCTGTGTTTCCAGGGGCTCCTGATGCAGTGGGAGTCTGAAGCACACCATTCCCTCCCAGCTGAGCCTCCTGTATTGTCATTAGTGGAGAGTGCCCCTCATCACGAGCTGTGCTCCGGCTCTGGGGACTGGGGCCCTGACTTTTCTGGGTGAAAATCCTCCATCCGCTGCCAGGTTCCGGCTCCCTTGGGAGATGTGAGGAGCTGGCCCAGTGCCCCTGCAGCTCACGGAAGAAGCCCCTTACCGGGAACTCTCTCTGGGCGCTGTGCCAACACCCATTAGCAGTAGATGGAGAGTTCTGTTCCTTTATCTCTATTTGGTGTCACCAAATCGGTCTGATTGCACACCAGCATTTCCCACGCAGGCTGTGCAGCGGCCCCAGTCTTAGGTGCCAGTGGGGCCCGTGGGCCCGAGTCAACAGGACCGTGCCCCCTGCCCGACCACACAAAGGGGCCTCTCTGCTTTTTGCCTTGTCCACTAAAGCCTCCACTCCCCGCCCAGTCTTTGGGATCAAAGGGTAGGGTGTAGTCTGGGCCACAGCATACATGGAAGACAGTGTAGCTGAGTGCGCTCTGTCTGGGATCACTGCTGCCGTGCTTTGTTACCGCAACCACGGATTTAGGGTTTGACGCGCCCCTGGAAGTACCGGCTTCGCTCTAATTGCAGTCAGGGAGAACTCTAATGACTGACCTGGGATGGAGGTTACATACTCTGTTATTGCATTTGAGGTTTTCTGAACAGTAGTGCGGTTAGATGCTATTTTGGAAAGAAAGATTGTCACACATGTAGTTGAAAATGCCAAGCTTTTTTTCATGGGTGTTATGGAGAGGCCAGGTCTGTGTGGGATGTGGGTCGTGGGTCGTGGGTAGTGATGCCTCTTTTCCAAAGACACCAGCCCACTAGGATTTTGTCTGTGCCCATTTGTGGCAGTGACAACTCGCCGCTCTGTGATGCAGTTTTCAGTGTTTCTGAACAGCCCCGAGTGACGATGCAGGTCAGCTCGGCTGCTTTTGCAGGACCTCACAGTGGAAGCATTGGCATAGGCCCACCTTCAGGATGTCAGCACCGGAATCTCTCCCATCAGCCCTAGGGGCTGACCAGTCTTTTAGGATGGATTCAAGTTCCCCAAACAACCATCAGCCAGGGGTCAGCTTGTTGTGTGTCCCTGTGCAGTGAGGCCCTATCCAGGGGCACGTGGGGCTAAGTGACTGTGTGGATGGGCCTTGTGCTATGCTGGGCAAGGGCTAATCCTGCCTATCCTGATAGCCTGTCTGGCCGCCGTGCCTGAGAACCACACTCAGACATGCTGTGGGTGTTGGTGTGCAAAACGTGTTGCAGTACCCCTGACCCAGCAGAGAAGCCCCTGGGGGCCAGTGCCCACCTCCGAGTCTCCCTAACCCAGTGGAGGAGCCTCTGCCAGCCAATCTGTCAGAGGGGCGCCAGCTGGGTGCACGTCACACTCTCCTGGAGAGGCTCAGAACAACACCAGTGCCCGGTGTACCTGCTGAGGACCTGGCTCCGTGGGTCTGGGCTGGGGTGCTTGCAAACTTCTAGTTCTGCCTGGGTGGAGAAGAAGAGGAAGAATGTCAGTGAGGAATGCAGTGGGGCTGAGGGTCCATCACCCTCCTCTTCTCTCCCCTCACGTTTCTGCTAGAAGGGTCTCTGGCCCAAATGTTCTTCACTCTGGACCACTGACAATTGCCAGCACCTAACTGTTGGCTTTGCATCTTTTGGATGCTGTGTGTGTGTGTGTATGTGTGTGTATGTGTGTAGAAGTAAACATTTTCACTGAAGAAGATATTTGGGGAGTACAGAAAAGCAAAGTTAGAATATGAAAAGTTGTAATTCCATATCGGGTGCCTTTTGTCTGGGTAAACCCCAGATACTCTCTTTCAGCAGGTAGGACTGGATTGTCACTATGTCTGGGTGGCTAAGACACAGGGCACACTGAGAGGGTACCTGCTGCAAGGGTGCTCCAAGTGTGAGGGTCCCGAGTGGGTCCAAAGCTGTCAGTGCAATGCTTAAAGCTTTGGGACCCCACGCCCCTTATCAAAGAGCACCCCTCTCCCCCTGGCGCATGGAGCCTGCCTCAGCCTCTGCTTGAAGCCAGAGCCGGAAGGGACTGATGACAGCATTTAGAGATTGGAGGGCCTGGCCTCAGCTTCATACGTGATTGTGCAAGGCCTTAGAGCACCGTTAGGAGGACAAGTTTAAAGTTAGCTGGTCCCAGGCTCAGTTTTAGCTTTGCCGACTAGTTGCGTGCCTTGGGAAAACAGGAACTTAGCCTCTCAGCCTGGTTGCACAGCTAATCCGCCTGGAAGAATATTGAACAGAATCATAATGTGCCCGAACAGAATCGGTATGTGCCGTGTAAATGTCCGTGGGTTTTATCCTCACGTTCTTGAGCTGTCATTGGTTTGGAGCTATCTAAACATGACCGGGGTGTACGCTGGAGGTGAGCTTTAGAACTGATGTTGGAGATGAGAGGAGGCTGCAAACAGGGCTCCACATGCTGGACGGGTCCTGGTGCTGATGGGGAAGAACCCAGCGCAGAGCTGTGACCGAGTTAGACACGAGAAGGGAGTGAAGAAAAAGATGCTCAGTGCTGTTGACGTTTTTCTCAAGACAAGACCACAGTGCCAGAGGTTTGGACTGAAATAGAGCCACCTGCATGTCCCATGACTGAGGTGGCATTCTGAGAACTCATTTGTCAAGCCTGGCTCAGTGCTGCCTCTTGTCTGACCTGCAGGATCGACAGTTCTCAGAAAAGTTTCCCTTAGGAAACTCTTGGGATGTTGATCCGGTTGCAGGTTGTAAGCAGAAGGAGGTGGGCGCCACTTCTGACTCCGGATTTGGCTTCGCCCTGACGCACCACGAAGCCCCTCGCCACCCGCTGCAGCCTGGGGGCCCGCCTCCTCCTCAGCTCTGCATTGAATTAGGCGACATTTACGTTTGCTGCCAGTTCTGTTACTCTGATACACCTCGGTGCTAAAGTGAATATTTACTGTGATAAGTGAGTGGAACCAGATTTTTATGGAAAGACTGTGATTTACTACAGGAACAGTTTGGGGCAGTTCAGAATATCTCAGCGGAATAGCTGTTACTGTGGTTTGGGGAAGTCATTGACGCCCCTGTCTGGGACCCCAGCCCCCAGAGCAGGGCTGCAGCTCCGACAGACCAGTGCCTCTCTAGTCACCGTGGCTGCATACACTCAGTAGGTGTCACTCCCTATTGTGTCCTGTTCCCTGGAAAGCTGTACTGTGACGACAGCGACTGGTTCCTGATTCTAACGTCAGTGGTTCAGACTCTCCTGTGGGTTGGTGGGGACCGAGAGGGGCTGAAAAGGCTCAGAATGGTCGTTGTTGAATGCTTAACGTGTGACTGTGCCAGGAGCCAGGTGCAGCATTTCGTAGGCAGCATTATCCCTGTTTTACTGACCGAGAAACGGAGGCTTACCGAGAGACCCGTACCCGATCTGAGATGACAGGAGGGGAGGGCAGTTTGGCTAAGTGCAGGACCATCGGCATGCATGTCTAGTTTGGAGAGAACCGTGTTTGGCTGCATTCTGGAAAGCTCAGCAGTAATCTGAACCCCTCCCGGGTGCCCCCTCCAGTTCATTCTGCCTTTGGAGGGCCCTCCCTGCTCACCCTCTGATCCTTCTCAGGAGAATTGGGATATGGGTGGTGGTGGGCCAGGACGCCCTTTCAGCTGGGAGCGGAGCTGCCACAAGAACCTCCTGGAGGAGCTCCAAGGAGGCTTGGCCGCCGGCCCAGGCCATGGCGGATGTCCAGGCTGTGGGTGGTGCAGCCCCAGCCCCACGGAGAGAAGGAGCTGGGCCCGGAGGAGCACAAATGTGTGTGTGCAAAGAAAGATTGTTGCACACTTCGTCCTGACATGAGATGCTGACCTCGAAAGAGCAGGTTATGAGGGTGGAAGTTTAAACCAAGGAGTCATGGTGTAAGAAGGCAGGACACCAAGTGTCACATCCACTGCTCACCAGCGTGTCGAAGGTGTCAGAAAACACTCAGGGCACGAGGGGCTGCGTGCAGGCCGGAGGCTTCTGTGTGATCTTTCCTCCTCTCATCGTATCTCAGATGTTTTAGTCAGTCATTTTAACACACACACACACCCCAGTGGTTAGCTGTTTCCTGTGTTTCTAATTCAGGCCACTGTGCAAACCATCTGGAACGTTCCCTCTGCCCTTGGGCCTCCAACTTCCCTGACCCCGTGCCCTTTGCCCTCTGACCTCACAGCCTCTGTCCCCCCCGTCTCTCTGTGTGGCTTGACGTCCATTTCTCTGCCTCCTGGTTCCCTATCTCGGCCGACCAGGGCCTGTCTGCTTTGTTGGGACTGGTGGGGAGGGCCGTCGAACGGTCTCGGTGACACGGAGTACTTTGTCGTTCTTAGATGTAACAGTAGGAACTAGGATTGGGGATTTCCTGTGAATTCAGTTTATTTTAATTCATGAAAAATTATGAATTAGCCCTTGATTGAATAACAAGCAGTCTAGACCAGCCAGCGGCTCAGATTCTGGGAAGCTAAAAATAGAAGTGGTAGGGGAAGGGAGCAACTGCTTGGCGGGCAGAAACTCCAGATGACGCTGAGGTGAGCGAGCTTCACAGGTGAACGCTGGCTCCCGGGCTCCAGCGGCTGGTGGGCAGCGGGGCAGGCCCAGGCTTGGCTGGGGGCTCTCTTCAGCTGTGCGTTTTACCCAGATGGCCGTGGGGGGACAGTTCAACTGTAAATGGCAATAAGTGAAGAATAAATGTGGACTTTTCAATGCTGGTTTATTAGCTGTAGCTAGACGTTAAGCCTGAGAAAATTATTCCGAAGGCGAAAGGGCTTGGCGCCCGCTTTGTGCGCGTGTTAGTGGGTGGAAGTGTGCTCGCGACTTGGAGAGTAAGAGAAGTGAGGGAATTTTACATAGGTGTTTGCTGCGTGTATGTCACCTTTACATATGTGTGTATATATGTACATATATATTTAACTTTTTAAAATCTTAATCGGTATTTTTAGGTTCTAATAGATAAAACATATAATAGAAAATACAGAAGCAAATCATAATATATCTGGGAACCTAATTTATTATAAAGATGGCATTTTAGTTCACTGGGAAAAGGGTGGTATATTTAATAAATGGGGTTGGCTTGATTGACTGTCTTGAAAAAATGATATCCTAACTCACACCATATAAACAAATTCATACAGAGTAAAGCTTGCCGTGTGAAAAAATAAAACAAAAATCAGGGATATTTTGGAGAATATTGTGCATAACTGGAACATGGGAGAACTTTCTAAGCAATTAGTAAACTAAAAAGCTGAAGAGGAAAAGATGACAGTTGATTATGTAAGAATTTAACATTTCTGGAGGCAGGCAAAGGGGGAAAAGTTGGGACAACTGTTAACAGCATAAACAATAAAATATAATTTAAATAGAAAGAATTTAAACCTGCATGAAGGAGACACGGGGTGCCACGTGGCCCCCCTGAAGGAAATGCCTGTGGCACACTTCCCCGACCAGCCTGCGCACAGCAGACGCTGGGCTCTCCACGCTGTCCAGACCGGCCATCCGGGGCACACAGGCCGTGAACCACAGAAGAGAAGAGGCCGGATGTGCCCCCCGGCCCGGCACTCGGAACAGGGCAGGGACGTGCGGCCCACAGCAGCTACGGCTCTCTGTGGCAGCCGCGCCCTTACCGCTGCGCGCATCTCTGCGCTGGCCCCCCTCCCCCAGAGGCAGGAGCCGAGGAGTGGGGGAGTCTGAGTGCCCCTGGGCTGCCAGGCGGCGGCCGCGGCAACTTGAACTCGGTGCCTGCAGATTGAGTGTTCAGACAGAGGTTGGGGGAATACATCCGCGTAGGCGCCACCATCCCACGGAACGCTGTGGTTCCTAAAAAGGACTGAGACACACCCACAGGCAGTAATGCATTTATCATATGGTGAAGAGAAAAAAGCTGGCTCAAGAGTCATGTACACTATGATCCAGTTTAGTAAACAAGTCCAGAACGCCCCCCTCCCACATATCGGTGCATTTATTCCTCGTATGGCTGTAAGGGCACAGAAGGGTCCGCAAGTGTCCCCAGCCAACGGTCAGGGTTACGGCTCTCTTTTTCTGTATGCTACACTTATGGAGCGTTACTGGTTGCAATGGATATGTATTTCTTTTGTGAAACATTTAAAAATGCCTAAAGGAAAAAATAGTTTATAAAACTTTTAATTTTAAACATAGAGGTTTCTAAAAGGGACTGTGCATATCATCCAGTCACTGTGGATTATGTCCCTCCTGTGTGCCCAGAAGTGGGGTAAGTGACATTGTACAACGTGTCCAACTTTGGACCCCACATCTGGGCCCAGTGTTGCCGAAGGCGCTCTCCCCGTCGGAATCTCCCACTGCTGAACACCTAATTGTTTCGTCTTTTCTTGGTCAACATAAATTTTGTTGCAATAAACATTGATCATTTCTAAATCATTCCTTGTTTTATGGATTATTTTCCTAGAAGACATAGATATTGATTTATTCATGGTTTTAAAAAAACTTTTTAGGAAGATTGAGAAATGGCCACTTGGGATTCATGGCCGGGCGTAAGGGAGGGCGGGAGAGCAGCCCGGGGGGCCGGTGGCTGCTGCTTTCATTTTCCTGCACACGTGTGACTCTGGCAACAGAACGCAGGTGCCACCCTGTCAGGCCGCGGGTCACTGAAAACGTGGAAGGTGAATGAATTTCTGTTGTGTCACCCTGTACCTCTCGATGTGTTGATGTCTTTTCAGGGAGGTGGGAGGCAGATGGGGAGGGGTCTTTGTCCCCACGTGGGAGGCTGGGGACTGCTGGGGGCAGCTCCACTCTTGTCTGAGGGGCCTTGGAGCCTCTTTCCCCAGCAGCCCCTTGCCCTGGGCACTTCTCCCAAAGGTCGGAGGTGCCACCTCACCAGCACCTGTTCTCTGTGCTCTGAGAGCCTCAGCTGATGTTATAAATAAACCTGCCATTTGCTAAATATGCAGCCTCAAAAGGTGAGGCGGCGTGGGGTGGTGGGACAAGTGTGTATGGCACAAGTGCAGCCTGCTGGGGATGTAGCCGGGAGCCCATGGGCGCAGAGGCTTAGGACCTCCGTGGGGGCCGTCTTCCCACCCCCTCTACCCAAGAGAGCCCCATTTTCCGTTTTCCTTCATCTTTGGGTTGGGAGAGCCCCTTTCGTAAGGCCTATGGAGCAGGAACTGCTTGCCCTGGATGGAGGCCAAAAGGGCCCTCCGTGGGCTCCTGGGGTTTGTTTGGGTGGTGGGGACAGGCAAGGGCTTATCAGTGCAGTGGGCACTGAGTTGGAGAGGGTGCTGGTGACTTGTATGCACGTCTGTGTTTGCTGGCGTTTGTGATGTCAGGACTGTGGAGGAAGGTGCGCTGCACATGATGGTCTCTTTGCACTTAGAACCTGATCTTTCTCTCAGGCCGTCTTCTACAGTAATAGATGAGGAAGGAAAAACCAATGTTTTAATTTTACAGTTTCCTCCTATTCTAAAATTGCCATTGAGACTCAAAGGCAGTGGCCTGAGCAGCCTTTGGTTAGTGGTTCTTTGTAGGGGAGAGCAGATTAGAGACTGTCTTTGTGGCCAGTTCACTGAAGTCGGGCCAGAGGATCGGGCTGGGGCGGGTGCCCTTGGCTGTCATCCCTGAGGACCAGGGTCAGGCGGAGAGGCCTGTTTCTGCTGGCTGAATGTTCACATGCAAACAGCCCGGAGGTGCAGGCTGTCCCGTGGGGTTTCGTGGACTGTGGTGGGCTTGCGGGAGGGGTGCTCTGTGTGTGTGTGTGTGTTGGGTGACCTTGGGCAACACCGGCCCCTGCTAAGGTTTGGCTGCATTGAGCAGTTAGTCCAGGTTGTGGACCCGGCCTCCGTGGCAGGAGCTCTCTCTAGGGCTCGGTCCCATGGGCCCTGCACCAGCCTGCAGGTTCCTTTGGAGAATGGAGTTCTCTGAACAGACAAAACATGCTTCTGGGATTCTGGGTGCATTCGCTGGTGCCTTTGAGCTTTTCAGAACCTCGCACTTTGATCGGACTAGAACTATACCAACAGAGGATGATGGATTCCTTTGGGACATACCTCCTGGCACCACCCAGGGCCGCTCTAAGAGTGTCCACTTCGACCCAAAGTCCAGTAGGTGCCAGACAAATAGGCACATATCCCTCAAAGCATCCTGTGGGACCCTTACATGTTGTCACGTCAGAGCTGGTAAACCCACTTCTCTTCTTGCCGGATACCACCACAGTGATGACAGCTGGTGGGTTTGCCGTCTGCTCCCTGGGCAGGTGTGGTGGTCTCAGAATAACTTGGCACTGCTCTTGCTCCCACGGCGAGGACACTGCAAGTGGGCCCTGACAACGCTGGTCCCTGCTCTGGGCTGTGCTGTTTACCCCTTGAGAACCCAGAGCTGCACACACCTTCTGGTGTGAATCTGGCCCACGGACTGGCCTTTTGCTCTTTGCTTGTTTTGTCTGATCTCAGCTCGGTCACTCAAAGGGATTCCGCACTTTCCAGATCTGATGGATGACAGGTGCAAGGAGAGGGGTCAGCACACTGCTTGGTGCTCAGAGGGCAGTGGGTGTGAGGGCCAGGTGGGTGGGCATCACTCAGGTTGCCCTGAAGCACTGTGCAGGATGCTGCAGGAAGGCATGGCCCTCCTCGCACCCTCAGCCCGGAGAGTCTGTGCAGAGGGATGATTTGGATCAGGAGCCTCACTCAGGAGCCCACATCCGGGTGTGAAGGTCCACCCCGCCAGGCCAGCCTGTGTTACCTTGCCCTGCACTACAGTCAGGATACAACACTACCGCTTGATTCCATTCTTGGCAGCGGGCACCTCCTGACGCCCTGTGCTGGGTCCCCATGGCTCTACCTCGGGGAAACCTCCACCTCCCAGAGACCAGACCCTTTTCAGAGGAAACAGACACTGTGTCAGGAAGCCTCGTCCACTTCCATAAGGAAGTAAGTGCCTTTGTGCATGAAGGGGCCTCAGAGGGTCAAGTTCATCTCAAAAGGGCACCCAAAGCAGGAAGGACAGAACAGTCCTGTGTCTCAGAAACACACACGACTTCTGGCCAAGACGCCAGCCTGCAGTGTGGTGAGGAGCTCAGAAGACCCGCTGGGTTCAAGCTCCACTTCTGCCTCTACCACCCGGTGACTCTGGGCCAGCTGTTCAACAGCCCTGGGCCGCAGTTCTCCATCTGTGAAGTGGGTGGTGTGGGAGGGCCTAAAGCAGTGCCTTTGCCTGGTGAAGTCTGCGAAGCCAGCAGTGTCGTTGGTGGTGAGTTGGTGCATCTGATCCGTGAGTGAAGGATCGCTCACTCCTTTCACATGTGCTGGGAGCAGCCGTTTTCCACAGCACTTTGTGTTTAGAAATAAGGTGGCTGGACACATCTCAGAAAGGGGCGAGAAGGAAGCGGGGAAGGCGGAGGACGAGGCAAGGAGGGTGGAGTGGGGGGGAGGGGAGAGAAAAAAGGGAAGAGTTCTTTGATTCACTTTTTAGTTTCTTCCGTATTTCAGCACAGTTTAAAAACTATCCTGTGCTTAGGCCTCATCTGTAATTGTCCATGGATCTTCACATGCAGTCGACTTGTAAACTTGGCAGTGTTTCTTGCTAATTAGACCAATAGTGAAGTTAAAAATAATTTTGGAGTTTCAGATAGCAAAGAGAACCCTGACTTCTTGTGGGAGGTGCTGGAGCGCTGAGGGTCTGCTGGTGTGTGTGTGTGTGTGTGTGTGTGTGACAGCAGTTGGTGCCAGATTTGAAGCAGCCTCATTGAGGCCACAAGGGAAGGGAGGGGTCGCTCAGCATGGGAAGCTGGTCTGAGTCCTGCCCTGTATACTTCATCTACATGTGCCGGTGGGTCTGGCATTCAGGTGGTGTTTCCACCCTGCGGCTGCGAGACTGTGCCAAGCTTTTCTCCTCTTGTGTATGAGAGACACAGCTAAGAGAACAGCCAGTATCCCATTAGAAGTAATTTTAAAGCTTTTATTATTTCAGTCTGGAATGTTCTGCCTCTGCCCGCCCCCATGCCTTCCAGCTGCCTGTCTCTCCTTGCTGGACTCTGTTTCGAGGAAGCCTGCATTCTGGAACGTCTCATGGGGTTTTAAGTCTCTCTAGATCTACGTCAGCTTCCACCTCCCCTGCCCTTCCCTTGTCTCCCTCCTTCCCTGCAGTGTGGTCACATTTTCTGGGAAGCCTTTGCCTCCCCAGCCAGAACTCACTCTTGTCACTCCTTTGTGTGCCTGGGCTGTGAGCTCTGAGGACGGCTTTCATCCAGCCCATGCACAGTTAATCTGAGTATCACTAGGTTGCGGTGAATACTGGCTTTCCTTACAGAGGAGCAATGACAGGCGTGTCACATGTGCATCTTCCCCATAGATGTCACGCCTGCCCATGTGTGAACAGTGACAGGCATGTGACACACACACATCTTAATAGATGCCATGCATGCACAGTAAATAATAGGCTTATCACACATGAGCATCTTCGCAGATGTTACACTTACTTCTGTGTGAAGCCTTGTGAGCAACTAGCCTTGCATTCAGCTGCCGTGTCGGTGCTGCCTTCACTCTTGGGAAACCCCCCGGAAGAGCCGGAGACAGCCCTGACTGCACAGTAGGACCTACTGGGGAAACGGAACCTGGTGCCTATGTAACTGATTGCAAATAAATTATATATGGAAATGTCACGCTTTGGTCACGTCTGAGTGCCCTAAGCCTCAGGAGAGTGTATGAAAGACATCTGATTCCATGTGAGGTCGTGTTTTAGCCATGGGCCCGGAGCAGGCCACAGTGTGTCTGAAAGTGTTTAGGTAGTTTCCCTTTCAGGTCAGAGGCAGAGGAACAGAGGGAAGCTGTCCGTTTAAAACTCTTTCCAGGACCTGCGTTTTGCACTAGATGTATTAATGGCAGACTCTGATTTTGTAAGGAAGAAAATGATTTTTCTGTTCTTTTGTTAATATCTAAGAAACTCTCTTTCTCCAGTTCAAGCCAGGACTCTTCTAGAGAATGGTGTGGGAAAAAGAAAGAAAAGCAAAAGTAGTCAAAGTACACAGAGTGGGAAAGAGCAGGATGAAATCGTATGCTGATTGTTTCCGAAAAATAAGCTTGGGTCTTGAAAGAGAAGCTTCTTTCCAACCACAAACTGGGAACGGTTGTCTTTGGCTAAGTCAGGCGTCATATTTTATGTATCAAGAACAGTCAGGGGGCTTACAGCTGCAGTACACATGACTTTCCACAAATTTGCTATTTTTTAGATTGTCTTCTTTCCTTGACTTCAAAAAAAGCACTTAATGCAAACTACGAAGAATTTTTTGCTGTTGGAATCCAGGAACCTGCACTGCAGCGGTGACAGCCAGTTGTTAAACTGGTTGTGATGAGGTTCTTGGCCTTAACCTTCACCAGGGACAACTCTGGTTGGAGGGTGGGCAGAACTCCACAGTGTCTGGGCTGCCCGGGGTCCTGGGGCATCTGGCTAAGCCGAGGTCTTAGCCCCTCAAGTCTGTGTACCACTGGATATGTTAGAGTTAGAAGTAGTGGATTCAACACAGTTGGAAAAATCAGGCTTTGCCAGCAGAGATGATTTTCATTTCCTTAAAGTTTGTTTCATGGGTTCCATCAGAATGGTGTGTGCCCGGCCTCTGTCAGGGCTGGATTGCGGGACTTTGTCTTAGGGAGCACAGAGGAGGGAAAACGTGCAGGTGTCTGGGTGTGGCTTTAACTCCCAAATAAATGGGATAAAGTTAGATCCTTTAAAAAGAATCCTTTGTAATAATTGAAGTGCAAAATAGATGCATCCACACACCATTTTTCACCTATCAGATTAGCAAAGATCCACAATTTTGATAGCTTAGTACTAGCAAGTGTATAGGAAAATGGCATTTTCAGACATGGTGGTGGGAATGTAAATTGCTACGATGGAGAGCTCTTTGGCAATACAATAAATTTATATGGAAATTACAAATCCTTTGTGCCTGAAATTCTGATACTAGGAGTTTATTGTTTCTCATGCATGAATGGTGTCTCTGCAATGTTATTTGTTGCTGCATTCCTGGTACCAGCTAAAGACTGAAGATAATCGTTAAAGGGACTTATCTAAGGAAAAGAAGATGATCAAAACTGTAAACAGTAAAATGACAACAAACTCACAACTATCAATAACTGAACCTAAAAAAAAAAAACAAAAACAAACTAAGCAGACAACTAGAACAGGAACAGAATTACAGAAATGAAGATCACATGGAGGGTTAGCAGTGGGAAGGGGGAGAGGAGAGAATGAGAGAAAAGGTACAGAGAATAAATAGCATAGATGGTCGGTACAAAATAGACAGAGGGAGGTTAAGAATAGTATAGGAAGTGTAGAAGCTGAAGAACTTATATGTACGACCCATGGACATGAGCTAAGGAGTCGGGGAATGTGGGTGGGAGGGGGTGCAGGGCAGAGGGGTGATAAAGGGGAGAAAAAAATGGAACAACTGAAATAGCATTATATATATATATATATATATATATATATATATTAGCTTGTGTTTGCTTCCAAAACCCCCAGTAGGAACAAGAAACTCGTGGCATTGTTGCCTGCAAAGGAGGCTGCAGGGTGGAACTTCATCTGGACCATTTAATGCTTTAAAGAGCTCTGACAAAGGGAACGGTGCCTTAAAGTTAACTTGAATCCTGAATGTGTACGGTGTCGAACGATAAGGACATTTGGGTGCCAAAGATGCATCCTCTGTGCACCGCAGAACACAGTGACTGGAGGAGGTGTCGGGCCACGTGAAAAAGGAACGAAACAGGGTGACAGGGTGTGAGGAGCGGTAGTGTGTCCGGGCACGAAGTGGGAGAGGCCAGAATGCTTCAGCTGGGCGCAGTGACCGCATTGAACCTCCGTGTTCAGAGGGCCTGCCGATAGGGGTGCAGTCACAGCGACCAGCTGCATGATCTCCATGTTGTACGTGACATCTTGTGGGGAGAAAAGATTTAGAATCAACTTGTGAAGAAAATAGGTAAGACAGTGTAAAAACAGTCCAACAGCAGAAATTGGGAGGCAGAGGTAGGAGATGTATGTGGCTTTCAGTTCTTTGTCTTTCACAGCAGGGAGTCAACACTTCAGTTTAAATTGATAAATCAAGAACTGTCAGTGAGGCTGTTGTTTAAATTTATCGTGCTTGCTCAAAGAACCAAGAAACAAGTTAGTAAACAAGGCTATTTCTAGAGACTGGGTCTATGGCTGGGCATGGGGCTACAGAGACACTTTTAAGGTTTTATCTTGCATCTGGAAATTTCCTACCGTGCATTACTGGTACTACTGAACAATAACAACAACAAAAAACATGGATTTAATAAGAGTTTTAAACCCTGAGACAAAGTTACAGGTTAGGTCTCAGGGACCTCTGCAGTTTTCTCTAGAAAAGGGAACTGCCCTTCTCTTCTCTCCCCATGACTCACGGCCGGCCCTGGTGAGCAGAGAGGAAGCAGATGGATTCCGTTTTTGTGTGGTTAGGGCCCGAGCTTCCAGCAGCAATGCCCTCGCAGTCACGCTTGCCTGCTCGCGTCAGGTCTGGCTCTCCAAGGGACGTGCTTTTCTCTTTGTGTTTTCAGAGCCAGTGCTCGAATGTGAGCGGTATAAACCCAGAATCTCTCATGCTGGACTTAGGGACTGGGCGGTCACGCCTCCGGTCAGAAATGGGACACGAAACCCAAAGTGATGCATCCTCGACCTGCTGCTCCTACAGAAGGAGCTTCAGCGGTGCCCTTCGGGACAGTTTCATATAGAAATGGAATCTATGGGCTTCCCAGGGTCCATGTGCCTGGCCGTGTGCCAGAGATATTTACTGTCTTAATAAAACTGTTGCTACCATCTCCCCTCTTTTTGCCATGTTAAAAAAAAAAAAGAAAGAAAACCGGCGTTTGTCTGATTCGAAGTAAAGGTGTAGTTGAAAAGCTGGACAATCGTAAGTGTCAGTGAAGGTGTGGAGAAATTGGAACCTTCGTGGGTACCGTGCTGGTGGGAATGTAAGATGGTGCAGCCGCTGTGGAAAACATTTTGGAAGTTCTTCAAACAGTTACACACAGTGTTACCCTGTGGCTCAGCAATTCTACTGTCATGCATACAACCAAGAGAATTCAAAGCATACATTCACACAAACGCTCGCACCCCAATATCATGGCAGCCTTCTTTACAAGAGCCGAAAGTTGGAAACAGCACAAATGCCCGTCAGCCGAAGGACGGATGAACCCATCAGGCTACATACATACAACATATTACTCAGCTGCGGGAGGAACCAAGCCCTGACACTTGCCGCGGTGGGTGTGAACCTCGAAAATGTGGTGCTGACCGAAAGAAGTCAGACTCAAAAGATTACGTATTCTGTGATTCTGTTTATATGAAATATCCAGGATAGACAACTCTGTAGGGGTGGGAAGTAGATGGAGGGTGCCAGGGCCTGGGGAGAGGGGAAAGGGGATGTGGCAGTAAATAGGCCCGTGTTTCTCTTGGGGGGACCAGAGTGTTTGTTCTAGTGTTGATTGTAGCGGTGGCTGCACAACCCTGTCGATATACTAAAAACACAGAACTGTGTCCCAATGGGTGAATTTTATGGTATGCTGACCCTGTCTTAATAAAGCTTGTAAAGAAAGCAGCAACAACACACACACACACACACACACGCACGACACAGGCACACACGGGCAGACGTTCAGCACCTCCGCAGGAGGAAAGGGCCGGCTGCAGGTGCGGCCGTGTGGGACCAGTGTCCGTCCCAGGTGCACGCCAGGCGTTAGCCCAGGTGCTGGCCAGGGGTTCTTCAGGGCAGGTTCGAGGCATTCGCTCAGGTGTTCACCCAGGCATTCCGCCCTTTTCCGGGTTCTTCTTTGGGTCACGTTATCAGTCCTCTGGAGGTGGGGGAGTGTGAGGTTCCTTGTGCCCGGGCGGCATCCCACAGACTGCGCTTTCTCTCTGGCGTGTCCTGCGCTTATTGGCACCTCTTGTTTACGGTCCAGGTGCGTAGGGATCCACGTGGAAGTGGCCTCCCTGCCAGTAAGTCTTGCTCTGGGGAGGGCCCAAGGCTACCTGGACACAGCTACTAGTTTCTAGGGGTCCTCACTCTTCCAGAAGTTTCCATAATATCCTCGCCTTAGCAATACATACCTACATTGTACTTTATACCTGCTTACTCTTTTCTGGTCTTAATAGCAAATAGATACAAAATACAGCATTAGGTGAAAAAAATACTTTGTAAACAGACGCAGAAAATTTTAGTTTCCAAGGAATCAAAAATACCCATACAACATGACATTTTAAAAATCAAAACAAAACTAGAGGTTTCTTTTTTCTTTTCTTGACCTAATTTTATGGTTTTTATTTCAAGATTGAGTTATTGTCAAGAACACTATTTTCATTTCTAGCCTAATTGGAAAAGCACAAGAGAATAGAGCATGCGTTTATTTTCCTAAAGGAAAAATACCAGATTTTAAGTGAAAGAGCAAAGTTAGCTAAAGTTTTGTGGTTTTAGGTGTTGAATAGGGTGAATGTAATTCAAAACTGAATATCTAAATAATTCTGGGGATGCACCATTGTCTATAAAATTAATCGGAAGATGGAGAAGTGTCTTATTTTCCATCTGCCATTCTTAGTGTCTCAGGCTTTTGTTTCTTGTCTGGGAGCATAAAATGCACTTTCCTTTAGACTGCTCAGGCCTCCCTCCCCCACCCCCACCCTCCCGCAGCAATTCTGATCCTTCAGTGAAAGCAGAGAGATGTGGAAGGTGCTTCACCAAATGTTAATGACTGTTCTGGCCCAAGGCTCTTCAAGGAACGTTTGCATAAGTGACATTAATGGGACAGCCCAGAGTGGAGGGGACAGTGGAGAAGGGAGGCGGAGGCACTTCAGGGGCGGCACAAGACTGGAGTGTTCAGGGTGGGGACTGTGGTTGCAAAGCTGCATGGGTGTGGGGGGCACAGGGTCCCAGGGAGCCAGGTGGGTGGGTGCCACCCTGCATTTTGTAATTGCAGAGCTGCTGCAGATCTTTGCCCTGAATGATCTCCTCCTCACTCACAACCTGCCACAGGCTGCCCCTGCAGTCGGACATTCCCATTATTCAGGGTGACCCCAGATGCCCCTTGTGGGACAAGATGGGGACTTCTAGGGGCAGTCTGCGTCTTGGCAGACAGACCAGCTCTCCGAAGAGCTGAGGCACAGGGCAGACAGTGTCCCGCGTGGCTGTGAGGTGAGGTGTCAGGAGTGGCAGTGCCAGTCGGAATTTGTCCGGAGCATGGGGAGTTACAGCCCTGAGTCAAATGAGGCAGCAGAAAGTGGCTCCTCTTCGGTTAGCACCCGCCTCCGCTGCTGAGAACTCTTCACAGGGTTTGTAATTCGTACCGTGCACCCACTTCTCCTAATGGACAGAACAAGAAGCAGCCACATGGAGCATATTTCTGTGTCTCTTACGTGCCCAGTCCGTCACGGAACGTCTCCTGTGTGAGACTTCCAGCCCTGGAGCTGCTGTGGAAATGTGTTTCCTCCTGGAGAATTGGTGTGTTCCACCTTATTTCCATTCGTACCTTAGCTGCTAGGAAGCTCAGTGCTCAATTGATCACTAAGTCGAACAGGTTGGGATTGAATAGATGTAATTTTTTTCCTCTCCTTTTACCATACCTTAAACTTTTAATTTCCAGTTTACCAGCCTTATTGTATACTTGTCTTTTACATTGTAACATGTTGCCTATCCTTTTTGGAAGTCGGAGGCCGTCTGACATGGATGCAGGCCGCTATTCCTGCACCGTTTTCCCCCCGGGCAGACGTCTGCTGTGTTTGTGACGGTGGTCGGCCGTGCGCTGCGGGCGTCCAGGCAGCTCTGCGTGGGGTTTCCAGGCGTCTGCATCAGTATGCAGTGGGGGAGGCTGATTATAACTTGATTTAGAGATCCAATCTCATCTGGCTTGATAGAGTTTTGTTCTGTTTAATATCAAGTGCTAAAATAGCAAGGCAGCCAAAAATGTATTCAAGGAAATAGAATTTTTAATCATGAAACTGATCTCTTTGGGAAATAGACTTTTATTTTGTTATAATAAGCTCCACTGGCTACCAGAATGTGTAGACCCATTTCCGTGTTCTCAGTCGGAATTCCCCAGGCCTGCATACAGATGGGGCGCATTAGAGCCAGCGTTCCTCCACGCGCCTGCTTCCCCACTCGGAGGACTCTGGGCTGGGAGGGGACTGCTCTTACGGGACTACTGCAGGGGCTCACGGCCAGTGTATGTATTCCTTAGTGAGGACGGTCTGTGGCTGAGCTGGAAAACCGGACTTCGGTAGGAAAGAACGAAGTGCCATAGCTGCGCGGATGTCCGGTGGATTCGAGCACATCTGGGAAGTGTACTCCCGGGGAGTTCTGTTGGTGTTGGCCCCAGGCTCACAGCTGGAGGAATGGTGCTTTGTGACCCCTCACCCTTCCTTCCCAGTGCCTCCTCCATTCCTTCCTCCATCCTCTTTTCCATGGATTTGGTGAGAGTACACTGGCCCCCATGCCAGGTGCTGGAGGTGACCCAGGTTTCAGCTGCCGCTCTTTAGTACTGGGGTGCCTGGTGTCTCACGGCCCCCCAGGCATAGAGGCCATTGTTCCTGAGTGCGTTCCGGGGAAGCCAGCCTTCAGGACAAGGAGGGCGCTTCTCTATCAGGGTTGAACCTGGTGGCGCTGAGACCTCCCTCGGCTCCTCCAGGGAGGCTTGGCATTCACACATGGCTCTTCCCTCTCCGCAGGTGCAGCTGGAGACCCAGCTGCCTGGGGGTTTGGGTTTGGGGTCTGGGTCTGGGTTTGGGTTTGTCTGGCTGCGTTCACCGAGACCACACACAGGAGTTACTACCAGTCGGGGATGATGACTGCTTCCAGATCCTACCTTTGTTTTCTTTACCCAGGGCCTGATTCCTGTATTCAAAAGCAGGGTTTGCTGTTTCAGTGCTGTTTATATGACTGTTCTTTAAGGGCTGCCTCTTATTGCTGTTAGTAGATTAGGTGTTCAGAGATGATATCACATACCAAATTTGCTGTCTTTATAAAATCTGATGGACAGTTCTGGTTGGTGAACAGTAAATTTAGAGATGTGGTTAATAGGAGGAGTCATATGAAAATGATTACTCATTTGCTTTTGAGAATGAAAACAGAGTTGACTTTTCATTTACCTTGTAGTCATTTATTCACCTATTCATTAAAATAAATAATTCAGCGCTGACTTGATACCAGGGCCAGCTTTACATTCTTATGTAAATATCTCTACTTACTGGGGGAGAAAAAAGGTTTTTCTCTGAGCGAGACAAAAAGGCACCATAATATGAAGTTAGAAGGGGAAGCAGCCTCTAGCCTTTGGCGTAAATAATCAGCGTGGAAGAAACAAATCTGTTCTGAGCGCGGCTGAGCTGAAACAACCCCTGAGAACTGGGACAACCACCCTCGCTCTGCTGCGGGGCTCCCGGCAGGGACTTGGGAGTAACTCATCATTCTCGGCCTTTTTTGATGGGGTCCCCAACTGTAAGGACCCTGGGTAGATTACGGGGTGCTGGCCGCTGCTCCCAACCCTCCTGGTCTGAGCAGTTTATTAATGTTGGCACAGGTCGACCAGCTGGCTCTCTGGTGTTGCCATTGTCATAGCAACCAGGATGTTTCTATAACAGTCCAGATTGGGGGCCTGTAGGGTGGGAGGAGTGTGGATCAGACTGCATTTGTACCAGAATGAGATAATGCGGCATCTTCCCATTTGCAAGCATCTGTTGTTTAGGGAAAGCTCTTCCTTCTGTTTTATCCTGACAGTCCCCACCTGGAAGAGAAGTGTCTGCTCCCCTTGCTTGTTTTCGGAGGTTCTTTGGAGAATAAACAGGAGCAAAATCCAGGTTCTGCATTGTCTACAATGACCACCTCTCTGAGACTTTATTAAAGTATTTTTTCTCTTCTTAAGAAACACAGGAACTTGCAGCTAAATATCTCACTTATGGCAAAAAACACTTTTCAAAGGAAAATATGATAAGCCCTAATTCACATCATAAAGCTAACAGCTGAAAAGTCAGTAAAGACAGGCTGGTTTTGAGGTTAAAGATTTGTGAACACTGCAAAAATGATCAGTTCCAGATCCAGGACTGGGAGGCCGAGAGGGCCCGTGGTGGGATGGGTGTGTGTGCTGTGGCCGCCGGTTCAGGTCAGCGCAGTGGAAGGAGCCGTCGCCAGGGAACCTGTTCTGCATCTCTGCCTACCTCTTACCTCTGCTCCCAGGGTGGGGAAGGCCGAGGAGCCACGCCCCACTCTTTCCTGTCTGCGGGTTCATCGCTTACTCCGCATGCATATGAATGTGCACACATGACCTTTCACATCTGCCAGAAGCCTTCAGAAAATCTGGCTCTTGACATTTAACAACTGACTTGAAGCTTGGCTCAGATTCAAATGCCTCCTACCAGATTGGCCATGTTTTCATTTGCTCAACTCTTGTAAAAATGGCACGTTCTGCAAGGAAGTGTTGTAATAAGGTGATTTAAGGATAATAGTGGCTAAAAGAAGACATTTATTTGTTCTTTTCCTTCACCAACTGATAGCCATCGATGATTCCTTAATGAAAAAGAAAAAATTCTGGAAGCTTTTGGATTAGAAGTTTCTCAGAGCTAGAGGAGCCTGAGAGAGCGCTTTCTTTTACAGTTGGGGAAACTGAGGCCCAGAGAAGCAGGTCTCATGTCTTGGCCATGTGCAGGAAATGACCACAGGTACAGATTATTACCAGTACTGTTAGAAATCCTAAAAAACACCTTGGTGCATCGCACAGAAAACATCCACTCAGTTATTGAGTGACTTTCGTTAACCTGCTGCTCTACTTGGTCTCAAGGAATAATATGAATGAAAAGTTAAAAAAAAGCTTCAAACAAATCAAGTTTCTCTCTGCCCTTTGGGAGTTCTGGCATGCCAGCGTACAGAGGCACATCTTTTCAAGTGAGCTGATTTCCCCCCATGAGTCACAGTGTATGTTTTGGTTGGGGTCGTGCAAAAGAAGGTGTGGCTGTTCTGCGTGGATTGATGCTGAGTGCTCAGCACTGAGCTGGGAAGATGGAGTTTGGAGGAACTTCTTCTCTAGTTTTGTTTGGTTTCTCCCTCCCTCCCTCCCTCCCTTTTCAGTTTTAACCAGGAGTGAGGTGGGTTGGCCCTCAGTGGTATTAATAGACATTATCAGCAAATGCCTGGGCTGTTATCAGCATGTGAGGGGCTCAGACTTATTCTTTCTTTCTAGCTCTGTGTCTGGTGCCTGTGGACACCCAGGCCCAGACATCTTTAGAAGCGCAATGATTTGGTGACAAGGAATACTCTCGGGGGAGATAGCATGACTGAGGCACTTCTTCCAGGTAGTGGACTTCACCTGGGCATCAGCTGTCCAGGTTGAAAGCCACCTCTCGTTCATTCCTGCTCACTCTCAGTTCACAAGTAAACAGGGATGTTTGGATAAGCCCTCATGCTTGCTCCGAGCTTCTAGCAGAGGATGCCAGCCATTGTGGTGTTGATAATGATCTCCAGACAGACCCAGGGTCAAATAGAGAGTTGTGACATCGAGGGCATTTTCTGTAGGCCTAGGTGGGCAAGGTGGCTTTCTTGAAAGTTCATCCCTTTTCTCCAAATGAGTGCTTCGGTGCTCCTAGGGCTTCTGCGTGGAGGAAGGGGCTTGTGGGAGGGCAACACTCAACCTAGTGCAGTTCTTTCTTGACTTTTTCCTTACTGGCTAATCATTCTGCATTAAACAGCTGTAGTTCATAGTTCATTGTCATCAATAAAAAAGTGTTAGCCTTAATTATTGCCCCAACTTTGACCTAATATTGTCAAATTAATCTCAAAATACAAAAGGGACTTGGGGGTTGAATTGTTAATGCGGTATACACACAATGGAATGTCATTTAGCCCTGGGAAGGAAGGAGATCCTGACGGACTGTGTAGCATGGATGAACCTCGAGGACATTTATGTAAGTCCGAGACAGTAGCACACAAACTGTGTGAGGGTTCTAGAGCAGCCAGAGGCAGAGAAACAGAAAGTAGGTGGGTGGTGGCTGGGGCGGGGGAGGGGGGAGGAAATGGGGAGCTGTTGTTTAGCGGGTGCAGAGTTTTGTTTTGCAAGATGAAAAGTTCTAGAGATTGGTTGCCTAACAGTGTGAATATACTTACCACTACTGAACTATACACTTAAAGATGATTAATTTTAATTTATATATTTCTTACCATAATTAAAATATTAGATTAAAGGTACTAATGTGAGTAAAAACAAGTAATTTGTAATTCCTAGGCTGATGGAGTCCTACTTCTGTCAATTTGTTTTAGAAGTTAATGTGTGTTACCCTGCATTTTTAACAGTACAAATGGTATTTTCATCAACATTTTGACTTGCAGCAAGAAAACTAAGACCTTATAAAGACCTAATGAATATACAAAAGTGAAGGTGCATTGCTATGAAATAAATCCATTATTTGGAAATGTGTCTGTGCTTAGCAAGGGGACAAAATAATTCTATGTCATGTTGATGACATATTTACATTTGCTTTTTAGGTGAAGCCAAAAATCTTCCCACTTACCCGGGGCCAAACAAGATGCGAGATTGCTATTGCACCGTGAACCTGGACCAAGAGGAGGTTTTCAGGACCAAAATTGTGGAGAAATCGCTCTGGTAGAGTCTGCTCTTGCTTTCTTTGATACTGATAAATTTTCTTCTGTATGGAAAAATATCCTGAGTACATATGCCATCTTGCCATCTCCTGTGTAGTTTAGTTTGCGTGAGGATTAGCAGATGCTCATATGGGTTCTGGCGTACAGGGCAGTGCTACCCTGAGCGTCCATCCTGGGTAGTGAGCTGATTTCCAGATACTTGTGATGCCTGGGACTGAACATCATAAAGGAGCAAAGAGCACATATGTAACTGTGTATTTGCCTCTGAGATAATTTCTTTCTTTTAAAAAAATATTTTATTTATTTATTTTTAGAGAGAGGGGAAGGGAAGGAGAAAGAGAGGGAGAGAAACATCGGGTGGTTGCCTCTGGTGCACCCCTAACTGGGAGCCAACCCGGGCTGCCGCCCAGGCATGTGCCCTGTCTGGGAATTGAACTGGCAGCCCTTTGGTTTGCAGGCCAGCGCTCAATCCACTGAGCCACACCAGCCAGGGTGAGATAATTTCTTATTAGAGATGAACTGGAAAGTGTATACAGCAACAAAAGTGTACAAATGAAAGATTTTGAGGCCCTCGCTGGCTAGCTCAGTTGGTTAGAGCTTCATCACCATATGTCAAGATTGCGGGTTTGATCCCTGGTCCAGGGCACATGCAAGAATCAGCCAGCAAGTGCATAAATAAGTGGAACAACAAATTGACGTTTCTCCCTCTCCCCCTTCCTCTCTCTCTCAAATCAGTAAATAAAAAAAATTAGGGAAAAACCACAGGTTTTCAGTGGATAAATATTTGGAAAACTTTTTTCCCACTGTCTTCCTTTAAATTTATCTAGATAGGCATGCCTAAGGTGGCCGTGGAAATAATTATTCCCTGAGGAAGGAGACCTAGAAAACATCTATAGATACAATTTGGGAAGACAGGAGTCAGGTAAGAAAGAGCAGCACTTAACAGGTCTTAAGATTGAGATGTTTGTTGTACAATAAACACATCAGTGCTTCTCAACTTTAGCTTGCCTGCAAACCACTTGGAGGGCTGGTTAAAACAGCTGTCTGCCCCAGGATGTTTGGGGCGGGGCTGTAATTTACATATCTAACAAGTTTTGGAGAGATGTTGCTACTGTTGGCCCTGGACCACACCCTAGGGGATAGGAAGTGGTGGCATCCGGAGAAAAGTCACAGGGGATGGAAAGAGAGAAACCAGAAGTGTGAACAGTGAGGCTGCAGAACCTCTTTACATACGTGGCAGCAGGTGGGGTGGGGGTTAGTGGGTGCAGTCTGGGGAAGCACACCAAAGCCGGTAATGGGCCCTGAGCCTGCTGTTTATATGAAGTGGTGAATGGAGTGAAGAAGAATTCCTGTGCAGCCAGGGACTCCACCTTCGGGTTTAGAATTATGGGTTGTGTGGGTCCATCCAAGCAGCTATTTTGAGTTTGAGAACATTTTTGGCAGATGAATTATATATTCTTGCATGTTGCTACTTCTAAGTGGGAACAAACAGCACGTTCCAATGACTTAATGAATTTAATTTTTAGAAAACTGCTAAGGATCTCCTGCCCCTGAGACGTAGACACATTTCACTCCCCATCTGCACCGCTGCCGCCAACCCTGGCGAGGCTCCTCCCGAGGCTGAGCTCTCGCAGCTGCTGCGGCATTTTAATGCACACTCCAGATTCTCTGAAATAACTTCTGAAGAGAAATGAAAAGTCTGAGGAGTTTGTCAGGAGTCAAGTCTGGCTTTGCGTTGATGATGAGATGATACAGGGGGTGATGATGTGACTGTAACCTTCAAGGCTCATTTCCGTTAGCTGAATGTGAGAAAAATCCTTTTTGTGTTTAGTCGATGTTGGAGGCCCGTGGTTCATAAACCCAGGGGATTGGAAGATTACTGTCCGTCTCCGTAAAGTGGGGCTTTCCCCAGACCCGCTGAATGAGGATCTCTGGGAAGGGAATATATTTGGGAACCCCTGTTTATTTGTTTCTGGTATTTACTCTTATATGTATGTTTATTGATTGATTGATTGATTGATTCTTGTTCCCCACCTCTGTTTAAGTGAGGCTGAAAAATGGGGACCACTGTCTTCAAAATATTTCAGACGAATTTAGAAGTAGAAGTCATGGTTTCTGATTCTGGTGATACTAGAAGATACATTTGTGAGGCAGGAAAAGGGAGGGTAAGAGCTAAATAAAAACAATGATGTAGTAATACTGTCCTTTCTGGGAAGCCAGCTGATTCCGGTGTTATAGCCGGAATCAGGTGCTAGTCCCTAACACGGTATCCTAAGTAGCCAGTTCATTCCAGTGGGTGTGCTGAGGTAATGGTCCCAGCTCATGAGAGCTGCTAACCCCTTCACAGACTATCCATGCTTTCCTTACAGAGAGTTTTAAGAAACTGAACTATTTTTGTCTATTAATTATTTATTAGCTTACTGAATATTTATCACACGCTTATCTAATATGCCAAGTGAGGAGAGGAGACTGGTAGCAAAGAAGGAGACAAATCTACACAACATAATTCCATTATTTAAAATATATGGGTCCATGTGGCCATTTAGTATTGAGGCAAAAACTCTATTCCCACTGCTGGGTTTTGCAAGCTAGTGACCCCAAAGCTCTACTGTATAGTGTAAGGGAAAAGGCAAAACCATTTTATAAAAGAAGTTAGTAAGGAAAATTGCTGGCACCACTTGGTGCTGAATGTTTGAAACCAAAAACTGTCTCTTTTGTGAGTTTATAGCTTGAATCCACAAAACATCTGTGGTCGAAAAACCTCAGTCTATTCATATACATTAATGTAGTCTTGGATCAGTAGTTTGTAATATCCACTATGCCAGTCAAAAGCAAATCAGATCATCTTTTTCAATACAAGCCCCAAAGAATTCTCCTACATAAAGTTCCTTCTGCGTTCCGGCCAAGATGGAGGCGTAAGTAGAAACCCTTTGCTTCCTTGCACAACCAAAAGGAGGATAACAACCAATCTAAAAACAATAAACAACCAAAATCGCCATAAAATCAAACTGCACGAAACTCTGACAACCAAGGAATTAAAGAAAAAATCAACCAGAACAACGAGACTCGTAAGGCAGTGGACCCTGCAGGCGGACTCAGAAAAACCGCCTGGAGGTGGCTGAGGGGCGGGGCTGACTGCCGAGCTTGGTGGAGCTGCGTGGGAGGGACTGACTTAAGGGGAAAACTGAGACTCAGAGGTGACTGTGGGCTACGGCTGGGGTTGCCACGGTGAGAAATGCTTCCAGTCTGACTCCAGAGTATGTTGGAAAGTGTGCTAGAGACGAGCAGGTGAGCTGCATTGCTCCCTCTCTGGCCCCTCCCACACAGGCAGGGTAGCAAAGAGGGTTGCCCTGTGGGGGTGAAAACCTAAGGCCCCACTCCCTTATAACCTATCAGCTGTGCCAAGACAAATAAACATGAACCAAATGAAAGAACACAGCAAAACCTCAGAAAGAGAACTAAGTGATGAGGAGATTGCCTACCTATCTGATGAAGAATTTAAAAGCCCTGGTAATCAAAATGCTCACAGAACTGATTGAGCTTGGTTGAACAATGAAAGAACAAATGAAAGATACCCAAAATGAAATAAAGCAAAATGTTCAGGGAACCAACAGTGACAAGAAGGAAACTAGGATTCATATCAATGATTTGGAGCAAAAGGAAGAAATGACACCCAACTGGATCAGAACAAAGAAACAAGAATCCAAACAAATGAAGAGAGGCTGAGAACCCTCTGGGACAACCTGAAATGTTGTGATATCTGAATTATAGGGGAGCCAGGAGGAAAAGAACAGCAGCAAGAAATTGAAAACTTATTTGAACAAATAATGAAGGAGAACTTTCCCAATCTGGTGAAGGAAATAGATTTCCAGGAAGCCCAGAAAATCCCAAAGAAGTTGGACCCAAAGGAGGAAAACACCAAGGCACATCATCATTAAGTTACCCAAGATTAAACACAAAGAGAAAATCCTAAGAGGAGCAAGAGAAAAGGAGATAGTTACCTACAAAGGAGGTAACTATAAGGCTATCAGCTGATTTCTCAAAAGAAACCTTACAGGCAAGAAAGGGCTAGAAAGAAGTATTTGAAGTCATGAAAGGCAAGGAACTACATCCAAGATTACTGTATCCAGCAAAGCTTTCATTTAGAATGGAAGGGAAGATAAAGTGCTTCCCAGATAAGGTCAATTTAAAGGAGTTCATCATTACCAAGTCCTTATTATATGAAACGTTAAAGGGACTTATCTAAGAAAAAGAAGTTAAAATATGAAAATTAAATGACAAACTCACAAACTCACAACTACCAACAAATGAACCTAAAAGAAAAGAAAAGCAATGAAAACAAAAACGAAGCAAACAATCAGAACAGGAACAGAACCAGAGAAATGGACATCATACAGAAGGAGTTCAGTGGGGAGGAATAGGGGGGAAAGGTACAGGGAAGAAGAGGCATAATTAGTTGGCATAAAATAGACGGGGAGAAATAAAAAATAGTGTAGGAAACAGAGGACTCAAAGAACTTATATGTACAACCCATGGACATGAACTAAGTGGGGGGGATGCTGAAGGGTTGGGGGGCAGGGTGGAGGGGGGATAAAGGGGAAAAATTGGGAAAACTGTAATAGCATAATCAATAAAAAATACTTAAAAAGACAAAAGTGCTAAGGAACATGAGCTCGGATGAGCTCAGAGGAGGAAATACACAAAGAACACAGAAAGTAAAGGCATCAGGGGCCTTTGCCAAGAGAAACAACAGACAGTAGAATCAGACCTGCAGAGTCTGTAGAATGTCAATGAAGTTTGATGAACATAAAGTAATAGATAAAAGTGAAAACATGAACAGGAAAAGAAACAATAAAGAATTATTGAACCAATTTGAAAAAGAACAAAATAGAATTTCCAGATGTGAAGAAAAGAATTTCAGTGAAAAGCTCAATGAACAAATTAAAATAGCTGAGTAGACATAGCTGAAGGGAATATTGGTAATTAGAAGGTAAGTTTGAAATATACCCCAGAGACACAAAGAAATGGAAAGTATGAGAGGTTTAGAGGAGACATAGCGATAGAATGATGACCAAATTGTCTCGTAGGAATTCCAGAAGTGAGAGCAGAGAGAACGGTGGAGAGGCCATATGTGAAGAGGGCAGAAGGATTCAGCTTACATTCTTGAGTGGCCTTGATTAGAGGGGCAGAGTCCAGAAGCAGACCAGTCTGGGGGCCTCTATGAGTCCAGGAGGACAAAGGCCCAGACTCAGATGGCAGCTTCGAGAGTGGGAGAAAGTGGACAAACCTGAGGGACAAAGCTGAGGGTTGCTGTGCGGACCAGGCCAGCAGTGCAGGCAGTTGTTGTGAGCATGCCCCACCCCGGAGTTTGGTCGCTGCCTTCCAGGAAGTGACTGTGCTCTCGTCTTGCATCTCCCCAGCATGCCTCCTCCAGGCTCAGCATCACCTTTGAGATTTGGTCATGTACTTGGCAAAGCCACTGTAGAAAACAAAAAATCTACACGTGATTTCTGAACTCAAAAAGCCTAAGTGCTTGGCTTCCTGGCAGGCAGCTGGTCAGAGCAAGCAGGGCCTTGTGCACTGTCCGAGCAAGGGATGTAGTGGTCCCATGTGGTGGAGCCCTCCCATGGCCTCTGGGGGCAAGGGTCAGCCTTGAGCTCAGCTGCTGCAGCCCAGCATCGCCTGTCTTCTGACTCAGCATTAAGTGCAGACGGAACGTGTGAGAAGAGGGAAAACATGTTTCTTCCCCTCCTTTTCTCTGGCTGAAGGTTGCCCCTGGGGTTTGGACCAGGCCCTGACCACACTGCATGTCCACCAGCAGTAACTGACCGGTGTCTATAGCATCATCACTCCCGATTACTGAACAGACATAGTAGCGAAAGTGCCCACATTTGTTTTATCTTTCTCTTTATTTCTGACGGGGAAAAGCGGACATTGAGAGAGTGTCTGTTGCAGATTTATTGGTCAGAACTCATAGGCTTCAACACATTTGGGAGAACAAGCCCTTTCTTTCTCCCTGGCCTTGTCTCTTCTCCAGGGAAGTGATGTGGGGCAATGTTTCTGTCCTACTAGGAGAAATATCTTCCTGATGTTGAACGTGAGCTATTTTTAAAACATTTAAATGGCAACTCATTATTTGTTAACTGTTTATTTGAACTAAAAGGTTCTGTGGAATGGGGTGGGCCGGGATGGGGATGGGGCCGGGGCCAGCCGCCCGCCCTGACTGCGCAGTGCGTCTGTCACTGGACTCCCCTGGGAGGGGCCGCCTGCTGCTTCGGAAACAGGCAAGGGGAGGTCGCTTCGTGGCAAGTCACTGCTTTATCTACTAGAAGGAGCATATCGGTGTTATGTGGACAAGAGAGTTAAAAGTAAGAGCTCTTAAGTGCTGGGGTAGTGTAGTCATTTGCAAGAATATTCCAGAAAGTATCAGCGTTTTCATTTCCTTTTACCCATGTAAGTGATTCTTGTGAGGATGATACTGCCCACCTTCCCCCAGAAAATCCCCATCAAATATTTAAAAGAAAACAAACCAACCCAGCTCCTGGCGCTCAGTGAGGTGCTGTCCCAAGATTCCCGATCTGACCCTCACCTTCCCCAGTGGCGGCTCTGGTTGTGACTGTGCTGAACCTCCACCCCCAGCTCACCCTGGGCCCCTGCCCCACATCTGGCCCAGAAGCCCCTTCCCTCCTGCTTCTGCTCACCTGTTTGTTGTGTGTTACATCTGGAAGGGGAGGGGCCTACCACATTGTCCTGGCCCAGTCCACCAAGTCACGGACAGTGCTGTCCGCCCCTTCTTGTCTTCCCCAGAGGCAGAGCCCTGCGACTCCTCGGGTTCTGGTTGGAAAGGGGCTTCCCTTTCTCAGGGTTTGGCTGTGTCCGCTGAGTGGTGAAGGTGGGTTACAAGGCTCTGTTCATCGTAAGATTCCTTTTCGTTCTGGAATGTATGAACACAGTTGTCCATGTGGTTATTTTCTCAGTGTGTTGGGATTATGGGGGGTATTTCTGTTCTTTTGTTTGTATTTTTTAACATAAATTAGAAATTAGACAGTAAAATGACTGTTATCTGTGGCAAACTGAGGAGGAGCTAACTCATTGCCTCACTTATTGACATGGGCATAGCTACAGACTCTCAAATCCTGTCATTCTTGCTCACCCGAGAGAAAGACTGTTCACAAGCGGATGGGTGTGCACCTCTAGTTAGAAGGACCGTGTGGGTCAATGACATGCGAGTGTCTCGGCTTCTCCTGAAAGATGCAAATCGCTCAGAAATTAGTACTTCGTGTGTTCGATATGACTAAACCAAGAAAGACTTGAGCAGCTCCGCACTGTTTAGGAGGGGAGAAGCTATTTGGGGTTAGAATTTGAAAGGCCAGGAGGAAGTCTGTGGTTTGGGAGACAGACTTCATTTTCTGAGACATTTTAAATAACGACGTTGTTAATTGGAAAACACTGACTTTGAAATCAAGAGATTATACAGGTGACATTTTCTCTTTAACATTTACTTTCTATTTTCTCAAATTAAAGCTCTAAAAAAAAGTCTGTTTGACACAAATGCTGGCCTGCAGCCTGGATGTTGCACGCCAGCTGGAATGGATGGGCCCATCATCCCGCAGTCCTGGGTTGCTCCATGTGGAGAAGCTTGTGCCCCACAACGGGGATGCTCCAGGTGGGGATCCCTCCTCCTACAGTCCTGGGGTGCTCCAGGTGTGGACACACGTCCTTCCCAGTGTCTTGATGCGACTAAGAGAATGAGGATTCCAGTCCACTAACGGTGGAGCAGGTCCTCCATGAGTTTTCTTGGAAAGGCCTATGTTTCGGTCACCACAGTCTTATTTGTGATGTTGTTTTTATGGTTGAGTCTTGTGAAGAGAATTTTTCTGGGTAGCTCTATGTAAATCAGATTTTCAAGACCTTGTGTGCTCTCTGTCACAGCATTTATTTTCACCCTGTTTCTGACAGAGGGCCGGCTGGCCTCACTCTCACAGAGTTATGGCGATTCACCCCGACCACCATCCATGCAGTAGTGTAGGAGCGAGGGGCAGAGCTGGGTGAAGTGGGTAAGAACATCTCGACCACCTGTCGTCCTCTCCCTCCTGTTTCTTTACTCTCAGGTTTTGGAGGAGTGGTATTTGCATCCGGGGTGATTCTGTGTTGAAGAAGCCATCTGTGTTATTTTCATGTCTAGGAATGGTTTAGATTTGCAGTATTCTAAGTGAAGACTTTCTCCCCAACTCAAGAGGTGGGTGACGACCACCAACATCAAGGTCCTGGCCATGGCCTTGAGGACTCCTCACATTGACACTTGGTGGAGTTGACCCTGGGAGTTCCAGGACCACCGTGGGGTGGGCAGTGGGTCCCTTGGGTTTATGACAGCCTGAGGGGCTCACTGGGTCCATGTCCAGCCAGCCTTGTTCCGAGCACCCTCTTCCTGACACCCACCTTCAGTTTCTCCCTCAGTTTTTCCTGAGACACAGAAGCCCGTTTTGTGTCAGAATGTGAGGATTCTCTCAGAACTCCACAGGAAGGCTTAGCGGATAGCAGGTGCTGGTTTCCTTTCCTTGTACAAGTATTGAGCACCTACTGCACACCGAGGCCCTGGCCCTGGCCCTGGCCCAGGCCCAGTCGGGGCTTAGTAGCTGTGTGGTGTAGGTGTGGCTGGCACCTGTGGGGAGAGATTGTGGGTCTGCTCACAGCTGGAGGCGTTTGCGTGGGGAAGGGGCCATGTCTGCCCTCACACCCTCCTGTCCTGTTGGCCCTCTGAGTGGAGGGTTAGGGTGGCTCCCTTCCTTTCTCGTTTTGGGAGCAGTGGGCTGGGCAGTTGCTGGTCTGGCAGAATGCTGCAGTTAATGGGCTTCCTCTGGGCAAGTGAGAACGTTTTGTACGAGACCCTAAAAACTTCCCCCACAGGCTGCCCTCCCCTCTTATCCCCTGGCTTCTCCCCGACACTGTCCTCTCTCAGGGCCTTTCTGTGGGAGTTTGAAACATTTCTGCCATCACAACTGTCCAGTGTATGAGTCAGGCTTCTCAAAGAATCATCATTTCAGTCACTTTAAAATGCATGGCCAGGCCTTGATAAGGATGGGTCTGACTGTAATTTATTGATAAGAACATGCGATTTCTGTTAGGGAGACATGGAGATCTAGAGGAAAGAAGTTGGTGTGGACAGATTTTGGCATTGGGGAGCCTTGTGCAGTAGTGGGAGCCGTGCATAGTGTCTGGTGGACCCCACCCTATCCCTGTGAGAAGGAGTTTTGCAGACGGGAAAACTGAGTCTTGGAAAGGTGAGGTAACTTGCCCCGGCCACATGGCACCTTGGAGCCGGGTCAGGCCAGGAAACATAGGCTGCAGATTGCCCACTGAGGGGGTGGCCATCGGGCTCTGGTTCCGATGCACAGATGTCCAGGTAAGTCCTGGTCCATCGGGAGGAATGTAAGCAGCTTCCTGAGTGCGTTTCACAGCCTCATTCCGGTGCCTGCCAATGTTGACTTCCCGCTCCTCTGGCCCTGCCTGCAAGGGCGGGGTTCCCAGTGGTCCTTGGTGTCCCTGTTACCTGGCGGCAGCCACCACGGACCCTGCAGTACTTGAATGAAAGCGTGCTGAGTCCCTGAAGTGCATGCCATGATTGGTCCAGGTGACAAAAAATGCGCAGGCTGGTCTGCCAAGACACTTCTGTTTCAGCGTTTTGACGCTGAGTCAAAAGCTGTGCTCTGACTTTAAATTCTCTTTCCGGGGGAGCGTTAACTACATCCCCCCAGTCCCCACATCAGATTTTCGAGATAATGGGCAACAGGTCATGCATTTCTTCATCGCCTCCTTTGTGGTGACTGAGTGGCTTTCTCTCCCTGGAGTTGCCCCTCTCTGTGGAGGCTGCTGTGACCTTGCAGTGAGGGTTAGAGTTCCGTACGAGAGACTGAGCGAGCATCTTGCCTCTCAATGTCTTATTGGAAACCTTGAGGGGGAAAAATACCTTTTATAATGAAAGGTCACAGATATGGAGGGCTGTGTTGCA
This sequence comes from Trachops cirrhosus, assembly GCA_028533065.1. Taxonomy (NCBI): domain Eukaryota; kingdom Metazoa; phylum Chordata; class Mammalia; order Chiroptera; family Phyllostomidae; genus Trachops; species Trachops cirrhosus. The sequence goes on along the minus strand of CM052548.1, from coordinate 60,139,667 downwards.
CAGCGGTTTTAAAGGAGTTTTAAAATCACTATTTAAAGGAAGTGAGAGGTGGACTTAGCAGAAAGCAAAAAGGTTCTCCTGCCCCTGAGTGCCTGTAGGGTAACTGTGGCAGTGGGAGGCTCCTTTCTGGAACTGTCGATCAGCATGCCTTCCCATGTCAGGTGCAGCACCGCAGGCTGCAGATGTGGGGGACGCGGACCCTTCAAGCACCAGCAGTCCGTGTGGGGTGCAGGCGACCTGACTTCCTTTCGAGGCCCAGTTCTTCTGCTGTGGACATTTGAACATGGCATTTGGGTTAATGACATTTTAATCCAGCTGTTAGTTAATGATTTAACCACATGCACATTTTATTAGCTGAGCACGGAGCTGTTCAGAGATAGGCTGGTGCCCTTTTTGGAAAACTGTCTCTGCTTGCTTGGCTTCCAGTTCATGCTGGGCTGGGAAATGAGCCCTGGCTCTCCGCTGGGAGCCACGACCCAGTGCTTCCGGACACTCGGCCCTCAACAGTGGCCTTCTCTGTGGTGTATCCATAGTTCAGACTTTGAGGCACAAAAACCGTCTTAGGAAGAGGCCTCTCACAAAGAGACTCAGTGTGGGGTCCCTGTTCTTCAGCATGCAGCCTTTCCATCAACCCCAAATGTGGAGCGGCTCAGCAGCTCCCTCACCCCTCCCGCCTGACCCCAGATGTTGGGAAATGGATGCAGGCATTTGCGAAATAGCATGAAACCGGGGAAAACCAGGCTCACGGCTGTTTTCTCATGAGCAAACATTGTTGTTGCAGCGGGAGCAGCCTTGGTGTGGGATGGGGCGTGCCAGCCTTGCAGATGCTGGGAAATGACTCATGGAGAAGTCGGAGTGTTCTCTGTGGGTCCCAAATGGGGCCCGTCTCAGCCTCTCTCGGCTGCACATCTGGGCTGTGGGAGGAGGGGGAGGGATGCCAGTGGTTTTCCCTTGTCACAGTGCTCCTTAAAGATCAACTTGGTTTTCTGGGGGAGGTTTTTTCTTTCTTTCCTTAGGAGAGTTTGCTTGATTCTGTGAAGCTCCATTTGAACTTCTCTCTGTAATTACCGAGGGAAAGATCTGTCACTCTGGCCAGCCTCGGAGGCAGATGCCACTGTACGCATTAATTTCCTTCTGTCAGATAGCGTATTTAAGGCAAGCCAAGTCCTTTGGGCGGCATTTTTCTTTATTTGGAAAGAGGGTTCTGGAGCCCTAAGGCTGTAAGTGGGAGCCTGCTGTGCAAGGGACATTAATCATGAATCTGACTGTGCTGACCTTGGGCTGGTGACAAAGCCAGGCCTGTGGGGAGAGATACCCTAGGTTAAAGCCTCTAATGAGAAGGGGAAGCTCAAGGTTACGTGGCCCGTTTGACTCTTCCTGGAAGGAGTATATTGTCTTGCCAGGCACATGGAGAAGGTGGGGGTGGGAGAACCCACCCTGCTCCCAATCACCTGATGGTTGGTTTCCTTTTTCTTTTGGAATAAACTTCCAACCCTGCTGCCCATGAACAGATAGCAGCGAACTTTCTTTTTTTTTTTTTTTTTTAATTTTTATTTTAGTTTATTCAGTACAGTTTCTATCCCTTACTCCCATTCCAGCCCACCCACCCATTCCTCCCCCGCTCCCTCCCCCTTCCAACACCCCTAGTTTTGTCCATGTGTCCTCTATATTTGTTCCTGCAAACCCTTCCCTTCTCCCCTGAAATTCCCGCCCCCCCTGGTCACTGACAACTCTATTTCAGTGTCTTTTGTTATATTTCACTTGCTTCTTTGTTTTGTTGTTTAGCTTCCTGTTAAAGGTGAGATCATATGGTATTTGTCTTTCACTGCCTGGCTTATTTCGCTTAGCATAATGCTTTCCAACTCCATCCCTGCTGTTGCAAAGGGTATGAGTTCCTTCTTTCTTTCAGCTGCATAGAATTCCATTGTGTAAATGTACCAGAGTTTTTTGATCCATTCATTTACTGATGGGCATCTAGGTTGTTTCCAGCACTTAGCTATTGTAGCAGCGAACTTTCTTGTTCACCAAGAAGGAGGGGTGGGCCGTCCAGACAACCACGTTGGTTGTGGGGGTTGTCTCTTGGGATTGGGGGGACCTTCATCCCACCTCTGTCCTCTGCAAGGTTAGAGGGAGGGAAGACGGACTGTGTGGCTCGCCCCACTTACAACCCCTCGAGGTCCTACTGGAAGCTGGGAGGGCTAAGATGTCCTGAGAGATGCCACGATAAGGGCTGAAGTGACCTTTCCGCTACGGGCGGCATCAGCTCCCGAGTGCAGGGACCTCCTTGTTCTTCTGGGGGAACGACTTCAGGAATGGCCGGATCACATGCCTGTCCTTGCACACTGATGACAGATATTGATAATAAATTTGTGGTGTGTCTAGTTTAAAAATATATTCCTTACCTGTTGTGTTTTGGTTATTTGTCTTTTAATTTGCAGCATAAATTTATAAGTTCTCGGTGGATTAATATCCTGAGCATGGAAATAATATGAAAAGATGGATATTTAATAGAAAATGGGAGCAACCAAGGCTCAACTACAATAGGAGGGTGTACTCAGCCCACACGAAGGGTGCACCTCGAGTACCCAACTTGGGTGATAGGGGAGGCTGTGTCACTGGGCCCTACAGGACACTTACAATATTAGGCTATGATACTAAGACAGGGAGTCATAACAGCTCTACCTAATACATAGAAACAAACACAGGGAGGCAGCCAAAATGAGGAGAGAAAAGAAACATGGCCCAAATGAAAGAACAAATTATAATTCCAGAAAATGAACTACACAAAATGGAGATAAGCAAAATATCAGATGCAGATTTCAAAACACTGGTTATAAGAATGCTCAAGGAACTTAGTGAGGATCTCAACAGCATACAAATGATCTAGTCAGAAACGAAGGATACACTAATTGAAATAAAGAACAATTTACAGGGAAACAATAGTACAGTGGATGAAGCTGAGAATCAAATCAATGACTTGGAATATAAGGAAGCAAAAAACAAAAACAACCAATCAGAACAACAATGAGAAAAAGGAATCCAAAAAAAATGAGCATAGTATAAGCAGCCTCTGGGACAACTTCAAGCATTCCAACATTTGCCTCATAGGGGTGCCAGAAGGAGAAGAGAAAGAGCAAGAAAATGGAAATCTATTTAAAATAATAATGAAAGAAAACGTCCCTAATTTGGTGAAGGAAATAAACTTGCAAGTCCAGGAAGGATAGAGAGTCCCAAACACAATGGATGCAAAGAGGCCCACTCTAAGACACATCATAATTAAAATGCCAAAGGACAAACATAAAGAGAATATCTTCAAAGCAAAAAGCAAAAAGAAATTAGTTATCTAGAGGGGATTACCCATAAGACTGTCAGCTGATTTCTCAAAAGAAACTTTGCAGACTAGAAGGGATTGGCAAGAAATACTCAAAGTCATGAAAAGCAAGGACCTACAGCCAAGATTGCTCTACCTGGCTGGCAAAGCTATCATTTAGAATTGGAGGGCAGAGAGAGAGCTTCCCAGGCAAGCAAAAACTAAAGGAGTTCATGTCACCAAACCAATACTATATGGAATGTTAAAGGGATTTATTTAAGAAAAAGATGAAAACTATGAACAATAAAATGGCAAAAATATATACCTATCTAAAAAAATACATACATATCTAAAAAAGTCAACTAAGCAAACAAGAAGAACAGACAGAATCATGGATACAGAGAGCATTTTGATGGTTGCCAGATGGGAGGGGTTGGGGGAATGGGTGAAAAGGTGAGGGGATTAAGAAGTACAAATAGGTAGTTACAGAACAGCCAGGGGATGTAAGGTACAGTGTAGGAAATCGATTATCCAAAGAACTTATACACAGGACCCATGGACATGAACAAGGGGGGATTCTGCCTGAGGGACTGGGAGGTGCTGGGTGGAGGGGGGCAAAGGGGAGAAAATCAGGACAACTGTAATAGCATGATCAATAAAATATAATTAAAAAACAACAACAACAACAAAAAGAAAATGGGCCAAAGGCATTTTAACAGAAAATGAGAAAGAAAGTGCTCATACACATATGGTAGATATTTTCGCCATCAGTTTAGCAAAGCTTGAAAATATTGGTAAAGCTCTGTGTCAGTAGGTTGGGGTATATTATTTCCCCCTTTCGGGAGTGCCATATGACATTATGCACCAAAGCCTTAGGACAATGGAGACCCTCCCATCCAGCAGAATTCATCCTAAGAGAGCATTCAGACAGCTGTGCAGAGACCCCCTACCCTAGAGTCTCATTCTGTGCTGCTCCTAATCATTAAGAGTTGGCGAGGACCGGGTTGTCTGTCGGTGTCGGGGTTGGTGAATTGAGCGGTGACGGTCATTCAGACCTCGGGTGCTGTTTAGCCACTAACCTTTTATATTCCTATATGTCCATGGCATGATGTGAAAGGAAAAAGCTGACTACATATCAGGATATATAATAGAATCCCACTTTTACTTTAAAAATATGTGCCTCTATCTCTGTTTATTTCTATTCTACTTAGTCATGTACCTTTAGAGAAAACACAACTCTAGGAGGATAGACCATAGAATGGCACTTCAGTTTTTTGCTGACATCTTTATGTATTTTTTAAATTTTGGTTTTTTAAAAATAGCTTTATTGGGATACAATTCACATACCATATAATTTACCCATTTAAAATAGACAATTCTATGGTTTACAGTATATTTAGAGTTGTGCAGCCATCACCACCATCAATTTTAGAATATTTTCATCTCCCTGAAAAGAAATTCTTCCCTTTAACTGTCCCCATTTCCCACCAACACCCTGGTACCCACCAGTAACCACCAGACTGGCAACCACCAGTCTACTTTCTGTCTCTGCGGATTTGCCTGTTCTGGGCATTTCATGTAAATGGAATCGTACACTGTGTGGCCCTTTGGATCTGACGTTTAACACAATGTATTCCAGGCTCATCCACCTTGCAGCGGGTGTCAGTGGTTCATTTCCTTCTGTGGCCGATACTTCATTGTACGGCTGGACCACACTTTATTTATCCATTCATGTGTTGATGGACTCTTGGGTTGCTTCCACTTTTCGCTGTTGTGAGTTATGCTGTTAACTTGCATATATGAGTTTTGTGTGGATCTGTGTTTTCATTTCTGGGGCATATACCCAGGAGCAGGGTTGTTAGGCCAGTAGTTACTCCATGTTTACCATTTTGAGGAACTGCCACTGATTTCCAAAGTGGCCGCACTATTTTACCTTCCTCCAAGCAGTATTTGAGGGTTCAAATTTCCCCATTTCCTCTTCCAACACTCGTTAGTATGTGTTTTTGATTGTAGCCATCCCGGTGGGTCCAGTTGATTTTACAGTGTAGTATCCTCAATAGACTCTCATTCCTTTAAAAAAAGGATTTTGTTTATTTATTTATCTTTAGAGAGAGGGTCAGGGAGGGAGAAAGACAGAGAGAGAGACATCGATGTTTGAGAGAAACATCGATCTGGCAACCTTTCCCCTTGGGGGATGACACCCATCCAACTGAGCCGCACTGGTCAGGGCTAGATTGTCGTTCTTAAAAAGAAAAAACAATTTCTTGTTTTTAGTTAAAATGAAAGGAAGTATTTTTTCCCATGAGTGTGTGCTTTCTTTTAATTTTTTAACATTGATTTTAGAGAGAAGGGGAGAGAGAAGAGAGATTGATTGGTTCCACTTACATATGCATTCATTGGTTGCCTCTTGCATGTGCCCGGACTACAGATCAAACCCACAATAGTGCGTGTCAGAGTGGTGTTCTAACCAACTGAACTCCCTGGCCAGGGCAAACGTGTCCCTTTTAAAAGCAAACAATATTCAGATCATAAGAAGTAAGAGAACAGATATTCTAAAAATTTACAAATAAGCCTAATTATCAACTTACTGTGAAAAATAGCGTCTTCCTGGGATATATATACCAAATTTGGGGGGAGGATTAGGTGTAGTCGATAAGGAGAGTGTGCCTGCGGGGGGAGCCTCCACAATAAACGCCCCCAAGACCTTCGAGGTCGGTGGCCATCTCCCGTCTGAGCCACTGCCACACCTTTCATGTGTGAGCCCTCATCTTCCTGAGCCCGCACGATTTGTTGTCTTTTGGATCTAAGAGTGAAAACAGTTCCACGTGGACATAAAGCAACCAGAGTCCCACATACAGAGACGGGGGTCCCAGACCGTGGGGGTGGGGGTGCTGGTGAGGGCAGAGTGGAGGCCGGACTCACATGTGGCTGCCGTTTCTGTGGCATTCCGTAGAAATATTTGCTACTGGAAAAACAGAAACGTGGGTCACTTCTCCGTAAGGCCTTGGGAAGCAGTTCTGATTTCTCTGTGATAGTGGGTTCAAGAGTTCTGTCCCTCCTAGGTTTGTAGAAAAGATTTTATTTATTTATTTCTAGAGAGAACGGAAGGGAGGGAGAAAGAGAGGGAGAGAAACATCAATGTGTGGCTGCCTCTTGCGGGCTGCCAACTGGGGACCTGGCCCGTAACCCAGACATGGGCCCTGACCGAGAATTGAACCTGTGACCTTTTGGTTTGCAGGTTGAGCCACACCAGCCAGGGCCTCCTAGATATTTTTAATAGCAACTGTAATGGTGAAAGTCGTCCTTATGCTACCACGTTGAGGCCACTCTGCTTTGCTAGAATGACTCCTACTCTCGTTGCTTTCCTGGCTGTTACCTCATCTCACTCTGTTCTGGTCCTTCTGTATCTCAGGCACATGCCTGCCTCTCGTGCCTCTGGATTAGTCTTTCTGGGTCCTTTATTGTCTCAGCTCTCACAGGACCACCAGCTTCTCTGTCCTGGGTCTCCAAGGAGACACTGTCCATTTGCCTCCCTGTTCCAGGTGGAAAGCTACCTGCCCCTTATTCTCAGACCTACAGGTGAATGGTGGTTTTTTTCCTGTGGAAAAGGAAATAATGCCATAAAGCATTTAACCATCTGCACAGTGATGTGCCCGGAAGGGTTTATGGGCCTGAGTAAGGGAGAATGTGTATTCTGAAGCTCTGTGCTGTTTTAAAATTTAATTCTTCTTCCAGCACACTGTGATTTTAGACTGGGGGACAGGCAGGGTTGTATTCCAATGAGGGTTGTATAGTCGTCGAGGTGTGGGTCTGAGCAGGAAGAGGTGGGTGTTGCCTGGTCTCCCCGCCTTGGCCCCATAGCTCCTGGCGGGGGTAGCTGTCTCCTTCCTCCCTCTCTCCCTCCCAGTGTCTCTGGTGCAGCAGCCGTCAGCCCGCGATGGCAACCCAGGTCTGGAGGTCCGCTCTGAGCGTTGCCCGTGTTCTGCTCTTTGTCGGGAGGGCATCTGTCCCCGCGATGGCAGCCCAGGTCTGGAGGTCCGCTCTGAGCGTTGCCCGTGTTCTGCTCTTTGTCGGGAGGGCATCTGTCCCCCAGCCACTCCTGATCCTCTTTCCTGGCGAGCTGCTGTGTGATGTCCCAGGAGAATAAACACCTTTACATGTACAGTTTATTTGGTACATTATTGCACTTCACTTCATGTTCTACTTTCCTGTGTTTTGTTTTTTCACGTATTCCATCAACTCCATCGGAAGGAGCTCACCAGCTAGCATGAGAAGCTGGTTCCACACGGGTTGGGCCTGAGGTGTGAGAGTCCCACGGCCATTGTAACAAAGTGTCACAAACTCAGTGGCTGAAACAACACAAATTTACTATCCTGCAGTTCTGGAAGTAAGAAGTCCAAAATCACCACGGTCAGTGTCAGCAGCGCTGGTTCCATCTGGCGGCCCCGGAGCAGAGTACTTTTCCTGACCTTGTCCGGCCTTGTCTCTACAGCTGCATCACTGCTGCCTCGCTTCTGTCACCAGCTGTCCTTCTCTGGCTCTGACCCCTCTGCTGCCTCTTATGAAGACCTGGGTGATCCACTGGGCCACCCCGGATAACCCAGGATAACTTCTGAACTCTGGATCCTTAACTTAATGCCATTTGCAAAATCCCTTTTGCTGTGTAAGCTAACATATTCACAGGTCCTGGAGACTGGGACCTGGACATCTTTGGGGGGACATTATTTTTCTGACCACAGTGGGATTCAAAGCCCACTCTTTCCTTGCTTAGGAGGAGGGACCCCAAAACACTGGAAATGTCTTCTGGAGGGAGGGCCCTTGTAGTACAGGCTTCCCACACTAAGTGAACATTCTAAGAAGCCATCTGTATCAGTGCACCAGCTGGCGTTGTTGTGAGAGGCTGTGTTCAGCTTCAGTGAATATTTTTGGAGACTCTTTCAGTGCGTTTGCCTGTTTCATGATGACTGACTTATGAGCACACCTGCCCACACCTGTGCTCGGAGTGTTCAGCAGTTTTACCAAAAATGGCAGGACCCCTGTGCCTCACCCTCCCTATTTACCTGAGTTTGCCCCCAGCAACTTTTTTTCGTTTCCCTGGATGAAAAAGTCCTCAAAGGGAAACATTTTGCTGATGAAGAGGTGAAACAAAAACGGCAGAAGCACTAAAAGGCATCAAAATTGATGAGTTTAAAAACTGTTTTTGAGCAGTGGAAAAATCGTCTCAGTAGGTTTATTGTATCCAATGGAGAGTACTTTGAAGGTGACTGGAGTTTAAACATGTAAGAATAAATACACAATTTCTAATAAACAAATTCTGATGTTTTGGGGGTCCCTCCTTGTACATGAGCTGGACTGCCCGGCTTCCCCGCCCCGTGAGGGTGTTGTGAGGGCTGAAGGCAGCTGACCCTGGAACAGAGTGGGTTCGACCTGTGCGGCTGCCCTTGTACGTGAATCGTAAAACCTGCGTTGTTCAAGAACCAACTGTATTTGCTACCCGCTGGGGCTCAGAACAGGGCCTGGGATGTCAGGGTGCCCAGGTGGAGCTGGCCACCCCCTGGAGCACCGGCTCCCTGAAGGCAGTGTCCAGTGCCCGGGACAGAATGCAGAGCGCGTTTTGCCTCCCTTTCTGAGGGTGAGCTGTCAGAGGGGAGAAGGGGGGAAAGGGCTGTGAAGAGCGCTCTTCAGGCTGTAGGTGTTTTTAAAAAGTGTGAAATTGAGTGATTTTTGTAAATTTACAGAGCTGTGTCATTGTCAGTGTAATCCATTCCAGAACACTCAAGAAGGGCCCCTCGCAGTTCCCTCCGTCCCAACCCTGGCCTCTTGCATTCACTGGCCTACTTCGTATGCATAGCTGCCTTTTCTGGACATTTCATATATATGCCATATCAAAACGTGTTGGGTTTTTTTTTTTTTTGCATCTGGATTCTTGCACTTAGCATGCTTCCGAGATTCACTGTGCAGCATTATCAGTCCTTTGTTCTTTTGTGTCACCAAATGGGAACTCTTTGTATGAATTTACCAGATTTTGTTTTTCCACGTGTCACCTGACGGACATCTGGGTCGTCTCCACCTGTTGGCTATCGTGAATAATGCTGCTGTGGACGTTCATGTGAAAGTTCTCGTGTGGACACGTTTTCATTTGTCTCGGGTATGCACCTAGGAGGGGCGTGGCTCCATCCTGTGGTCTCTCTATGTTTAACTTTTCAAGACCCTGCCAGGCTGTTTTCTTTTTTGCATCTGGATCCTAAGGTGACTGCACTATTTTGCATTTCCACTGGCAGTGTAGGAGGGTTCCACTTTCTCCACACTCTACTCAACACTTGCTATTTGTTACCTTTTTTTATTACTGTCATCCTAGTGTGTGTGAAGTGGTTTGTTGTCAATTAATTTGCATTTCCCTGATGGCTTAAACATTTTCTTGCATGCCCGTGGGTCATTCGTCATTGGTGATATATCTGTTCAAAACTTTTGCTTGTTTTTCAAAGAAGTACTTGTCTTATTATTGTGCTGTAAAAGTTTTTTAATGTATTCTGGGCACAAAGTTTTTGTATCAGGTATATGATTTGCAAAGATTAATTTCTGTATAGTTATAGTTTTAGGTGTTGTAGTTTTAGCCCTTATATCTAGGTATGTGATCACTTTGAGTCAACTTTTGTGTCTGGGGTGAGGCAGGGGTTTCTCTGTCTGCCCCTGGGATAGGACCACGCTGTTTTGATTACTGTTACATTGCAGTAAAGTTTGAAACCGGGAACTCAGTGTCCTCCACCTTTGCTTTTCCTTCTCAGACATATGCTGGCCACTGTGGGTCCTTTGCCTTTCCTGCTGGCAGGATCAGCACGTGGTTTGGTTTCTGCGTGTCAGATCTGTTGGTTTCCTGCCCCTCTCAGCCCTCTCCTCCTCGCCGACCCCCTCTCCCTGGCTCAGCTCTCTGCGGGTCCGGGCACGCGCAGTGCCCGCTGTGGGCCCATTCTGGACCCCAGACTTGTTCGATTCCCTCCTTGCCTGCTGCTGTCCTCTCCTCCACGCTGTGCCCCTTCCCTTCTGAATGGGTGTCACTTTCCTGTCATGCCTGCCTCCTGTGATGGCTTCTTTGCCTCACCCTGTCGTCCCCACAATGACCCCGTAGCTTCCAAAGTTCCATTTCTTCATGCTAGTGACAGCCAGTCATTCCATCCAAAATGCTGTGTTTGATGGAACCCGTGACATTGGTCAGTTAGGGGTGCACCATGGCTTTATGTGCACTAAGAAAAAGCCGTGCTAAAATTAATCTCTGAAACAATCCTTTCTGATGGTGACTGCTGGGTACTTTCTGATTTCAGAGATCCTACAGTTGGGGGGTGCATCTCAGAGCTGATAGAATATGGCCTTAGAGCTCTCTTAGTTGGGAGCTGATCTCGCCCTCCCCCCCTTTCTTTCCTAGTGTCGTGCCTGTGTCACTCACAATGAACTTTCACTAGGAGACACTCATGGTATCAATTCTTTTTTCTATCTCTTTTCATACTTGGTCAGGGGCCTATACCCCTCTTTCTCCTAACAAAGTGTAACAGACCGTTTTAGTTTCTGCTTGGCCTCTTATGTTTCCTCTGTTGGACCTCAGCCGTGCATGTGCACAGCAGTGGGATCGGGCCAGGTCCCGAGGTAGCTGCAGGTGTGTGTGTGCTGAAGGGACTGCTCCATTTCCTACCTGTGGGTGCAGGTCTGGGGGTGCCGCGTTCTGTGTACATTCACCGTGGCTTCCAGGACCTGGCATCTGCTAACCTCAGCCTGTGCCTGGCCGGGATGGTCCGGGGCTCCTGGCCCCTCGATTAGAGTTTGCAGTTTATTCCGAGTCTCCATCTGTGGGTGAATGAGCCTCAGGGTCTGTGTGGAGGGTCGGCTGTGGTGGGTGAAGCTCCTCCCCTGGGGAGAGGTGCAGATGGTCGCCCAGTTGGAGTTTCACCCTGATTTCTGGACAAAGGGGGATGCTTTGCACTCTCTGAAACTGGAACACTGAGTGAGGCCTGCCCGGCTACCCAGACCCTCAGAATGGTTGGCAGTGCTGGAGCATTTGTGTTAAACACGGACACACACAACAGACATAGTTGTGTTAACGGCACCGCCGGGGTCGAGCCCTCTGGCCTCTCTGACCTGACAGGAAACCGGCACAGCCATTCACTCATTCAGCGCAGCGACTTCCAACTGCACGCCACACCTGACTCTTAGGCAGGGGCACTGACCTCTTTTCCCTTAGATTGTCAATGAAAAAATGACAACAGCGAACACAACAATGGCTGTCTGATGTTAGTGAATCAAAATTACACCTATTTTTTGGTCAGATCAGCAAAAAATATAATACTCTTTGGTGTGCTTCAGAATTTTAATAACTCATTTCCATGTGCCATGAGATGAGGAAGGTTGAAAATCGCTGATTTAGCCTGACATGCCTTTGGAGCCGGGGCCACGTCTTGAAGATTGTTACAGCCTGCTTACTCTCCAGTTCATTCCTATCCCAGTTAAGGAAGCGTGATTTCATGTCTTACAAGCAGAACGCAGAAAGGTGTGTTTGCGGTGCATTTAAATACAAGGTTGCAGCGTGTGCCCGAGGCTGTGTGCAGTCTGCAGGCCCCGTGCGAGCCCACGCGATGCGAGCTCACGGCCGTGCCTCACGGACTCTAACGTGCCCTTCTGTTTGTTTGTCCAGCCCCTTCTATGGAGAGGACTTCTACTGTGAGATTCCTCGGAGCTTTCGTCACCTGTCGTTTTACATTTTCGATAGAGACGTTTTCCGGAGGGATTCAATCATAGGTAGGTACCGAAATGGATGTTTCCTTCTTTATCTCTGCCTCCTCTGCGTGGGGTGTCATTCTGCCGTAAGTGGAGCATCTCCTCCTGGCATCCTGTTCTGAGACAACAGAGCTGGTTGGCGTTTTTAGCCTGGCCCTTCTGTCTGTGCTGGGGGATGCCCCCCTGGGGCAGATCACCTGAGTCCTGCCCTGGTAGTGTGTGGAGGGGCTTCACTGCATAAGGTCATGTGGGAGAGACCAGAACACGCCAGCAAAGGCTTTGGAGCTGCCTGTTAAGGCATGGGTACAGCAACCATCAAACCTATCCTCAAACGACCCCCAAGGGCTCCACCAAGGGGCCACTGTGCAGAGGAAAACCCTCCCATCATCCCCAGGCTGCTCCTATTTCTGATTCCTAGCACCCCTCCGTAGGGAGTGGGATGGTATTGGGGCTCTCTCAGAGGTACTGGGTGCTCTCAGAGGTACTGGGTGCTCTCAGAGGTATTGGAGTGTTTTCAGAGTCACTGGGGTGCTCTCAGAGGCACTAGCATTTCAGTGGGGGACCCCGGAGAGAAGGAGGCCCAGCCTGAATGAGGAGGACAGGTGTGGAATAGCAAAGAAGCTTCCCGAGCTCAGGAGAGCACCTGTGTCCCTCTTCATGTTTACTGTGGCCCCAGAAATAGAATTGAGAAGCTAAACATGGGCACAGTCGTAGTTGCTGGAATCCAAGCACCATGTAACGTCCGTGCTGTGGCCTTGGCCTTACCTGCGGGGGGAGGCTCTGGGGTAGAGCACTTTGAATTTGAAGTGTACTTGAGTCACGCAGGCCTTTCCTCCTGATCATGCTTAGGGCGTTCTGACCAGCTCCTACTCTGCCCAGACCACAGGGACAGGTCACCCTCAGAGCCAGTAGGGATATTTTCATCCAGGCCGCAGCGGACTCCCAGCAGCACTCAGGACAGTTGGCCACCTCCCTTGCAAGCTCCTTTTCAGCCTCCTGCCCTCACCCAAACTCTTACTCCTGGGCCTCTGGCGGTTTCTCTGCTGCCTCCTTAGCTCTCAGCCTGTAGGTCCAGCTACCCTGCAGGACCCCTGTTGTTGTCTCGAGGCATCTCAAATGCATCATGCTGAACTCATGGTGGCCACCAAAAGTCCATTGCTGGATAAACCCCCTATCTGCTGCTTCCTCACTCTCCTAGCTGACCTGCCAAGACTTGGAGGTCAGTTCCTGCAGGGTGCAGCCACGTCAGGCTATACCAAGCCTTCGCTTGCTTGAACTAAAGCCTGCACTGTCTCAGCGCCTGGCCCTCATACCCTTCCCTTCACTCCACAGTTACCAGAGCTGCTTTTTCTGTGTGTGGGCCGTAAGCATCTCCTCCCTGTGTGAAGCTGACCACTGGCTCCCCACCGCACTTACAAAAAGCTCAAGACATGGTTAGGGCCCAGAACTGACTCATGGCGTCTGTCTGCAATATCTGGCTTTGGCTTAGTAGGCAGTCACTAAACATTTGTTGAAAGAATGGACAGGTTTTTTTTTTTAGCTTCTAAAAGAAATATTTATGTATTTTTAGAGAGGGGGAAGGGAGAGAGAAACATTGATGTGAGAGAGAAACATGGATCAGTTGCTTCTTGTACATACCCCATCCGGGGACCCAAACCCACAACCCAGGCATGTGCCCTGAGCGGTAATCCAACCTGTGACCTTCCGCTTTGCAGGATGACACTCAACCAACTGAGCCCCATCAGTGAGAGCAGAATGGAAGATCTTTGAAAATACCTCCACGCATTGTATTTATTCCATTTCAGAAATTCAGTGTGTTTTATAGATAGATTCCCATCTAAAGAAACTATTTTCTGGAGTTACATGCTTCCATTTTACAGCCTGATTTATTTTCAAACAAATTTCCAAGTTTGAGTCCACACTGCCTGGTTTGGTGTGGAGAAGGAAGTCCGTACTTCATGGAATGTATTTAAGACCTTTCATGATCTGACCAACTTGTTCCCTGGGCTGAATTTCTCAACGTCCACAATGGCCTTTCTATCTGCATCAACATAAGCACACTCACGTGTGCATTCACACACGTGCATAGAACCTTGCTTGTGCGCCTGTGTGTACTTGCATCATCTACTGGTCACACCCCATTACCACTGGAAGCCTTTTTAATGTCTCAGTTTTTTAAATCTGACTAGCCCTTCAGGGATAGCCCACATGCTGTCTCTCCTCAAGCAGCATGCTCCTCCTTTGCTACTGGGGAGTGGGTTAAAATCTGGGTACCTGGACCCCCACCCATGCTGGTGGATCCAGATTTTCTGGGTGCTGAACCCAGGGTTCCATGGTTTTATTAAGTTCCTCAGGATGGCATTTACAGTTAGAAGAAAACTAATATGTACTAATGCTTACATGTGCCAAGCACTGTGCTCGATGTTTTAATGAGCACAGAATCATGCCATTTATCTTTTGCATTAACCCTGGGAAGTAGGTATCACCTCCCTTGCTGTATCAGGAAGGAATTGAGGCTCAGAGAGAATAAGATGCTGGCCCGAAGATGCACAGCTGGTGAGCCAGCAAGTCAGAAAATTCCCACCCTATTTGTAGAGAAGTGAGGACCAGTGTTAGAAGAGACATGGGAGGAGAAAGGTGTGTCTACGCCTGCGTTAGTCATCCTGCGAAGTCATCTCTGTCCCTAAAGACTCTTCAGCGGGTCCTGCCCATCGTCCCCAGAACTCGCTCTCTCTCTGAATCTCATTTTCATCCTGCCCAGTGTGTGATAGGTGCCCTCAGAGAATTCCAGTCTGAACCTTTCCTGCCTGAATCAAGCGTTTAGATTTATGCTTTCTCTGGGACGTTGGGCCCCAACCACGTGACATGTGAGTGTGAACTCGTGCCTAAACCAAGTGATTCAGCCTGACTGGAGGCAGGGAGAGCAGTGGTCACCTTTTCTACCAGAATCACCGGATCCACTCCATCTATGGCAGGAATGGGAGGCTGGAGAAAGTGACAAGCACATCCTTCTGCTCTGCTCTCCGCTTGTTTTGGTGGGGGCAGGGAGGGGAGGTGCCTTAGAACTCCTCCCCGCCACCTTCCCTCCCCTCCCGGCCCTCACACCTTCCCTGTCTCCCCTCCCCTTCCTCCCTTTCTGATCTCATGCTTCATCATTTCCTTCTCTCCTTTACTGTGTTTTCCTTTTTAGGATCTTGGTTCACATGTGAATTTCTCCTTTAGTCCACGTGCGTGGCTTATTTCCTACCCCTGAGTCATCTCCGAGAGCCATCGTGATGCCTCTTATTGAAGGTGGATGAATAATGCTTCCAAGGCAGTACAAGCCTAGGGTTTATCAAAACAAAACACAAGCGGCGGGGCAGCGAGGAGCCTTTGTACAGGAGGAGGACGTGTCGATGCTTGTTTTATTGTGGCTAGGGTGGCTTAGCTGGAAAATAATGAAACTTAATGAAAGATTTATTAAGCATTCATGTGTTGAGACTTCAGTGAACTCTTACACTGAGAACGTTTTGTATGGGTGCAGATGAGCGTCTGGTCCTCGGAAGTTAAACCCGCCCTCCGGCTTCAGTGAGCCATCTGGTGTGCCAGGGAGCTGCACTCTTGCTCTGCCGTTTCTCCCGTCTTCCATACTCTCACTCTGCAAGGGTGGAAAGTGCTGCCTGTTTGTTCTGGAACTCTCTAGCAGGAATTCACGTTGTAGGAAAGGAGGAGAGGTGTAGATTGAAGTGTCGGGTGCATATACGTCATATTTCTCTACGTAACAAATACTTACATAGCGTTTACTATGTGCAGGTATTGTTCTAGGTGCTTTACAAATATTGACTCATTTGATCTTCATAACTCTGTGAAGTATGTGCATTTTTCAGATGAGAAAACTGGTACAGACAAGTCAACTCGGCTTCTAGGTGGTAGAGCTGGTGTTCAGACCTCAGCAGCTGGGTTCTCAGGTCTGTGCTACTGAACTCTTGACCTTATTTTAGGTTATGCTTCGTTGCCTATATGTAGAGGCAGTAGATGGTTGAATGTGGAGCCCAATGGGGGTAGGGAGAAGTCCAAGATGACCCCTGGTTATGGGTTTGCACCACCAGGTGGATGGTGGATGGTGGAGGGTGGGTGGGAGATGGTGGTGGCAGCAGAATGAGTTATTCACATCAGAGCAAGATGCCATCCTCCATGACCCACCACTGCCATCCCCTCCTGTGAGCTGCAGTTTACTATCACCACCTACCACCCACCATTCATCATTCGTTGTCTGTCCTCTAGCACCCTCCACTCATCACCTGCCACCCACTGCTACCCATCCACCACCCTTTACCCATCATATAATATCCATCTGTCATTCATCTTCTTCCACCCTCCATCCATCACCTACCAGCCACCACCATCTGTCATTTACCATTCATCGTCACCACCACTGCTACCCACCATCACCATCCACTATCCACAACCCCATCCACCTCCTCCACCACCCTCCATCACCACCCACCACCTTCCACCCATCACGTACTGCCCACTAGTCATCATCTGTCCTCCACCCGCTCCACCCATCGTGTGCCACCCACCACCCTCAAGTCCCTGTCCTGTCCCTTGACCCACCATTCCTCTTCCACCACCCACCGTCTACCATTTCTCAGCTACATCTATGTCTTGCCACCAAAAATTCACTTGGTGCAAACCATAACCCAGGAGTCATCCAGGATTCGCTGTCCCCACTTACACTCATCCTAGCCCCTGGCATACCTCTCCCCTTTATTGGAATGTAATCATGTAAGTGTGGAACACTTCCTTACTGGGTGTCTATATCTCAACATCGGAGCCTCGAAGTAGACTTACTTCCCTTGGAACGGATAGTTCTGTGCAGGCACAGGACAGCAGGCGGCAGGGGTGGACCTAAGGCTGGGGGCGGCGGGGCTGACCCTGCAGAGCCTGTTGGTGGAAAAGAAGTACTCACCCTCTTCCACCAAAAGCTCCTTTCAGCTGGTGCCTCCTCTGGTGGGAACCACCCTGAGCACACCAGGTCTACTGCTTTCCCAGGCCAGTGAAGATGCCTGGGTGGTGGGCTTCCACTTGGCAGAGAACAAGAAATTCAAAATCAAGTTCAAAAAGTCTAAAGGCAGCTTTGGTGCTGAGGGAGCACCAGGTGGAGCTTATGAAGGAATGGCCCATGCATGCCCCTGGTGGTGTTTCTGGCAGTGTGGATCAGAGCTTCACGGTTGTTAAAATGCAGGTGCTGATTCATGAGTTTGGGGCCGTGCATTTCCAACTGATAACATTCTTGGAAACTGCTGTGATTGAAGTTCGGGACATACATAGCATGGATCACACAGGCACTGAGATAATTCACACTGGACTCCGTTTTAACATGGAGTTGTATAGGAGCTTCGCAATGCAATCCTGAACTCTGAAGGAACCCACGAAGAAGGGTTTGCGGGTTGACAGCACGCGCGATGGCAGCCGTACCCATGTGTCTCTGTTGGCGTGATGGGTCTGAAATTCAGATCTGACCCTGGGACTCCTTTGCTCCGGACCTTCTGGGCTCCCTTTGCCCTCAGGGTGACTCCCAAACCCTGAGCCTGACACTGAAGCCCTTCATGATGGTTCTGCCGAGGGACTCCTTCTTCCTGTCCCCCTCAACCCCGGACGTAGGCTCAGCCCTGCCTGATCCCTCTCAGTCCCTCTCCTGATGCCCCCCGCCCCCGGCCTTGGCTCACACTGCCTCTGCTGCCTGGAGTCCGCCTCTGGCCCTTTTCCCCATTCCCATGCCCACCTGGCTACTGCTGCCCACCAGAGCCCCTGGTTAGCCAGAGGGGGCACCAGAGCGAGCTGCCCCCTCGCTGTGTGTGTTCCCCCATGGCTTCACGCTGGAGCGTTTCTTTTGCTTCTTGTCGTGTGTTCATCGGACTGTACTTCCTATGGTCTGGAGCTCCTTGAGCGAAGACCCAGGTTTCCCTCTGTCCAGCACCTACTGGGTGTGCCAAGGTTTATTCAAGGGGGGAAGGAAGGAAGCAGGAGAGGGAAGGGCAAATGGGCAGAATCTTAAGCTGGTTAGAAGTTGACACTTTACCCAGTGACACTGTGGCTGCATTGGCCGCACCAGTATGACGGGTGAAAGTGAACATGGGAGATAGAGTATCGGTCTGAGTAACCTGCTCAGATTATGCTCGAATGAGGAGGAACTTGACTAATCCTCGTGAGGCAGGACAGTCAGAAGCTAGAAAAATTCCTGGGCAAGTGGAATGGGGAAACTGAGACAAGAAAATAAAACAAGGCCAAACAGTTTGAGTGACTTAGCACCAACTGGCTAATTGCAACAAATTATCTCCTCTAACCAAGGACACTTGAGAGTGAATGGTTTGTACCTCTCCTCCCTAACCCGAGAATGCATGGCTTAAATCTCCCTGGTTTGAGAGATAGAAGACAGAGACCCAATTAAGTCACTTGTGCCAGCTGAACCCAAGGACAGATGAAGTCAGGGGAACAAATGACAAAAACCCCATTAAAAGCCAGATAGAGTCAAAATGAAAGTAAGGCAGTATAACGGACCAGAGAATATTCCCAACCCCCTCTATGTGCTCATTTTGACTCATCATATTAAAAAACGCACCTAGAAAGCTAATGAATATTCTGCAAAAACCTTCCCCTAAGATTCTCACCCATAGAAGGAAAGATAAAAAGCCCTCAGAATAAAGATGCAGTGCAGGCTCACTCCGGAGGACGGGTCCCCAGCCCCGGAGCCACAGACCGATAGGGCTGGAACCTGGCCTGCTGGAATAGGACTGCCAGTGCAGCTCACTGCCACCTGTCCCTGCCCCCCAACACCCCCTGCCCCGCAGGAGGGGAGCTGTGGGTGGGAGACCCCTGTTCTTGTCCACAAGCCCGCACTGCCCCCCAGCCCATCCGAGGAAAAACTGGCTTCCATGAAACGGTGCCAAAAAGGTCGGGGACCGCTGCTGTAGGGCGTGCCCTGCCCCTTCCCGGGCGTGAACCTTTTATTTCCTCGTAAACCCTAAGGGTCCCAAGGGGACTTTCGGCCAGGGGAGCAGTGGGCAGTGGCAGCTCTGCTGGCTTACCCCCAGTCCTGTCTCGAGGGCCCCCTTTTTCTCTGACTGCAGTGAACTAACTGCAGCCTCACCTTGGCTCACTCCTTTCCTGTAACGTTTGGCTCTGCTTAGGGAGCCAAAGCAGAGCACTGCCTGGGCTCTCCCCTGTTACTTCTTGCCCCCTGAGTCCTTCCTTTGTCTCACTGTCCCCGGCATTGATAGACATATTCTCAAAATCACCTGGAGGCATGTCGTGAAATCGTTCCTGCGTGAAGTCCAGAACCCCCACACTACAGGCTGGCCTGAGGCGGACCAGCTCAGGGCCCGTGCCTGTCTGGTAACGGAGGCACAGGGGAACTTTTCTGGGTTGTAATCCTAAGGAAAAAGAAATTTAAAAATATTTTTGTACATTTGAATCAAAGAAACTGATCAAGTTGGTTCTGGGGTTATTTCTCCTCAACATGATCAAATAAGTTGTTTATTAATCATTTTGTTTAAGGTGCCTTCTGTTTTTGAAGATAACCAGCAAAATCATGGCTTAGGCATTCTTGGTGGCTTTAAAATTATGGTGTGTCAGTGTGCAATTGGACTAAGATGTCTTCACCGTCGTTTTTACAGCTGTAAAAATAAGTGGCTGCCTGCATCTCCAGGAATAATTTAAAGTTATGACTAGTAATTACGTTGTTGCCAGAATGAGAAGCCAAGTTCTAGGGTATAAATTTGTGTCACGGAAACGAGCGCAGTGTCCCCGGCCTCTGGCGGCCTCCTGTGTCTGCTGTTGGCCTGGCCCCAGGAGGAGCCCACGCTCAGCTCCCCGTCAGGCTGTCCCGGCGCAGCCGCACGGGCGCCCCTCTGCGGGTTCTGGTCCAGGCGGCAGGGCCGTATCCAGTGAGGGTTTCGCCAGCCTCGTTCCTTTCCAGACTCGTTTTGCTCTTCTAGGGCCATTGCGTAGTCGTTTACATTTTTAATGGGCTTATTTTAATTTTTCAACCATAGTTTACATTCAGTACCATTCTGCGCCAGTTTGAGATGTAGAGCAAAGTGGCGGAAAAGCCACGCACTCTACAGAGTGGTCTTCCCACCCACCACCACTACCTCAAGCACCCACCTGGCCCGTCCCGAACGTTACTGACTACATTCTCCATGCTGCATCCCCATCTCTGTGGCTACAGACAATTGGTACTGCTTAATCCCTTTCCCCTTTCCCCCGGGCCCCCACCGGCTTTCGGTCTCTCCCCTCTGAGGGCAGTCTGTCTGTTCTCCATGAGTCTGTTTCTGTTGTGTTTCTTTGTTTCATTTGTTCACTAGGTTCCGCATATAAGTGAAATCACATGGTACTTGTTTTTCTCTGACTGGCTTCTTTCACTTAGCATAATACCCTCTAAGTCCATTGCTGCTGTAACAAAGGTAAAATTTCCTTCTTTTTTACAGCCGAGTAGCATCCTATTATTTAAATGTACCACGGGATACTCCCTTTTGATCCACTCATTTGCTGATGGGCACTTGGGCTGCTTCCATGTCTTGGCTGTTGTAAATAACACTGCAGTGAACATAGGGGTGCTTATGTTCTTTCAAATTGGTTTTCAGATTTCTTCATCTGTATTCCCAGAAGTGGAATTGCTGGGTCAGAGGCAGTTCCATTTTTAATATTTTTGAGGAAACTCCATACTGTTTTCCACAGTGTCTGCACCAGTCTGCATCCCACCAACAGTGCACTAGGGCTCCCTTTTCCCCACATCCTTGCCTGCACTTGTTTGCTGATTCATCAATGATGGCCATTTTGACAGGTGTGAGGCATATCTCTTTGTGGTTTTGATTTGCATTTCTCTGATGTTTAATCAGCTTCTTAATTTCCAAAACGACTCTGATTACTTTGATCTGTAGGTTAATTTGGGGAGAATTACCATCTGAGCAAAATGTTGGTCTTCAGCTCCTTCAGTGTGGCGTATCTTCCACGTACCTGGGCCTTTAGTTTCTTTCATCGGTGTTTGCGATGTGTGCCAGCGTACACATCTCACACACACGCACATTTATAGATTTATCCTTATATATTTCCTTTTTGATGGAGTAGACAAAGATTTTTTTTAGATAGTACACCAAAATTACAATTCCTAACAGCATCATTTTGTGAAAGATACTGTTGGGTTTTTTAGTTTCGGTTTTCTTCGTCATTGCCTGTGTACACAAACACAGTTGGTCTTCATGCATCAGCTGTGTCTTCCGAGGGAACATACCTGTTCCCTCAGCTTGTCTTGTAGACTTTCCTGTTGATTCTGCGAACAAAGACTTTCCTTCTTTCTTTTCGGTCTGTGTGCACTTGTTCTTTCTCTTGCCTCCATGCGCTGGTGGGACACCAGGTGGACCAGGAGCGAGAACAAACTTGTCTTCCACCGGTGCAGTCCCGGGGAAGTGCTGGACTCTCCCTCCCCAGGTCTGATCTCAGCCGGCCTCCCTGCAGGCTGCGCTCTGACCCTCACCTTCCCCCACGTCCTCTGATGCCTCCGTGCCTGGTTTCCCACATCACTTGCCTTCTGTCGAACTGCTTGGTGTGCTCTGTCTCCTGGACGGCCCCTATAGGCCCGGCCCCCGACAGGTGCGGCCCCAACCAGAGGAAATGCTACGTGGGGTTTTTAGTGGTGGAAAGGCAGGCAGCACCGCTCCGTGCAGGTGAGAAGGTGAGGCCCAGAGGGGCCCGGCAACCTTTTGACGTCAGTCACTGATAGATTGGGATAGCCTGGCAGATTAAGACATTTGAGTAGACGCTCTGGTTGTGGACCAGGCGTTCTCTCAGAGCAGCATTTAGAAACACTGACACAGCTGTTTTAAAAAGTACATACTTGTATATTCTTCAGTGGGATAGATCTCTGGAAGGACAGACTGGAAGCTGGTGCAGAGGTGACCCTTGAGTCAGGAACTGTGTAGCAGGGGAAAGAGAAACTTATTCTTGGCTGTATTTTATTTCTTTTGAATGTTTCACATTTTGTACTATGTTCCTGTGTTTTCTGCTTAATATTACACTAAGTACTTCCAAAAACAAAGGAATGATGTGTGTGCTGTAGGATTCGTGTAAGCACTAAGTACACGACTCCTCCCTGTTACAGTGAAAGCTCATAAAACATTGCAATTACTTAACATTTCTAACTTCAAATGTAATCCTCTTATTCAGCGAGCTAATCACGGACTCCGAAGACTTAAAATGTTTTTTCAATGAAATATGTTGCCTAATTCGATTCCAAGAAATTTTTTGTTTCATGTGGCTTTGTTCTTGCAAGTCTCAAAATCATATTCCCACTGGGGCAAAAAGGATGGAGCCAAGCAGGGAGGAAGGGTCTTCTCCTGGGGGCATTCTTTCCGGTGACCGGGTGTGCTGAGGTGGCAGGATGCCCACCGCGGCAGTTTGGGGGCGGGGCAGAGGGCTGATGCCTGGGAGGAGCCTGAGATGAGCCCCGAGGGAGCCGTCCTGCCCTCGTGGCTTGACGCGTGTTGGAGGAAGTTCCATGTGGCCTGTGATTTGGGTCTCTGAACTTCTGTGGAGTATACTTTTTCTGCAGCCGTGTCCGCTGCGTGTTTCTGGTATCTGTCTTTCTTGCTCTTCCACCTGCTGACTTTGACTGTGTGCACTGACTTAATCCATTATGTAGCGTGTGGCCGGGCAGGATTTGGTCCCAGGTGGCTCTGCCCAGTGAGAACGGAGCCAGCAAGGTTGACGTGAGCAGTGGCATTGACCCTTCAAGTGCTCGTGTGCTATGTCCCCCTCACAGGTGGACAAGAGTACTGGCCGTGTGAACTTAACTGGCCTCGAACCAAGGAGCTCTGGGTGGATGATTGCAGGGTGTCCCCCAGGTCTCTTTCTCAGTGTGGGGAGTGGGAGGCACAGTCACCTTCCCTCGGGGACTCTGAGACGATGTAAATGTGCTGGAGGAACGAGAGGCACCATGCCGGACAGAGTGGGACTGAAGGCAGGTGTCAGTGGGAGCAGTTGTCCTGATTCTCCGGACACCTTTACCCTCTAGCACGTGGATCGGCTTTCTCACGTTCGTCTTGCCTTTCAAACGTCCCGCCTGTGCTGGCTCTCAGGGCGGGTGTCTGGAGCAGGCTCAGTTGATGGAGTCCTCAGAGCGAGGTGTGAAGACCATTGGAGAGGAAATCTTGTTCTCCGCTCACTGCAGTGCCCCGGCTGGGGCCCTGTGAAGTCGGACTGACAAAGTGCAGAGTAACGAGCCAGAGACAGACAGTGTGCACTGATGCCTGCAGCACCCATCACATGGGAGAAACCCCCACAACGAGCAACTCGGAGTTAGTTAGACTTGCACTGGTTCCACATCTCAGCAAAGGAATAGTGCACTTGAGAGATGGCGCAAGACAAGGGGAAAGGTTTCAGGCCCCCAAGGGTGGCAGGAGGTGGGACGGCACATACATGGGGAAAGGAATGGAATAGGTTTTTCGTGTGGGGCCACATTGGTGCCAACTTTCCATCTCCTTCGTGGCCATGACACTTCCTGGGTGGGGGATGCAGGCAGCCCCCACCTCTTGTCAGTTTTTCCTTGTAGCCATGTAAGGGCAGCTCGGGGCGGGGGCTTCTTCCTGAATCTGCTGATTCTCGTTTGCTTCTACTCAAGTAATCCTGATGCCAAAGTGGCATTTTGGGGTGGCATATTCTGGACTCCCACTACACCAAAGAGGAAGCAGGGTGTCCTCCTCTTCACTTAAATCTGTCAAACAGATGGGTGGGGCCCAGCAGGGTCTCATGTGGGACTTTGGGACCTCGTTGCAGGGGGACCCCCTGGGGTGAGGACGTTTGGGGAAGAAGAAATGATGGAGGAAAGGCAGGGAAACAAACCTGCACATAGAATACATAATGCATATATCACTACATGCACTTACATGTGCATTTTTATTGAAATTCCAGCTCCTAGTAGCAAGCCTTTGTGAAGAACATAAAACTGTCTAGAGCGTACAACCTCAAACTTTGGGGCCCACAGGGTTCCCTGAGCCTGTTGCAAAAACGAAGGTCCCGGGACCCCACTCCAGAGATTGTTTCCTACATCTGGGGTGGGGCCCGGGAACTTCATTTTAGGACACTCTCCAGGTGTTTCCACGTAGGTGGCCTGCGATCGCACTTTGAGAGACGTTGACTTATAGACCCAGGTGGGCAAAAGGAGGCTGGTGGCTCATTCCGGCCACATCCTCAGTTTTTGCTCTTGCTGTGAACTAACCTGAGTACACACATGCCACTGTGACTGTGGGCCCGACATGCACACATATGCACACATGCTGTGTAAGCTAATACACACACATGCTCATTATATAAGCTGATTGTACACACACATGCACAGCATGCACATACTGTGTAAGCTTAATATACGTGTGTACACGTGCACACACACTATATACGCTAAATACGGGCAAACGTGTATTCTGAGCTACAGCTCACACAAGTACACACACAGACACACATTTCTGTGAGGTCCTCATCTGAGCCATACAAGCACACACTGCCCTGTCCCCACTTTGCAGTGTGGGTGGCGATGGCGATGGCGATGGGTGTGGGGGCTCTCACTGCCGGAGTGGCCCCGTGACTGCCCTCCGTGCTCCTCTCGCAGCCCCACCCATCACCCTTCCAGGTCCTGGACGGTTCTCTGTGCTGATGCCTGGCAGAGCAGTTTTCTCATCTGGAGGAAATAACCCCCACCTGGTGCCCCCACCTCGCTAAAACCACCTTGGGTGACATGCAGGTGGTGAAAATGCTCGTAGGAGGTGGGCCCCGTCCCCACCCGGCTGTGCTCCCGTGTGAGAGCCGGCAGACCTGCAGCGGTTGTGGGCGTGACAGGTGGTGTGTCTTCTGCCATCGGGGTGGGATGTGGGCACCTCAGGATGAAATGCTGCACACAGTGGTCAGAGAGGAAGGAGGACAGGGCGGCATTATCGATTGATCTGATCGTCTGTTTTGGATTATACCATTTAAAATGATTGGCAGTAAAAATGGAGTGACTTTTGCTCATGAACCTCGGTGAGCCTCGTTGGGCCTGGAGGGTTTGTTCCCCCTCCTGACTGCTTTCCCTATTGCCGTTGGTTTTAGGGAAGGTGGCCATCCAGAAGGAAGACCTGCAGAAGTACCACAACAGGGACACCTGGTTCCAGCTGCAGCACGTCGACGCTGACTCAGAAGTTCAGGTGAGACCCCCACTCCCGGCAGAGCCTGTGGGACACAGGAGGTCTTTGGGGATGGAATGCACTTGGATTGTGGTTAAAGAAATAGGTATAGAGTTTTGGTCTTAAAGGAATCATGGTTAGCAAATTGTGTCCTTTTATGTACAGTAAGGATAGGCTTGTTAATTTTGTTTGTTCAGTTGGTTATCGTCACACTTTGTCATGCATGATTGAAGCAGCTTTAAAAATACAAAATAATGGAAAAACAATAACATAATTGAAGGACAAGAGACAATATGGATAGGAAAACATAAAGCTGTGGAATGAGAACAACGCATTGAACCTCACCAGTGTTTGCGGGAGGTCACCAAATGTGTTTTCAAGCTCCCTGCACTCAGCAAAGAAGCATTTAGAGCTTGAAGAAGTGACCTCTCCAAAGAGGTTCCCATCGTCCAAACGGTCCTGGGCTCACCCCGGCTTGCCTGGGCAGCGTGTTAACTGGGACTGAGCCCCTGTCCAGTGGTGAGAGCTACTCCCCCAGGACTGGGGGTCTCTCTGCCTAGTGGGGGAGACTGCAGGGACCCAGGACTCTAACTCTTCCCCATAAGGCTGCCCTAGGACTTCCCCGTAGCTCAGGGTCACTCCCCATGCTGAGTGTCCAGGAGCACACCTGAACACCAGTTGGGACAGTGGCCACATCTCCTCTTTTGTGACACTGGCTGGTGTGATTTCCAGTCGAACCTGCTCCATGGCAAGGGCTAGAATTCCGAGACCAGACAGCACGGCGGCCGTAGTGCTGAGACGCACCAGTGTTCTCAGTGGGTGCTGTGAGACGCCGAGGCCTGGCAGGGGAGTGTGATGGCTCAGGGCCTCAGCACAGGCAGGCCGGCTCAGAGCTCAGTGCCCCCACTCACTAGTGAAATAGGCCAGCGGGGGGCCTCTCCATGCCTCTGTCTCCTCATTTGTGAAGCGCGGTTTTGTGAATAGTTAGGTGGTGTCTGATGCATTGCTCTGGCCCTGCCTGGCATGCACCATTCCTGGGCCCCTCACCCAGCATCAGGGGCCTGGCTGGCCCTCAGTCCTCATGCTTCCTCCTGGAACCTCGGCCTCAGCTGAGCTCTGAGAGTGAGGGCAGGGGGTTCACGGTTTCTGCCAGCTGAGGCCATGGGGTGCACAGGCTCTGGAGGCCGCTGGGATGGATCTACAACTTGAACAAAGAGGCAGCCAGAGGGAGGGGTTGAGGAGCTGAGCCAAAGGGAGGCTTTGTGATGGTGTTGCACACTTAATTAGTTTTGACCCAGGGGCCCAAGCGTGCTGTAAATTAGAAGACGCTGTAAATTAGAAGACACTGTAATTACTGCAGAACCAATGACTCTGCCGTTGAAAAGCAGAGTTCTGACAGTGAGATGAGCACTAACACCCGGAATACAACAGCCAGCCTCACCTGCTCCGGTGCCTTGGAAGGCTCATCTTTAGACAGAAGGTTCCCCAAGTGCTGTGCTGTGAAATGGTGCTCTGTAGCTGGAGCCGTTCCTGCTTTTTATTCTGACTTTTCCCCATCACTTTTTTTCTTAAATGACACATCCCGTGGCACCGTCATCAAGCGGCCCCTGCAAGCAGCCGCAGCGGTCTCCGGCTGTGTTTCTCCCAGATTTAAACTGGATGTTATTGGCAAGTGTAACTTTTCTTTTTTTCTTGCCTTTTTTTTACCTTTAATTTTGAAAGGGTGACAGATTCACAGGAAGTCACAGAAAGTACACAGCGGAACAATGATTAGCAAATGGTGTGCTCTCCTATTTATACTCCAAGACTGACAATAGTGAAGAAAGGCCCACGCTCCTTCACCCCGGTGCCCCCACGGTAGCATCCTGTGTGACTGGCACGAGGTCACGACCAGGACGTTGACAGTCCTGCGATACACAGAGCCCATTAAGGTCTCACTCATGTTACATGGATGCACGTGTACCAATGTGTGTGCGTGTGCATGCACACAAGTGCACATCTATATTCTATGCAGGTTATCGTGTGTGCATATGTGCATCCTGTGCCGTTCATCACGCGTGTAAATCTATGTAACCACCACCACAGTCGATATCCACCCTCAGCAGTTTTGGTACACGGATATGTGTGTTAACTGTACAGCCTAGTGGAATATTTGCACTGTTTCATAACTAATGGCTTTGCATGGCTATGGACAAGTCCCTGTCCTTCTGAGCCCAGTTCTTACTGTCCGTGAGACAGCATACTGACTCGTGCTGGGCCCGTGTCCTAGGACTTCGTGAACTACGGATGGCAAATGCATTATCGTTACTACTATGAGGAGAAGAAGGAAGGATGGTGTTGATCGGCTGCTCGCTAAGTCCCAGGCGCTGAGCTGCGTGCTTTGCCTCGTTAGTTCTAGGAGGGCCCACCCATGACGTGGTCCTACCACCAAAGGAGCAGTGCTCCCCCAGATTCCAGCTGGCCTTTAAAAGTCCAGTTACGATCTCTTCCCTACAGCCAGTTTCATTTTAAAATGTCACATTTGTGGTTTTTAGAAGGGCAGAGAATGGTATCTTTTTTCTTGAATGCATCTGCTCTGTAATTTGTAGTAAAAGGCATGCGTCTGAAAGAGTCACAAAACCAGGGTCAACAAGAGACCAGTGAGTTGCAGAATGAGGAGAAATGACAGTTTTCAAAAACGGCTTGCTTCCTTCTGGAATTGATGTTTTTAAAGGTCTCTGGTAAATCACTTTATTAAAAAGAATTAGTCGCTCCTATCCCTTCCCTGACCCTAGGCAAGGAACAGAACGAGGCGACTGGCAGGAACAGACATGAGCTGTGGGCTGTGCGCACAGCCAGTCGGGGCTGCCAAAATGTACGCTGGAATCTGGAAGTGTTCCCTTCTTCCCATGCCTCGTGTCCTCCTTGGTGTTGGCTGGGCAGGGAGGCAGTCCCTTACTGAGCCGCCAGCGAGTCCTCCCTCGGCTCCTCCAAGGACGCCCAGCAGCCACTGAGCTCTGCTTTGTGCTCCGTTTTGTTTCAGTGAACTTGCTCTGAAAGTATATATTCAGAAAAGAGCACCGATGGACCATCGCAGCAAAGCCCAGCAGCTGCATCCAGATCATCTCTGAGAATCTGACTCACGTGTCAGATCATCCTATTGGAAGGGTTTCCCAGACAGTCAGTGTCAGTGGTTGTCCATGTACCAGGATCCAGCTTGAATCTTTCTAAGGGTTTAAGGAATTCCAGGAAGGAAAGGGCAAGGTCAGGCCTCCTTCCTGACCCTGCACTTGCCTTGACGTATGTGTCTGAGCAGGTTGATGCTCAGACTGGGACGTCTGTGTCCAATGCTCTGTGAGCTCAGACGCCAGCTGTGCAGAGGCTGAGCCTAGAAAACCCAAACTTCCTGCCCGTGCTGATGAGGTGTAAGGTGTGGCCCTCAGTCCCTCTGGGTGTTGGCATTTGTGGGCTGGGTTGTTTGTGCTGGAGGAGCTGCGATGCCCAGACCGCGTGCGTGGCCCCAACCGTCAGCGATGCTGAGTGACAACAGATGTGAACTTCTGAACTGCAGGTCTGCGAGTTAGTCTCTGAGGGAAAGTCCTTGTAGTTATGTATAGCGTTTGTATTGTTTTGTTTTACCCGTGCCCACCTCTCCCAAATCCCCAGAACATAATAACAACACGAACTGGCTGACAGTATCTGCCACCTTGGGAAGGAAGCGTTTGCCCTCAGAGAGGAAACATGAGCAGTCACAGGGTCTGCTGGGGTGGACGCGCCGTCCTCTTCTGGGAAAAACAGGAAACAGGACGGCGAGCCCAGGCGTCAGCAGTGGGGGCTCCATCTCGCCCCAGATACATTCTTTCACTTCTTAGAAGCCCATTTAGAATGAATTAGTGAAATATCAGTCTGAATGGCCGTGGCCAGATTAAATCAAGAAAGCACTGGCGCCCAGTGCATTTGAGAAGGCAGGTGAGGAACCAGACTTCACAGGAGACTGTTTTGTGATGTGTTCTTACTCTGTTTTTAAATTTTTAAAAAGATTTTATTTATTTATTTTTAGAGAGGGCAAGGGAGGGAGAAAGAGAAGGAGAGAAACATCAATGTGTGGTTGCCTCTTGTGCGCTCCCTGTGGGAGACCAGGCCCGCAACACAGGCATGTGCCCTGACCGGGAATCAAACCGGCGACCCTTTGCTTTGAAGTCTGGTGCTCAGTCCACTGAGCCACACCAGCCAGGGCCTTACTCTGTTTTATCTTGAGCGTTTGTCCTGGGTTTGGTTTTAGAAGGCAGGTTGCTAGTTGCTGTCAGCCTCAGTGTTCTCATCTTAGCAGAGGATGACCATGCCCACTTCATGGGATGTGCTGAGAATTATGGGATAGTGTGGAAAGTTCTAAACACTGGCCGGTGCTCAGTGAAAAAGAGCCACAGGAAATCAGCTTTGTCAGCATCATTGCTGTCACTTGGGGCATTCCTCTGGCCCCTGCAGAGCTGGCATGGTACTGAGGCCCCTCCCTCAGTTACTGGCCCTGAGGGTTTGCTCATGGTGGGGTGAGGTCAGCCAGGAGCTGGGCCCAGATCCACGGTCACCTGGATGCAATGCTAGCAGTCTGGTCCTGTGTCCAGGACCTACTGCTGGGCGTCCTGCCTGACCATCACTCTTGCCCCCCTGAGGCCACTTTGTCCTACAGGTGAGAAAAAGGCCTGAAGGACTGTGTCCAGCCCTTCCCACAGCTGGGCAGTGGTTGGGCGAATTTGCTGCCATGCGTGCCCAGGCCAAGGCCTGGGCTTTTCGGTGCCTATCTCCCTGTCACCAGTGGAGCTGGGAACCCAGTATGCCTGATGGATTGGGACCTTTAGCCCTCTGGGAGTCACGCCATCCTCCTCCCTGGGATCTGGGTGGGGCCCGGAGGGAGTACGGTGGACACCGAGTGGGGGCAGACACCCTGTGTGGTTGTCCCCCCGTGACCCTCTATCCTTGTGCTTTTCAGGGCAAGGTCCACTTGGAACTGAGGCTGAGTGAGGTTATCACCGACACGGGTGTCGTCTGCCACAAGCTGGCCGCACGGTAAGACATGAGAATGCCCCAGAATAGTAACTCTGACCCCTGGGAGTGGGGCAGGAGGGTGTTTTTCACACAAATGAATCAGAATGCACAGACTCGATGATTCCCCCAGATGACAGCATTTTTAGAGGTTCTGGCATGCTCCTAATGCACTCGGTAAAGCAAATGCTCATCCTAGCAGTAACTAGCCAAAGTTATTGTTTAGGCAAAGAGGTTGGTGTTGCACGCTGGTTACAAATGAGGAACCAGGATTCTACTCTCACTGGCCTATCAGCAGGGTCTGGACGGAGGCGGTGAGGAGGGTGCCCCATTGTTTACTCTCCAAGAGGGACCTGTCCTGGCTGTCCAGTTTGCATTCGTCATCTGATGGTCAGTGTGGGCTGCAGGGCCATCACTGTAGACCACGCAGGAGGGCACGGGGTAGCGACACAGCGCAGCACATGCTGAAGGACATGGTGCAGGGCTCGGTCAAGGACAGGGTCTAGGACACGTGTCGCAGGTGTAGAAGGTGAGAATTCCCTGTTACCTGAAATCCGGGGCCTGGGGAATATGTGGGAGATGAGTTCAGCGCGTTTTATCCTCAACTCTTTCCTTATTTCCATTCCTCTTAAAGTAGTTGCAGTGCTCTCAGGTTTTATAGCCCTGAGGAAAGAGTTGCCTCTTTTCTTGTTTATTTACTGATTTATTCCTTGTTCTAAAAGGACTTAAGGCTGCTTAACACAAGCCTCACATAGAACAAGAAGGTGTGTTAGTGGCGGGGAGAGAGGAAGGCCCGGGCTGAGCAGAGAACGGGGCCTGGAGGGCAAACCTAGGTGTGGGCCGGGAGCCCTGGCCCCAGAGTGGCCCCGCCTAGCCCCACATCCGCGAGGTGGAGGGTGGAAGGGTCTGCTCACTGCTGAGTCTGTGTGCGATGCACCAGGACACCACAGCCGTTGCAGCTCTGCGTCTTACTAGGGTGTACATTAGGCTGCGGTTTCCAGGAACACAATCGTCTGAAGTCAGGACTGCCTGTCAGCAGCAGCAGCCGCCTGAAATGTGGGCGTGCAGCTATTTCCACACGCCCACTGCTGGCACATACAATCCCTGAGGTGGGTGACTTGGAACTCGGGCCGAGGGCTTGGGGTTCTGTTATGAAACACGGGAGTGTGCTGTGCACGTGGCCTCTTTCTTTGGTTTTTTAAGGAGCTTTGGTTTAGAGAAGATGGAAGAGTGGGAGTCGGGAAGTTTCCGTGCACCCCAGTGTTTCCTGGGAGGCAATGCCTCTGGCCGCTTGAACAGACTGGAACCTCGGGCTGCATGGCTTGTCTTGGACCCTTGCAGACAACTGCTAAGTGGAGCATGCCTTGTTAGGACTGGGCCCCAGCGACCCCGTTTTTCCAATTGGGTTCACATTTGTGCAAAGAGATGAACTGTGCCTGTTCTGAAAGTGCTTTCTTAAATCTGTGTGCCAATGTGGCTCTGTCGACAGTTTTCCTGCTCACATACCCGTTTGAATGTCAGGATGTTAACCACATGCCTCATCAAGTTCTGGGTTCTGTCCCCCGGCAGTCAGCTGCACACTGTTTTAACCAGCGCTGCAGGTCAGCTTTTAGTCCCTTCCCCGCGTGCACAGGAGGGGCCGGAACTGACATCACTGGGCCAGGGCCTCTCTTCCCACGCTGCCCAGACTCGGCCTCCCTGTAGGTTCTCAGACACCCTCAAGCCCACCCTGCCTTGGCCTCTGCTCCTGTCAGCCTCTGCCAGGAATGCCCTTCCTCCAGATCCCCCTTAATTCAGGGCTCGACTCAGCTGTCCCCAAGGAGCCATCCCCTTCTGGAGCGGGCATAGCCAGACCTCTGTGTCCCTGTCCCATGTCCTCTGCGCTGCAGTGGTTGATGACTGCTCTGTTCTGTGCATTTCCTCTGAAATGCGGATTTTCTTGTTCACTGCTGTCTTTTTGACACTTGGAGCAGGGCCTGACACCCTGCAGGTGCTCAGCAAACACCTGCGTACTGGGCATGTTCCAGCTCGTGTTACAGGGCTCGTCCTGTCCAGCAGAGCAGGTAGGGATTTCTGGAGAGGGAACAAGATGAGGCTTCCTTTCCCTGCGACTGTTCTGTGACTGCTGAGCAGGATTTGGGCCTGTCACACCCTTTAGTACATGCACTAAAATACACACACTAATGTGCACTAATACGCACACTGGCACACACACTAATACACCTAGTACACATGAACTCACATGCTAATACACACACTAGTTTGCACTATTATACACCGGTCCACGGCCCGGAGGTTGGGGGCCCCTACACTAGCACATAGTAATACATGTGCTGATACACAACACTAGTACATACTAGCACACATGCTAGTGCACATGCCATTACACTGGTGTGCACATGTACCCATGCTATACACACTAGTGCACATGTGTACTCACACCAGCACATTTTGTTCAGGGTCCTGGGGCACAGGGTCCACCACGGGGTGTACTGAGGGAGAAGGAGTGGGGTTCCCACAGGGGACTGCATTTTCTAATGAAGGAACTCAGAAGTTTCTGAGGGACCAGTGACTTTTCTTCCCTCACCTCACCTCCTCCTGTAGGTTTTTTCTTACTAAAAATATTCTTTGCATACATAAAACTCAACCTTTTAGAGGGCATAATCATAGTGTATTCACAAGGTGACACAGCCTTCGCCACTGACTTCTGTGCGACCTCATCCCTGTGAGCAGGCGCACCCCGGCCCGCCCCCGGCCCGCCCCCGGCCCCGCCCCAGCCCCACCCCCTGGCCCCGGCCCCGGCCCCGCCCCGGCCCCGGCCCGCTGATGTGCTTTCTGTCTGTGGATTTGCCTCTTCTGGACATTTCGCATAAATGGAGCCCACAGCACGTGGTTCTCTGTGCCTGGCTGCGTTCACGCAGCCTGATGTCTTCAAGGGTTTCCGAGTTGTAGCATGTGTCAGCACTTCCTTCCTTTCAAGGATGAATGGTGTCCCGTTCTATGGGGCACCACATTTTGTTAATCTGTCATCCATGGGTGGACATTTGGTTGGTGACACTGTGTGGTTATTGTGGATAATGCTGCTAAGAACATTCTTGTGCAAACGTATCATTTTCATTTCTTTTGGGTATATACCTAGGAGTGTGGTACAATACCATATTGCACCTCTGTGTTTAACTCTTTGAGAAACTGCCAGACCCTCCGTCATGGCGGCTGCCCCGCGTTACACACACCAGCTGCATGGGAGGGCTCTCATTTCCCCACATCCTTGCTAACACTTGGTGGTGGTGGCTGGCTTTTTTATTGTAGCCAGCCTCGGGGCTGTGAAGTGGTTTTGATTTACATTTTCCTACATGTAATGACTGAAGATGTTGACCATCCTCTCTTTGTTGACCATTTCTACATTTCCTCTGAAGAAATGTCTATTTAAGTCCTTTACTGATTTTTTAAAAGATTTTATTTATTTATTTTTAGAGAGAGAGGAAGGGAGGGAGAAAGAGAGGGAGAGAAACATCGATGTTTGCAAGAGATACATCGATCAGTTGCCTCTTGAACACTCCCAACTGCTGACCTGACCTGCAACCCAGGCATGTGCCCTCAGTGGGAATCGAACTGGTGACCTTTTGGTTCACAGTCTTCAATCCACTGAGACACACCAGCCAGGGCTAAGACCTTTACTGATTTTTAATTGGGTTATGAGTATTTTTATTATTAATTTGTAACAGTTTTTCATATATTTTCATATATATTCTAGTATATATTCTACATACTAGACTCTTGTCAAATATATAATTTGCAAATATATTCCATTGGCCATCTTTACTTTCTTGTGTCCTTTGTAACACAAGTGTATTAAATTTTTTAAAGATTTTATTTACTGAATTTTAGAGAGTGGGGAAGTGAAGGAGAGAAGTATCAATGTGTGGTTGCCTCTCACGTATCCCATACTGGGGACCTGGCCTGCAACCTACACATGTGCCCAGACTAGGAATCGGACTGGTGAGCTTTTGGTTAGCAACCCTTGCTCAATCCACTGAGCTACACCAGCCAGGGCCAAGTGTATTCAATTTTGATGAAATCTAATTTATCTACTTTTTCTTTGGTCGCTTGTGTTTTAGGTATTTATCTTAAGAAACCATTCCCTAATCCGAGATCATAGAGATTTACACTTATGTTTTCCTTCTAAGATTTTCATATTTTTAGCTCTGAACTTTAGGTCTTTGATACATTTGGAGTTAATTTTTATATATGGAATGAGGTAGGGCTTAGCATTATTATTGTTATTGTTTTGCATTTGAATATCCAGTTGTCCCAGCGTCATTTGCTGGAAAAGGCCATTCTTTGCCATCACGTTGTCCTGGCATTTCGCTGGGAACCACTGACTGTCGCTGTGTGAGCTCACGCGTGGAGCCTGTTCCGGTCCGTTGCCCTGTGTCCCTGTGCCAGTGCCACGCAGTCTCCATCACTAAGGATTGGCAGTCACTTCTGAAATCAGAAAGTGTGAGTCTTCCAACTGGCCCTTCTCTTCCTGATTGTTTGGCCAGTCGGAGCTTCTTTTATTTCCATGTGGATTTTAGGATCAGCATTTTAATTTCTGCAGACATGGCACCTGGCATTTGACAGGGATCGTATTGACTCTGTACATCAGTTTAAGTCTTCCAACCCCTGACCACTGTTTCTTTCTATTTAGTTGGGTCTTCTGTAATTTCTTTTAAAACTTTGGCTTTCGTAAGGTCATTAGTAATGTCCCCTCCATTACTACTGATTTTAATACTTTGAGTCTTCTCTTCTTCCTGGTCAGTGTAGCCTGTGTAGCTCAGCGGTTTTCCACCTGTGTGTCGTGGCACACCGGGTGTGCCACGAGACTTTGTAAAACACGCGGTACCTGACTGTTTAGTCGAGGGCACGGACCTCTTTTCCCTTAGATTGTCAAATAAAAAATGACAGCAGCCAACACAACAATAGCCATTTGGTCTGAATGAATCAAAATTATACCCAGGTTTTTTTTTTTGAGAGATTGGCAAAAAAATATATTTTTTGGTGTGTTACAGAATTTTGGTAATTAGTTTATGTGTGCAATGAGAATAAAAAGGTTGCAAATCACTGATCTAGCTAAAGACCTGTCAAGTTTGTTGATCTTTTCAAAAACCCCATTTTTGGTTTTATTGATTTTTCTCCATTGCCTTTCTGTTCTCTATTTCATTACCTTGGCTCTAATCTTGATTATTTTGTTCTTTCTGCCTGTGTTGGGTTTAGTTTTTTCTTTATCTGGTTTATTAAGGTAAACGTTTTTGTTATGAAGATGAGGTCTTTTTTACATTTTTAATGTGGATGTTTATAGCTACAAATTTCCCAGTAACATCACTGTAGTTTTTATATTTTATAACTTATTTCTTCACGCTCTCTAAGTCTGTTTCACATGCCCGAGACTTCCCACAAACAACTGTGAGTCAGGATGGAACAGGGAACAGTGGGCACCCATGTGTGATCAGGTGCAAAGGCTCTGGACCCAACCTCCTGGTGTCCGAGGTCAGCAAGATCTCCCCTAACTGTGACGCTGGGCGAATTGCTTATGCTCCCTGTGTATCATCTTCCTTCTGTAGGACAGTAATAGCGTCTATGCTGGCATTTTCCCAGGATGTAGAAAGGAACCCAAGTAGTTATGTTGGTGGGTCCTCCCCCTGTGACCTGGTGTCTCAAAGGTTACCAGGGTCTAGGGCCAACCCCATGGTAGGTTATGGGCTCAGGAGAAGTTAAGAGCTGGGGTGATGGACCACTGAAGAGAAGCCAGTCTGGCAAAGGCAAGCTCATTCCAAGAAATCACCTTGCCTTGTCTGAGAATCACCGCACACCCTCCCTTCTGCCCAGCAGCACTGTGGCTCATTCCCGCTTTGCTCACTAGAAAGTGATGGAGACGTTGCAGGGCCTGTGCTCACAGCCCAGGGAGGGTGCTTTGCCTCCCCGATGCGTCATTCCCTCGTCACAGGTGTGTTAGTTTCCTGAGGCTGCCTTAGCAAAGTACCACAATCTCCGTGGCTTAAATCAACAGAAGCTGATTCTTTCCTGGTGCTGGAGGCCAGAAGTCTGCAATCCGGCTGGGCCGCAGTCCCTCTGCAGGGTCCATGGGAGGGTCTGTTCCTTCCTCTCCCAGTGTCTGGGGCCGTACACGCTCCTGGGCTGGGGGCCGCATCATGCCAACCTCCTCTCCATCTTCGCCGGGCCCTGTGTCTGTGAAACCTCCCTCATATGAGGACACTGGTTGTTGGGTTTAGGACCCACCCAAAGTCCCAGATGGTCTTCTCATGTCAAGATCCTTAACTTGAATGTCTGCAAAGATGCTTTCCAAACAAGGTCTCTTTCACTGATTCCAGTCTAAGACGTGGACACATCTTTTTGGGCAATACCACCCGCAGGTCCTCCCTGGGCTCCCCTCTCCTCTCACCTGACCCACACTGCCTCTGGTGGGGTCCCTGGGAGTGTTCTGGCTGGGCTGAGGTCTCTTTCCAGGCCTTCCCTCTCCCCACATCCAGCGCACCCCTCTCTGCTGCCAGGTCCACCCTCCCCACTGGTCCGAAGAGCAAACTGCAGGTTGTCCCACGATCCTTGAAATTTCTGAGGTTGTCCATTTCCTACAAAAGCCCCCAGTTCAGGAGGCTGGAGGCTCCTGCCCTTACTCCTTCTTCCTGCTCCTGAGAATGGATATTATCTGCGGGACATCCAGCTGCTCTGCAGGAAGCACAGCATGGTTCCTTCCCTCCCTGGATTAGCCAGTGAAAGCCTTACCAAACGGGAAATGTTTACAAAATAAGTAGCAACAGAGGGTTTTTCACCTGGGCTGGGCCCGCCAGTGCAGAGCCTTCCTGTGGTTCTGTGGAGGGAGAACCCTCTGGACGTGCCCATAAAAATACCACCTTTTTTGCCCCCGCACTGCACCTTTTCCTGGTCTTAGCTCACCTTTTTGTCTTGTTTTACTCTCTGAGTCCAAGTCTGTGGACCTACCTGGTGCCTGACTGAGGCCCAGGCTGTTTGGTGACCTGCCTTCCTGCATGTTCTTAGGTATGTACATGGACTTGGCACCTACAGATCCCTGCCTCGGACAGTTACCTGTTCATGCCTGTTCACGCGTGAGCGGCTTCTCTTTCCAACTAGATGTCAAGCTGCGAGTCAGGTCCTGTCTCATGATTCTTTTTCATTTCCAACAAAGATAAACACCACCTCTTTTAATCATTCATTCAGAAATACTCGCTGACCCCCTCCTAAGTGACACCACTGTGCCAGGCCTTCCAGAGCTTATGTTCTAGAGGGGGAGACACGTTAGCACATCACGTTTATAACACGTAACGTTCATTTCACTGGGATAGCCTGGAGAACAAGAGCCTGGTGGCCAGGCTGCCCCCGCACACAGCATGGAGGCCCGGCAGCCATTTGTGGAGCAGTCAGGTTTGACCAGTGTGACCCGGCAGTGTGCCGGGCCACGGGGTCTGCTCCGGGTGAGCAGAAGTCCTGCTGTGGATCGAAGATGAGTTGGCTGTTCGTGGGAGTTTCTTTGGACCCTGACTCTGTGCCTTTAGAGCGCCCGTGTGTGTGGGAGGAGTGCAGGAGCCTCGGTGTGGGAAGACCGAGGCGGAAGGAAGGCGTGCGTGTGCCTGTTCTCGCTCTGCCCTGCGGGGACTGAGCGTCGCTGCCTCCTTTCGCAGCCCTTCCTTTCTTGTCACTGTAAACGTTCCTTTCTTTCTCTTGGACATCCTGTGCCTGCCCGCTTTGCTGAGAGTGAAGTTTCTAATGTTTTCCCACTTGCATACTCTGTCACTTTGCAAACAGACAAGAGTCCTGTTGACAACTTCCAAGTGCCTGCTGAATCGGCCCTCCTGATGGGAGCAGTGGGCACTGCAGGGCCGCTGGGCTCTGAGATGCTGATCGCCAGAGGAGGCGGCGCAGTCTGCCGGTGGCTCCACCTTGAGGAGCACCCAACTGAGAGGTTACCTATTCGCAGGCTTCCAACAGTAGATCTTATTTTCTAT
Source organism: Trachops cirrhosus (assembly GCA_028533065.1). NCBI lineage: Eukaryota > Metazoa > Chordata > Mammalia > Chiroptera > Phyllostomidae > Trachops > Trachops cirrhosus. The sequence continues at coordinate 60,101,361 of CM052548.1, read as the reverse complement.
TACCAAGGAATTACAGAAAGAAAAGCCAGCCGATGGGCTCTTTCTAGGGTCAGAAAGCCTCTCAAAGCAACTGGCAAGGGTGGAGGCTGGGCAGGCTGCAGGTGGGCCCTCTGCTGGTGACCACGGGTGGTACCAGGAGGTCTCTGCAGGCCTCTCATACCTGCCCCTGAGCCAGGGCAGCAGGCGCGTGGCGTTTCCTCCTCGGGAGGCAGGAGGTGGAGGCGCAGCACGTGCCCCCCTCAAGGGCAGAAAAGGGAAACGAGTGCACAGCTGCAAGCTCTTCCTCTAGTGAGGCATCACTATTTTAGGGTCAAGTTGAATATAGAAACCTATAAATGTTAAAATAGACACAAAATATTGTACTTCTGGTACTTTAGATTCCAGATTAGTTAATTGTTTCAAAGTGTCCATGCCAGGACATAATAATGCCCAGTGCAGTAAATATCGTATTTTTCTCCCTTTATTTACCTATAACATCCTAAGTGTTTGTGAAATTTGTTTTGCATGGAATAAACCTAGACAGACGCGCCATGTGGGTATACACCTTTCAAGTAAAATGAACCTTGGCCTCAGGAGCCCCGAGCAGCCCAGGAGAGCACCTCGCCCCGAGCCCCAGGACTGTGCAGCTGAGCCGCGATCAGCTAAAGCTGTGAGGGCGCTAATGAAGCGAGCCCACTGCCACCGCCACCAGGAGGAGGGTGTGAGGGAGGCTAGCACCGTGTTTATTCCGGTTTGTGCGCGTCGTGCGTGCCAGATGGCGGGGTATTGCTTTTCCTTTTTCTCCGATACGCCTTCATGTAACCGCCACCAGGAGCCACGCTTTGCTCTGAGGTCGATAACAGAGTGTCTCTCAAACGGGCCTTTGAAAGGAGTGCAAGCGACGTCTCTGTGGTGGCTGAACGCGCGCTAGGTGGCTGCTGCCCCGCGTTTGCCCGTGCTTCTCTAAGACACGAGATGGGAGAAGAGTTGCCTCCCGTTAGGTGCTTTGCTGGCCGGGAAAACCCATTATCTCTGCGGATCCACAATGGGGATGTACCTGCCGTCTGAAACTTCTTGTTGATCAACAACTGAATGTAATAAAAAAATGCATTCGTGTTAACTGTGTACCATTTTGCACGGAGGGGGCGTGGGCCTCCCCTTATTCCTCTTGAGCAGGCTGTTGTCCCTGCCCCTGGCTTCCTGTCTCAGAGCTGTTGCTCTTTGGGGACCCTCTCACCCCAACTTATGATGGCCAAGCAGTTGTCTGTGAAACCTCAGCCTGAGGGCTGCTTCCTCCCAGAGGCCCCCACCACCCTGCATCGCTCTGTTATGTGTGGCTTGTCTCCTCGCTACATTACCGCACACGGTAATTACATGTCACCTACCGACTGTCGCACGGGTGGCTGCTGTGCCAGCCAAGCAAACCCGAGCTTCACGGGGCATGAGCTTCACAGGTGACCTTTTGTCTCCTCACGGCTCCAGTCTCCTTCCTGGAAAGGTGCCTGGAAAGCAAGAGCTCAACAAATGCTTATTTAATGATGAGTGAACGGGTGAATAAACCTTTGTGTAGTGATGGATTAAGGGATGAGTGAATATATTTTTGATGATGAATTAATGAACGGAGGAAGAAAACTGAAGACCAAGTTGGTAATCTGGGAGAGAAACACAGACCTATTCCAGAAAGTAGAGTAAAAGAGAAAGAGTCGACAGCTATTAGATAAAGCTAATTGAAATAATGGACCAAGCCATGAGGCCCAACCTCATCTAGCAGGAGTTCCAGAAGAACGGTACAGAAACGAAAAGAGAAGAAACTTACAGAAGACTCCTTGGCCTGGAACGGGGGTGGTACCGGGTCAAAGGGCTGGAAGTGCCTTGAAGGAGGAATGAAGGAAGCAAACTGCTTGCCCAGAAAGAAGATTCTGGTGGAATGTTAGAACCCAAAGCCTTCCCCCGGGGGACAAAGCAGCTGGGTCACTTGACTTCCGAAGGCAGGAGAGAGCGCGGTTGCCTTCCAGCTTCCAACTGCAAGGAGAAGTGCGGCACTCAGATATTCGAGGGGAAATGATTGTGCAGCTCTATGTAGCCAGACTCACGTTCAAACGTGGGAATTAGGACTTTGCTTCTGGCCAGGCCGGAATAGTGGGAACTGGGTCCCCGCTCCCACCCTAACGAAGAGCTGGATGCTGGAGGAGTGAACCAGTTCAGAACTTGGGCGACTGGCAGCTTGGTTTAGTGACCCCCAAATACAGAAAGAAGATGAAGTGAGCCATAGCGGCCAGCTTTCCTCCTGGAGGAAAAGCTTGTGACATGGGGCAGGGAGGTGTCCCAAGCAGAGCTCAGAGGTGGGTGAGGAGACTTGTGGTTAGGGGCCTGAGCCCACCGCGCACACATGCTGGAGAGCAGGGGACCTCACACTGCGCCAGGAGCCAGTGAGAGTGTACAAGGGGAAGTGCCGCGGGGTCAGGCAGGCAGGGGGCTGTGGGATGAGGGGGCCTTTCATGGGGCTGGGAGTCATTTGAATCCCCTGCAGCCTAGCGGAGAGCCCTGTCATCTCTCGGCACACTCAGCGAGAGCTCCAGGGGGCCGCCGGTGTAGTGGGGCTGGCCTCACCTTAGACAAGGGTTGCCGCCCCTCCCTGCACAAAGCTTCAGACCAAAATTGCCACAATCAGCCCGAACAAAGCGAGAGACTCTTAAGGGCCGACCAGCACAAGGCCCAGCAGCTCTGTTCTGTACAGATGACCACAGAATCGGAACACCAGCAACATCCAGCGTCTGCTCAACACTGACGTGGCAGAAGCAGGAGCAGGTGGCCTGCAGCCTGGAGGAGCCGTCAATAGAAACAGACCTGGGCACTACGGACGGAACGGAAATAGCAACAAGGTTGCTCAGGGAGCTGGTGAAACTAACTATGGTCCGGAATTTAAACACAACCATGAACTGAGACAGTTGGTCCTGGACCTACAGGTGGGATCAGATGTGACATTGAGACTGGGGAAGCTGCTGCCGCCAAGAGGTGCGTGTGACATGGAGGTTAGGCACAGGCTGTCACTGTAAGCCCCTTCACGTTGCCAGAGCCTCAAATAACACATTTAACAATAGCACAGCTTCGTAAGGTGATCGGAGAGGTCAGTGCGTGAGTTGCGTAAAGCTCTGGAAAAGCACCCGGCTCCTGGGAAGTGAGGCAGTGACGTTGCTTGTGGAAATCCACAGAAACGTTCCTCCTTGGCCAAGGCTCCTTTACCCTGAAGGCAGCACACACTGCACCCCCCTCCCCAATGTTTTCTGGTTGCTAATCAGTGCATCCATTACCATTTATTGGGCGGGAGTATCTGGGCAGTTGGCAACCAGCACCAAGCCAGAACTCATGGCTCTTGGCCTTGAGTTGCTGAGACAGCTGCTCTCTTGGACCCCAGAGGGGCCTTGCGAGGCAGCCCGTGGGCCCTTCCTCTCCTGCTCCTGACCACCCCTCCCACTTCTCTCCTCAGCATCCTGGAATGCCAGGGCCTCCCCATCGTGAACGGGCAGTGTGACCCTTATGCCACTGTGACACTAGCAGGACCATACAGGCAAGTATCTGTCCCCAACACCTGCTACAGCCTCCGGGCCTGGCAGGTGGGTCGGGTGGTGAGGACTCCTCAGGCAGAGGAAGGCAGGGTACGCTCTGAGGAAGAATGTATAATTCTGACTTTCTTTTGTTTTCTTTATTGCCCTAAAATTGTCTGATAAAAGAAAATGCCTTTATGTTCTTCCTGTGGAGTATTTTTGGCTCAGTAAAGGTTCCTGATTTGCATACCATCTGGGGTTGGAGACAAACAGAAATATTTATAAGATAAATAAAGGCAGCAAATTACTTGTGCATTTGATAGCTCAGTCTTAAGGCTGAGAGATTTGGCATCCTAAGTGTTATTTTAATCCTGGTCCTTCCTCCCTTGATTACAGATCGGAAGCAAAGAAGACGAAAGTAAAAAAGAAGACCAACAACCCTCAGTTTGACGAAGTGTTTTATTTTGAGGTTGGTATTGGAGTGGCTTGAATGTGAAGTTGAAACCTTACACCCGAGATTCTTTGGCAAAACATCTAGGTCTGAAGGATCTCAGTCCCTCACTTCCTCCTGAAAGATCTGGGTGACTGCCCACACACAAAACGTTTCCCCTCCTGCTGTGCAGCTTCGCGGTGGATTTGCCTCTCCTCCCTGGAAAGAAAGGCCGTCTGTTGCTTCCAGAATGACTCAGTTTTGAGCTGCATACTGACCAATTCATACTTTCCAAATTATCAGGACTTGGGGTTTTTGTCACATTGTTTGTTTGGTTTGGGGTTTTTGTTCTTTGGGCTGTTTCACCCAATCTTCCCTGAGCAGTGAAGGGAGGCTTGTTTTACCGGAAATAGTGAGGGTTTTGAAGCAAAGAGGAAGTACATTTGGATGCAGATGCCCTGGCTGCCTCTCAGAATGTGACCCACCAAAATTAGTACGATGGAGGGCGCTGAGGGCCGAAGACCAGAACAGAACAGCAGGTCAGCGCAGCTGGTTTAGTGACAGGACAGCCCGCGTGGAATATATTTAGGCAGGTGTTCTGTCCGTCTGCAAAGGTTTCTTGAATGGTTAGTATGCACCAGGTCGTGAGTAGGTAATGATGACTAAGGCCTTCACTCCTGTCTGCTCGAGCCTGCTGCCTAGCAGAGGAGAACTTACGTGAGTGGGTTGTCCCACTTGGTCCAGTGAGTGTTAAGTCAGTGGCTTCGGGGAACGGAAAGCAAGTGCATCCAGCAGTCCTGCCCGGGAAGCGGGGCGAGGCTTCCCAGAGTGCCGAGCTCTGGGCAGTCTGGGAAGGGGCGCGTGTGTGTGTGGAGCATCGGGAGGGTGCGGGAAGCTGTCTAGAACGTGGAGTAAGGTTGGCGTGATGAACAAGGAATTTTGGAAAATGAAGGTGGACAGATGAGTTAGAGCCGGGGGCTCATGGGCAGAGAACCTCGACCTTTTCCAGCCGGCATCTAGAAGCTCACACGTTTCTACAGTGGAGAAGGCCAGTGGCTGTGAGGAGGGGTGTGGAGGTGGGGTCTGAGGATGTAGATGAAGAGCCTGTCGGTGTCCCACATGCACGTTCTGGCTTTACAATCAGGTGAAGAAAATGGTTCTTAAGAGACTCGGGATGAGTCAGGAAGCCCATGCATGCGGTCACTCTGACCTCAAGTGGGAGTCCTGTCACGCCTCCCCAGGCAGGGATGAAGTCTGCAGCCTGCAGTGTGGAGTTTGTAATGTGAATGTGCACCAAAGCTGCCTGGGGTGGCTCACACCCGCACCTCCAAACTTTGGGTTTCAATACAACACACAGGCAGGTGCAGACTTCACATGGTGATGCTCTTCACTCTGACAGTGGCATCCACTTCTGTGCGCTTCCACTCCCACGAGGAGTGGGGTGTATTTGCTATGTCGTGTGCTCTGAAACTGGGTCTCAGTTCGCTAGATTCACGTAACGACCCCCAGATGTGACTGAACGAAGCCTGCAGGCCCCAGGGAAGGCGGAGACCTGGGCCCTCGGCGCTGCTGGTCAGGGCCCCTCGGATGTCGGTCTCGCTCGCAGCCTCAGGCCAGAGGGTCTTTGGAATATGCTTTTGCTTGGAGCTTGTGTCCTTTGAGTCAAAGGGTTCGCCCTGCTTAGCAGCACAGTCCCACTCATCAGGTTCCTCCTCTCTCGTTTTAGCCTCAGCTGGCAAACAACATGAGGCTGAGCCCCTGGCAGGGAGGGAGACCCTGGGGCCCTCGGCTGGCAGTGGGCTTGGGGCTGGCAGGCAGCCTCCCGCAGGAATTTCAACAGGAGGTAGCCTCCAGACCATTTTCTTCCAGGATAACAACCAGACTTTCCCTAAAAACCCTTAAATACCTAAATGAAATTATTTAAAATTCTTAAGAGCCACCTTCATTCACTCAATAGGTATGTTAGGTGACAGGTAGGAATAAGACAGAGGAGAAAAACAGACCAGCCTCTGCAGCCATCCCACTGGAAGCCAGACACCTTATCTTAGTACTGTGAGCCATGCCAGGGGGGCTTCCTGGAGGAGGTGGCATTTCAGAGATACCTGCAGGCTTCCCAGCATGGGCTCAGTGAGGAATGGACTCAGTTGTGATATGCACAGGGGTGTAGGTTGTAGAAAGGTCCTCATGTGCTGGGAGAGGAAGATAAGTGGGGGCCCCTGGGAGGCCTTTAGAAGTTTTAACCAGAGGCAGATGAGGCTAGGCCAACTTGGCTGTGGCTGGTGGGAGTCCTGCTTGGGCAGTACAAGGACAGGTTGCCAACAAGCTGGAGGCAGTGGGTGGAGGTAATGAGATGGGAAACCTGGAGAGGAGCAACTTGGGGGCACAGGGAGTGGAGGTGGCCATCAGAGGAAGATGCTGGGAGGAGGGAGGAACTGGCTGGGTGCTTCTGGGTGCTGCGAGGATTACGAGGAAGTTCGTGGAAAGTGCCCTGCACAGCCCCACACCGCAGCTCCCAGGAAACTGGGCTCCAGTGCAGCCTCTGCTCGTGCATGGAGAGTGGAGCGGTGTCCACGGTGAGGGGTGCACAGCCTCCTCCCCTGGGCTGGTCAGCCCAGGGCAGGCGCTCCGTCAACTCGCTCTCCCGCCCTCTGCACCACCAGGTGACCAGACCCTGCAGCTACAGCCGCAAGTCCCACTTCGACTTCGAGGAGGAGGATGTGGATAAACTTGAAATCCGGTGAGCGAGAATCAGGGTTTCGGGATTCCTGCTTGGCAGCTGCAGTCTGAACGCCCCTCCTCTGTCCGTTTTCGTTTTGTTTCTGAAAACGGGAATGGATAGAAAGGAATTTTAGTGTTCTTGGTGATTTTAACACGAGGATGTTAGAAGCTGAAGTCAGTCATAATCATCGCACATGTCTGGGCGGTTGTGGCTGAAAACTCAGTTTTCTAGTTCACTTTGCAATGTCTTCTCAGAGTCGAAGGTCAAAGGCTTTGTGCTACTTAGCATGTGCAAGCCTCTGTCCACCAAGTGGCATTGCCCAGCCTAGCACGCCAGTCCTCGCTGCGTAGGGATCCTCATGACACGGGCTTTAGTGTGCAGAGTCGAGGCTTGTCGTCCTAGGAGATCGCAGCATGAGTTCACCAGCACCAGTTTTAGATCCACTCAGAGCCTTCTTCCCATCTCCTCTGGCTGTAGGAAGCCCCGCCCCCTGCAGCGCCTCTCGCAGGTATAAGGTGCCCTGGGAGAGACAAACCATAGGCCAGGTGCGCTTTCTCATCGTCCTGGGCCTGGGTGACCGCACTGAGGTCTGACGAGCCCTGTTCAGAAGAAGCGTAGGAATGCTCCTGATTTGACATGGTTTAAATCTACTTTCCTTCAGGGCCAGGGTTTTCTGAGGCCTGTGAGGCTCAGCCAGAAATACCACAGGTATTCATTTAGGGGGTGCTCTGGTGTGCCCCCTCAAACCTGCAGTGGCTTTCCAGGCCTCTGAGCAATAACCAAGCCATGGGGGGCCTCCAGGCCAGATGAGGGCTGACCTTTGGGGTACAGGGTACAGGCCAGGGCCCTTCCCTCTCCTGAGTGCGGGATCCTGGGGCTCCTTCCTGTCCCTCTCCCGGGCTCAGGTCCTGCGGGATCGCGGCCTCCACTCACAGATCTTGGTTTGAGCCCAGTTTTACGTGTTTCCCAGTAGTTTAAATCTTCCCTTTCAAAATGCTGAAGCTGAGGTGAGGTGACTCTGAGTCGAGAAGGTGCCCACGGGAGGTCCAGAGGCCTTGTTTGAGGCTTGGCTGCATCCCAGCTGCCTTCAGACCTGCAGCTCCCCTTTCTTGTCCAGGGAAAGAAGCGTTTATAGAAGACTGGGCTTTGAATTTGGGCTAAGTCCTAGTTCTTCTAAGCCTACAAATCAGAGATGTTTTCAAATGTGTCTCTTATTAAAAGAAAAGACTGTCTGGTGATTCGTTTGTGTATTGCTAGGGTGTTGCTGGGCAGACTAGAGATACTTCTGCTTGTCACTCTGAGAGAGTCACGGCATGGGACACTGTTCATCTTCCTGTCCTGACGTGCGTGTGTTCCTGTGGAACAGCCTTTCCCTTCTGTGACGTCCCTTCTCCTGCTCGGACTTGCAGGGGTAGCAGACGGACTGGTGCAGTCCTAGAATTTTCCCCTGGTCTTAAATTTTCAGCTCATGGAATGACTGCTCCTCGAGCTGTTCGCTGTGGGTGTAGGCAGTGTTTGCTAGTTAGCACCTGGGAACATTGTCCACCTTCGTCTGTCACACATGACAGTCACTATGTCTCCAGAGGGAGACAGTAAGAATCAGAAGGAACAGTAAGAATTCCACCCAAGGAAAAAGGGTGAGTGACCAGACCCTCTAGCAAGGTGAATGTGGGCTTTGCACAAAGATGGCGGTCAGTTGTGCTGTGGCCGCAGTGGCCAGCTAACCAGTGTCTCTGCTTCTCCGTTGGGAGTGTTGGGCCCTTAGGTCATGAGTCACACTGGTAGGGTTGTAGGAATGTTGGGTGTAGGGTTCTGAGTGCAGGTAGAGAAGGAAGGGTCAGAGACAGTTTTTCTTCCCAGGTGCACTTCCATGCGGTGGAAGGTAGGGAGCATCCTGGCTGTTAAATTGGGCAGCCCGGTCATTCCCCTGTGGGCACCATTCTCTGCAACAGCCTGAGCAAAACTAGACTTCATTTACTCACTCCACTGTGTTGAGCTTGCAGACTGCAGGCGCCCTGCTGGGCACTCCCACTGTGTCTGAGTTGCTGCCCAGCCCTGAGGGGACAGTAGGTCCTGCTACCCTGGGCCCTCTGCCAGGTCAAGGCAATGGACGCTGTTGGCTTCCGTGCACAGCATTTTGCTCCCGTTACAAAGACAGGGGGCCCCTCACCCGACACCAGGCCAAGGGCTCTGCCTCCCCCTCCTCTTGTCCCCCGAAGCCCCAGGAAGCACACATCTCCCTTCCAGAGTCAGTCTGGCTCTGACCTCAGGTCTGAAACGCCCCTGTCGGTGCAGATCTCCATGGAGACTGACTTGTTGGAGCCGAAGCCCCATCTTGCTCCACACCCTCTTGGGGAGAAACAAAGAACACCGGTGGCCGCTCTGCGCGTCCCTAGGTCGTTCTGCACGAAGACCCATGTACTGACTGTTGTTTTTCAGAGTTGACCTCTGGAACGCCAGCAACTTGAAGTTTGGAGATGAGTTTCTGGGAGAACTCAGGATTCCGCTGAAAGTGCTGCGGCAGTCCAGCTCCTACGAAGCCTGGTAAGCTGACCGCGTGCGTGGCCTGGCGTCTGTGAGCTGGTGGGTGGAGGGACAGAGTTAAAAGGACGAGTCAGAACGGCACAGAGCTGCCTCTTTACAGCCCAAACGCATGGCACAGGTCAGCTTCCTGCCTACCACCCACCCTTGTTTTGCCATGGTCCTTACTGGCTCTGGTGTGGTGGCGGGTTCAGGTGAGAAAGTGCACCGGGCAGAAGGGCGCCAGTGCAGGTGATCGCGATGACGTCGTAAGTGGTGGCTGGGAGCCTAAAACAGAGAAGGGCAGAGGCACGGAAGCCTGCCAACCTGGAGAGGAGCTTCCTGGGCCCGCTTCCTGAGGGCAGGCAGCTGGCACACCTCGGAGCGTTGCTGTCCCAGGCCCTGCCCTGTGGCGGGCTGGCAGGAAGGACCCTTGCCTGCCATCAGAAGTGTCCCCGATGAGGAAGGTGTGCAAGGTGCTGCAAGCTCCGGGCAAATCTCCACTTTATTCTGCACGTCTAAATTGAGGGGCCCCAGCTCTGCCTCACCCCTCACTCAACGTGTCCCAGAAGACGGAGCTTTCACTTCCCGTGTCTATTTTCTCATTTTCTTGAGGCTGTTTTGTATTTAGACACAAGAAACAGCCTTGTTTTATTTCACCTTCAGTTCATAAATCGAATTGGTTCACAGTGCATATCAGCACAGGGAAGCTGCAGACACTCTGGCCACTGGAGTTCTATGTCGTGCATCACCCTAGCAGACACACAAGATGGGGACAAGGTGTGGGTCACACCACATGTCATGCCGTATGCCACACGTCTCCCACCACATGCCTCACGTCACACCACACGCTGCACACCACACTCCGTGGCCTTGCATGCTACAGGCTCACCAGGCGGGTGGTACTTGTGTTGTGCCCAGTGGTGGTTTCTTATCACCAGGAGACAGTGAAATTCACGTCTTTAATTCCACGAGGACAGCACAGCCCCCAGCTGGGTTCTGGTTCCTGCCGGGAGGCATTGCTTAGCTGAGCAGCCCTTGGCCTTGTAATTGAGGGTGTGGCATTCCCCTGGCAGCCCAGTGGAAGCTCTGCCCGCATCGCATCTCTAAGTGCCTGTCCAGGAAACTCAGAGCAGGCAGGGTTCCCTGCTCTGAGGGCCTCACGGGGCAGGACCAAAGAGTGACCTGTCAAAAACACCACTACAGTGACCGTGTGCCTGCGCGCACAGGGGTCTGCCTTGCCCCCATCAAAAGCTGCCCGTTCCCTCTAATGTTGATAGTTCAACTGCACATTTCTTAGAATACTTTCAGTTTGCACTGCTGATTGCTAGCTGTTGTCGTGTTAACCTCCACAGGTAATATTTTACTGCAGCATTTCCCTTAACTGCTGCACTCATTTTCCCGCCCTCTCATCCTCTCCTTTTCTTCCGCCCTTCCCGCTTTCCCGTCGTCAGTTCTGTCCGAGGCTCTGTGGAATCAGCCCTGACAGTAAACATCCCGTGGTGAACGCCCGGGGTGCACGGGCCCTGCAGGCGTGTGTCCTACAGAATCGCCCTGGAGCTCCCTCCTGCCTCAGACCCCGACACAGAGCCCTGGACGGGAGGACCAGTCCCTGGGAGGTGCTGCCGCCTCACGCCCCCTTGTCCTGTGTCCTGCACCCAGGTACTTTCTACAGCCCCGGGACAACGGCAGCAAGAGCCTGAAGCCAGGGGACCTAGGGTCCCTGCGGTTGAATGTAGTTTACACAGAAGACCACGTCTTCTCCTCCGACTACTACAGCCCACTTCGGGACCTTCTGCTGAAGTCTGCGGATGTGGAGGTACTCTTGTCCCAGGTGCACCTGTGAACCAAGACCCACCCCTGTCCCCTGTCCCCTGCCGGGTCCCTGCCTGGCCCTCCTATACCCAGGTCCACTCCCTCTCTGGACCCCCCCCACTGCCCCCTGCCCACGACACCTGCTCAGATCAGCACCCAAATCCACCTTCTACCCCTGTGGTCCCCTGGCCGTCCCTTAACCCCTGCCCAGGCCCCGACCACCTGGGGCCCAGCACCTGGGCTGCCTGCTCTCTGTTGGTGACTCCCCCTGTAGCCTGGCCCCCAGGCCTGTGTTGGGCCCAGGAACATCTGCATGTCCCTTTGCTGGGTGAGGAGGGGTCAAGGGGTGGCTCCGGAAGTGACCCTCAGGTCACGCTGTGTCTCTGCGCAGCCTGTCTCGGCGTCTGCGGCCCACATCCTGGGCGAGGTGTGCAGAGAAAAGCAGGAGGCGGCCATCCCGCTGGTGCGACTCCTCCTGCACTGCGGCCGGGTGGTGCCCTTCATCAGCGCCATCGCCAACGCCGAGGTCCGCAGGACACAGTGAGTGCCACTGCGACCTCCGCCCAGGGCCCCTCACGTTGCCCCTAGGGGTCTGGCCTGGGGCACCTGGACATTAGAGGTCTCCCTCAAAACACGCCAGAGCACAAAGGTGGGGCAGCTAAAGGAAACCATGTGGGCTCAGGTTTTCTTTCAGGGAGACACTTAACTGTTCTTAGGATGCACCTTTTCCTCTGGAACCCCAAGGTGCGCAGCCTAGCACGCCAGTCCTTGCTGCATAGGGATCCTCGTGACACAGGCTTTAGTGTGCAGAGCCGGAGCTTGTCGCTCTAGGAGATCGCAGCATGAGTTCACCAGGATCAGTTTTAGATCCACTCAGGGGCCTTCTTCCCATCTCCTGTGTGGATGAGGCACCGGTTGCCTTAGGAATGGGCTCAGGTTAGTGTTAAACCCACATTAGGGGACTGGGTTGCTGTGTCCCCCAGCCCCCAGGGCCAGCCAGGAGTCACGCCCTGGGTTCCTTAGTTCAGAAACATCCAGACACACCCTGGCTGAAAGAGGTTATAAGCAGCATAACCTATTCTGCTCACTTCCCTGCCAAATCTCCTGTGCTGACCCCAGGTTGGGTCCTTAGAAGCATTCATTTGTAAAAATCAAGCCTTGGGAAGAGGCGGCACGGTGAGCTCCTGCTCCTTCGGATGGTTGATGGCAGGGGGCACGCCGCTGGGCTGCTGAGTTGCGAGGGCCACTGTTTGTGTGCTGGGCTTGGGGCACAGGCAGGGCCGGGGCTCAGGAGCCCCTGCTGTGAGGCCTCCGGCTGGTCTTGTGCTTGTGCTCCTCCTCGAACAGCTGATAGCACTGGGGGCGAGCGTGCTTCTGCACCCGGTGGGCTGCCCTCGAGCGTAGGTTCTGCTGCTGTCTCCACCTCACTGTGCCGAGGAGACAAAGGGCACCCCGATGCTGTTTTCCAGGGACCCCAACACCATTTTCCGAGGAAACTCGTTGACATCCAAGTGCATTGACGAGACGATGAAGCTGGCAGGGATGCACTATCTGCACGTCACCCTGAAGCCCACCATAGAGGAGGTGGGTCAGGTCCCCAAGGGCCCAGGGCCCCTGGGCTGTGTGTGGAAGATACCCCCAGGAGCCCACTTTCCATGGGAAGGTCAGGCGGGCACACAGGGAATGCGGGGTGTTGGGGTTCACCGAAACGGCATTGCGGGGTCTGTCTCTGATGCCAGCCTCATTCCCGGCTCACTGCAGGGGCCTTCCAGGTGCAGTTCAGAATCTCCCTCCTTCTCTCAACTTAAACAAATACTTAAGGAAACCCGTTACTGTAAAGACAGGGCCATACACAACACTGCTTCCCCACAGGCGTTGGCTGTCCCTGAACTCGTGAGGCCCTGCAGCTGCGGGGCCCTCCCCTTCCCACTGTGGTCAGACACGGTCCTAGGCGCTGCATGCTTCCTTTCCAAATGACTCAGCTTTTCTTACCTGGCCCCTTCATGGGGCACCTGGGCGGGCGTTGCCCCCAGAACAGTTTCATAAAAAACAGGCCCTTTGCCACGTGAGAGAATCTAAAATAGCATTCTGGTTTGGCTGTGCAAGATCCTGGCTGCACTTTGAAGTAAAATCCTTGTTAGACTTCAGGATGCCTGATTCCGTGTGAGCTAATGGTCTTCAAGAAAGTCCTGTGCCTCCCAAGACTGGGGCCTCGAGTGCTGCCCAGTGTCTTCAGCCGCTGTCCCCCTCCTTGTGGCCGAGCAGGGAGCTAGCTGTGGGCAGCTGTCTTTTGAGCAAGACTCACAGTGTCTGTCCCTTAGCCTGCCACCACTGACTGCCACCCCACCTGTGCTCCTGGAGTCCGCCTCACTCCTCATAATGCCTTTTCCAGATATGCCAGAGCCACAAACCCTGTGAAATCGACCCTGTGAAGTTAAAAGATGGCGAAAACCTTGAAAACAACATGGTAAGGGGTTTGGGTTTATTTGCCAGCATTTCCCAGAGCCAGTCACCTGTCTTGAGGACCTTTGGCACGTGGCCACCGTGGACACTCTGTGTCAGGGTGGCGTGGAGCAGGCATTGCGAGGGCACCACAGGAGCCTGAGGTGCAGAAGGTGACTTTAACCTGGTGTCAAGTGACCAGTCCCGGTGGATGATTAGCCGTCAACTCCTACGCCCCGCCCCCAGTCCCACCCCCTGCATTGAGGCGGCCTCGATGGCCTCATGGGTCTTCCCAGCCCATCTTTTCCCTCCTCTCAACAGACACAGGTCCCACACCTGGCAACCCCAGGCTGTTCCCGGAGCTGTTTCTTGGAACAGAAAAACCCCTAATTCTGACACTTCACCCAAATGTTGTAGTCTTTTTTATGATTTCTTCATCCAGATCATGCTATGTTTTTCTCATGCCTTCAAAAACAAACACAAAAAGAGGCGGGGTTCTAGCCTTCAGGAACTTACATTTCAGTGAATCTGACCTCTGTTTAGCTAATGAGGTCAGGTGTAGAGGAAGGGAACACGATGTGGCTTTTCCCCACACCCCAGAACTCCAGTTATTGGCACCATATGAATTGCTGTAACTACTCGGTGTGTGTTTTAGAGGGGTGGTTTTTTAATCGTGATGGGAAGTACACGTTTTGCTGCCATGGCTCCCCTTGGCTGCCCGAGCTGGTCCCTGGCCTCGGACGCGCTCCCTCCCCGGGGTGGTCCTGGCGCTCCGTGCAGCCAGGGGAGGGAGTCGGGCCCAGACAAGCACTGTTGGGGCTCCCCACCCACACCTCGTTGCAGGAGAACCTGCGGCAGTATGTCGACCGCATCTTCAACGTCATCACCAAGTCGGGGGTGAGCTGCCCGACTGTCATGTGCGACATTTTCTTTTCCCTCCGAGAGGCGGCTGCGAAGCGCTTCCAGGGTGAGTCCTCTGTGGATAGGCTTGTGCCAGCGGAAAGCACCCACAGGCCCTCGCCGGGGCTCCCTCTCTCTGCGCTGCATGCTTCCCAGCCCCGGGAAAGGCGGTTCTAGCGGATTTGCTGGGCCTGGGCTCAGATGTCAGCGTTCAGTGCCTAGACAGCAGCCCTCTCCACCTGTGCCCTGCCGGGCTGTGCTCCTGGTCCCTGCCTGCACTTGTCCCCGGGTGAGCCCGTCTCCGGCCCCGGACAGAAGGCGGCTGGCCAAATTTTGTTGCAGCGGGTTATTTGGGACAGAGCGTTAACCCATCTCTAGTCAGAGAAGCCGCCCTTCCAGGTGGGTCCGGCAGTTTCTCACCGAGGTCCGTCATGGCACACTGGGTGCTCTGTGTGCTCTGACTCTGCCCGGCTGTATTTAAAGAAGGATAGGATGAGCCCTTTGGGGAATTGGGACTGCAAGGGTCCCGGGCATGAGCCCTCTTTTTAATTATGCTAATTTCTTGGGCGGCACCTGGAGCCACCATGGCAAAACAAAGGCATCTGGCCCCGGTGGGCGGGGTCAGGTTAACTGAGGCCCTGGATGCCCAGCACTCACCAGCTCAGAACAGATCCTAGGAGGCTGAGAAAGGGGCCGCTTGGTCCCTGGCCCCTCCCTGTTCCAGCAGGCACCGTCCCTAACCCACTTTGTCCATCCCTGGGAGCCCATGAATCAGCCCAGATGTGACCTGCTGCCTTGGAGAACTGCTGAAACTTCGACCTCGGAGCCCCCAGGGCAGTCCCTGTCCCCGAGGGGAGGACCAGCCCCTTCCTTCCAGCCGATCAGCTCAGCCTCCTCCAGCAGTGGAGCTGGGCCAGGACCTCCGGCTTTCAGAGAGCTGGGGCTCCTTCTAGGACCGAAAAGCATCTATAGAGTTTGGGGCGGGCAGTACCAAGCACACCAAGCCTCCGATCCCTTTTGGAATAAGATGGAAGTAAATAAATAATAAACAAACCGTATCCTCCCATCCCAGGTGTGAATAAACCACCCAGTAATGAGCCCTATCCCTGCAAGGACAGTAGGGCCTGGTGAGCAGGTCATGCCTGTTACAGCCCAACTGGCAGACAGTGTTGAGCTTTGAGTAACGGTGAGGGGGCACAGAGAGGGAGAGAGGCAGTGCGGTCAAGGAGAGACCTGCAGGCCCGCCCCATGCCTCCAGGAGACCCTCGGGAGCAGCAGAGGCTCTGGGTTGCAGCCCCTCGTTCGGTCCGCTGCCATCATCTGCAGAAAGCCCCGCTGAGTTGGCTCTCCCTGTGTCCTGGCTACAGATGACCTGGACGTGAGGTACACGGCTGTGAGCAGCTTCATTTTCCTGAGGTTCTTCGCTCCTGCCATCCTGTCCCCCAACCTCTTCCAGCTCACGCCCCACCACACAGTAAGTGCACATCGGCCCTTGCAAACTGGGAAACCAGTCCTCCCGCTCCAGCAGGTGACGCTGGGCTCCGGCCAGGCTCCCTTCGCCTGGTGTGTGGAGCGGCAGAGACAGCCATGCCTGGTAATCGGGTTGCGAGCAGGCCGAATTCCTGAGTTGTGTCCATTAAAACGTGGATGGTGGGACCAGGCCTTAACTGCTGGCTACTGTTATGTTCTCCCTCCCCCCATGGGAAGAACTAAGTATTAATTACCTTGTGTGTATTCAGTCATTTATTCAGCCAGTCAACAGATGTTTGTTGAGCACCCGCTGTGTGCCAGCCTCTGAGTGTTCACGGAGCTGGCGTTAGTGACGCACGAGGAAGGAGAGTGCCAGGTGGGGACAGTGTGGGGCGGAGGCCCCGAGTGAGGGGGTTCGAGGGTGATGGGCCCATCCTGGTTTTGTTGGTTTTAAGTTAAACTCCCAAACCAGATGGCGGGACAACAGGTGACCTGGGAGATGCAGAAGTGGGGATGGTAACGGGACAGGGCTGCTGCTAAGTTCAAGACGCTCCTTTTGCATGTCGGGTCCAAAGTGCTGGGTTCTAGTAGCTCTTTCATACAATGCCATTTGGGGAGCCATCCAGCACTTTGTGGAAATACTGGGGCCCGGGTGGCCGGAGAGCCTGTGTTTTTAGCAGCTCCCAGGCCACACAGAGTGGAAGAGTCTACGCAAACTTTTCCAAACCCAGTGCTGTTGGCGTGTTTATGGTTCACCCACAGACAGCACGCATGTGCGATGCACCTTTCAGGCGGTGTCACTCATTTTGTCGGCAGTGTAGTTCTGGGCTCGATCCCAACATTTCCGTAAAAGTGAGATGAAACTTGCACTTCTTTCCCCGTCTGACAGGACCCGCAGACGTCCAGGACGCTGACGCTCATCTCGAAGACGATTCAAACTCTGGGCAGCTTGTCCAAGTCCAAGTCTGTAAGTCACTTACTTTAACCATCTTGTCTATAACAGGAAAGGAAGAGCGTGTGCTCAGTGCGATTGCAAAGATAAAGAAAATAGAAACAGCTGGGCATCCCCACCAACCAGCGTAGAAGGTGGAACATTCCAGCACTGGCCAAGGACCTCTTTACACTGCTGAGCCCTGAAACTTTGGTTTCTGAGGAGAAAATTAGGATGGCACGCGTATGTTACCATCACCTGTAGGACAGCTAGCATGTTCACTCCCGTGTCTGGATTCAGAGACCGAGTCCCCACAGCGCGGCTGCTGTAGCCCTGCTGCAGTGAGCTGGCCGTGGCCTCGGCCTTGACTATCTGAGGACATTTGTGTCTTAGGAAGAACCAGTCGTTGCCCGGAGGACCCGTCCACACGCAGCCGGCAGCACGCCCCTTTCAGTCCCTGGGCTTCATGCTCATTTTACCCCTTTTGGTGACAAATCTATGTCTCCCCTTCATGGTTGCTCACTTCAGATTGGATTTGGGTGCTGAGGGCATCCTGAGGGTCAACCCAGGCTCCGTGGCCCCAAGAACAAGCCTGTGACAAGCCGTTCTGAGGATGCTGGAGCTCATGTGCACAGATAGTGGTGTGGGGAGCGAGGGGGCGTGCTCCCTAGGGATGGGGCTGAAGGCTGGTCCCAGCCGTGCACCGGCTGGCCCAGCTGCAGGGCAGCCTGCCCTTCTGTCTGGAAAGGGTTGAGGAGTGACCCACAGAAGCCACACCAGCCTGACTCGTATTCATTGTGGAGCCATGAGTGAATCAGGGCCCCATCACTGCAGGCAAGCAGCCCCCCTTTGGGGCCAATGCTTGGCTTTCTGAGTCGGAGTAAAGTTAAAAGGTGTACGGTGGCCCACGGGCAGCCTGACGTGCACTGAGCGCTTCCTTCTGTCAATCAGCCCCAATCTTTGTTGGGCAGAAATTCACATAAACGGGCACCTGCCGGGTCAGGGGTCTGCACAGAACCCGCCTCATTTTCCCATCCAGAAATAGCAATGTGGCCTAAATATGGAAACAGTGCACAATGGGGTGGGGCCTCTGGAGTGGTTGTTGGAAGGCCCCTCCTGAGTTCCTGCATTTTACCCCAACCCCTGTCCGTACCCCTCGGCTCACAGACGAGGCTCCATCGCAGTCACATGTCCGGGTGCGGTGTAAACTTTGTGGACCCGGAACTCAGATGTTAGACACCCCCGAAAAGAGTTACGTTTTGCAAACACCGCGCCAGTGGAGTTGGTCTCCTGTGACCATTTGGCCTGCTGCTGTGCTCCAAGGTCTGCTGTACCGGGCTGAACTGCCGGGGCAGCCCCTGTATCCCCAGCGATTCCCAGCACCTTCCCTCGGCTTAGCCACGGTAACTGAGGCTGGTCACAGCCCGTGCCTGTGGAGTTTTCAGGTTTGGGACACGAGCCGAGAGGCCTGTGGGCCTTTGTTAAGAGAGCTGTTTCATTTTAGGCCAGCTTTAAGGAATCCTACATGGCTGCATTTTATGAATTCTTCAATGAGCAGAAATATGCAGACGCAGTAAAAAATGTAAGTACTGACATCAGTTAAAATAGACTTAGTTCCCCTCCCATTATATGTTGTTTCTAAGAAACAGAGTTGCTTTTTTTAAAACATTGAGTTTAAATTTGAATCACATAAAATTGACCATTCGCCATTTGAAATAGTTGAGACGTTCCGTCCATGCACAGTCAGGCAACTACCCCGCCTCTCCAGGCGCCAGGGCGCCCACCACCCCCACCTCCCGCCCCCAGGCTGCTGTGAACTTCTCCCACACTGCTCTTCTTTGGAATCTGACTGGAGGATCCTCATTATTTTCATGTCTGAATTCTTTCTCTTAAGTGACTGAGCATTACACCTTCATGGACGGTCTCCTCCTTTTGTTCCGCAAACTCCCGTGTCCTGCCAGTCCCAGCCGCCTGCTCCTGGTGCCTCAGAGTAACGGAGCCCTAGGACCCCAGACCCAGAGTTAAGGAAGTGTGCTTGGGGAGATACTATTCTGACCCTAAAGCTTTTTTCTTCTACTTAGAAGCAATCATGCTTATTGCTCAGAAATCATTAAAACCATGACTTAGAGGGGAAGGAAGGGAGAGGAGCTGGGGGCAGCCACCAGTTGGTGGGGGGAATCCAGACAGGCTGTGGGACAGTTGAACTGAGCAGGGAGCCCCCCCACCCTTGCAGCAAAACCACAGGGAGGGCTCTTGGGAGATGTGGAGGCCCAGGAAGGAGAGCCTGCACTGCTTCACATTCCATGGGAGATGCAGTCTCGGTCATCTGTTAGAATGCGGGACCGCCAGGTGTTACCTGAAGCCTGGCAGCTTTTCAGGCCAAGTAGCAGCTGGGGTGCAGTGGGACTTTCCCTGCAGGAGCCAGCAGAGGTTGGGGTTGGGGCTGGAAGCTTCTTGGCCACAGCAGAGACCAGCACACAGTCCCCTTGATTCTCAGGGGAACCCACTGCCCTGGAGCCTGCGTCCCAGAGTCTTCTCTCTCTTCTGGTGTCCGACAGGGACACGGAGCCTCCCATAGCATCGTTTACACGTGGGAGCGATTGTATTCAAGGATGCCATTTCCCATTCTGATAATCCGGTTTCTTTCCCACTTCAGTTCTTAGATCTGATCTCGTCCTCTGGGAGAAGAGACCCTAAGAGTGTGGAGCAGCCCATCCTGCTTAAGGAAGGGTAAGGCTCGCTCGCGCTGCTGGGCAGGCTGGAGGGCAGTGCAGATGGCAGGGCGCTCCCAGTCTGTCTCGGCCATGAAGCGGGGCGCCTGTGCCCTCGGGGCTGGTGGTCTCCCAGGTCACAGGCAGCCCAGACCCTTTGGGGCTGTCGAGGCCCAGGAGAAGCGTGGCCTTTGTCCACCATTCTTGAACTCCCCAGACTGCACCCAGGGGACATGGAAATGTGGCGTTTATGTTCATTTCTCTGTGCCTGTTCTCTGCCGAATTTGCAGTGGAGAAATGCCCGTCATTGGGAGGAAAGGAGGGTGAGAGACTGAGTGACCCCGAATAGTCAGGCATTCGTGCACAGTTGGCTCAGTGACACCTGAGTTCAAGGCCCTGCCTTTCCCCCATCGGCCCATCCTTCCTGAAGCGTCTGTCAGGAGACACTAAAGCATAGCACCTGCCAGAGGGCGGGCGCTCCACATCGCTGGCCTTTGCGTTGCAGAACACACCTGTGTGGCTCTGAGCCTGCCACCAGCGCCTTCTCTTTAAGAGCATCTTGTCAGTATTTTCAGTGTGGGGTGCGAGAAGAGGGCGGCTGCTTCGTTGGAGGTCTCATAAACCCACCGCCTTCACCACCTTGTTATTTAAAGTTAACACCCGCATGGGGGCTAAACTTCCCTAAAGTAGAGACATAGGCCTTTGAATTTTTCTGTCCTATCACTTGGAAATAAAATTAGAAGGTGCTGAAAATCCAGTCTGCATCATGTATCGCAGATATGAAAGTGGCGAGTTGCTTGACTTTGGGCACGGGATGGGGGGCTGGTGGAGCTCGCCAGAGCCGTGGGGCGTTCACCCCGACATGTGCTGCTCACCACAGGTTCATGATTAAGAGGGCCCAGGGCCGAAAACGCTTTGGGATGAAGAATTTTAAGAAAAGGTGGTTTCGCCTGACAAATCATGAATTTACCTACCAGAAAAGCAAAGGTAATAAGAAAAATGTGCTTTTTTCCCTTCTGTTCACGTACCTTTACTTCGAGGGACCCGAGTCTTGTTTAAGCCCCGGATGCGGTTACCGTCTGCTTCTCTGGGTTGAAACTAAGAGCAGAGAAGGTGTGTTCCTCAGAGTGCGCAGTTTCTTCAAACGGGAGAGCAGGGAGACAGACACCCACGAGGTGGCCCGGTGGGGAGTGGGGCGGGTGCAGGCAGGTCCCACACCTCCAGGTGGGGGAAGCAGGGTCTCACAGGGCAGCGAGGGTCCCGTCCTACTTTGGTTGTATTCTCCTGGGTCAGAGATGGCTCAGGTTTAGGTCGTGGAATGGTGAGAAAGTAGTTTCTCCCCACGAGAACGAGGGGACGTGGTCCCTGTCTGACGAGAGGCTTAGTGCCGTGATGGGTACAGGTGTTGGGTGTTGGAAGCAAGTGCAGGAGGCTCATTTGTTCTGCGGACGCAAAGGACCCACTTCCAGGCCTTCTCTGACCACGGCCCCTCGGCCCCCTTAAGCCCATGTCAGTCAGTTTCTTAGCCTTCTCACCGAAGAAGGGAGACCCTAAGGCCGCCTCCCAACCCAGCATGGACCTCTGGGCCTGCCCACTCATTAGCCCCTGTCACCACAGGAGACCAGCCTCTCTACAGCATTCCCATCGAGAACATTCTGGCCGTGGAGAGACTGGAGGAAGAGTCCTTCAAGATGAAGAACGTGAGTGCACCCTCTCCAGGCGCTCTTCTGGGGCCGGCTTTCTCCTCTCCCTCCAACACCCTGCCCCTGTTCCTCCTCTCGGGGGCTCCACATCGCCTGGGTGTTCATGAGACTGTTGCTGAACCTTGGAGCAAAGCAGCCTGGCTCTCCCTGCCCGGTCGGTCCGGGCAGGGAAAACCTGTGGGAAGACGGCTTCCCTGGGGGCTTTGTGACCGAACGCAGGTCCGGCTGCCCGCTGCTATGAAAGCCAGTACTCGAGAGGTGGGAGCTGATGGAAAGGAAAGTGGTTTATTTGCAGATGCTGGCCATCTGGAAGATGGGGGACTCATGTCACAAAGCCCATCGCCACCTCTCAGTGAGGCAGAGGTGTTTATGAGGAGGGAGGGGGAACGGAACAAAGAGACCAAGGGAGGGGGTTGCAAAGTTCCCTACGTGCAGACCAGCACAGTCCATCCCAGTAAGGCAAGTGACGGTGCAGTGTGCGTCACCCCGGTTTAGTCATCTTCACTTCACATCGTCCTGGTTTTATGTCATCCTGGCTCCAAGGTTGAAGGTCAGCACATCTCCCAGAGCTGGGATGCCTGAAGGTCGGGCTCTGTGTCTTTTGACTTAGCCCCTAGGATTCTTACACAAACATGCTGCTCATCTACACACGGTCCCCGTGGGGGGCGGGGGGCGGTTACAACTTCCCACTGTTACGGCTCCAGGGGTCCAGGGACTCTGTTAAAGGACACAGGGACAGTCTCTGGGGCCATGTAGAGTTTCTCTGAAATTTCTATTTTGAACTTACAGAAAAGTTACAAGACTAGAACAAGGACCTGCTGTGTCCCCTAACCCAGTGTCCTGTTTGCTGAGCATATTCCTTCATTCTCCCCCTTATCTCTCTCCATGTATGATGTGCATATGTTTTTCCCAGACCGTCTAAATACTTCAGTGTTTCCTGAAAACAAGGGCATTTATAGAATGTTACGCTGTCACTAAAGTCAGGACGCCCGGCACTGACGCAGCGGTACTGCTGATCCACAGTCCGTGTTTAAGTTTTGCCAGTTATTCCAATAACATTCTTTGTCCTGTCGGTTTTCCCCCCACTGGCATGCAGTCCAGGGCCATGTGGTCTGTTACTTCTCAGTCATCTCCTTATTTTGGAACATTCCTCAGTCTTTACCCCTGTTTCGTGGCCATGGCATTTCTGAAGCACAGGCAGGCCAGTTCTGTGGACGTCCCTCGGTTTGGGTGTGCCAGGCAGTCTGCTGGGTGTGTTCAGGTCACGCGTCCCTTCGGGAATCCCGGAGGCGCCCGCTGTGCCCCATCAGGGGGCCTGGCGCACAGTTGGTCAGTGGCTCATGGGGAGCTACATGGAACTGTGTCGTGTCCTGGTACCAGGACAATGACTTTCAGGCTCTGTCATTCCCTCGCTACTTTTTGTTGGCTTTCTCCTGTGCGTAGTAGCTTTTCCTTCTCCCCCGGGGAAGGCTGATTCATTTATTTGTTAGGACTGTAAAGTAAGGACTCCCAGGGCCCCACTTTATTCAGGGGCTGGAGTCTCGTTGCTCTGGGAGGGTGGCCCGTTTCTATGCAGGACCCGGCCCGCCGCACCCTGCTCTGTGCGCACAGCGGCATTTCCTCCCCCAGCAGGCTCAGCCACGGGCGCCAGGTTCTCGGTTTACAGAGCAGGACCTCAGTCAGGCTCAGCCCACCGCAAGTGGACAGGGGATCCGCCCCATCCTCTTCCCTCTCCTCTCGTATCTGCCTCTCACTTGTGGGTGCAACTCAGTGGTCCAGTATTCAGTGGGCGCCTGAGGCCACACTGGGTCTGTGGGGGACGAGGTGAACCTGTTTTGGCTGGGCCGGGGCTGAAGGGTCACAGGGTGCTTACATCTCTGTCTGGACCTGAGCTCAGCTCCCCAGCCTTCTGGACAGAGGAGGCGGCTGCACCCTGGGCGCTCAGCCAGTGGACAGCAGCTCCTGCTTGCCCTGCCCTGTTTACTTAACTTGATTCCTTGTCCTTCCCCAGGACTATTTGAGGCCCTTTCTCGGGCAAGCAGATGTGGGTTTTTTTCCGGACTTGAGGGATGTTCACACCATTGTACCTGCTCCAAGAGCTGGAAGGCCTGCCTCCTTTGCAGGTGGCTTCCTGTAGCGTGTCTGTGCCCCACCCTCTGCAGGGGCGTGGAGCATGGTGCCTGGGAACGCTGTGCCCTGGGCTGGCGGCATTCTCAGACGTCCACGGAAGGACGCAGTGTGGAAACTGTCTTGGCACCATCTGTGAGCTGTTTCGGTCCGGCAGGCCCTTAATTTAGGTTTAGAATAATTCCCTAATTTTAGCATTGTTTGTTCATCAGCCTGTTTTCTCCTGTTGCCTTCCTTGGAGCCAGCTTCCCTGTGACGCTAACCACCAGGCAAATGTCCTTTCCATTTGAGAGGCATTTTTGAAGGTTTGCTGTGTTCTGAGCCCTGTTACAGGGCCCAGGCTGCCAGAACAATCAGGGCAAAATACCTCCTTTTAGAGGCTCTCCTCCCCAGGGCACTGGAGTCCCACACAGGTCCCTGCAGCATCAGGCCTGTGCAGCAGTGCGTGTGTGACTCACAGCTGCTTTCCCCAGAACCCATCACTCCTGTTCCTTCCTCCTCTCCGTGCACACCCCACCCCTTGGGAAAGGCCACTGTCATCTTTCTTTGCCATCCTGACTCCTGGCTCCCCTCATGCCTCTGACAAGCCCAGTCTGAGAGCCTCCCATCTCTGCCTGCCCACCTCCCCTGTTCACCCCCCACCCCACTTCTGTGTGCAGCTGGCCTGCTCCTGCTGGGAGCACCCGACCCTCCCAGATGCTCTAGTACCTCGGCACCTACTGTACCTGCTGCCCGGGCATGTTCCATCTCTGCTTTCCCCACTCAGCTTTATTAACTCTTCACCATCCTCCGATCTCAGCTGGAGGGTTGTCCACTCAGAGCTTCTACACCGACCTGCCCCCGATCAAGCTGCACCCTTACTCAGCCCCTGCACTCTGTGTGCGCTTTGTCTTGCTGGCTGGAAGCTCATGAGGGCAGAAACTGCCTTCACTGTGTCCCCAGGACCTAGAACAGCAGTACCTGGTGCTCAGGAATGTTTGTTGAGTGGACAATAAATAAGAAAGGCAGTGGCAGCTCTGAGAAGCCTGGTGGAGGAAGTGACACCTGCTGGGAATGAGGAAGAAGAGTCCCCAGGTGGTCAGTGGGGGGTGGGGAGAGAGGCCTTGGGGCAGATCTGGGGGTGAGGACAGGAAGGCGGGCAAGATGAGCTCTGGCGTACTTTCCACGGAAGCCCACGCCAGCTTAAAATTACGGGCACCCAAAGAAACCAGCCCTTTTGTGTAACAGCCACAGTCAACTTCAGGAGGTTCCATGGGCAAGAACGGCAATGCTGCTCTTTTGCTTTTCGAACAGAGACCCTTGATGCCCCCCCAGAAGGGAAGTGCCTCGGCCAGGCTGGCCATGGGTGACCAGCTGACTGACACTGGCCTTCTGAGTCCCCCATGGCTCCCGCTGCTCCTGTGTGCTGCAGGGGGAGGGCTTTGGCTTCTGTATTCAAGTTCAGGGGCAGCAGGAAGCCCTTTGTGCTCCTTGCAGCCATTGGGCTTGTCTAGGCCTCTGGGTCAGTTTCAGACCCTTTACTGTAGCCCCTGAGCTGGTAGGCATTGAAAATAATGATCCCTGTGGTTCTTGCTGGGCGGTCCCCCGAGCCCATGCTCTGTGTCCTCAGATGTTCCAGGTCATCCAGCCTGAGCGAGCGCTGTATATCCAGGCCAACAACTGCGTGGAGGCCAAGGCCTGGATCGACATCCTCACCAAAGTGAGCCAGTGCAACAAGAAGCGCCTCACCGTCTACCACCCATCCGCCTACCTCAACGGCCACTGGCTGTGCTGCAGGGCCTCCTCGGACACGGCCCCCGGCTGCTCCCCCTGCACTGGGTAGGTCTGCGCCTTTTCAGACTCCTGGACCCTCCCAGCTGCTCTGAGCAGTTATCTGGATTGTGCACCCTTTTGGTCAAGGGGTCAAACTGGGGCTAAAATGCAGTCCCCATCCACTCAGCAAACTGCACACGTGTGGGCTTGTTCTCCTAGGCTGTTCTGTAAATGGACCGGGAGCCTGCACGCAAGGGCACCTCTGGACTCGTCCTCACCGAGACTCTGTGCAGACTGGCAGGGGCTGCAAGCCTTTGTGGGTTCTCTTGTCCCTTCCAGGGGTCAGAGCTGTCCTTGGGGAGTGGGTGGACAATGAAGGAGGGGTGCCCCTGGAGAGAGAAGACCCCCAGGAGCAGGTTTTACTGTCTTGTTTCTTCCAAGAAGAGTCTGGAAGTATCCCGCCCTCCTGATTACACCCCCTTGGATTCTCCAACTGACACTCCTCCTTCCCCTCGGGGTCCTTCCCCTCGGGCCCCTCCTGGAAACCAAGCGGCCCTTCTTGCCCAGCCCTGCCGTTAGCTGGGCCTCCTGAAGGTCATTAGAGGCTCATCTCCACCACCTTGGAAGGAGGCCTGGTGGCTCAAGCTTGGCCCTTCCCTGTGTCCCGTGTGACCTGTGAAAACAGCAGCAACTGCTGTATGTTGTGGTTGTGGGTGTGACAGAGCACCCCAAGGCTCTCAGGAGGTGGGCATAGAAAATGCAGCTTCACAGACAAAGAAGCTGAGGCTTGGGATGAGTCCCTGCTGGGTCCCACCCAGGAGTCTGTGACTGAGCCCCCATCCCGTCCCCACTGAGAGGCTGTGTCTGGGGGAAGGGCGGCTGCTGTTCTCTCAGGAGGAGCAGGGGCCCACCACAGCCTCGGGAAAGGGAGGGTCCCGCTGTTCCCTACCTGAGGCAGCCAACTGTCCCTTCTGGTCCCAGGGCCCAGGTGCACCCATCAGGGCTATTTTTATTCCTGGTCGTCTCTTCACAGCAGAGTAAAAGTCTGCCTCGTCTGCTCGCTGCCCTGGCAGGTCTGTGGGTACTGAGAGGCCGCCAGTCCTCCCAGACTGGATGGTCACTTCTCAGACTTGTGATTATTTCACAAACCACACACAAACGCCCCAGCCCAGTCGGGGGTACGCTCAGTGTTGGATCACTCCATCTTCTTTAGTGATCTTTAAAGAGATCGGTGTCGGGACTAACAGCATTGTGCTTTCCATGGTTCTCCCTGTGTTCGGGCAGCGGCCTCCCAGCGAACATCCAGCTGGACATCGACGGGGACCGAGAGACGGAGCGCATCTACTCCCTGTTCAACCTGTACATGAGCAAACTGGAGAAGATGCAAGGTGAGGACCGGGTGTGGTCTGGCCTCTGTCACACAGGTTGCAGGCAGCTTCGGGGACGCCCAGCCAGGGTCCTGGGGACACAGGGAACGTTCTGCGGGGAAGACTCAGGGAAGTGTAGGCGGACCTCATCCATTTGTGCTTCGCTCTGTGGCAAGTCCCAGAGACTACGTTTTCGTCAACATCCAGGGGAGGCACCCTGCCAGCAAATTGATCACCTCTCTGTGAGGGCACACGTGATGGTTAGCGTTTTTTAGCCACAAAATAATTTAAATTAAAGTATGTACGTTGGGTTTTCCAGACATAGTGTGATTGCACAGTTAATAGACTACAGTACTGTGTAAACATAACTTTTACATACACTGGGAAACAAAAAAATTAGTGTGACTCATTTTATTGCAATATTTGCTTTATTGTGGTGTTCTGGAACCGAACCCACAGCATCTCTGAGATGTGCCTGTCAACCCCTCTGGGTCTCCCTGTTCTATGTGTGGTGGCATTGTTTATAGCTTTCTGAAGGCATCTGTCTGGGAGGCAGTGGAGTCCTTGGGACCGTGGATGGTCCGCACGAATCACCCGATTAACCGTTCCGTCTCTAGTGCGGCATCTTGTTCCTGGGCTGCTTTGTAAAAGCGTATCAGTTGCCTTGCTGAAATCAACAGGCACACGCTCTTGGCATTTCCCTAAGTCTTGGTTTTATAGACCTTATTAAAGAGGAAGTGTGGTGAGTGTGTGCTTACTGTGATCTGTTCTAGTTGGTGTTTTAGTTTCTCCTCCCTGAGCTTAGCTTATAATCTATTTATTATTATCAGTGCTACTCCATTCAAGGATTTCGCATCTGATGTGTGCGTGGCTTAGGGGCTCCTCTTTCTTCATGGTCTCAGCAGTTAACACCACTCACCCCGTAAGTCCCCAGATGTCCTCCAGGATCAGGGCCCCTCCCAGGTCACCCCCGGCACTCTCCCTCTCAGAGCACGCTCTTTGGTGCCCTGAGACGGGATTCTTCCAGGGTGGAGAGGCCTCGGTTCAGAGCCAGCTTTGGTGTTCGCTGTGAGACAGACTGGGCAGGTCACGCACCAGGCCGGCCCTGACTTCCTCTTCTGTGAGATGGGGCAGAAGTGCTGTCAGGCCAGTTCGTTGGGTTAATCCGGGGATTGAGCGGTGAGCACAGAGCCCAGAGGTGAGAAGGACTGGGTCCCTGCTGCCTGTGTCCTTATCTGTGTCACCATCACCACGGTTTGTCTCTCCTGTCTGGGCCTTTGGTGATTCATCCTGTGCATCCTAGCTGCAGATGAGAAATATCTTTTAATTTCTGCTTTTTTAATGAGCTTCACAAACAATTGTTAATTCAGATCTTAGCTCCCTTGACCTGTCCATGGTGACTGTGACATACCTTTGCATCTGTCCCCTCCATTTTTACGACAGTGGCAACCACAGCTCACACTTCTGCTGGGCCCCGGGCCCAGAGACCCATTTCCCGGAAGGGTTAACTGAGGCTCTGGAACTTAGCTAAGTTGCTTAAAGCCGAGCAGTAACAAGCGGTGGCTGCCGGGAGGAAATGCAGGCCCTTTGGCTCTAGGGACCGGCACCCTGTGCTTCACGCACTTCAAAGAGGAAATGGCTGAGTTCAGACTCGGCACTTGGAGGGCCGCCCGGACTCCTCTCCCCTCCCCTTCTGCTCCTCATCTTCGCCTGTTGCCCTTCACGCTTAGAGCCCCTGTCCTTCCCATGGCTCGCTCCCTGTTCCTTTGAAAGTTTACATCTTTCCCATTTTCCTTTGCACAGACTTGTGATTTTTCAATTAGAATTGAGAGGTTTCCCTGAGAAGGAAGTAAAGACAGTCATGTGGACACCAGAGCTTCGGTGATAATGAGCAGACAGGACGAGGCACCCCCTTGCTGCTGGCCCACCTGGGCTAGGTGCCCTGCACAGCATGTCTTCCCGCCCGGTCTCTCTGTTGCCCTGCAGCACAGGGCGCAACATAGGTGTTTGGGGACAGATGGGAGGGGCCTGGACCAGGCGTTTGGGGACAAGAGAGGGACTGCTCCAGTTCAGGTATTGATTGGATGCTTCCTTGTGGATGACTAAAGGCCACAGCAAGGTCCTCAAGCAGGAGTGAGGTGCCTGGTGAGAAAGTTCCCTGCTGATCAGGCGCGGGTGCTGGGGGTCTTAGGAAACTGCTAGCACAGACTGTCTGAGAGGGGACGTGGCCGAGATGGGACATGCCCGAGCTCATCTGCCCAGACCGACAACGTGTGGTCCCACACGCCCTTGGGCCAGCCTGGCCCAGTGCCCAGGAGCCCACAGACATCCATGGTTTCTGGCTCGGTGAGCCAGTGTGACATGGACAGATGCAGGTCATCCAGGAGGAGGGCTGGTCAGAGAGAGGGCTGGGGCCCTGGTGTTTGGGGCATTGGCTCCTCAGAAGCCTCAGTTCCTGGGCCCTGGCTTTCTAGCTCTGCAGGCTTTTCCAGCGTTCAGTATGGGCGGGACCTCTCAGTGTTGGCTGGACCGGTGGGAATGACTCCTGTTTCCGGTGGGTGCATTTGCGTGTGAATGATAGCCTTTTCCTGCGAATTCTGGGGAGCAGCCTTTCTGGGTGCTTCCACTTGCGCTGACCTCCCGCCCTGCCCCCCTCGATGCAGAGGCCTGTGGGAGCAGATCTGTGTACGACGGCCCGGAGCAGGAGGAGTACTCGACCTTCGTCATCGATGACCCTCAGGAGACCTACAAGACACTGAAGCAGGTCATCGCCCGGGTGGGGGCCTTGGAGCAGGAGCATGCCCAGTACAAAAGGGACAAGTTCAAGAAGACCAAATACGGGAGCCAGTGAGTATGGCGCACCCTTGCACGGGAAGTCTCAGCAAGGGTGCGGGGAGATCCAGCGAAGAGGAGGGTGTCGGGCCTGCCCTGGAGCCACTGTGTGCAGCGTGGGCGACTGCGCAGGCTCCCTGGCTCCTTCAGAGCAGGGCCGCACTTCACTCCCCAGCACCCTCTGGGCAGTGTCCCCGGGGCAGCACCTCCTCCGCTCCTGCCCCGCCCCCGCCTCTCCTGTCCCTCCTGCCTCCTGCCTCCCTAGCTCATTCTCTTCCAAAATTAGGCTTTCCTGGGCCAGCAGCCCTGCCTGCAGCATGTCCTGCACCTTTTCCCTGTCTCTGGAGGCCAGCTCTGGACTGGGCCCCATCGGCGTCTTGTGAGGAGGGTTGGGGGTGCAGCGACCCCAGACTCAGCCTGGCTGCCCGTGTCCCCTCTGCCCCATCGGCCTTGCACCTACAGACAGTTCAGCCACGCTGCGTGCCTCCTGCCGCCCCAAGAATGGAGGGCAGGGAACAGTGGGTTAAATCCTGTAAAGGGCGCAATGCACACGCCCAGTGCACATGCTCAGTGCACACGATCACATGTGCACACGTGACCTACATGCTGTGACCAGGGTCGCAGTGGTGCTTCCACGGGTGGCTTTGGGCTGATTCTTTCTTTCTTTGCTTATCTGTGTTTCTCATATTTATGACAAAGGATATGCATTACATATATAGATAGAAAAAAAGACGCGTAAGTAAAAGTGCAGATGAGCAGTGGCAGTGGAGGGGGCTGTGCCTCATTTTCTCCTCTCCCGTTGCCCTTTGCAGGGAACACCCCATTGGAGACAAGAGTTTCCAGAGCTACATCAGGCAGCAGTCGGAGGTCTCCACCCATTCCATTTAAAGCCTGGAGGCATCCCGTCCCAGGAGGGTGTCTGGACTGCCCCAGGGAAGTCGCAGTCTCTGCGAAGCGGGGAGACAAAGACAAGAAGGCCGAGTGAGGAAGCAGAGAGCGACCCACGCTTCCTCCACTGGCACAGATGACAAGCATCAAGCTCATTGATCTTCTGAGACTCCGGGACTGTTTCTGTGGTTGCGATGCACTTTATTCGCACTGGTGGGCAGGCACCCTGACCTGGCCCTTCTGGACTGACGGAGGGGCCATCTCGCCCTCTGCAGAGCGAGTGCTTTTGTCTCTGGTTGTGCCCCACTGCCTCTGCTGGTGTCCGTGGCGCCTGCCCCGGGGAGCCTGCTGCTTCAGCACAGCTGGGGCCTTGAGAGCATTACTCTTTTTCTGTGAGCCTGCGGTCCCAGTGCCCACGGGCAGGTGGCCTCCTGGTTTCAGCTTTTGATGTTGGTGTTGTTCCTGGCTGGAGGGTCAGTTTTGTGGCCAGGGTGTGCAGAAGTGCACGGAGATCCCAATTTGAGGATGCTCTTGATGTTTTAGGGGTACAGGGTTCTTCTGTAAAGTTCCTGGTGGGGGGAGTTCCAGACGTCTCTCCCGGAGGTTAGAATCCCACCCCTGCTGGCTGCTGGGACACGCTCCCAGCCTGCGGGTGCCCCCGGGCTGCTGACAGCTGAGCTGGGTGTCCGCCCCATCCCCGCTTCAAGCACAGGTGGTGTTTGCTGTCAG
This sequence comes from Trachops cirrhosus, assembly GCA_028533065.1. Classification (NCBI taxonomy): domain Eukaryota; kingdom Metazoa; phylum Chordata; class Mammalia; order Chiroptera; family Phyllostomidae; genus Trachops; species Trachops cirrhosus. The sequence continues at coordinate 60,070,501 of CM052548.1, read as the reverse complement.
TGGGGCTGAGAAGTAGGATCCACACTTTTCCACCCCTTGTGGAAGCTTAGGGAAGATTTTAAAAATAGAAATGTGCGTTATTTTCGAGCTGTTTTCTTAATGTTTTTAATTAGCTCTTTGATACAAAATAACTCAGAATCTCCAAACCTGGTCTTTTTAAAGGGGAGGGTGCCTTAGGAGGGCACAAAAGGGAATGGGGTACATCTCGTGGAAGCTAGTTACAGGTCCTCCAAAGAAAGCGAGGAAGGATCTTGGCTAGGTGGCTCAGTTATTAGTTGGAACGTCGTCTTGTACACCAAAAGGTTGCAGGTTCGATCCCTGGTCAGGGCAATACCTAGGTTGCAGGGTCAGTCCCGTCGCAGTGCATAAAAGAGATAACCAATCCATGTTCCTTTCCCTCTCTCTCTCCCTCTCTTTCTCTCTCTCTCCCCTACTCCTTCCTCTCTCTCTAAAATCAATAAACATAGGATTAAAAGAAAACAGGAGGGGAAGGAATGCTGAGCTTGAAATGGGAGGCTCTGGGCTGTGCAGACGCCCCCTGGGCCCCACAAGCAGTATTGCACTGTGTTTCTTTGAAGCCCTTAGAAGCAGCGATGGGGGCTGCTTTCTTTTGGGGTAGGGGCGTCCTATAACGCAAGGGGAGGTGTTTGCTGACTTTTCCCAGGCAGCCCTCGTAGCTGCAGGAGCCAGCTTTGGAAAGCACTGTTCAGACACGCAGGACCACGTGCTCTTATGCCCATCTTCGTTCTTGTCCGCGAGGACTGTCCTTCAGACTCAGTTTAGATGGCAGATAGTGATGTTACTTGCTACAAAAAAAAATGGTGGAGAAATATGTTGCAAAAAATAAACTTTGGGACACTCACCAAATGGCAGTTTTTAACATGGATTTGTAACTTAATGTTTCTAAGATACTAATGATTTGTGATGTATTTTACCAGCCAATTAAAATGGACATTTTATTCTTTGTGAGGACTGGCGTGGTTTCCCAGGAGTGCCCACTGATAACTGCACGCGTGGGAGATGGGGGTGTGCCGTGGACCTGACAGGTGGGGAGCTGGACGGCATGCCTGTGAGACAGGCGAGGTTCGCCCCTGAGGACCGGTGAGGCATCTCCGACGGGTGAGGTCCAGCCGTGGAGCTTCAGGCTGAGCTGGAAACCGTGATGCTCTCGGGCAGAAAGGTGCAGGGTTGGGCACTGCGAGGGCCATCGGAGGGTGTTCTGCTGGGAACCTCCAGTGTGGATGGAGACGGGGTCCAGCTCAAGGAGGAGGGTGGGAAAGGCAGGCTCTCTCCTGTGTTACTGTCTGAGGACACAGCTTGAGGACCAGGCAGGCCAGGCTCCTGAGACAGGAGGAGCCGGAGGGGGACAGGCCTTCAGTGCCATTGAGCAGAGGTGGTTGTCCCCCGACCCCAGGGGTGCAGAGGGAGGAGCTGGGTGCACAACATGGGCGCTAAGGGGGAGACCCCACCTCCGGGAAGAAGAATGCATCTTCTCATTTCCTTATTCCTTTCTTTTCTCCATTTGGTTTTCATTCAGTAGGTTTTTAAGTTCCAACCTGGGTCAGCTGTTCTGAGAAGCATCAGACATTTCTGGGGGTGCTGCAGCCACCTTCCCTGGGGGCATGGACTTGGGGAGGGCACTGCTGTCACTACTCTCCGCTCCCCCTGTCTGCTCTGGGCAGGGGCAGCTGAGGGCTGGGTGGGGCCGCAGGGGAGCCTCAGGGGGAGCGCCTGCCCGTGAGGTGAGAGACTGTGGGCGCCGACAGCTCAGACATGAGCATCCACAGCAGGACCACTGGGCGGCTCCAGGGGCCACGGCGACTCGAGTTCACACCCAGGCCCAGGCACCGCTGAGGGACTCAGGAGAGTCTGCCCCCGGGGGAGGACGTGGGAGGGCTAAAAGGAGAAAACACCGGGGAACACAGTGACCAGAAGCCCCTCTCCCAGGACCCCCAATGACAGGTCACAGTTGGCTGTTGCCACCTGCTCTTTCTCCAGAAAACCTGTTATCAGGAGAAAAGTGCCACCCCTAAGCATCCCACTGCCATGGTTTTCCTCAGTTGCACTCTCCAAGGTTAGCGCCTTCGGGGTTGGAGCAGGTGCCTCTGAGGAGTGTCCCTGGTGTGAGGGCATCACGTCTGTGCCTGCGCTGGCCACTTGGCCTGGTGACCTCAGGCCTCCTGTGAGCTAAGATGCTGTAAGTTTGTTGGGCGGGGTGGAATTAAGGAGTCACTTTGGCTTCATTCTAAGTATTTACGACACCCTTGGGAAAAGCCCCTAGTGTGGTCTGTCCCCCATGGTCTCAGATGATTGAGGGGAAACAATTGTGTGCTCAAACAGGACGTCAGAAGTTTTCTGTTAGGCTGTGTTATGGGCTCATGAAGCCCTGACCCGCAGTACCTCAGACCGGGACTGCCGGTGGAGATCAGGTCTTTCAAGAGGCAATGAAGGTCACGTGAGGTCATCAGTGTGACCCCTAATGCCCTGTGGCTGCTGTCCTCATAAGAAGAGATTAGGACACAGACTTACACAGAGGGATGACCACGTGAGGACACTGGGAGAAGACAGCCATCTACACGCCAAGGGGAAAGGCCTCTCTGAATCTAGAAAGATGTTGTTTAATCCACCCAGGCTGTGGTTCTTTATTATGACAGCACCAGCAAACTCATACCGACTGCAAATGCCAATTTAAGTGGGTGTTTTCGTTAGTGCAGTTCAAACTGCCTGCCCCCAGACAGAGGGTACAGAGAAAGAACACCTCCTCACCATCGATGAGGGGCCCGTGGCCCCCACCGCTGCTGCGGAGTGCTGCATCCGTTTGCCCAAGTTGGGTCTGTGCCAACTTTGTCCCCTTAGCCTGCCTGGCCCCCCTTCCTCTCTTTCTCTGGTGGATAGGCCAGTAATGGCCTGGAAGGAGGGGGACCCAGCAAAGCCCCCTCCTCAAACCTGCAGCCTAAGTGAAGGACTGCTGTAGATGACCTCTGACCTCTGACCTTGCAGTGATGTCACAGGGGACACTTAGCAACGGAGGCCTCCTGGGCACACTCTTGGACTGCTCCCCTCGGGAGAGGTTGGAAGCCATGTTCTCTGTCTGAGGCCGTGTTGAGAGCCGGGTCCCTCTTCTTTCCCGAGACCTGAAGGGAGCAGAAGGATGGAGAAGGATGCCACCAGCGTGCACAGGAGGCACCGGCCGGGCGCCGGGGCCCCTCCTTTGGGGGTGGCCACTGGACACCTCAAGGGGACCAGCGAGGTGGTTGAGCTGCAGAGGAGCAGGAGCATGGGCGGCTTACACCAGAAGGGGGACCCTCCGAGCTGCATCCAGAAGCTGTGCAAGGAGCTAGGTAGGGCCCGCAGCTGGGCGCTGAGCAGCCTCCCTCCCGGCCCGCACTGCCCCTGCTGAAAACCCTAAAGGCCAAGTGGCGAGCACCGAACATGGGTTTTCAGGCGACAACCAGACTGGGGCTCCGGTGAGGCCAGATTGAGGGCTGGGCACCCATTGTGGGTGACCGACTAGAAGTTCTGCTGGGGGCAGGACGAAGGGAGTGAGGACCGACTGGGACCTTGGGGAGCCCTGTGGCCTGCAAAGCCATCAGACTCGGGGAGAACACCATTGCCTCGGTGGGTCAGCATGGGTAGTGTCCTAGGTTTATAGTGAGACCCTGGGTGACATGGTTTCTTTGGGTCCTCCATCTGATTCAGGGAACCACACCACCTCCCAGGGCCTGGGGTCAGCTACGAACCTGTGGGGCATTGTACTGCCTGTCATACTTGGCATTAATGTGGCTTTTAAATTGTAAAGCGAGTAGTTTTGCACCCTATGTTAGGCCATGTTTGCCACTGCAGGGTATTTCTAAACACGCCAAGTGAGGCCGTGGTGTGGCTGCAGGGGGGCGGGCCCCCAAATGCCCTGGTCCTCATGTGGACCCGCACCTTGAATGTTAGCGACACAGGCCCTCCCACCTGTAGGCATCTCGTGGCACTTTCCCCAGAGCAGCAGGACCCTGCGCTGGCTGAAGGACAGTGGTGACTAGTACAGTCATTGCTGGGGCACTTAGCAGCCTGGTTCTCCTGGGAATTCATGCCAGCAAGTGGCCTTTTATGAAGGCGTCAGAGGGCCACGGAAGTGAAACAGTCACTGGGAACACGGCTTGCTTGTTGGAGCCCTCGTGGCGCAGCCCCGGCCAGTGTGGCTCGGCTGGTTGGAACCTCACCCGTCACTGAAGGGTTTGGGTTTGCTTCCTGGTTGGGGCACATACCCAGGTTGTGGGTTTGATCCCTGGTCCAGGTATATATGGGAGGCAACCAGTCGATCTTTTCCTCTCTCCCTCTTTCCTCTGTAAAAGCATTGGGAAAAAAAAAAAGTCCAGAAAGATGTCTTTGAGTGAGGATCAAAAACATGAAAGGGTTAGGGGTGTAAAGATATTTGTCCTTCTGTAGTGTAATAATCCAATGATGTGTCACTTGGGGAGGAAGAGGACATGCTGGCCCAGCGGCAGGGCAGGGGCAGCGTGTGTGGCTCCTCCACCTCCCTCCCGTTCACGCTCTGCGTGACCACACTTCCCCAGGCTCACTCAAGAGGAGCCAAGTTCCCAAAAGAAAAAATCACCCTAAGTTTGCCTAGGAAATATTGCAAGTAGACACAGAGGGCACGTCTCCAGTAGCAGTGGCCATGGGGTGGGTGGCAGGCAGGGCCCTGTGTGGCGCACTGTCTGCCACACAGCCACCAGGGCTCACTCCCAGGCGGTATTGCTCGATCAAGAGCCTGAGGACGCAGGGCAGGAGGCCTCGCCAGCCACATGCTGCGGAAGGCGGCTCCCGGGCTTGCTCCCCACACTATAAGGGTGGGGGTGGGGAGAAAAATCGCATCTTTCTTTCCTGATGCTTCAGATACATAATAGGAAGAAGCAGGATTTGAAGACCTGCCTGGGACAGCCCTCTGTCTTCTAAAACCAGCACATGCAGGTCAAGAGGCCAGCATAGGTAAATACAGCTCACCTCCTTGCACAACCACATCAAAATTACAGCCAAATTATAGAACAGCCATCACACATAACTGTCAGAAACTGAGTTGAATGGAAGTCTGACAACTACAGAATTAAAGAAACCACATCGATCCAGGATGGTAAGAAGGATGGAGAAGTGGAATGGGCTAATCCTACACCCATGTGTGATGGATAAAAATTTGGAAGGGATATCTCTGGAGTGAGAAGTCCCAGCCCCACACCATGCCCCCCAGCCCAGGGTTCCAGTGACAGGACGATAAGTCCCCATAACTTCTGACTGCAAAAACCAGTGGAGACTCAGTGGAAGAAACTTCTGGAGTCCTAAGCAGTTCCTCTTAAAGAACCCACACAGACTTACTCAGACTCACTCCCTCTGAGCTCCAGCACCAGGGTAGCAGCTTAGCACATGGTGGCACACAGGGAGGAACTGAAGTGTCTGGCATCAAGGGGCAAGCTGGGGGACAGCTTTCCCCCAGACAGAAAGGCCATTGTCCCTTTTCTGAACCTTCCCTCCACTGAGCCACAGAGCCAGCAGGTGGATGCCACATCTGAGACACCATCAACCTGTCTGACACTGTTTGCCTTGCCCTGGTGACCCCCTGAGACTCTGTCCCACACAATTTATGGGACCAGCCAAGCTGTTAACACTGGTTTTCCCATATGAATGGCTGGTCCTGCCTCATGCTTCACAACTTACCAAATCCCATCAAACAAGCAACAGCCAATCTCAGTGAGCCCCCAGCCCCTGTACTTCTTGCTAAGTGGCCCCAGGCCTGAAACTAGCAGCAGCCAGCCTAGATTCACAGCTTGGTTTTGCCTGGGAATTTCCAAACCCAGCACAAGTAGCAGCCATTTCAGATTGCTTTATAGCTCAGGCAGGGTGGCCCCAGGCAAAATACATGTGGGGGCTGAACTTGGCTGATACCACCCAGGAAACTGTGGAATGCACACCCAGTGGGCAGCTATAGACCATGTCAGAGTACCACCACCCTGCCCCTACACAGCTGACCCTCTGTGGAGGTCAGAGGTTGGTGGTCAGTGGTCACGGCCAGTCCTTGAAGCTGACTGGCCTGGGTACTCATTAATTGAAATAAAGAACAATTTACCAGGAAACAACAGTAGAGTGAATAAAGCCTAGAATCAAATCAATCATTTGGAACATAAGGAAGCAAAAAATGACCAATCAGAACAACAAGAAGAAAGAATTAAAAAAAAAAAAAAAAAAAACAGAAAAAAACCCTGAGGATTGTATAATCAGCCTCTGGGACAATTTCAAACATTCCAACATTTGCCTCATAGGGGTGCCAGAAGGAGAAGAGAAAGAGCAAGAAAATGGAAACCTATTTGAAAAAATAATGAAAGAAAACTTCCCTAATTTGGTGACGGAAATAGACATGCAAGTCCAGGAAGTACAGAGAGTCCCAAACAAGATGGATGCAAAAGGCCCACTCCAAGGCACATCATAATTAAAAGGCCAAAGGTTAAAGATAAAGAGAGAATCTTAAAATCAGCAAGAGAAAAAAAGTTAGTTATCTACAGGGGAGTTCCCATAAGATTGCCAGCTGAGTTCTCAAAAGAAACTTTGCAGGCTAGAAGGGACTGGCAAGAAATACTCAAAGTCATGAAAAGCAGGGCCCTCCAGCCAAGATTGCTCTACCCAGCCAAGATATTTAGAATTGGAGGGCAGATAAAGAACTTTTCCCAGACAAGAAAAAATAAAGGAGTTTATCATCAAACCATTATTATAGGAAATGTTAAAGGGACTTATTTAAGAGAAAAAAGGAGATCAAAACTATGAACAACAAAATGGCAAAAAATACATATCTATCAATAATTGAATCTAAAAAACTAAGCAAACAAGAACAGAGACAGAAACATGGATACGGAGAGGGTTTTGATGATTGGCAGATGGGAGCGGGGAGTAGGGGAATGGGTGAAGAGATGAGGGGATTGAGAAGCACAAATAGGAAGTTACAGAGTAGTCACGGGGATGTATAGGAAATGGAGTAGCCAAAGAACCTAGACATGACCCATGGACATGAACAAGGGTGGGGCGACTGACTGCCCGAGGGAGTGGGGGTGTTGGGTGGAGGGGAGCAAAGGGGGAAAATTGGGACAACTGTTAGAGCATAATCAATAAAATAGAATTAAGAATAAAACAGGCACAGACCAGCACATGCACATGCGCACACGTGCACAGGCCAGTAGGCTCCTGAGGGTTTTCCAAAAATAGTCAGTTTTTAAATCCCCGCTTGGAAAGTATTGATTCTGAATCATTTCGGTCCTCTTACCTGAGGCTGAGGCTGGAGTGCTCCTTTTCTCCCTGAGGGGTGCCTTGGGAGCTGCAGTCGGCCCCCCGCATCATCGGAGGACGCGCTCGAAGACCCCCAGCAGGCGCCTGGAACCATGACTAGTGCCGAGCCCTGTGTATACTATGCTTTTCCTGCACGTGCACACCATTTCCCCTACAGGAAACACTTCACAGCTTCTCTTTGCACGCTTGTGCTTTGGGGCTGTTGTTAAGGTGAATGTCACTTGAACACAAGCAGTGTGGTACCACAACAGTGGAACTGATAACCAGGATGGCTACCAAGTGACTCGCAGGCAGGTAGCATGAACAGCGTGGGTACACGGGACAGAAGGGTTATTCACGTCCTGGGCAGGACGGAGCGGGGCAGTGAGAGATTTCAGCACGCTACTCAGAATGGCACACAATTAAAAATTTATTAATTGTTTGTTTTTGGCATTTCCCATTTAATATTTTCAGACTGCATGTAAGTGGGGACTACTGTACCAAGTTTTAACATATTCTCTGAAGACAGTTGTCCCACTCCCTCCCTCACATCACCACCCTTTGCCCTCAGGGCTTTTTGTCCCTGGTGTGGCCAGTGTCTGCCTAGGGATGGCACAGCCACAGATCAGAAACGTCCCCTGAGCCTGTGTGGGCACTGTGGCAGAAGAACATGAAGAATACCTCGTTCCTATCCACAGGGAACTCGGACCAGTTAGAGACAAAAAAAAAAATGCCCCAATGACACAGCCCAAGGCCACATGAGCTGAGCATCAGGAAGGCCTGGCCATGATGTAAAGCTCCCTCCAAGGCGGGTTGCTGTACACCAGGCAGGGCTGCCCGGGTCCCCAGGAGGGATGGCATTGGAAGATGGCAGGGGTCAGAGGACATGTACCAGGGGCAGAACAGCATGAGAGTATGCGAGGACCAGCCTGATCGGACTTCCTAGAGAAAGAAGCAGGAGCAGGATGCAGGGCACCTCCCAGAACCAGCTGTCACCTCCTCTGTCAGGCAGGTGCCCCAGCGTGAGGCCTGTGGGCCGAATCCACATTGAATGGAAGGCCTGGAGTGGCTGATGCGATGACCAAATTCTGTGAGGCAATTCTCCAAGACAGGGGCTGCTCAGAGGTGCCTGGCCGGGCCTTCCATCAAAAGCACTGAGCCCTGACTGGCATCGCTCAGTGGGTTGGGTGTCCTCCCAGGAACTGAAAGTTTGCCGGTTCGATTCCGGGTCAGGGCACATGCCTGGGTTGTGGGCCAGGTCTCCAGGTGGGGACGTGCGAGAAGCAACCGATCAATATTTCTCTCTCACATCGATGTTTCCCTCCTTTCCCCCTGTTCTTTCCCCCTCCATTCTCCTCTCTCTAAAAATAAATAAATAAAATCATTTTTAGAAGTTTTATTTAAAGCTTTGGCATTTCCCCCAGGCTGTGCTGGCATCTGGGGCCCCCGGCGTGTGTGTTGGGGGTGGGTAGGCCAAGCTGCTTGTGGGGAGGGGCAGCTACTGCAGGGAACCGGTCACCTCAGCCATTCCAGGCTCATACGTGACTGCACAGAAACGGGACCTTCAATGTTGGTGACCTCAGGTCCCCTCAGGGGCTGCCTCTTAGATCCTGAAGAGGGCTTAGGGGGGCCCCTCCTGCATATCTCCTGGAAGTCTCTCCTGGTTGACGAGCTCCTGGAAGCGGGAAGTCTCTGTGCTCACTGAAAACCCTTATGAGGCCCATGCTCTGATCCTGCCAAAGTCACCAAAGGCACTTCTACCTCAATTATTTAGTGACAGTCGCTACTTATTTGAGGCTGAGGCTGGAAGAGCAGCTTGCTGGCGGCCAGGCAGGGTCCTGAGCTACCAAGTGCACTGGTCTCTCACGCCTGGACAAAGGTCCTTACTAGCTGGACTTTGGTCAGTGCTCTCCTTGGAAAAACGGCTACACCGAAACCCCAGGCATGCCCTTCAGAGGAGGAACCGTGAGGAGGGGAGTTTGCTGGACGGACTGTGTGCGGCTCAAGTCCCACCTCCTGGGGCTGCATTGCCCTCCCCTGGGGTCAGGCCTGCCCAGTGGGTTCCCGCCCCCACCCTTTATTTCTGCTGCATCTTGTCCAGGGTGGTGGGACCAGGGGGATTTCAAGAGGTCCCCCTGGGGCTGGCACATTTATTGTAAGGGCAATGCCTCATGCTTTGCCCCGAGTTCTGCCTAAAGAGGTTCTGGAGCGGCCATGTGGGGGATGGGGCCCTGTACGGAGTGGGCAACATCCTGGGGCAGGGAATCCGGAGACAACCTGTCAGGATGAAAACTGACACTCGCTTTAGTTATAAGCATTGGTCATCAGGCCGCACCGCAGTGCACCAGGAGCTGCAGGGAGCCCAGCACCCAGCGCCTGTGGGGTGGTCCCCTCCATTTTAGTGGGGCTGGGCTATGGGGCCCCGGGCCAGCAGCGCTCCCAGACCACGTGATGGGAGTGTTATGACAAACTCTGCTCCTTCCTCCTCAGAGCCTGAAGATCAGGAAAAGGACCTAAAAAGCGACACCGAAGACACCATCGGGTAGGTGGGCTTTGTCCGGCAGGGGTGGCTTTCTAGAGCTGTGTGAAGGACATAGGAGACAGTGGGGGTGGGAAGTGGGGCCAGCACCAAGGTCAAGACTTGGAGTCCCTGAGGAGCCCTGGGGTGTCCTGAGAGAACTCCAGATGCTTGGATGGGAGGGTTTGAGGCAGGATGAACTAAGGTAGCTCTCAGGGCTGCAAGCCCCGCCCCCCATGCCCACTTCCTCAGGCAGTTCCTCCACCTGCAGCCCCGGAGTCAGGGAGGTGTCGTCATCCCAGACCACCAGGCCTGCTGGAGGCCTCGTGCTGGGGAAGGTCTGGATGTGCCGTGGTGTGGACAGAAGCAGCCTGAGTAGCACAGCTTTGTCCTCCGTACCTCTGCACGCCGCCTGCCTTGTCTACACACCCACCCCCCTGCCCTCAGGGAGGGGACAGCTCTGCACCTTCAGGGCCCTCTCTGCCTACATGAACAGGCCGGACCTGCTCCCAGAGCTGACTGGTGTCCCAGAGGGAGAAAGTTGTCATCCTGAAGCTATGTCACTTACTCCAAACCCTTGTTTCCACTTCTACAGTCAGGCAAGCCTAGAGGAAGACAAGCAGGGAAAGAACCAGAACGCCCTTGGGAAGTTGCACCATGAGAGCAGAAAGTTGGACCAAGAGGTCGAAAAGTTGGACCATGAGAGTGAAAAGTTGGACCATGAGAGTGAAAAGTTGGACCAGGAGGGTGGAAAGTTGGAACCAGAGATTGAGAAGAGTGACTCCGAGGCCAGTGACCAAGAGCGGCATGAAGAAGACGAGAGCATAGACTTAAGCACCCAGGAGGCCAAGGTCAGGCTGTGGTCCTTTAATGTCCACGTCCACGTACTACCGTGCCCTTGGGTTGGAGTCTTACCTTTATTGACCTGTTTGGTGTCTTCTTACAGGAACAGGAGTCAGAGTCCATAAAGCTGGAAGTCCCTCTGGAAAAAAAGGCAAGAGCTTTTTAACTTGGTGACAGAAGTCGGATGGGGAGGCCTATCAGGCATAGTCCTGCTGGACCCGGAGCGCACTGTGGGCATGTGGTCCCGAGCCATCTTGGCAGGACCATGGTATATAGTCTGGACCAAGTCCTACCCTGACCCCCAGAGAGCCTTCCAGGTCAAACTCGCTCTTGGCCTCATGCTGCGGCATCCTAACTCCAAAAAGTACAGCTGCTAAAGGCACATGGGTCCCTGACAGAGATCAACACTGAGCTTGACCTTGGCCCAAGGAAACACCCCCAGGCCCAGTCCCAGTCCCAGACCCTGAAGCATTGGCCAGAGACATGTCAGCACTATCATGGGAATCGGCACAGGGCACTTTCTGAGGGAAGGTGGCTGTCATTCTCCTTTCCCATTCATATGGTGGGGGACAGCAAGGTAGCTGGATATGTTTTACCAGGATTTACAACAGATGGTCCTTGGTGAGATTCCAGGGGTTCTGGGGAGTCCTTCACCCATGCCAAATACTTGTCTTAGTGTTGATTAAAGTGCTACCATTGGAAAGACATTCTAGATTGAGCCCAGGTGCCCAATGAGAGATCTTAGGGCAGCAACACCTGAGCTGTGGGCTCACATCTCAGAGACAGTCTTTACAATTTGGCAGAGGGGGGTCACAGGTAGATTTGTGGAGGCAAAGTTAAAGATGCTTCCCAACTGAGCAGGTCTGGGGGGCGCTTAGAGGGGCTTCCCCGGATGTGGACATGGCCTGCCCCCAGAGGCCGTGGTTCTCAGAGGGCAGAGGTGGGAGAGAGCCTCTGGGATCTCAGGGACCTGATGGGAGGTGAGCAGGGAGAGGTAGGAAGGCCATACTCCTCCCTGTCCTCATCTGCCAGAGCTGGCCCATAGACACCTTGCCATCCACAATGCCAGCAGCTCTCTGCCTAGCTTGTCAGGGGTCCCCACTGAGCATTGCCAATGTCTGGTGGTCCAAGTGGTTACCGCTCTGACCCTCACTGCCCAGGGTCAGGAGCACACTCTACCTCCCAGGAAGTCTGCTCACCATCCTAGCTTACCCAAGCTTGTCATCCATGTCTCTTTGATTTCCATTCACAGAAACCATCTATGTTTGTGGAGATTGATCTGGGAGACCATGCTGAGGAGGTAAAAAACCTTCACACAACAAAGCCAAACCACCCACCGGGAAATGCTTGTGCTCGGGGCCCACAAGGCTTTTCCAGGGAGCCGGCCCTGTGCACATGCGTGTTGGGTGCTAGGGCAAAGACAGGGTCGGTGCATAAAGAAAGCTTCAGGGTGTCACGGATTGGCCTGAGGGGCTGGAGGGCACCCTCTCCTCTTTCTCATCCTCCCTTACTCTAACCTGAACACATTCCAACACCATCAGAGGCTCTTGGGCTGCGTCAACTCTTGGGGTGCCCTGGACCCTAAGAACTCCTTGTGGGACCATGCTGAGGTGGTAGGAGGGGCACAGGCTTAGGAATTAGGAGACTTGGCCTCCACATCCAGCTCTGCCAGTAAACGCTCAAATGTACCGTACCTCTCTGTGCCTCAGTTGTCTCATATGTAAAATGGGAATCTTAGTAGGACCCACACCCAAGGGCTGTCTTGCAAAGCCCTCAAAGAGTGTCTGATTACCATCATCACTACCATCATCCTCATCATCACCACCATCATTATCACCATCACCACCATCACCATCTATACCATTACCATCATCACCACCAATACCACTATCATGATTGTTTTCATCACCATCATCACCACCTATACTATTACCATCATCATTACCATCACCACCTTCACCTTCATCACCATCGTCATCACCTACACCATTACCATCAGCATCATCATCTTCATTATCATCATCACCATCATCACATCATCCCTATCATCACCATCATTATCACCACCATCACCTTCATCACCACCATCACTACCTACACCATTACCATCAGCATCATCATTATCATCATCACCATCATCACATCATCCCTATCATTACCATTATTATCACCACCATCACCTTCATCACCACCATCACTACCTACACCATTACCATCAGCATCATCATTATCATCATCACCATCATCACATCATCCCTATCATTACCATTATTATCACCACCATCACCTTCATCACCACCATCACTACCTACACTATTACCATCAGCATCATCATCTTCATTATCATCATCACCATCAGCAGCAGCATTGTCACTTTTGTGACTATTGTCATCATTGTCACATCATCATCATCATTTTCTGTAAAGAGAAGTGATTGACCCAACGGCCTCTCTGGGATGTCTTTCTCCACTTTTCTGTTGTACTGAGCAGTCATCTTTTAGAAATTTTTTGTCTTGGTAAATTTAATCTCCTGCTGGGAGTTATTTTTTCCAGATTACACTTTTTATCTCTGCCCTGAGAACATGCTGCACAGTGAAGACAGCTGATTACTAACTCCTGACAAGGCTACCATGGGGCACCACAGGTTCTAAGGACTCAAGGAGGGTTAGCCTGTGGCAGAGCTGAGACTGAGGGCTCACTTCTCTGATCTATAATCCAGAGGTCATGGTGGCCATATCCAGGGCACAGTCCTTGGTCAGGATCCCTTAGTTAAAAATTTCCACTTGATGGTGCCCTGTGTTGTGGGCTGATGCTTAGGGCCAGTGCAGTTTTCATGACCCCGTTTGACCTTTGGGCAGGTCCAGCATGTTCAGCCTGGTGCCTGTGGTTAACTCCCTCCCCCACTCCATCCCCTAAAGGGCTTCTGCTGCTTCCCACAGGTGGTCACATGTGCCATGAAAGAGGAGAAGCAGTCCCAGATGGACATGGGGGATTTGTCAGAAGACGAGTGAGTAATGAGTTCACACCTGGGGAGGTGGGGAGACTTTTCCTCCACCACAGTTTCTGGTGGGCCCACTGTGCCTCCTGCAGAGTGGGCAGAGCCAAGCCCGTGTGCCTTCCTTCTTCCTCTGGGGGCACGTGGAGACCTGAGCATCTACTGAGGCTGGAGGGCCTGAGAGGCCGGCAACAGGGCCTCTAGCCACCTACGGGATCTGGCACGGCCTTCAATTTCAGTCCCCCTCACTCCACAGCCGGACTCTCTCTCTCCATCCCTTCAGCCAACAAAATGGCCAGAACATGGGGGATGGAAAGAAGGGAAGAAGAGGTGGGAGCAGGGTGTTGCCTTGTGGATGTACCAGCTTCTTAGTTTGGGGGTTTGGCTGCAAGGGTCACACAACTTGGTTCTACAGGCAGTGGGAGGACGCCTCGCATGCGTCCTGACTACCTCCCCCTGTTGGAGTGCAGACTGTGTAGGGCCATCAGAGCCCCACCACTTACTCCCTGAGGCCCTAAAGGTGCCGGGAGAGGGTGAGGCGTTCACTTCTGTGCCAGCCAAGGGCCCATGGTCCTGTTTTTCTTTAAACAAACAGAGAAACACAAGGAAGGAAATAGCAATTCATTCAACTTCTCGCCACTAAAAATTAATAACTACATTAATATCTTGGTTTAGTTGTTTGTGCATTTTTAATCAGAAAAATTTGTTTGCTTGTAAAACGGACACTTGGTCACTTTAAATAAGTAGGGTGGAACAGCACACCAACAAGGAGAAGTTCGAAGTCACCCGAGCCCCCTCTCAGAGACAGTGACGACCTCGCAGGAGCGCGTGGTTTCGAAGCACAGACGCAGAATTAAGGCTGGCCCCGGGGACACCCAGACAGGCGCTCCGGTGAACATGGGGTCTCCGTGGGCGCCATTTTTCTGGGTCTCCAGCTCCGAATGCTTACGGCACTGTAGCCCTTCGCTTATTTGCCCACTGTTGTTATTACCACTTTGTCCCCAGATCTGTCTGTACTGGGGGAGAGAGTTTCTGTGAGGGAGCTTTATTCCGTCTTCACTCAGAAGACCCACCTCTTTTCCGACCTCAGCTTCCACAGCTGGCACGTCAGCTTTGACGTCGTGAAAGACAGCGGATGGCCTCATCACCCTCTCAAATCTGGGCTTAAAATAAGTCTTCTTTCCCTAAGCAGACCTTCATTTTTCTCTTTGCTTCTTCATGGACGTGGTGATAGATTCAGCCACACTGGATGCAGCTTGGCGGCTTTATTTTCTGTCCCAAAGGCCAGACGGTCTGGTCCCTTGGTCTCAGCCCATGACCCCCAGGACTCCTGTGAAAACCTGTGAGATGGGCCAACACTCCAAAACCAAGCCTTGACCACTGGACACCTCTAGGCCAGTGGGAAGGGGGTCTGCAGTGGACCCACTTGGAGGGCCAGGCCTGGTCACTTGCTGGGCAAAGCTACCTGTTTGTTCTGCTGCCTTGCTCACCTGCAGTTGCAGTTTTCCTCACAGCTAAGGCTTCTCTGTCCAGCCCTCTCCCTCGGGCCCATTCAGATGGTGGGACCAGGTACCCAGGTGCCGGCAGCCCATTAGCAGCCCCGCAGGATGTATTGGCACCCAGCCGTGGTGGTCCTTGCCATGTGAGGGGGCCGCCGCCTCCTCCCCGAGGCAGCCTAGGTCAGAAGGGGAAGCCCCAGCAACCACCCCACAGGGAGACAAGCACAGGCGGAGACTCTGGGAACATGCAGGGCCAGTTGTGGGAAACCGTCGCCTAGGACACCTGGTGCAGCTAGTCTTTAAGGTCTCTCACACCCAACGGTCCTTTCTGACTCAGGCCTTCCGGGACAGAAGACAAAAGACATGGTGGTGGGCTGGGAAAACTCGGGCATCTGGAAGGAAGGCAAGCCTGGCTCTGCACTGGAATCTGATTTTGTGCACAGGGCCCTGCAGCTGCAGAGGCAAGCCCTTGGCTCCCCGGGACTTGAGCAGTGGGGTGCAGCAGAGGCTGGAGTGGAGGCCTGTGGCATGCACTTGGGGTCGAAGGGGTGCTGCATGGGGCCTGGGCTCCACACTCCAGGCACCTATGGCTCATGACCTGCCTCTCTCTCCGCCCCTCTGTCGGCCTCCAGGACCAGTACCAGCTGGGTGTGCTGCATTCCATACTCCACCAGAAAGAAAGTGAAGGGGAGCGTGTAGCAGCCCTGGAGAAGGTACTTTGTGCACGGTGATGGGCCGGGGTGAGCAGGGGGATCGTGGGGGACAGGAGGTAGAATAGAGTGGGGCTAGGTTGCCTGTCTGACCTCCCCCCAGCTTCTTTGGTCCCCCTCAAGGCCCACCCCTTATGGCCAGTAACCAAGGGTCTCCACTTCTGTCTCCTGGGGTCGGCCAGAAGGCACAGAGGGACACAGACCAGCAGCATGCCACGCGGACCTGTTTCAGGGACACCGATGACTGCACGGGAATCACTGTCCCACTGGGTGAACCATGATGCCATCTTTCAGAAAGACACAATAAAGAGTGAACAAAGATGCCTCCCTTCTTTGGCTGCTCTCGTCAGATCCCTGTTCCTTCCTTTCGTGCATCTCGTTCCAGGAAACGTAAACTGGGGAAGGGAGGTGAGCTCAGGGACAGATGGCAAGGTGGCTGAGCTTCCCAGGTTATGAGTATGTGACACTGCAGGTGCTAGGAAATTCCACAAGCAAAGCCAGGTCCCCACAGGCCTGGAGTGGCCCACAGAGTCGGCCCCAGATCACGTGCGGGTCCTGCCCTAACCGAGATACTCCCGGAGCCCAGGGGCAGATCGGGCATTGTTCCCTGTGGTCCCAGGAGGCTGAGCTTTGCCAGGAGTGGAGCACCCTTGCAGGTGGGTTCGAGAGGTGTGGTGCCACATCTCACACAGACCCTTACTGGGAGCCCCGAGGGCCATGCAGAGCAAATCAAGGGGCAGGGAGAGGCTGCCTGCAGGGGATGGGACGGATGGGAGCAGAGGGCCGCACAAAGGGAGACTTGGCAGGGGCTGTGGAGTCCTTTGTTCGGCCGGCTGGGTCTCAGCAGACCCACGCCAAGTGGGTGAATATGTGCACTGCCCTGGGATTCAGCCTGAGACCGAGAACTGCAGGCCCAGCCTCATCCTGTAAGTGGCATCCCACCAGGCTGCACCCGGCACGCACACTGACTCTCACATGCAAATGTGTGTATGCACGCACACACACACACACGCGCGCACATAGGCAACTCTCAAACACACACATGTTCATGCACACCACACATGCGGCACACGTACACACGTGTGTGTCACATGCATACACAGGCACACCTCACACATGGGCACACACAGTACACAGGAGTGTGCGGGAGGGCATGGGCAGGTGGCGAGCAGCATCTCTGAGAATGAGGACCATCTGGGCCCAGAGGTCACAGGACACAGGTGAAAAGCTCAAACGCCCATTGTGAAGTTGAGACGTGTCCGCCACCTTAGTTCTCCCCTGCCCCCCATGACCACTTTCCGGATGAGACTAGGGAGGCACAGAGACAGCCTGAAACCAGGACCTGAGACCCTGCTCCCAAAATGAGCTTTCTTGCGAGGGGTGTGGAGGCTGCCGTGGACTGACAAATGAGCAGATCACAGAAAGAGCCATGGCACTGGGTGCTCCTCATGCCCCAGAGGCTGGGTGCTACGGCTCATTCCCCTGGTCGAGGAGACATCAAGCAAGTAACCTGCGTCACAGCCCTCAAACAGAAAGGCACCCAGGAAGCTTCTGGAGAAATAGCTGCATTGTCCCTTGGCAGGTGCAGGAGGAGGAGACCCCTGACCCCAGCCCCCTGGGCCCTCGCTGCAGAGCAACATCGGTCTGAGCCATTCCTCTGGTTCCTCTGCACCTGGCACTGTGCCACCGGCCAGGAAGGTGGCTGGGGCCAGGCCGTCCATTTCTGTCTCTCCATCATCCGTCCCTTGCCGCTGTGAGTGGCTGGCCTCATCCTGAGCCACGTGCTGTGAGTACTGGCCACGGAAGAGCCCTGGGGGGCTCAGAGGCCCCACCTGTTTGCACATATGGCTAGTTTGGGAGTTATCTTTCACTAATTTAGCCAACAAACCCTCCAAAATCATTTTACTGTTCATTGGGCCTCTGAACCTCAAGCCTCGGGGTAGTTCTGTTTGCCCACTTTGTCTGGGGGTGTCTGTGGAGAGAGCTAGTCCAGGGTGACCCTGGGTGGGAGGGACAGCCCAGAGGAAGCCTGGTTTGCAGGCAAGGTGGTTGTGGCTTCTGCCGGCATGCCGAGCTCTGGAGCGGGGGGTGGGGGGGTGGGGACAGGGGGCGGGCAGGGAAGCCAGGTTTCCCTGGAAGCTAGAAACCCTGGAGCATGGAGGCGTGTGGAACAAGTTCTGAGCCTCCATTCTGGGTCCTCCCGGGCCAGCAGAGGCCCCTTCTGTCCTCGCAGAGGCTCCCACAGAGCAGGCGTATTTACCTGTGGTGTGTGTCCCCAGCCCTGCGCAGCCCACCTCTCTCCCTGCTGCTGGAGAAATGCACCAGCCCCAGGGGTGATGAGGAGTGAGATGAGCCCTGGAGGCAGAGAAAGAGCAGGTGACCTTGAGGAATCTGTAACCCCCAGAGCAGTGAGGACTGTTTCCTCCCTGTTGCTGCCACAATTACTCGTTTGCTTCAGCGTAGGAGGGAAAGCAGAGCCTCCAGCCTGCGAGCCCCTGGTAGCTGTCGGAGCTGCTTCTGCCTGGTCTCAGTGGGCAGGCTCGGCCAGTGCAGGGAGGACCAGGCAGGGGCGAGGGCCGAATGGGACGCCTGCCCTGGTCAGGCCGGCCCGCAGATAGACGGCCATTTTGGTTTAGGAAGGGGTGAAGCCAAATTGTCCGGGCTGCCTGTATAGCTTCCCCTCGGGCTTCCCCTTCTTTGGGGGCCCCCCACAGACTCAGCTTAAGGGGGCCACAGTTGCAGGCTCAGTCAGTGTCATTTTCTGTCTCAGACAGGCTTGCCCAGTGATCCCTGGTGGTGGTTCCCTGGAGAACCAGGCCTGATCCAGGTCCCTCCTCAGTGCCTGCTGGCCCCCCTCCCCGACTTACTCCGACACCAGTGGATGAGGGGGGACAACAGGATCCTCCTGGGGCGGGAAGGGCAGGCCTCAGGCAGCTCTCGGCCACTTCCGGCCCCGACACCTCTGATGGAGCCAACACCTGGGTGTGTGTCCCTCTCTTGGGCCCCAAACACCCTGTGGCAATGCCTCCATCTTATTCTTCCCAATATTATTCTTCTACCCCAAATCTGCATTTTCATTGTAGATAGCATGGGAAATAAAAAGTATTTAATCTGTCATTTCATTACCTTCAGTTTATCAGAATTTTTATATATTTCTCTGAAATTCTTTCTCTTTAAATATATATGGAGAGGGCTATATATGAGATAGATAAATACATGTTTTTTACAAAATTGGTATCATGGTACCATGTATTTTTAAATTTTTTTTGTACCACATATTTTTAAAATGTTTTTATTATGCCATATGCATATTCCCCAGTGTCATCCATGAATGTCTATTAAACTCCTCCCAGTGCCAGGAACTGCTCTAAATGCTGGGGACCCAGTGGTGATTGAAACAAATGTCTCTCGGAGCCTGTATGCCGGCGGGGGAGGCGATGATGGACACCCGGCGCATCTTCATTTACCTACTCCTAGTTCTCTACAAATAAACGACATCACTTTGAAAGCGGCCTTCAACCCCGCACCACCCCCAGGGCACCGAGCACTGCACCTCCTGAGTAGCGCGCAGATCAGTTCGGTGATGCGGAATGTTGATGGTGGGCCCAGGTGACAGAGGGGCTCACAGAAAGAATGAGCTACAACTGCCAACAATGGCAAACACTTAGAGAGAGCAGTTCATGTGTTTTAAATCATGAATTCTACAACAACCTACTAAGATGAGTTCTATTATCATACCTACTTTGTAGCCCATAAAGTGCTAGGTGCCTGGCTGGTGGGCAGGTTTCGGAGCTTTGAAGGAGAGGTAGCAGGGGCTCTAGCAGACGCTGATCCCTAGCAGGGGTCAGCAGACGGCTGTTGCCTTCACAGTTCGCTGTACCTAAGCGCCAGCCTAAACATGCTGTTGATGCTACTGCTGCTTATATCTAATGTTTCCCCACGGAAAGCGATGTAAAAGGAATGAGTCTCCTGCAGCAAACCCGCCCCTTCCTAGAAACCCCGCAGGGCCAGGCCAGGCAGCAGCGCTTGCCCAGCTGCGCCCCCTAGTGGTGAGTTGAGCTCAGCACACTCACAACCTCAGTCTGGAAGTCACCACCATCTGAAATCTTTAACCAAGAGGAGGCAGCAAGGTCAGAGAATTTCAACTCTCATCTAGTCATTCACTAGAGTAGAGGCTAGAGTGTAAATTCGTTGTTGGACGTCAGTCTGTGGGCAGAACTGGGGGACGTGACCCAGGCCCCATATGCACCAGGCACCTCAGCTGCACCAGTTCAAGGTTCAGAACTTAACACTTGCAGCCCAGAGGTCAAGTACCCAGGAAACTGGCTCTCCCTGCACCATGACCTTGTGACCTGTGACCCCATGAATTCTGCAGAACAGACAGATCTCTGTGGCTTCTCTATCTACAGAGTCCTAGGTGCCTCCCGCTGCTGGATGAAGCCTAGCTTGTGTGAGAACTCATCTTCCACATAGATCTTCTCCAGTGACCTGAGAAATTTCACTGCACAAGACAAAAAGCGAAACTCCCTCAAAGTGCTGACATCCCAAGGCCTCTGTGTGCCCTGGTGTCACTGATGGTCTCAGCCCCCAGTGATGCTGGGGCGTGGAAGGCCTGCCTTGGAGGAGGGCGGGAGCTGAGTAACGATGGCCTGGCCAGTACCTGAAAAGGGATTTCATTCTGGGAATGCTGGGGCTGATGGGCCTCCAATAGCAGCTCCGAGTTTGGGGGCCTGGGACCAGGCCTGGTGGTAGGGAGGGCACTCCTGTGTCTCGCCTTTACTCCTCCTGCCCTATGATCCTGCCCTTTCCAGATGCAGCCTGCCTGAGAATCCCACCCATGTGCCCTGGGAGAGGGGACAGGGGAGGAAGGGCAACCTGGGGGCAGGATCAGAGGGAGACCCCTGTGCTAGATCGGAGAGGCCTTCCAGGTCTGACTTCTGCCGTATGTAACAGTCAACAGGACAGGGTGTGTGGGCTGGGTTATGGGAACCCTCGTTAGGACTGGCAGGACTCACCCAGGACCTCCCCTCTAAATGACTTGCAACAGGTGTTTCAGCAAAGTGTGGTATACACAAAGCAGGGCGTTTGCTGCCTGTCAACTCCTTTTGGGTCATGCAGGACGCAGCCGGGTGTAGGACCCGGCCAGGGTGTGCTGCTGAAAGGGCAAAGTTCTCTCCATCCTGATAAACGCAGCTGTGTAGATCAGGACCCTCCTCCGGGAGCAGGGGCGCAGCACCCCGTGGAGGGGCAGGAGGTAGGTGGATTGCATTCACACAAAGCCTTGAGGCTTAGGCGGGAGTGGACAATCCAATTCTACTGATGAGAAAACTAAGGTGTGCAGAGGCAGAGAACATAGGTACCGAGGGTGCCTGGTCCCAGTCCTCATTCTGCCCCCAGCCGGTGGCAGCCCTGGCCGCTGTCATAGGAACTCCCACTTAGCTGGTCCAGACCATCCCAGTGGCCTCCAGTCCCTCACCTTTGTCAGTGGGAACCTGATCTCGGCCAGTCTTCATGACTCTGTCCCCATGCGCAGTCCATCAAAAACACCCTATACCCTCTTTCTGCATCTTCACTGTTTCCTCTGCTCGAAGTCACCCACAACACATGGGCCTCTGGGAAATAGGCTGTCATTCCGCAGGCTGAGTGCACTGTATGTGAGTGAAACCCAGAAGCCTGAGTGCTGAAGGCCCTGCCTGCCTTCCTGCTTCGTCCAGGCACATGCAAGGCTCACCTCTGCCCCTCCTCACCGGAGCCATTCTGTCCTACAGGATGCTAGCTGCCCCTGTCCCTCACACTCCATCTGCAGGAGACCCCCATGTAAGGCAGGTCACCATCTTGTTTACTGCGAAGCAACTGCACCGCTGTCCCTCTCTCAGGAGACAGGTCTTTATGTCCAAGAGATAGCCTTGTGGTCCTCCTGCTGTGGGATGCCAGCAGTGCCCACATGTGGGGGACCTTCCACAATGATTTGTTGAAAGGAGGGAGAGAGGGGTAGGGGTATGTGTTCTTGAAATGGGGTGCAAAGCAGGGGTTCCAGAAAATAGAGAATATTCCCCACAAACCTTGACTGGGGGATAGGCTAAGTGAGTGAAACACCACTTAAGATACTTTGCAAAACAAAAAACTAGTTAATAGCTGTGCTACCTTCCTGGAGAAAAGGTGTACGTGACTTTCAGAATGTATAGTGACTTGTGACATAGCCAGGGGAGGGGGCCCACTCTGGATGTCCGTGTGTCATGGAGTACTCTTGCCCTGACTGTAGATGGCAGCTGAAAAAAGTAGAAGATCTGGGGGAACTGGCAAAAGTAGCACATTTTAGGAGGGGCCAGATATGAGGTCATGTAGGAAGTTCCAGGTCAGCATCTAGAATAAGGGCGGGCAGCCATGAAGGACCAGCCATGCAGTTTGAGAGGGTGTAGAAGGGCCACCCCACTGGCCATGTGGTCAGAAGGAAGTGGCAGCCATGAGGAAGGGGCCATGAGGAAGGAGGAGAGCCATGAGAAGAGGATGTGAGGAGAGAGCTGTGCGGGGACCTGTGAAACCAAGCGCAGAGTAGTGTGGGATGTCAGAATGCTGAACTGTGGCTGGGAATGCTGTAGACTTTTCTTCTCTGAAGGACATACAGAGAAGCCACTTTCTCTTAAGAGGAGCCACTTTCTTGGGACGTGTGCTCTTCTGGACTTCACCATGATCCAGTGCAAGGGGGCACGCAATTTCCTGGATGACTGCATGGAGGCTGAAGACACTGTACCCCAGCTCCTGAAGGAGAGAGCTGCTGTGAGAGGATGGCGACTCTAAAACTCGTGAGCGTACATTCCAGAGGGGATGTATCCTTGTCTGTTCTTAAGCGCAGCTGGATAAAGAAATGGGGAACTTCTGGGCATGCTTTTGGCTTATAGTCTGGTGGGGGCAAGGGAAGTGCTGGGTCTTGTGGGAGAACTAGACTCCGAGCAGGAGTGTTCCTGGCCCCCCAGAGGTCGGAATCCTGTAAATAAAAACCTGTTTCCCTCAACAGTAATTGTTGGGTCGTGCATCAGGGTAACACATGCGTGGGCCTTGGTTTGCTTGGTTACATTCTTGCCTTGCTGTCCCCAAACACCAAACCAGTGGAGTTATGTGTTAACTTTGCCTGTGCAGCCTTGTGAAAGGGATTCCTCAGTTCACACCCCAAGAGTCTGGGGAGGCTGAGAGCAGAATTCTTGCTGAGAAGACCCCCCACCCTGCAAATATCTGTCCTGGGGAATTGCCCAGGAAGGAACAGGCTTGCTCAGGCCAGCCACACACAATGCCCAGGGGAGGAGCCATTTGGAACATCCCCAGGCCAGGCCACAAACCCCAGTGGCAAGTCAGAACATACCACGTGTGCCCGTCCGTCCGCCAAGAATGCCTGGCTCCTCTGCTCAGTTTGGAGCTGCCTCCCCTGTCTGGGCCTCTGAGGATTGACCCGGGGGAAATCGGCATGATGTCCTGGTGCTGTTTACTTTCCAAGGCATTGCTGGGATTGCTGATCCCTGAAGTCCCAGGGAAGCAGGGGAGGGAGGCTGAGGGCACATGGAGACTTCTCTGCCCACACGCAGGATCGTGACATTTCATAATATTCTGTTTTCCTCACCCCATGATCCAATTCTGGACCACGGGACTCAGCCCTCCAGCAGCAAGAACTGCCCCTTGGCGCCAAATTATTCTGTTACAATCAGGCTCCAGCCTCTGTTTGGCATGGGTTTTCTAAATAAATAATTGGGAAATAAATGTGATTTCCCTGGTTTCTTAGATGCCCACATGTCTGTTTCAGCAGCTGGTTTTGTTTGTAAAATGCAAACTGACATTCAGCTCAGAGACATGTGATCGTATTGGGACCACTTAAGCTTTTTGCTGCCAAATACCCCTCTTGACCCCCTGTAAATGCCCCAGTCAGAGGCACCTCAGCCCCACTCCCACCCCAGGCAAGGTCTGGTTAGTGAGCAATTAGGGATGGGCATGGGGGGTTGTGGAAGTGAAGCCACAGACATGGTGGCCATCACTTGGGTGGGGGGTGGGGGTGGGGATGCAGGGGGAGCAGGGCCAGCATGTGACTTGGGGATTCAGATGGATAACATCCTTGCCAGGCCCAAAGCCTGCGGGCACTGGTCACCTCACTTCCAGAGAAGGAGGTGTCCTTGGGGAGAAGGCCAGGGCCTGACTCAGCGCTTCGCTCATGTCTGTCCTCTCTGTGGAGGTCCGGGCTCCGGGATCTCCGGAGGTCAGAGTGGAACGCCTGTTTCCTTTGCCAAGGCCTCCTTTTCCCACGCAGCCCCTGTCATTCGTGTGGGAACCAAGTAAAGGCAGTTCTGACACCGCTTCTCGATGCTTCCAGCCAATCCTCGTTCCTTTAAAATTGCCGTATGGTGTTCAAGCCACAACTGTGCATTTGGGCAGGTTTTTGCGAACCTCACACCAGCCCTTGGGAATGATCAGAGAGGCCCCCAGGTGCCCCAGCTGGATGTCGGGAGGACGGCCTGAGCCCTGTCCCAGGGCTGCTTTGGCCCTGTGGGGCTTTCAGCATCCCAGGCAAAGCCTCACGTGGGTTCTCGGAAAGGGCGGGATGAGCAGTCAGCGCTGACAGTCCAGAATTATGGAGAGGGGAGGGCGCTGGGAAAGCAGCAATCATCCCGCAGCCCCTGGGCACCCCAGAATGTCTTTCCAAGCAGGTGGCACGGTGTAGTGCTGATGCCTGAGAGATAGTCTGCTGGGAAGGAAAGGGACCTGGGACCTCCACAAGGTGACAGAGTGGCTGACGGAAGTGGCCATGCCTCTGGGTTTCTCATAGTCTCATTGCCTGCTCATCAGCTTGACTGTGTCCAGGGGCCAGCTCACGTCAGCCGAAACTGTCCTCTCCAGTCTCATGCAGGTGGAGGCTGGAGACTCAGACCGGGCCCCCGGGTCCGTGGCTGGTGGTGGAGCATGGGACGTCCTCTGGCCCAGCGTGTGTGCGGGTGCCCGGGTCAGGGAAACGCCTGGCCTTTTCAGCAAGTCCTTTTGGAGTCCCGGCCCCTGGTTCCTGTACAGCGCCCTTCCCTCCCCGCCTCAAGTCAGTTACTTCTTGAATCTGTCTAAGCCCTTACTTGTCTGGGATTCCATCCTGTTAGATACATATACAGGCCTATCACATGCTGAGCTCCTTGTTTCCCGAGGAGCCATCTGCTGGTCACTTGCTGACCACAGGAAGCAGGAATAAAATTGCCACCACCAATCATCCTTCATCAGATGACAGACAATGGCCGCTTCCTAGGGCAGCGGCAGCCTCTGTCATATCTGGCTGAGTTTCTGCGACTCTCAGGGCCCCATGGGGCTGTACCACCAACTAGCCCAGGAAGGAGCCCACATTTAAGCCCTGGTGGGAGGTGGGTGCTCCAGGCTCACCGGCCCCAGCCCTACCAGCAACGCTGCCTATGCTTGTCCAGAGCTGTGGCATGAAAAACGTCCCTAATATTAAGTGACAAGGCTGACCCTCTTTCCAGTGGATAATCCAGTCCGTTGTTTACATGGGCACGAACTCACACATGCATGTATATTCTCAGGGCAGAATCCGGAGCCCACACCACAATTTTGCTGATCACAAGGTCCGGTCTGAGGCCTCTGGCAGCGCCTTCAGGCTGTGCCATGTGCCCTTCGACAAGCTCTTAACGTTTCTAATTCATTAAGTCTGGAAGCGAGTCCTGGCCTTCTGGCCCCGCAGGGTGTTCCAGGCTCATGTTGTAGCAGGCCCAGCCGAGGGCTGAATCCACCACTTCTCCAGGGACTTGGGGCCCATTCAGAAGTGAAAGCTCAAAGAGGAGATCGAAATCAGAAGAGAAAATGCCGAGAGAACACTCTAAGTGGAAATCGATAAGGTGGTTAAGGCCAAGGGCAAACCCTGGGGAGCTGCTGGGAGTCCATCAGGCCGGGGGACCCCCCACCCCATGCAGCTGCTCACCCACCTCGGGGAGGCCTTGAGTGTCCGGGGCACCTGGGGCAGGACCCGGGCTGAGGCCTGCAGGGAGGTGTTAGGCACTGCAGCTGGAAGGTGGGAGGACGGAGGAGAAAGGCAAACTTCTTCATCTCAGACACCGGTGAGCCCAGTGTGCGGACAGTTGTCAAGGCCACTCTGTGAGGTGCAAGCTGGAGGAGATGGGATGGACCCTGGCTGCTGGCTCTGCGTTTTATCTCCGTGGTAACAACTTTGTTGGTCCCAGACTGGCTAGAGTTTTCCTCCCTCTTCTTCCCCTCCCCCGCTTGCTTCTTCAGTGCCTCTGTGGGTTAACACCGCCCCCGCCCCATCTCGCACACTTCATGACCTTTTATAGTCACAACTGGACCCAGAAGGTGCTGTTTTGTGGAAAGTCGCTTTGCCTCTGAGGCTGTGGCTCCTGCTCACCCCCAGGATGGTTTCGGGAGATAAGGGCAAGACCAGCCAGGGCAGGTGCATCCTGGCGGGTCTGAGCCTGCTCAACCTCCCTTGCTGTCCCCCATCCTCACTGCATGCCTCAGGTCCACGACCAGAAGACACTGGCTGACTGCTTATTGCTCACAGCAGCATCCACACGTCCTTCCCATTCTTCCCTGCTTGACACCTGGCTCCTTTATGACTGGGATTAATTCCTTTCACAGTAAATCACATCTAACACTTACAGGCTCTTCAGACTATGATTCATTTGGTCCTTGTGTAAAACTTCTGGAGTAAGCATTGTCATTAGGTCTATTTTGCAGATGATTGTCTGGACCACAGAGAGGTCACTACAGTGGCCCAGGACACACAGCACATAAAAGGTAACCCAGGTCTCCAGACCATGGAGTCAGTGAGAGCCTAACCACTGTCTCCCTGTTGAGGATGAGACTTATGTTTGTGTCTATTTCACAGCTAAGGAAACTGAGGCAGCCTCAAGGCTTCACATCCGGGGCCTATGGAAGCATTAGCCTAGCATTCCTCAGGCATGGCCCCTGAATCCTGCTCGGAAAGATCACCCCATCACTCCCATGGGCATCGAAGGGCTGGGACTCAGCCCTCCTGGGTTCAGAAAGGCTTCCCAGATCTCACAGGAGCTGAATTTCCCAAGGGAATAGGGGTGAGTCAGGTGACGGGTATTTGGAAGGATGCCGGGCAGTGTGGATTTCTGAGCTAGGGCAGGAGAGAGCTTTGTGTCTCCTGAGATATCAAGTTCAAGGTAGGAAGTGCAGAAGACCGACTCATAGTGGTGGCCAGTACAATGATGGCAGTCTTCACCCCAAGACATTCACGTCTGAGTCCCCAGGACCTGTGGCTGTCACTTGACTGGAAAAAGGACTTTGCAGTTGGGATTAAGGTAGGGCTGCTGAGATGGGAGGTTGTCCTGGATTATCCTGGTGGACCCACTGTAAACACAGGGCTCTCTGTGAAGTGGAGGCAGGAGGGGGAGGTGCAGAGAGATTGGAAGGTGCTGCACGACTGGATTCGAAGATGGGGCCACGAGCCAAGGGATGTGGGTGCCTCTCCATGCTGAGGAGGGCAGGATATACGCTCTCCCCTGGGGTCTCCAGAAGGACCCAGCCCTGTAGCGCCCTGATTGGAACCCACTGAGCCCCATGCCTGACCTCTGATCTCCAGAACTGCAGGATGATGAAGTAGTGATATCTTAAGCTGCTAAGTCTGTGGTCATTTGTTACAGCAGCCATGGGGCACTCACACTCTCACTGTTGGAGGGAAGTCATCTCGGTCACCCCAATGGTTAATGAGCAGAGATCATGCCAGTCTAGGATACGGAGCAGAGGACCTCCAGCACTGACTTTGTCATGCAGACTGGGAAACCGCAACCTGTGCCGTGGGGCTGCCCTGTCAACATGTCTGAGACTGCGTGTTGGCAGGCACTGTGGCCACCGCATGGACAGGGTTCCAGCTGCGGCCTTGAGATGTACCCAGGCACTCCCCGGGCTCACTGTGACCTGCTCTAGAGTTAGCAGGGGGTTCTGGCACCCAGGCCCAGTGACCCCACGCATGCACCCTGGGTGGCTCTTTCTGCCTAGAACACAGGCACGTACACCTGCACTGGTCCCTGACAGACTTTATTTATTTGGTTCTTAAATTGTGTCTTTCTCTTTTTTTTCATTCTCAGTTGAGGGCATACTTACTGATTTTAGAGAGAGGGGAAGGGTGGAGGAAAGAGGGAGAGAAACGTCAATTGGTTGCCTCATATGAGCCCTGACTGGGGACTGAACCCTTGACCTAGGCATGGACCAAACCCGCAACCTAGTCGTGTGCCCTGACCGGGAATAGAACTTGTGAACTTTTGGGTCACAGGGTGACACTCCATTTAACTGAGCCGCACTGGCCAGAGCGTGTCTGTGTCTTCTAATTCTGAGCTTTTGAAAAGACCTTTGAACTTGATGAAAACCTAACGTATGTGAACGGCTTCTCTGCCCAGGGCTTGGGAACTTCACACTTGCTGGACTCCTGCATTCTTCCATCAGCTCAGCACTACACAACTCTTCTGGACTTTAAGACAATAGTCAATTTATGTTCATTTTAAAAGGCACAAGGCTTTCTGACTGATCACAATTTACAAGGGTGTTTGTTACTAGCCGACCTTGGCACAGAGTTTGGCAAGGGGGAGGCATTGAGGCTGTTTACTATCTTCTGAAGCCCTGGGAGGCAGCCCTTATCTGTGCCAGGCGCTTTGCCAGGGGCCGGTGAGCTCAGCGGAGAGAAGGAAGAAGATATAAAAATGGACACACGTTCTCAGACTGCAGCTGCTTGCAGCTCACCAGAAACTCTGGAGGGCATGGATACGGTTTACCCCAAAACAGTGGTTGCCACGGGAACCAGAATGCTGGAGGCTGGACTGCCAGCAGCCACCAGTTTGGCTGTTGAGAGATGGGTGTCAGGGGACCCAGCCTATGGATTCTGTTCCTCATTAAAGAAGAGAAATCTTGATTTTCTGAGAGGTATTTAAGAGGATAATTTGAAATCCAACAAAAGCAAGGGCTGGTGGAATCAGGAAGGCCGTTCAGTCCCAAAGGCCAGCCTTCCTAAGGCGCTGTTTGTCCTGGCCTCGGTGGGGCCCTGTTTCACAGCAGGGGGGACAGCAGCCAAACTTTTATTGGTTAAATAGCACATGGGGGCCAAGTTTGCTAAGAGAAAAAACAATGGCCCGGGGCCGAAAACAGAGCTGTTTTCCCCTTTTAGTCCAAGCAGCTGAAGGTCCTCAGGGCTGAGGCCCTGCGGGAAGACTGACGCCCTGCCTGACCAGGCTGACCCAGGAGGCCAGACCCTAGGGAGGCAGGAGAATCGGCCCCGCTCAGTGGCCAGGATCTCCCTGGCGTGGCCCAGACTGAGGCGTTTTATGATCAATTGTGCCATCAGCATCATCAGCATCAAAGGAGTCAGCTTGACTGCAACAGGGAAAAATGCCAGGCTCCTCTGAGTTGGTGGGAAGGAAGAGCTGAAAGCCAGCCTTCCCTCAAAGATGAGTTCCTGTGGCCCAGCCAGCTTCCTAAAGGGACGTACTGTGTCTTCACCTGTGGCAGGAATAGCCCTGCCCAGGGTCATGGGAGTCTGGGTCCCATTTGTGGATGTGGGTTTTCTTCCTATTACATTTCCTTCTAGCTGGTTTCTGGAGACCTTCAGGGAGGACACCGAGCAAGTGGCTCCACATCATCAATTACTTAGTTCTGAGTTGGTTCATGTATGAATCCGTCAGGACCCATGGGCCTGACCCAACATCCAAGGCTGGGGGGCCTGTGTGGAACAGGGGAGACCCATGGCTGGGGTCTCATGGAAGGCTGGGCCCAGGTGCTGTGAAGGAAGGTAGGACACAGACACAGGCACCGTAGCCAGAGGCCTGCAGGAAGGACACGCTAGGTGTTCAGGGACCTCCCAGGGAGTAGAGGGAGAGATTAGATTGAAATGTTGGGTAGTGACAAGCTACTGAAGGCAGTGAATGACAGATAAGAAGGAGGAACTCCACCCAAGCTGGGAGCCTGGAAGAATTTTGGAGGAGGGCGATGCTGTGAGGAAATCTGAAGGCAGAACCTGCTGAGCTCCAAGGACTCTGCACTGGACAGCTCCAGGAGGGATGCTGGCCTTCCTGGACTGACCACAGAGAACCGGGAAAGGTTGGGAGGGCCTGACCCTGGGCCGTGCAGTCACTGTGGTCTCATGCAATAGACATGACAGGTCAATGATGGGGAAGAA
This sequence comes from Trachops cirrhosus, assembly GCA_028533065.1. NCBI lineage: Eukaryota > Metazoa > Chordata > Mammalia > Chiroptera > Phyllostomidae > Trachops > Trachops cirrhosus. The sequence goes on along the minus strand of CM052548.1, from coordinate 60,040,458 downwards.
GAGAGATCCCAGAAACAGACCTACGAAGGTACAGCCAGTAGATTTTGGACAAGGGTGCCAAGACCGTTCAATGAGAAAGAATAATCTTTCAACAAGGATCATTTGGATATTCATGTGCAACAAAACAAAACAAAGAAAAATCCTCAAAACCCTTAGACACCACAGACAAAAATTCACACCACAGACAAAAATTAACTTGAAACAAACCATAAATCTAAGTTGAGTCCAGCCCTGACAGGAGTAGCTGAGGGTGTTGGGTGTTGTCCTGCACACTGAAAGGTCACTGGTTTCATTTCCGGTCAGGGAGCAGCCCTTGCAGGCCAGGCCCCCCGGCTGGGGGAGTGTGAGGCAATCAGTGTTTCTCTCGCACATACATGTTTCTCTCCCTCTTTCTCCCTCCCTTGCCCTCTCTCTAAAAATAAATAAATAAAATCTTTTAAAAAGTAAATTATTGAAACTTCTAGAAGACATATAAAGTAAAACCCTACTGACCTTTAGTTTGGGCAAGATTCCTTAAATGTGACACAAAAGTTTAAACTATGTAAAAAAAAGATCAATAAATTAAATTTCATCAATTTTAAACTTTAGCTCTTCAAAAGACACAAAAAGAAAGTAAAAAGGTAAGCAACAGAATGGGAGAAAATATTTGCAAAACATGTATCCAACAAAGGACTTTTATCTAGAATATGTAAAAAAAGTCTTACAACTCAATAAGAAGACTGCCAATTCAGTTTAAAAACAGGCAAAAGATCTGAAAAGACATGTCACCAAAGAAGATATATGGATGGCAAATAAGCACATGAAAAGAAGCTGAACATCGTTAGTCATCAGGGAAACACAAATTAAAACCATAAGGAGATACCACTACAAACCCACGAGAACGGCTAAAATTAAAAGGCTGACCAGCGTGGTGTTGGCAAGGATGTGGAGCAAGTGGGACTCTTGTAGACGGCTGGCGGGATTGTAAAATAATAAAACCACCTTGGAAAATAGTTTGGCAGTTTCTTAAAATATTAAACATATGAAAATATGACCCAGACATTCCATTTCTAGGTATGTCCACCAAAGACTGATACGCGAATGTTCATAACAGCTTTACTTTTTTCTTTTTTAATTGAATTTATTGGAGTGACATATGTTCATAAATTATATAGATTTCAGGTGTACAATTCTATCTCTATATTGTATTGTATGTTCACCAACCCAAGTCAAATCTCCTTCCATCACCATTGTCCTCTGGTGGTGACCATACTGTTGTCTGTGTCTATGAGTTTTTTCTTAATTCTTCACCTTTTTCACCAAGCCCCACAAGCCCCTCCCCTCTGACAGCTGTCAGTCTGCTCTGTATCTATGAGTCTGTTTCTAATTTGCTAGTTTATTTTCTTCATTAGATTCCACATATAAGTGAAATCATATGGTAGTTGTTTTCTCTGACTTATTTCAGTGAGCATAATACTCTCCAGGTCCATCCATGATGTCACAAAAAGTAAGATTTCCTTCTTTTTAATGGCCAAGTAGTATTCCGTCATGTAAATGTACCAAAACTTTTTTATCTGCTCATCTACTGATGGGCACTTGGGCTGCTTCTAAATATTGACTATTGTAAATAATGCTGCAATGCATAGAGGGATGCATATATTATTTAGAATTAGTTTTTTGAGTTTCTTCAGATATATTCCCAGAAGTGGAGTTGCTGGGTTATAAAGCAATCAGTTCCATTTTTAGTTTTTTGAGGTGTCTCCATACTGCTTTCCACAGTGGCTGCGCCAGTCTGCATTCCACCCAGTGCACGAGAGTCCCCTTTCTCCACGTCCTCGCCAACACTGGCTGTTTCTTGATGTAGTGACGATAGCCATTATGACGGGGAGGGGGTGATGTCTCGTTGTGGTTTTAATTTGCATTTCTCTGATGATTAATGATGTTGAGTATCTTTTCATATGACTATTGGCCATCTGTATGTCCTCTTTAAAGAAGTGTCTATTCAGGTCCTTTGCCCATTTTTAATAGAATCATTTGTTTGTTTGTTGTTTGGTGCTGAGTTGTATAAGGTCTTTATAAATTTTGGATATTAACCCTTTTTTAGATGTAGCTTTGGTGAAAATGTTCTCTCATTCAGTGGGTTGTCCTTTCATTTTGCTGACATTTTCCTTTGCTGTGCAAAAACTTTTTAGTTGGATGTAGTCTTATTTATTTTTTCTTTTGTTTCCCTTGCCTGAGGAGATACATCTGAAAAAATGTTGCTACAAGCAATGTCGGAGATTTTGCTGCCTGTGTTTTCTTCTATGATTTTTATGGTTTTGGGCCTACCATTTAAGTTCTTAATCTGTTTTGAATATATTCTTGTGTGTGGTGTAAGAAGGTGGTCTAGTTTCATTTTTCTGCACATATCTGTCCAATTTTCCCAAACCCATTTATTGAAGAAACTATCTTTAGCCCATTTTATGTGCTTGCCTCCTCTGTCAAATATTAATTGTCTATAAAGGTGTGGGTTTATTTATGGGCTCTGTATTCTGTTCCATTGACCCATGTGTCTGTTTTTATGCCAGCACCATGCTGGATTACTATGGGCTTATAGTGTAGTTTGATATCAGGTAGTATAACTCTTCCAACTTTGTTCTTCTTAACAGCTTTACTTTTAGCAGCCAAAATCTGGAAGCAACTGAAATGTCCACCAGCAAGTGAGTGGGTAAACCAAAGATGATATATCCACACAATGAAACACTACTTAGCACTTAAAAAATGGATTATTAAATAAGTCTGAAAATAATTACACAGTGTGAACAAGGTCAGGCAATAAAAGCATATATACTGTACTATTCCATTTATAAATAATTCCAGAACTACAAATAAATCTGTAGTGACAGGTTATTGTTACCTGGGCAAGAAAAACAGGTAGGGGAGAGGTGGAAGCTTTGGGGATGATGGACCTATTCGTAATCATCTTGATTATGATAATGACTTAATCATGTATCTGTCAAAACTTACCAAAATGTACATCTTAAATATATGCATTTTACTATATGCCAAATATATCTCAGTAAAGCTGAAAAATGGACAGAAAGCCCACAACAAATGACACCCAATTGTAATGAGAAGGACTTATATCAGTAGGATGAAAAATTATTTAACAGAGGATATGGGTCTCGGAGGGAAAATCTCACAGGTTTAGCACAGCACTGGTTAACTGATTAAATTTAAGGACAAGGGGTGGATGGTAATTATTATACTAGTGACCCATAGTCATTTCAATGTTGCTTCGGGGAGTGACGTAGGAATAATAACAGCACGGTCACAAAGCCCACCTTTGGAATGCCCTGCAGTTTAAAGCCATGTCCGCATCCACTGGTTGGGGGACTTCCAACAGCAGAGAGGGCACCCCCTCCTGAGTGGTGTTTCTCTTCATCCCAGTTGCACAGCCCTTAATTAATCCTCGTCCTCTCTTGCCTGGACAATTCCAGTGTCTACAAACTGGAGGAAAGAGGGCCAAACTGTGTCCCACCTGCACAGTGGAATTCTACCCAGCAAGAACAGTAACTATGAAGTGAGCCTCACCAATGTAATGTTAAAGGCAAGCAGCCAACTCCCAAAAATGCGCAGTTTGACTCCATCCATATGAAGGCTCAGGACAGGTGAAAGGAGCCTTGCCCGATAAACCTAGCATTCTGGGCTCCCCTGGGTCAGGCAAGAGGAGACCCTGGAGGTCCTGGAATGTCCTGAATCTTTATCACCCTACAGGTGGGCAGGGAGTACATCCCAATGGAAATGTTTGCTCAATAGATGCACAACAACCATACAAGCTGCCTCACTGGCCTCGTTCTCTAATCTACCCCCATTCACTCAGATGACTTCTGAGCCTCCCCACCAGCTCTAAATCACCCTTCTGGTGTCTTTCAGTGGTGGTTACAGTTCCCAGTCTGGCCATGGAGGCTGGCTGTGACCACCCTACTCACCTTCCTCCAGGCCTGCTCAGCCCATCTGGGTATCAGCGCCTCCAGGCCACAGGCCAGTCCTCAGGACCCATCCTGAGCATCGCCTCCCTGGGATCATCCCAGGTGGGCCAGGCTGCCATGTTCATCGCCTTGGCCTGGGGGCATCTCAAGAGTGCATACCCCAGTCTGTGGCAGTTTTCAGGCCCCCCTGGTAACAAGGAGTAGAGGGGAATTTATTGTAGATAAAGGCATGCAGTCACAGCACAGGGCTCTGTAGATGCCAAGAATGCTGACTGAGGAGTGGGTGGGGTCAGTGGCCCTGGATCCCAGCCCCAGGAGAACCCAGAGTCCCCCAGGGCCTCTGGAACCAAAGGGACCCATCAGAGAAAAGACCATGAAAAGAGGTGTGGGTGGCCTGGTGGTCACACCCAACAGGTCCATTGTGGACATCAGAGAGTGACCGACTTCAGGAAAGAGATTGTGCCACCTCCATTGTATGTATCATCTGCAGTGAATGAAGGAAAACACTATTTGTCAATAAGTACTAATTGAACAGGAGTTGTCATGTCTTTCATGTGATGGGGAAAAGCTAAGACAGGTGCCCAGGATCGTTAGGAGATAAACAAGCCAGCGCTTCCCATGGCTCCACTCTCAGCTCCAAAGTGCAGAACTCTTGGGAGGAAGATCAGAAATCGCCTCCCCTTGACAGCCCCACACTGCCTGCTGGACACAGTCCCTTGAAGAATTTTCCTGCCAGCAGGGGAGGCAATGGAGGGGAAGGGGACTTTGCTCAGTGGACCACGGTGACAGTATGAAGGGCGGCAGGCAGGTGGGGCAGGAGCAGAGGCTGGAACTGCTGTAGTAGAAATGACAGGCCCTCTATTAAATGACAGGATTGCCTGTGTTTAATCTCCCAGGTTGCTTTGATTCGGGTGCTATTACTCCCACTTTACAGATGAGGAAACTGAGGTTCAGAGAATGTAAGTAAGTAGCCAAGGTTAAGGTCCCAGTAGATAAATGGAGTGGCATCCAGATTCATGCTTCTCAGAGTGGGATTCTGAGCTAGCAGTGTCACCTCCAACCCCCGTGCTGGGGATGCAAGTTCCCAGGCCCTCTGAGGACCTGCTGAATGGGTCCCTCAGGGATTTCAGTGCCCTGTGAAGTGTGGGAGCCCTGACTTAGAGGAGGGGGTCCCAACTGGTGCAGCACACCTGAGGCCCAGCTGGCTCTGAGTCTCCTTGCTGAGCTCTGGGTCTCAGTTTATTCCTACACTTAATTTGATGGACTGTGCATTTATGAGCCTGTGATTTTGTTCCTTGTGTAAAGGATCCGTTAAGCCTGATGGGCAAACTGACCGATGATGGGTCCATAGAAGAGAAGTGTTGTAGGCTCCAGGCCCTGTAGAGTGAGGTTCTTTCCAGGTCAGTACAGCTTTCCCAGGGAGCTTTCCTGGCAGAGAGGAGGCAGGCCGATGCCGCAGGGTGGGAGGCACACAGCCCAACACGGGGTTGCTGGATGGGAAAGCCACATAAATGAATGTGGCTGACATTGTCATGTAAGTCCACTGGGCTGACACTGCCACCCTGCCCAGCAGGAAGAGCCCACCTCCACTGTGCCTGAGGTGGGGCAGTCGGGCAGAACCGAACCTGGCTTTCCACTGGAGGGGCACAGACTGCGTGCAGACGGCACAGCGGTAGGTGGATGCTATTAGCCAATGACCTGCCCACTGTTGGGAGCTGTGCCAGCCTCGGGGGCATGGCAGGAAGCTGAAAGGAAGGGCAGGCACAACAACTTCTCTTGAACCGGCTGCAGACTGAGGACACACGTACTCCTGGAACATCGCCTTCTGCCCTTTGTCTCCTTAACTCGGTGCTGGAATCTTTGGGTCTGTGTGGGAGGAAGGGACCAAGGGCAGAGAGTGGGTGGCGGAGAGCCAGAGGTAGGGAGGGAGGAGAGGCCACCTCTCGGAGCCTCTTTCCTGGGTCTATGGTGTGACTGTAACTTGCATCAGGCTATTGGAGCCCATCAATTCTGGCTGGGACGGCCAGTGCTCAGTTCCTTTGACCTTGGCTTAAACCCCAGGCTCCCTACCCGACCACGTGCACTTCTCTTGGGTGTCCCACCCTTTCCCAACCTGGACCAAAGAGTGGGGAGCATGGTGACCCAGGGAACGTGACGGTCAATGTCAGCGTTAGAGGTTACTGAGGGAAATGTACCAAGAGCAAGGCGAGAAACAGACCTTCATGGGAAGCTGGGGCCATTAGGGCTCTTGTAGGGTGCTGCCTTCTCATTTCAGGCATGGTAACACAGATAATGAGATGTATGGACACTTTCTATGAGCCAGGAATGTGCTAACCACATGTGCTGGTGACCATGGGTGAGGCAGGTGGACTTCTGGTTTCCACTTGTTAGGTGAGGACACTGAGGCTGAGAGAGGCTCAGCAGCCTGTGGCGGCCTCGCTGCTGCTGCTGCTGCTGCTGCTGCTGCTGCTGCGGGCACAGGAATCACCCAGTGAGTGCGGCCTCCTTGGAGCTGGCCGGCTGGAGGCTCCCGCCGCCCTGGAGGCTCCCGCCGCCCTGTATTTCTGTTTTCTTCTTCACCTCTCAGGACTCTGCTCCAGGCTGACACTTTCTCACCTCTGTCCGTCAGGATGCACGGGGCAGTTTCCCCGGAAGCTCTGGCTCCTGTCTGTGTGAAGAGGGGAGGAATGTGCAGAGAGGAGCATGCAGGCCCAGAGCCGCTGGACCACGCCTGGCTCCACATCCCACATTCAGGCCCTGCTCACCCCCACCCTCCTCTGCAGATAGATAAAGATCCCCAACCGTTGGCTCTATCTGCACAAACTTTCTCCTCTGCTTCAGCGCCTTTAACGAGCTCCTAAAAACGAAAATCTCCAGCCTCACATGTCAGGAATGCGATCACCTTCTCTGATGGTGCATTCTCGGTCTCAGCTGTGGTCTCGGCCAGGACCCCCCCTGCTTCACATGTCCTGGAATAGTGCTGACTGTGCTTCTGGCTGGGAAGACATGATAAATAGTCACAGCTCACAAGGATAAACAAAAATTCCATTTTCCTTTTAACTGCCCTGGGCCGCGCTTAGAATTATTGTTTCAAAACATCTGGAGGGACACGGAGGTTTTTCTTCCAAGAACCTCCGCAGAGTTTTTGTGGGTTACCGCACAGTGTTGGGGCGCATACTTTTATCAGGAAAGTGGGCCTGACATTAACATGATTCTTGTGGACCACTCTTTCCGAGGAGTCGGGGGTCGTGTGTGCACATTTTCGGGAGACTTGCAGGAGAGTTGTCCTGGGATGTTGACAGAGTTGGACATGGAAAGTGGTTTGACCATCCAAGGCCGGTCGAGCAACTGCCTGCCATGAAATAACCACCTAGAACCAGGGCGCCCACGGGGGCTGTTTGGCTGGTGTCAGTGCGTGTGAGCTGCACTTGGCTTCAGGAACTGGAAACTCTGGCAAATACAGACATGACCAAATCTTCTAACTTAGTCATCACTGCTTATTACTTTTGTTTGGTCTTACTGCAGCAAGAGCGACTGCTGGGCATGCATGCCCAGCCCTGGAGCTCTGCTCCCCACCACAGGGTGGAGGACCATCCACAGCAGGGTTGTCTGTGGGAGGTGGGGGATGGGGTGAAGGTCCTTCTCATGAACAAGCATCTCCAGGCCCTTAAGGGGCAGGAGGAGGATGGGAGGGAAAAAGGGAGAGAAGGCTCAGTCCTTGCCCTCTGAAGTTCAAGTCCTGAATTAAGAAATCCAGACCTGGGAAAAGTAAGGGCGGTGGAGACAGTGGGGTGGGGGGTGGGGGGCGTGGAGAACGAAGGGTCTGGAAATGGCATACACTGGAGCAAGCCTTACTTTAGAGGCTGCCCTTAGCGGCCTCATAGGTCTGCTCCAGCCACTGGAACCGGGGAAGAGCAGCACCAGCAGCAGCATACACCACACATAATGGTTCCCATCCCATGAGCCCTTGCTAAGGGGTTCTGTTGGCCAGAGTCCCGCCATAGCTCCAGCCTCCACAGCAGACAGCCTGGGGCTGCATTCATGGGCTCCAGCCAAGGAATTGATGCTCTCATTGAATAAGAACCACAGGGGCAATGCTTCCCCATGTAGGTAAACGGGATGGTATTTTGTCAGCAGGACTGTGCAAGCCTCAGAAACCTGGTAGTGACTGCGGCCACAGGATCCAAGCTCTGATCTCACCCTGGAGGTTGGAGACACAGAAAAGACAGGGTAGGAATGGTCACACGCACTTCAGATTTCCTGTGACAGATCGGAAGGTTGTGTCTTCAATAATCCTCAGCCACTAGGGCTGATCTGGTCCCTGAAGGCCATGATGTGGAAGCTAAACAAGAACCAGGATGAGTGTAAAATGGTTTGCTCTATAAACAGAAATGATCTCAATAACTTGTCATTGCAAATGTAAAGGTTCATTCATAAATATAACTGTTTTCTTTTTTCATATATTTTATTCAGGTAAAATTTGCATAGCAACAATTTTTAAGTATACAACTTAGTGGCATTCAGTGCACTCACAGTGTTGTGCAACCACCACTTCTCTCTAGTTTTAAAACATTTTCAAAACACTCATCCCAGAAAAACACCCAATAATGGTTAAGCAATCATTCCTTACTCCCCTCCCGCAGCCCCTGGCAACCACTGGTTTATATTCTGTCTCTATAAATTTGCGTATTCTGGATATTTCATAAAGAAGGAAGCATACAATATGTGAACTTCTCTAACTTCTTCCACTAAGCAGAATGTGTTTGAAGTCCGTGCAAGTTGTACCATGTATCCGTAGTTCATTCCTTTTAACATATAGATAATACTCCATTGTATGGGTATGGTACAGTTGGTATATCCATTGACCTGTTGCTGGACATTCGGATTGTTTCTACCTTTTAGCTACTATGCATAATGTTGCTATGAACATTCATGTACAAATTTTTGTGTAGATATATGTCTCTTTCTCTTGGATATATACCTAGGAGTTGCATTGCTGGCTCATACGATAATTCTACGTATAATTTTTCTGAGGGACCACCAAACTGTTTTCCACAGGAGCTGCACCATTTTACACTCTTACCAGCAATGTATGACTACTCCTATTTTTCCACATTTCTACCTTTCTCAAAAAAAAGTATAGCCATTCTCATGGGTGTGAACTGGTATCTCACTGTAGTTTCGGTTTACATTGCCTTAATTACTAATGATGTTGAACATCTTTTCACGTACTTCTTGGCCATTTATACACAGCAATTTCCATTTTTTTCTTTGGAGATATGTCTACTCAAGTCACTTGCCCATTTTAAAGATTGAGTTGTTTGTCTTTATGTAGTTGAGTTATGAGTTCTTCATTTATTTAAAACAAAAATTTCAAATATTTATGAAGTCCAGTGTATCTATTTTTCTTTGTTGCCTGTGCTTTTGGTGTCAAATCTAAAAATCCATTGACATCTGGGGTCATGAAATTATTCCTGTTTCCTTCTAATGGTTTTATAAGTTGTAGCTCTTATATTTAAGTCACTGATCCATTTTGAGTTAATTTTTGTATATGGAGTGAAGTGGCAATGCAAATTCATTCCTTTGCATGTGATTATCCAGTTTTTTCAGCACCATTTGTTGAAGAGAAGAAAACCTTCAGTCTGAGTATGAATTTTGTTGTGGGTTTTTTGTGTTTTTTTTTAATGTATATACCACTTCTCTTCAATCAAGAGGCAGCAATGTTCTTGCTCAACAGATCTGTACCATCATAGATGTCACCATGCTGTCAAAGCCCTGGACTGAATGCAGTCCCCTGGGTTATAGAAAGGGTTATACATCACATCTGTGTAGGAGTTGTGCAGCTTCCGGAACACACTGCAAATCTTGTCGTCTTGAAGTGCCGTGTTGGAGGAATCCACCATCATAACAAACTTCACCTTAGTTGGTCATGCAACCACATACCTTGCAGTCCTCTGTGGGGTGCAGCAGGCCCAGGTCAAGCCCCCTCTGGCCCACCAGGGCCTTCCCCATTGCAGAGATCTTCTCATCCACCATGTCCAGGGACGTGCGCACCACGTAGTGGTTCAGCTTGTTCTCTCTGGGGACTCTGTGGATGTAAAGAGGGCAATTCTCCTCAGCAATCACTGCCATGCACACCGCCATCTTGAGAGGCTGGGCTGGCCACCTGGTTGTGGGTGTTTTGTAAATACCCTTTATTTTTGTAAATATGCCTTTAGTCCTTAACTTGAGTGCTTTTATCACAGAAATTTGTCAGATGCCTTTTCTATGTTGAGATAACTGTGTTTTTTCCCCTTCATGCTGCTGATATTGTGTGTGACACTGATTGGTTTTCTTATGTTGAAACACTCTTGTGTTCCTGGAATGAGTTCCACCTGGTCGTGAGGTGTAAAACTTTTTATGTACTATTGGACCTGTTTATGTACTATTGGACCTGGTTTGCTAGTATTTTGTTGAGGATTTTTGTCTCTGTATTCACCAGGGATATTGGTCTGTAGTTTCCTTGTGGTGTCTTTGTCTGTCTTTGCTGGCCTCATAGACTGTGTTAGGAAGTGTTCCCTCTTCTATTTTTTTGTAAGAGTTTAAAAGAGTTGGTGTTAATTCTATTTTAAAAATGTTTGGTAGAATTTGTCATGGAGCCACCTGGTTCTAGACTTCTCTTTGTTGGGAGGTTTTGATTGCTGATCAGTCTCTTTACTTCATATAGATCTGCTGAGGTTCTCTATTTCTTTTTTAGTCAATTTTGGTAATTTGTGTGTTTCTAGGACCTTGTCCATTTCATCCAGATCATCAAATTTGTTGGTACACTTTAACTGTTAACTATTAACACTATTACTAGTGTTAATACTATTAACACTATTTGTTGTTAATAGTATTCTCTTTTAATCCTTTTACTTTCCGTAAGGTTGGTAGTACTGTTTTCATTTTCACTTATGTTTTTAGTTATTTACGCCTTCTCTATATTTTCTTAGTATAATTAATTTCTGATCTCTTTTTAAAGGCTTGTTAATTTTTTTGATCTTTACAAAGAAACAACTTTTAGGTTTGTTGATTCTCTTTATTGTTTTGTGTCCTTTATTTCATTTATGTCTGCTCTAATCTTTATTATTATTTTTTTTCTGGTGCTTTGGGTTTAGCTTGCTGTCCTTTTTCTAGTTCCTTAAGGTATACAATTAGGTTGTTAATTTGAGATATTCAATTTTTTTAATGTAGGTGTTTATAACTATAAATTTCCTTCTGAACACTGATTTTGCTACACCCTAAAATTTTTCTACCTTGTGTTTCCATTTTAGTCTTTTCTAAGTATTTTCTAACTTCTATAGTGATTCCTTTTTTGCTCCATTTATTGTTTAAGAGCATATTATTTAACTTCTATAAATTTGCAAATAGTCCTGTTTTCCTTCTGTTACTGATTTCTAGTTTCATTCCATTGGGTTCAGAGAAAATAGTGTGTATGATCTCAATTTTTTAAAATTTACTGAAAATTATTTTTGGCCTAATGTGTGAAGAATATTTTATGTGCACTTGAAAAGAATATATATTCTGCTGTTGTTGGTTAGAGTATTCTTTCTATGTCTGATCTAATTGGTTTGTAGTGTTATTCAAGTTTTCTATTTCCCTTCTTGATCTCTTTTGTATGTTCTGTCTATTAGTGAAAGTGAGGGAATAAGTCTCTTTTTCATCTCTCAAATATTGCTCATCAACCCAATGAATTAATTCACAAGTTACATGTATGGTCAATGCAGAACATTCAGAGACCAGTTATTGATTCATTTATGTAACAATGTCTGTTGCTGCCTAAAATATATTATACATAAATAGGTCATACAAATGAATGACCTATTGCACAGGCTAGTAGGCAGAGAAGAGCTGTCCACTAGTATCCATACAACAGAAGTAGTATCCTAAGAGGTATAAGAGAGGTGCAGATAACGTGTTGCAAATTTAAAGAATTTTCAGTTGAAGAAATCTTCTGGGCTTCATTGAAAAGTTGACCTTAAACTCCAAGCAGAAGCAACAGAAACCAAGGCCAGAAGCCCAATAAATGACACGTGACTAGAACTCACCACGTGCTGTCCAGTGTTGCACCAACAGCATGAAAAGGGCGGAGTGAGAGTCCTGATGTCAAGCTTGTGGGAAGCTGAGAACAGGGAGCTTTGAGGGCTGGACTATGTTGTTTATTCTGAGAGTGGAGGCCGTGGGACGTGTTTTGCTGAGAAGGGCCGTGGTGAGAATACAACTTATTGAGAGAACATTTGTTTATTTGTAATCACTCAAGAAAGCAGGGAGGAATGAAGCCAGCGATGAGGCAGTTGCCATCTTCCAAGTCTTATGAATTTGTCAAAGAGGATGGAACCATCATGGGGGCTCTGTTCACTAGGGTGTAGGAAGGAGAAGAGTGAGAGGGAGGAGACTTCAAGATGGCAGGAGGGAGGCAGGGCAGAGCAGATGAACGAGGGGATGAAATGTTTCCAATGGGACAGGGGGATCATTTATTCAGGAGGGAACGGTATCAGGCTGAGAAATGGCCCAATGTGGAGGATGAAAAGCTCTGTACTCACTTTTGAGGACAGTTTATACACCAGTGTTGAGGGGACCAGCGTGTGAGATGTGAAGTGGAAACCTTTCTGGCTAGCTGCACAGTCAAAGGAATATAGGTATGAGGACAGAAAACTTGGCCAAAGCTCTTCATTGCTTCCATTTGCCTTTGGCTAATTAGCCAATGCACAACGCATTAGATTTTTCCTGCAGCAAGAGAAAAAGAAAACTCCAGAAGCATTTTAAGATGACAATGCTGCCGGCTTCCTGGTGATGGCAGCTTCTCCTGTGGCAGAGCCATCTGCTGCAGACTCAGGGCAATGAGAGGAACACGAACAGGAGGTAGGACTGCTATACTCAGACAGTGTCCTCTGTGTGCACAAGTAAAACTGGCATTGGTCTTACCTGATAAATGCTCAACTAATTCTTAGTCCATTTCTGCCATCCCTTGGATGCACTACCTACTCTCTTCTTCCCTTGCTCCCCAGGTCTCCCCGTTTCAGAACTGGGTCAACGTGCTGGCACCAACAGCCTTGGTGAGTTCTTTAACAGCCCCCCAGGTGTGGAAAGGGCAGCAAGTCACATGTACCCAGGCCCTGACCCCAGGTATGTCTCACAATTAGAGAGTACCTATGTAGTATGAATAGCAATGTGCTCTTTGACAAAGGGAAGGTTCTGACCCCAGAGGTACTTAGAAGCAGGGGTGGGTGAATCAATGCCAGCAGGATGGAACCCCTTCAACAAAGGGCTCAGTGTTTGTGAAAGAATTAGGTGAGTTAGTCCTGCCAGCATCCACTTAGAAAAGCAGCCCTTTCACTGCTGAAGGAGTGGGCACCATGAAAGAATTCATTTGTTTTCAAAAGATTAATAATTTGCCTTTGGATAACCCAGTTACTGATCATCAGAGCAAGTTCGATAACATGTTCTGAACTTAACTGGAGAATGTAGGCTGAAATTGTGTACTTCCTTTGTAAAGAGCCTCCACAAAAATCTCTAAGCCCATTCGAAGATTTTGGCTGCTAAGGGGAAATATACTGGACCTAAAATCTATATACAAAGTCCAGACAGGCACGGGCTGCCTCCGCACAGGACCTGGGGGCTGCAGAGCTTGGGTACAAACTTCATGAGTGCAGGGATTTGTGTCTGTTCTTCTCATTGATTTGTGCCCAGGCCCAGGACTGTGCTGGCCCACAGTACGTAGGCAATGAATGCTTGTATGGATGGAAGACAGTGGCCTTGGGGTCAAACCCCTCTCAGATCAGCTGTGAGTTAAGGTCCTAGTACCTTAACTGGGGAAAAGAAACACAACCACCATTTTGGAAAGCTTGCTACTATGGACTGAATAGTGTCCCTCCCCATAATTTATGTACTGAAGCCCTAACCCACGATATGATGGTATTAGGATGTGGGGCCTTTGGGACATAATTGGGTGAGGTCATGAGGGTGAAGCGCCCATGATGTGATTAGTGTCCTTATAAGAAAAAGACACCTGAGCTCTCTCTCTTTTTACCATGCAAGGACACAGGAAGAATGGGATCATCTGTAAGCCAGCAAGAAGTCCCTGACCAGGGCACTAAATATGCCAGCACATTAAGCTGGGACTTCCCAGGCTCCAGAACTGTGAGAAATAAATTCCTGTTGCCTAAGCTGCCCAGTGCACAGTATTGTGTTATGACACCCAGAGCTGGCTGAGACCTTTGCTAACCCGAGAGGCAATATGCTTGCTGTCATTGCTCTGAGAGGACTGTGGTAATTTCCTTTTGCAGCACAAATGGAATCATATTAAGCCAAATGCACTGAGAGATCCAAGGTTACGACCAGCGCTTCAAGAACTCCTGATGAATGATAATTGGTAAAATGATTCATCATACACATTTTGCAGCCAGAATTTACTTGTAGCTTTCCAAAAATGCCACAGAGTAAGCAAAAATTGAGAGACGACCTCCATTTCACAAATTTACAGCATCATAACAGTAAGCAATTTGTTGAGAAGGAGGAGAACAAAGCTATTCTTATTGTGACTCTAAGACTACTTTTCACAGAACTTCCTAGAAGATACTTGCTGATGATAATAATAATGGTGGAATTGCTTCCTCAGCCAGAAAGTACATCAAGTAAAAAAGAACCTTGTTTTTTTATTGCATTTTTTCTATTATCATTTTGTCTCCTTATACTCTGCCCCCCTCACAATTACCACCCTGTCGTCCCTGTCCATGAGTCCTTTTTCCTTGATCCCTTCACCTCCTAACCCTGACTCCCTTAGCTATCATCCTGCTCCCCATCTATGAGTCTGTCTCTGATTTGCTTGTTAGTTCAGTTTGTTCGTTAGATCCATATATGAGTGAGATCATATGGTATTTGTCTTTCTCTGACTGGCTTATTTCACTTAGCATAATGTTCTACAGGTCCCTCCATGCTGTTGTAAAGAGTAAAATTTTCTTTTTTACTTCTGAGCAGTATTCCATTGTATAAATGTCCCATAGTTGTTTTATCCACTCATCTACTGATGGACACTTGGACTGCTTCCAAATCTTAGTGATTGTAAATAATACTGCAATGAACATAGGGGTGCTTATGTTCTTTTGAATTAGTGTTTTGGGTGCCTTTCGATATATTCTCAGAAGTGGGAGCACTGGGTCAAAAGGCAGATCCATTTTTAATATTTGAAGTATCTCCATATTGCTTTCCACAGTGGCCGCACCAATCTGCATTTCCACCAACAGTGCAAAGGGTCCCCCTTTCTCCACATCCTTGTTAGCACTTGTTTGTTGATTTATTGATGATAGCCATTCTGACAGGTGTGAGATGATATCTCATTGTGGTTTTAATGTGCATTTATCTGATGATCAGTGACATTGAGCATCTTTTCATGTGTCTGTTGGCCATCTGTATGTCCTCTTTGGAGAAGTGTCTGTTCAGGTCCTTTGTCCTTTTTTTAATTGGGTTGGTTTTTTTTTTTGTTTTTTGGTGTTAAGTTTTGTAAGTTCTTTGTAAATTTTGAATATTAACCCTTCATCAAATGTACCAGCAAATATATTCTCCCATTCTGTGGGTTATCTTTTTATTTTGTTGATGTTTTCCTTTGCTGGGTAAAAACATTGTAGTTTGATGTAGTCCTATTTGTTTATTTTTTTGTGTGTTTGTTTCTCTTGCCTGGGGAGGTATATCTGAAAAAATATTGCTACAAGCAATGTCTGAGATTTTGCTGCCTGTGTTTTCTTCTAGGATTTTTATGGCTTCAGGACTAACATTTAAGTCTTTAAGCCATTTTGAATTTATTCTTGTGTGTGGTGTAAGAAGGTGGTCTAGTTTCATTTTTCTGTGTGTATCTGTCCAATTTTTCCCAGAACCATTTATTGAATAAACTGTCTTTAGTCCATTTTATGGGCTTGCTTCCTCTGTCTAATATTAATTGATTATAAAAGTGTGGGTGTATTTCTGGGCTCTGTATTCTGTTCCATTGACCTATGTGTCTGTTTTTATGCCATACAGTATTGTTTTGATTAGTATGTCCTGAGAGTATAATTTCATATTAGGTATCATGATTCCTCCAACTTTAGTATTCTTTCTCAGGGTCAGTGTTGCTATGCAGGGTATTTTGTGGTTCCATATAAATTTTTGAAATATATGTCCTAGTTCTGTGAAATACATCATTGGAATCTTGATAGTCTTGTGTTGATTCTACAGATTGTTTTGGGTAGTATGGACATTTTAATGATGTTAATTCTTTCTATCCCTGAAGATAGTATATGCTTCCACTTATTTGTATCTTCTTCAATATCTTCCTTCAGTGTCTTATAATTTTCTGAGTACAGGTCTTTTATGTCCTTGATTAGGTTTATTCCTAGGTATTTTATTCTTTATGAGACAATTGTGAATGGGATTGTTTTCTTAATTTCCCTTTCTGTTAGTTCATTATTAGCATATAAAAATACAACTGATTTCTAGATATTGATTTTCTATCCTACTATTTTGCTGAATTCATTTAACAGTTCTAGTAGTTTCTTGCTGGAATGTTTGGGGTTCTCTATATATAGTATCATGTAATCTGCAAACAAAGACAGTTTTACTTCTTCCTTTCCAATTTAGATGCCTTTTATTTCTTCTTCTGGTCTGATTGCTTTGTCTAGGACTTCCAGTACTATGTTGAATAAGAGAGGTGAAAGCAGACATCCCTGTCTTGTTCCAATCTTAAGGGGAACGCTTGTAGTTTTTGCACATTTAGTATGATACTGGCAGTGGGTTTGTCATATATGGCCTTTATTAT
This sequence comes from Trachops cirrhosus, assembly GCA_028533065.1. Lineage (NCBI taxonomy): Eukaryota > Metazoa > Chordata > Mammalia > Chiroptera > Phyllostomidae > Trachops > Trachops cirrhosus. The sequence continues at coordinate 60,023,703 of CM052548.1, read as the reverse complement.
GTTTAGGTATGTTCCCTTTACTCCTACTTTGCTGAGAGGTTTTATCATAAATGGGTGTTGGATTTTATCAAATGTTTTTCCTGTATCTAAGATATGACCATGTGGTTTTTACCCTTCATTTTTTTTTATGTGTTGAATCCCATTTATTGATTTGTGAATGTTGTACCAACCTCACATTCCTGGAATAAATCCCACTTGTTCATGGTGTATGATCTTTTTGATGTATTGCTGTACTCAGTTTGCTAATGTTTTGTTGAAGATTTTGGCATCTATGTTCATCAGGGATATTGGCCTGTAATTTTCTTTCTTTGTAGTGTCTTTATCTGGTTTCAGAATTATAGTAATGCTGGCATTGTAAAGTAAGCTTGGGAGATTTCCCTCCTCTTGAATTTTTTGAAAATTTTGAGAAGGAGAGGTGTTAGTTTTTCTTAGAATGTTTGGTAAACTTCACCTGTGAAGCCATCCAGCCCAGGGCTTTTGTTTGTTGGGAGCTTTTGATTACTGCTTCAATTTCACTAGTATAATCTGACTATTCAGATTCTCTGATTCTTCCTGATAAAGTTTTGGTAGACTATATGTTTCTGGGAATTTATCCATTTTGTCCAGGCTGTCCCATTTTTTGGCACATAGTTGTTCATAATATTTTCTTACAATCTTTTGTATTTCTTTGGTTTCAGTTTTTATTTCTCCTCTTTCATTTCTGATTTTATTTATTTGGGTTGTCTTTTTTTTCTTGATGAGGCTCATTAAAGGTTTGTCAATCTTGAGGAAAAAGGCAGAAAACTGTACTTGAACAACAATTAAAATAAAAAACAAAACAATACAAAACAAAAGTTTTGTCAATCTTGTTTATCTTTTCAAAGAACAAGCTCTTGAATTCATTAATCTTTTCTACCATTTTTTTAACACTCCTTTGCAGGGGAGACTCTATTTTGTTTATGTCTGCTGTGATCTCTGTCATTTCCTTCATTGTACTCACTGTGGGCTTTGTTTGCTGTTCTTTTTCAAGTTCCTTTAAGTGTAAAGTTAGATTATTTGAGCTTTTTCTTGTTTTTTTGAGTTAGGCCTATAACGCTATGAATTTCCCTCTTTCCCTGTGTCCTACAAATTTTGGATTGTTGTGTTCTCATCTTTATTTGTTTCAAATACCTTTTGATTTCTTCACTGACCTCATTGTGGACTCATTCATTGTATAATAACATGTGATTTAATTCTATGTCTTTGTGTGTTTTTCAGTGATCATCTTGTGATGGATTTCCAGTTTCATAGCATTGTGGTCACAGAAGATGCTTGATGTGATTTCAATCTTTTTAAATTTACTGAGACTTGTATTGTGTCCTAACATGTGGTCTATCTTAGAAAACATTCCATGTGCACATGAAAAGTATGTACATTTTCCTGTTTTGGGGTGAAATTCTCTGAAGATCTCAAGTAAAGCCATTTGACCTAGTGTGCTGTTTAAGGCTGCTGTCTCCCTGTTGATTTTCTGTCTGGAAGATCTATCCATTGAAGTCAAAGGGGTGTTAAAATCATTGACTATTACTGTCATTCTCTCAATCTCTCCCTTTATGTCCATCAAGATTTGCTTCACATATTTAGGTGCTCCTATGTTGGGTGCATCAACATTTATTAGGGTTATATCCTCTTGTTGGATCGTTCCCTCTATCGTTATGTAGTGTCTTTCTTTGTCCCTTATGATAGCCTTGGTTTTAAAGTCCATTTTGTCAAATACAAGTATTGCTACCCTAGCATTTTTTTCTTTTCCATTTGAATGAAATATCTGTTTTCATCCCTTTATATATATATATAAATATATATATATATCTTGTTTTCTTATCCATTGAGTTATCCTATGTCTTTTGGTTGGAGCATTTAAGCCATTTACACTTACGGTGATTATTGATAGATATGTATGTAGTGCCATTTTATTGTTAGACTACTTTCCTCTGTTTTTTTTTCCTTCTCTTTTTCTTCTTCCTCTTCTTAAAGCAAGCCCTTTAACATCTGTTGCAGGACTGGACTGGTGTTAAATCCTTTAGTTTTTTTCTTGTCTGGGAAGCTCCTATTTCTCTTTCAGTTTTAAAGATAGCCTTGTTTTGGTTGTAGGTCCTTGTTTTTTTGTTACATTGACTATTTCACACTGTTCCCTTCTAGTCTGAAATGTTTCTGTTGAGAAATCAGATGACAGTCTAATTGGTGCTCCCTTGTAGGTAACTCCTTGCTTTTCTCTCATAGTTTTTAGGATTCTCTCTTTGTCTTTAATCCTTGCCATTTTAATTATGTCTTGGTGTAGGCATCTTTGGGTCCAACTTGTTTGGGACTCTCTGAGCTTCCTGGATTTGTGTATCTTTTTCCTTCACCAGGTTAGGGAAGTTTTTGGCCATTATTTCTTCAAATAGGTTCTAGCTCCCTTGCACACTCTCTTCTTCTGATATTCCCATGATGTGGATGTTGTTACACTTCATGTTGTCCCAAAAGTTTCTTAAGCTCTCCTCACTTTTTAAAGTTTGTTTTTCTTTTTGCTGCTCTGCTTGGGTGTTTTTTTTCTACATTGTCTTCCAAATTACTGTTTTGATCCTCTGCTTCATCTAACCTCCTGTGTTATTCCTTCCAGTGCATTATTTATTTCAGATATTACATTCTTTATTTCTAACTGGTTCTTCTTGTGGTTTCTATGTCTTTTTTCATGCTGTTGAGTACCCTTATGATCATTAGTGTAAACTCTCTATCTGATAAATTGCTTACCTCCATTACATCTAGTTCTTCTTCTATAGAATTCTCGTTCTTTCATTTGGGGTCTGTTTTTTTTTTTTTTGCCTTTCCATTTGACTGCTTCTTTGTATTTGTTTCTATGTATTATTAGTTAGATCTCCAAAGACTCTGGTGCAGACCTATGTCAAACGTTGCCTATGACTGGCCCTGGGTAACCTATTTGGGGCTATCAGTGATCCACAATTTGTGGCTCCCTCTGCTGGGCCTGGGTATGTGCAGAAAGAGCTAGGTTGTGCACCAAGGCCAGCTTTTACCAGCACCAGGCCCATAGCAGGGAGGGTCAGCAGAGCTCCTTATATCTGCCTTAGTTGTTAAACTAATCACTGATATAACCTCAAGCTATACTCCTCAGCAGCAGGGCTTAAGCACCACAGGGTGGGACCAGAGTCATTACTGTGGGTGGGGCTATTGTTTCCCCTCAGGCTGATACCATTTGAACAGGAGTGTCCCACTTGAGAAAGATGACTTCTGCAGAATGGGGAATGACAGCACAGGGATCCTGGTGGCCATTTCTTCTGTTGTCTCCCCAGAACCACCAGCCCCAGACTCTCCTCACACATCTTTAGTCCACTCTGCCCTCCCTCTGCTGGAACCCAGGATAAGTGGCTGCAAATGGAATTTTGTGCATTGGCCCTTTAGAGCCTCTCTGCATCTCCAGCTGTCTCTCCCTGGTGGACAGAAACCCTACTGTCTTTCACAGCCATATATTATTTGGGTTCCTTTCCCCGTTCTGGTGCTGCAGGCTGGTGAACCCAGCTTGGGGTTTAGATCCCACACTTCTCGGAGGAACACCCACCCCCTGGCTGCTGAAATATCCATTTGGAACTTCAGCTGCTACCCATGAGAGCCCAGCCAACCCTCTTGCGCCTCCTCCCCACTCCCTACCAGTCTCATTGTGGTGATGTGGCTTCTTCCATCTGTACGTGGTTATAAGGCTTCTCTCTGGCTAGTGTTCAGTTAGTTATTCAGGATGATTTTTCTGTAATTTATTTGTAATTCCAATTTGGTCCTGGGAAAAGGTTAATATAGCTTTCACCTACTCTTGCACCATGTTGGGTCTTTTGGAACCTTGCTTTTTTAATTAGAGAAATTGGATTCCATTTCTAGCTTCTGAAAAATTGCTTTCAACTTTGAAATTGGTTCCAGAAAAATTATGAAGATAAAGACATTTTCTGATGTTCAATTTATCAGAATATTTACCTCCCCCACATTTTTTTAGAAAGTTACCTGAGTATGTTGTTTAACCAAATGAAGGAGAAAATTAAAAAAGAGGAATATCTGGGATCCATAAAATAGTATGGATGCCCTTACATCCTCCAGGAAGCCCAGCCCACCCTTCTTGGATCCAACTCAGAAAAACTGTGATGGCAAGTTCTAAAATTGTACATCAGGTCTAGAAAGCAAATAGTGGATTGGAGCTGAATGATAGTTGGCTCCAAGAGGGGCTTGACCTGCGGCAGAGGGGGCAGGGCTGGAAAGAATTAGTGGACGACCTGACCTAGTGGTAAAAGAGAGTAAAAACTGTATTAAGGGAATATAAACAAATATGAAAATATTTTAAAAAGTTAAAACTATCAGAGTGGATAAAGCAGGGGAACAGTGTTTACAGAAGGAAAAATGATCATAGTGCTTTCTTGGCTCAGCAGTAAATAATATTTACATAGTCATGAAATGTAAATACTATTTATAGACTTAACTAAAAATAGGGATATAATTATAGTTGGAATATGGAAATGGGGGAGATGGAGCTCAAATATCTATCACAGCAGAAAATAAGTAGATAATGTCTAAAACTGATCAATCAAGCAATAAAAGTAGAAGCATGTGATTTAGTGATATAAAAGTAAGGTCCAGAAGAAACAACTATAAGTTAAAAGTATTTGGTGTTGCAAAAAGGGAATTAAGACAGGAGGGAGACGTAATTTTCAATTCCAGGTAAGCTCTTTGGTCTTGTTTTATTTTATAGTGTGATTGTCTTACACCTATACAATTATTTTAATTAAAATGTACAAAGATAAGATAAACTCTAAAAATGAAATAAAAACCTTCTGGTCCTACCACCAGTAGTTTTGCTTCTTTGGACACTAGAATCCTCAACTATACAGATAAGTCCCATTCTCACCTGGCAAGAAGAGCTCCTTGAAGACGAGAGAGATGCTGAAACCGCTAGTGAGCACCAGCATTGAAGACTCTTGATTAAGGCAATCCTTGTGCCAAAAAGCAAGTATGACTATGTTCTCGTGCCAGGAAAATTTATTTTAAATACAATATGTTGTAATGTGACTTACTCATCCCCTTTCTGCCCCTATTAGCTTCAAGTAGGTATTAATATGCTCTAGGCTGTAGGCTTGCATCTTTGTTAATTGTGAAACTCAACCCTCCTGACAGGGCCCTATCCCTGTATTCATTCTGCTTCATCAGAATTTCTAATTTTCCAGGGAATTCCTTGCATCACTGCCTGCCCCTGAGCTCCAAAATGGCAAAGTTACCCAGCAAGGCAGCTTAGGAAAAGGCAGTGTCCACCTAAACTTTAAAATGAGGATATGGGAGATTTCCTCTTGTAGTTTTTCTTTAAAAAAAAAAAAAAAAAACATGCATCATTTTCCAAAGGGAATGTGTTCCTTTCTCTTCTCACCTCCTCCAGGAAGCCAACCAGCAACTTTCAGGGCCGACTTATAGGAAAACCGAACACATCGAGTCATCTAAAAATCACAAAGCAAAATAAAAAACCAGCAGAAGAGGGGAAATATTTGCAATAGATATAATACAAAAGATTCTTATATTACAGATTTTGCATCTATTGACACACTTGTGTGCAAAATCACTGTGTAAGGAAGCAGTTTGGAACAAAAAGAAATACACACCCAAACTGGGGTTCACTGAGTGGGGAAGGATGAGACCCTACAAGTGCATCACATAGGAACAAATAAAGACAAACGGAAGATTTTCACTAATAACTGAGGAAATGCAAATTAAAACAGATACTGCTCAATTTCCATTCAATGTCTTAAAATGTGAACTTGGGGCCAGGAAGCTGAGGCGAATGTGTAAGCAGGAGATGACAGAAAAGTGAATAACCTCTGGGGAAGCAATTGGTAAAATGTATAGAATAATACGAAAAGTCATGCCTTTTGACCCACTAAGCCCATAGGGAACTAATTCAATGGATGAATGATGGAGTTATCCATATGCAGGCAAATGTAAACTAGGAATAAGGGAGACTTCTTGTCAAGATGGTGGCACAAGTGAACACGGCTCATCTCTTGGCACAACCACATCAAAATTACAACTAAAATATAGAACAACCATCACTTAGAACCCTCAGAAATTGAGTTGAATGGAAGTCTGACAACTACGGAATTAAAGAAATCACATTCATCTATACTGGTAGGAGGGGTGCAAAAGCAGAATGGGGCTGGTCCCTCACTCACATCTGGGGGATGAAGATTTAGGAGGGATATGTCAGGAGCGAGGAGTCCCGGCCCAACAACAGGGCCCCCCAGTCCAGTGTTCCAGTGCCAGGAAGAGAAGCCCCCACAATTTCTAGCTGCAAAACCCAGCAGGGAATAAGTTGGTGGAAGACTGTGCTGAAGCCCCAAGCAATTCCCCTTAAAGAACTCACATACTGACTCAGCTTCACAGACTCACTCGCTCTGGGCTTCTGCTACAGGGCGGTGACTGGAGGGGCACCGGTGACACAAAGGCAGGAACTGTAGAGTCTTGCATCAATGTGAGCGGAGGACATTGTCCCTTTTCTAAACCCTCTCCCACAGAGCCAGCAAGCTGGTGCTATATCTGAGATTCCATTAACCTGGCTGACACTGTTTGACCTGCCTTGGAGATCCCCAGAGACTCCATCCCACCCAACTTATGGGTCCACCCAAGCTGTTTTTCCATATGAATGGCTGGTCTTGGCTCCTAAATCCTATCAAACGAGCAACAGCTGGCTTCAGTGAGCCCTCAGCCTGTGTACCTCTTGCTTAGTGATCCAGGCCTAGCATTAGCCGCAGGCAGCCTAGATTCACAGCTTGGCTTCACCTGGGAATCTCCAAGCCCAGCACAAGTAGCAGCCATCTCAGATTGCTTTATAGCTCAGGCAGGTGGCCCTGGGCGAAACACAGGTGGGGTTGACTTTGGCTTGCACCACCCAGGAAACTGCAGAGTGGTGGGGAATTGCCTGAGGGAGTGGGGGCTTCTTGATGGAGGGGGGTCAAAGGGAGGAAAATCAGGACAACTGTAATAGCATTATCAATAAAATATAGTTTAAAAAGAAATAATAACCTAAAAAATAGGAATAAAGGAGTTCAGTAAATCAAAATATTTTTGTTTGACTATTATCATCGGCAAATAGAATATGTAAATGTGTAAATAAAACAATATCTGAAAAAATCAGGACACTAAATAATGCATGGCCAATATTGAAATTGTGTCAATACAGGTATACGTATGGTTAAACATCAAAGGATAAAGGAGGACTCAAATTATGTAAGGCAGGTAAAAAAAGGGAACAACATTTTTGTTTTCAGTATTTTAATAATAAATGAAATGATCCTGTTTATTGAATTATATGATGTGGCAGCTGACATATGAGTTAGTTAATAGCCCCATTTTTTTAGAAGAGGAAACTTGTGGCTCAGACCACAGGGAGTAAGCCAGAGGAAAAATTCAAAGTCATAGCTCAGTGCCTGCCCAGCTCACCAAGCACAGACACACACAGACATCTTCAGACTCCTCATATGAGACCCGGTCTCTGCCTCTGGAGCTTTATGTCTCTGTTCATTAAAGCCTCACCCACCCCCATGAGTGTCACGAATTGTCACCTCTGCAGCAAAGACTGACCTTCTAACTGCGCCATCCTCCAGCGGGAGAGAGGAGGAGAGAGCAAGAAACAAAGCAGTGGTGGCAGGGCGGCGGTGGGGGGGGGTTCTCTGCCTGTTCTGCACCTGGAGGCTCTTGCCTAACCCCTGCTGCCCGCTCCCCTGCCCTCTCTCTGCAGTGGGGTTGCACCCTGAGAACAGAGAGGTGGACAGGAGATGGACAGGTGTGGTGGGGTAAGCCACCTCCAGCATCTCTCCCTGCTCCTTCCTCTATCTCACCAGGCCCCGCCACCTGCATTGCCCATGTCTCCCTCGCAGTAGGAATAAACCCGGCCCCTTCCTACCATCTAGTAGTCAGTTAGCAAATATCTGTTGTGTTAAATCCCACACCCACCCCAGAATAAAGACAACAACAAAATTTCAGGTAGATTTTCGACCCAAACACGTCTTCTTTTGGTAAGCTCTATCGGCCGACCAACCAACCACTGGCCCAAACAGTGACTATGGCACAGAGTTGGCCAAATAGGGACCTTAACACTGGTCCCTAAGTGGCAGGCTGTCCAGAGTGGGGCTGCAGAGGATGCAGGCTGATGATGCTGCAGGAGGGGCTGGCTGGCTTCCTGGAGGAGGTGAGAGGAGAAGGGTGCACATGCTCTTTGGAAAATGATGTGTGTGTGTGTTTTAAAAAGAAGAAAAACTATAGGAGGAAACCTCCCATGTCCTCATTTTAATGTTTAGGCAGATATCATCTTTTCCTAAGCTGCCTTGCTGGGTAACTTTGCCCCTTTGGAGTTCAGGAGCTTAGAGGTAGGCAGTGATGCAGGAAAATCCCTGGAGAATTGAGAATTCTGATGAAGCAGAGGGAGAACAGGAAGGGGTTAGGGGCCCTCCAGAAGGGTCAACTTTCACAATGAACAAGAACACAAGCCTCCAACCAGCCTCCATCCAAGAGCCATAACTATCTACTTGAAGCTAATGGCGGGGGCGGGCAGGGGTGCAAAAAAGAAGTAAGGCATATTGCGACATACTGTATTTAAAGTGGATTTTCCTGGCACGAGAACATAGTCATGCTTGCTTTTTGGCACAAGGAATGCCTTAATCAAAACTCTTGGATGCCGGTGTTCACTAGTGGCCTCAGTCTAGTACGTAACCCACCAACTTTGGGCTGCCGGCCTCCGGGGGCCCTTGAGTTAACCCTGCGGCTGGTGGGGGCTCCTGGCCAGGCCCTAGTAGCTCTTGCCAGAAGATTCTGAGGTCTCTACCTATTACTGGATGGAGAATCGATTCATACTTTGTCCTGCAGGAAAACCCTCAGTGGGTAAGCTCCTAGGACTGAGTTTAAAACCAAGGGGGATTTGTTGGAGATGCTCTAAGATGAACCAGATGCATTTTGAAATGCTTAGTCTCAGCAGAGATGGAAATATTTGGGATGATCTTAGAAATTTATTGAGCACTTGCTATATGCCAGGAACGAACTAAGCACTTTCCACATGTTCACTGCATTAGGCCCCCTAGTTACCCTGCTGAGCTGCCATTGCAATGTTCCGGAAGTCAATTGACACCCCCAACCCACCCAGATCATGAGAAGATGAGCTAAGAGCCTAACAGCCTCTCCCCAGGCCCTAGCCTGTAAACCACTGCCAGGCTGCTGTGTGGCAGAGCTGGAGCAGAGAGCAGTGTTAGTGGCATGGGCCATGACAGCTGGGAGAAATGAGGATGCTGACAAAGGTGGCCTTCCAGCCATCATCTTTTAATGTTCTTAGGTTACCCAGCAAGGTGAGAGAAGGAGATCAGCCCAGACGCAGGAATGGACATGGGGATACTCAGGTACTCGCTCCTTCGAGGAGCTCTCAATGTTTAAGTGAGGACACTCCACTGCATAAAACCAGTGACCATCAACAGGAGTCTTAGGCACCCGGTGCCCAGGTACACACTTTGGAGAAAGTGCCTGTGCAGTTGACTGATGGCGAGGCCCAGTGCCACACCCGGGGCCTACCACTTGTTGAGGTCCCAGAGGGCATCTGCTACTTAGAATCCACACTTGCTCCGCCCCCTCTGCCAAGAACCAGGCATCTGTGCATTTTTGCCAGGGTGGATTTGCACAGAGCTCCTGTCAAGCAGGACCATTCTGTTAATCCCTGTTCTCATGAGCTAGTTTTAATGCCACTAGTCCTTGTTACTGTAACTACTGAACCCGCTTGTCCTCCCTGAAGCCAGGCCTTAAGAGTGGATGAGTTTCTCTCTGCAGAGAAACTGGGGCTGAAATAGCTGCAGCTAGAAGCCACTCCTGGGGTCCTCTGTGACCATTTCCAGGACACTGTCCCCTCTGCCTCCTGCTATACCATAGCTTCATCATGTAGCGGTGTGTGTGTGTGTGTGTGTGTGTGTGTGTGTGTCCGTGTCTGTGGGCACAGGCATGAACTGTGCTGCAGTATCTTTACCACGCAGGCCATGCTCAATGCCAGTAAATAGATTCTACCTTCAAAGCCTTCTTGGAAATGCTAATTCACACCTGTTTCCCAGTATTGCAGTAGGATGGAGCCTAGCATGTTGCCTGGTTAGGTTCTATGTGTCACGAAAATGAATGGATGGTGGAAGGTATGCATTGTGCCTACAAGTACAGTAAGTGTCTCAGCAGTGCTATTTCATACGGCATTAGTCAGGACTTTTTGGGTGGGACTGATGGAGGCCTAGCCCAAGAAGCCTTGAACCACAACCAGAAAAGGAATGTATTTGTGGTATAAAGTATAACGGTACATCATATTGTCTTCAGGCGTGACTGCATCAAAGAAGTAATTTTGACTACCTCTTATTCTCTCTACTTATCTCTGGTCTCTGCCCTTTTCTGTATTGGTTTCATTCTCAGGAAAACTTCTCATGTGGTGGGAACATGGCTTAGATCACCCTTAAACCACGCAATGTTGATTGAAGCAGAGAGCTTCTTGCTCGGTACTCCAGCAGAAGTCCCAGAGTAGGCTCTGGTAGGCCCAGCTCACTCACATGCACACTCCTCAACCAATCACTGTGGGCAGATGAGTAGGGCTCTCTGATTGGCCAGCTCTGGGTCATGTGTCCACTTCTATGGCAAAGGACAAAAGCAGGGATGAATTTCACTTGAACCACAAACAAGGGCATTACCTGAAAAGGGACTTCTGAAACCAGAAAAAGGAGAGAACTAAAAGTAGAATGCCTCACAAAAATTCCCCAAACATGAAGGCTTCCAAAGCGCATGTCTCCAGAGCCTGGGGGCCCTCTGCAACTGCAAAAGGATGGTATTCTGGGGGCTGTTCAGCACAGCACCCCCGGGGTCTCTCCAAGGCATAGTCACGGCGCTTGGAATCAGAGAACTGGTGTGCGTCCCATCTCTGTTACTGAGAACTTTGCAGCCCAGTCTCCCAGGCACACCTTCCTTTCGGTCACATTTCCTGCCACACAGCGGGCAGCTCTGGAGCTGGGCACACCTGGGCTTGAACCCTGGCTTCAGAATCATTCAGTTTAAGCTAAGTTATGCTTAATACCCAACAACCCTTACACCCTACGGGCCTCCAACACCAAATAAGTGTTCCCTGGTCATGCTCCATGCACATAGAGGGGTGGCTAGGGCTCTGCTCCACGTCTGCTCTATTCTGGGACCTGCAGGGAAACAAGACCTTTGGGAAATGGAGATCCTCTGGCCAAGAAGACGGGGATGTGATGGGGCCACACCATGGCCTGCAAAGCATCTGCTCAGACATAACTCACATTTCATTGACTAGAGCAAGTCACGTAGCCAAACCTGACACCAGTGGGGCTGAGAAGAGGCAGCGAGTCCTTTGAACAATCAACCACCAGCCTACTGTTTAGTATGACCTGGTTCAGGAACACTCCCAAGCCAGTCCCTCAGCTGAAATGGGCTCACCTCATGGAACTGTCGAGGCGTCCATGAGGCAGTGCTTGCTAAAGGGCTCCCTGGATGCCGGCTGCCGCTGCAGGGTCTCTGCTCTCTGCAGGCGCTCTCTGCAGACATAAGGTCTGTTATCCCTGTGACCTCAGGACCCTTCTGCTTTCACAGAGCCCATTTTGTGCTTGAGCCTCACACCGTGTGCTCTGTCAAAAGGGCCTGCACTCCAGCCCCCATCCTGGCCTCAGGATGTTAAATTCTGAGTGCCTTTAAGGCGGGTTCTGCTGCTACCTTGAGTCAAGGTGTTTCCTCCCCGACACACCCTGCTTTGGACAGTGCTCACCCTCTGTCCAGGTGACAGGGTCACCCCCAACCAGGCCAGGTGCCCTGGCTCCAGACTGGGTCCCTTCTTTTTTTTTTTAAATATATTTTATTGATTATACTATTACAGTTGTCCTATTATCCCCCATTCATTCCCCTCCACCCTGCACACCCTCTCCCACCCACATTCCCCCCCTTTAGTTCATGTCCATGTGTCCTAAATTCTTTAGCTTCTACATTTCCCCTACTATTCTTGCCCTCCCCCTGTCTATTTTCCATCTACCATCATACTACTTATTCTCTGTACCTTTCCCCTCTCTCTCCTCCTCTCACTCCCCTGTTGCTAACCCTCCATGTGATCTCCATTTCTGTGGTTCTGTTCCTGTTCCAGTTGTTTGCTTAGTTTCTTCTTGTTTTTGTTTCAGGTGTGGTTGTTAATAATTGTGAGTTTGCTGCCATTTTACTATACATGTTTTTTATCTTCTTTTT
>CM052548.1:59972232-60010924 GCA_028533065.1 Trachops cirrhosus | reverse complement strand
TGGAACATTTAAAGATGTCCCGGAGGTTCCTAAGCCTCTCCTCACTTTTTTGAATTCTTATTTTTTCATTCTTTTCTGATTGTATATTTTTTCTTCCTTCTGGTCCACTCCATTGATGTGAGACCCATCTTTCATTCCATCACCATTGGTTCCCTGTGCATTTTTCTTCATTAAACTTATTGTAGCCTGCATTTTTTTCATCTAATTTGCGACCAAAATCAACCAATTCTGTGAGCATCCTGATCACCAGTGCTTTGAACTGTGCATCTGATAGGTTGGCTATCTCTTGGTCGCTTAAAAGGATGGGTTCTGGGGCTTTCAATTCTTCTTCTGTTTGAGCCATCTTTTTGCTGGTTTTGGGGGGTTTTTTGGTTTTGTTTTGGTTTTTTTTTTGGTCTTGTCCAGCTCCTGTAGTGAGGGGCAGGGCCTTAGGAGTTCAGCAGGGTGGGGCACCCCAGTCGCTGGGTTGTGGCGCTGTATGTGGGGGCGGGGTCCGAGAAGGAACAACTGCACTTGCTCTGCTCTCTGTAGGACCTCAGACCCTTCCGCCGCTTTCCGCAAGCCAACTGGGCCCCTCTGGTGCCAATTCCACTGTGGGTGGGCCTGTGCACCCTGAGGGACCTTTCTTTTTAGTCAGTGACCCAACACTCTATTTCCTGGTGCTGGGACCCTGAGCTGCGCCCAGTGCCTTACTTCACAATGGCCGCCTCGCTGGGTCTGCCGGTCGCCACCCCCTGGCCAGAGCCCACCAGCCACCGCTGCTTGTGCGCCCAGGGTCTGCCCGCTGCGGACTTGTGCGCCTCCCCGGTTGCTCAGCTCTCGGTTCTGCGTCCCTCGCCCAGCCCAACTCGGCCCCTCCTACTGGTCTGGATGAACACATCTATTTTTAAATCCTTGGGTGTCCAACTTCCATACACTTCAATTTTCTGTCAGTTCTGGTTGTTATTTTGTTTCTATATTGTTGTTGTCCCTATCTTGGTTGTGCGAGGAGGCACAGTGTGTCTACCTATGCCTCCATCTTGGCCGGAAGTCATCCAGACTGGATCCCTCTGTTGCTAGCCCCTATGGTGCCTGCTTTTCGTTCCTTTTCTTTTTCCTTCACACACTTCTGGTGGACTTCACTGGCAGCAAGTTAAGGATTTCTCTCCCTTTCCCTAAAGTTGGAGGAGAGTAGCCTTTTTTGGTATTCCCTGTCAGAAATGACAGGTTCCTCAGGCCATTATGTAAATACGAGTGCTAGTTGAGATGGTTTTCGAGTACTGGATCCAGAAAGGAGAGGAAAATGAAGACCGAATGAATATGGGAACCCCTTAGTCTAATTCACCAAGCGCTGTTGACCCCAGCCGGTGTAACTGTCCTTAAGTCCTCTATTGGGTAATTGAATCCTGCTGTAAGCCTGGCCTTTGCTCACTAGAAAGTTTTCTGAGTATTACCAAGACTTTTGTAAGCTTTACTGTGAAGTTTCCAGATTTTACAAGTACTCTCTCTGTACGGTAAATAAGATGTTGAAAGAACTGGCACTCTCCGAAGCCTTGTTGTTATTGTAGCGGCTCCAGCGGGTGCGTATCAGTGAGTTTGGCTTCACGGCATTGGCGCAGACGTGGAAATGTGTGGCGCACCTCCTCGGCGGAGGCAGTGCACCTCACCTCAGTGCACCTCACCTCAGTGCACTGACGGCCGGCCTGTTCTCCCACCTAGGGAAAGTGTTTATCTATTTATTTCCTAGGAAACCGCTCTCCACTGTTTGGAACCGCAATTGCAAAGAGGAAAGTCACAGAAATACAGGAGGATTATCGAACCGGCTTGCCAAGGACATGTTGCTCTCCCTAAATCCTCTGGTAGTTTTCTACGACCAAAGCATGAGCCAAAAAATCTTCCCCCACCCAGACAGTCTGGGAAAGACAAAAGTGGTAAGAACTTCACTAATTGCCACTTTGAGCTTAGAAACTGTCACTTGTGATGCTTAGAAGAGGCGCCTTGACTGAGAGTGTGACTGGGCCCTGTGTGACCCACTGCGAGCTGAAGACAGTCTCTGCTTCACTGCGCTTTCAAGGGAGCGGGGACTCTGACCAAGGAGAAAAACTGCGGCAGCTCTTTAAATGCAACCGCAATAAGGAACTGATTTATAGTCAGCCAAGAAGTAAATGCCCTCGATGCTTCTGTGTAACACAGACCAGATGCTGCTGGCACCGCTGAGTGCCAGAACCACGGCCTGTCCTCGGTCTCCGCTGGTGGTGCCGCTGCTCGTCCGCTCCGTCCGCCGACCCTCCGAGCGCTCACTGTGCATTCTTACGCCGCCACAGGAGAGAACATTCTTTCCAACTCAAGGACTTGTTTGAACCAAGCATGAGTTCTTCTTCCATTAAACACAATTAGCACTTAAAACCCGTGTATAGACGTGGTAGAGGGATTAACAAAATATGCTGTGTTTACTCTGTGGATCCAAAAGCAGACACCATTAACTCTTTGATATGCCAAGAGTCCGAATAGTTGGCAAGAAAAAAAGGATAACCGGCCGCATCGCTCGCCAGTGGCTGGGAGAAACTGCCGGCGGAAGCCTTCCTCGCAGATTGGCTTAGCCACCCTGCTGAGGCGGGGTCCTGTGCAGTTCCTGCATCTGAGAGCCCTCCAAGGCATCTGCTGACTGGTCAGCGTAGAGCACAGGGCTGCAAATCTGAGCCCAGATCCTGCACCAGCCTCTTGCCAGGACCACACCTCAGATGAGCACCCAGCTTCCAGGATATGCCCAAGGATGAGTCTCCTTATCCACACAAGAGGGTGCCACCATGTGTGTTATGACCGTTACAGGGAGATCCTTGGTCCAAAAATGGCAGAAGGTACAGAGAAACAGTTACTGTGACCCTATGAAATATTTATCACCAGTCAGAGAGCCAACAGCAACACGCAATGCTACATGGGGTGACCTGTACTCATTTTGGGAAGTGGCCCAAATGGAGGAGGTGGTGAGGGTCTGGGGGACTCCTAGGGCATGTCTGAAGTCTGTGTGAAAAGTCATAACCACCATTGTTAACCAAGGGCCAAAGAAGTGGCATCTGGAACCTTCCTCAAGTTCAAATTTCTCCAGTTCTATCTGAATGTGTACTTGGTTTTGGTGGTGAAGGTTGGTCTGACCAGACTTCGGCCTACAGTGAGCTGGACTGCCGTCCGGTCCTGCCTTCCTGACGTCTGACTGTGCTCCCCAGTTCCTGTGACCCATTCTGGCTGTACAAGTCATTCTCAAGGGGCTCCAGGTTGTGTCCAGACAGGTGACACCCAGCAGGCCATGCAGACCAGCCAGGCGGGTGGCCCTCCTGGTGAGACTGGCTCAAGAGAAAGATGGAGGACATGGAGTAAAGAATCAGCAAACTAAAAGCTAAAACAATAAAAATCACCCAGTATGAACAATAAAGAGAAAATTACAGACTATGAATACGTGGGGTTTATTCCAGGAATGCAGAGCTGGGTTAATATTTGAACATCATTCACTGTAATGCACCACATTAATATACCAAAGAGGGGAAAAAAACACAATTGTATCAATTGAGCAGAAAAAAGGACAAAAATCAACACCTATTATGCATAAGATAACTATCAGAAGTAATACATGAATTTGATAGTGTTGCAAGATTTAAGAGTACTGTAAAAAAAATCAGTTGTATCTTTACACGTCAATAAAAATATACTTAATATATACAGGGGTAGGCAAAAATAGGTTTACAGTTCTGAGTATGGAAAACACAGAGTTTATTTTTGTACTACTATTTATTAAGTATTGTATTATTTTCCATACAAACAATTGTAAAGCTACTTTTGCTCATTCCTGTATATGGTCATTTTCAACAAAGGTGCCAAAATAGCTCAATGAAGAAAATAATGTCTGTTCCACAAATGGAGCTAATCAGCATTGACCCTTAACTCACACTATACACACACATACACACACAAAATAACTTCAAAATGGACCAGAGCCCCAAATGTAAAGTAAAAAATTATGGAACTTCTAGGACAAACATTTTTGCAATTTTGGGATAGGCAAAGATTTCTTACATAGAACACACAAAGCATGAACCATAAAGGAAAAATTTGATCAAGTAGGCTTTATAAAAATTCAAATCTTTGCTTTGGAAAAGACCCCATTAAGGAAACAAAAAAGAAATAGATCAAAAGAAAATTTCTTTATTTTTTTCCATCTATGCTGACAAGACATTGACATAATTTTGCAGCCTTACCTGATAAAAAATGTTGATAACTAGAAATAAAAGGAAACATCCTCAATGTGCTTTTGCCTTTTAACTTGAGGGAAACTCTCCTGAGCATGTTCCACACGCTGGCTTTTGTTCTGCTCTCCTGGCTGTACATCTGAAGTCATAAATCCTCTCCTTGAAGACAAGCCTGCCTATACCTGGAAGCTACCCAGATGTTTTGGTCCAACACATGTCAACATCTCTTCAGATTTAGAGATAAGCAAGAAAAAAAGGTGGGGGAAGAGGAGGTAACTCCTACTGCATTATTAGGCCAATTGCCCACATTGAATCCTCCTGCTGGAAAATCCACCCTCGGACACAGAGCACCAGCCGGGGCCACTTGCAGCCATGGAACCCCACAGGGTTCTGGGCCCTGAGCCCAGCTGGTCCTAGAGACCACCTTGGACTTCTGCCGAGCACGGTGACTGTGAGGCGTTTAACACTGAACATCCGGAACTCGAGTCATGGAAAGGCTCTCCGACTCTCTCCCAGTACTGTTCCTCGGCTGTGTCATTCGTGGAAGCAGCTCAGGCTCTCCAAACCTGGGACAGGGGCAGCTGTGAGCTTTGTACTTAGAGGAACTCTAACAAGGAGCATGAGCCAGAGGCGGGCAAAGGCACCCTTGGTGCTGGGCATTTCGCTTCCCCGGTATCATCAGGGCCACAGCACGAAAACCCTGTGTCTCCATTGTTACTCAACATTCAAAGAGTTGCAGTGAGATCCAAAAAAGAAAGGAAGAAGAGATACAACATCAAAAAAAAAAAGAAAAGGAACTATTGCTATTTGCATGTGACATGTCTAAGAATATCTGTGTCTAAGAATACCTATAACATATTTTTAACACCTTATCTCATTTCACTGTCACTCCACCAATGAGGTAGGTCTTTCCAAGCACAGTTTACAGAAGAAGAGCCTGAGGCCTTCAGAAGATAATGACTGGTGTTGGGAAAATGGAATATGTATGTGCTAAAGAATGAAATTGGACCCTCCCCATCTTACACCACTCACAAAAATTAACTCGAGATAAATGAAAGACTTAAATGTAAAACTTGAAACCATAAAACTCCTAGAGGAAAGCATAGGGAAAAATTTTCCTGACATTGGTCTTGACAATAATTCTTTGCAGATAATGCCAAATGCATAAGTAACAAGAACAAAATAAACAGGTGTGACTACATCAAACTAAAAAGCTCCTGCACAGCAAAAGAAACCATCAACAAAATGAAAAGGCAGAAAATGGAACAGAATGGAAGAAAATATTTGCAAACCATTTATTTGATAAGGGATTAATATGCAGAATATATAAGGAATCATACAACTTAATAGCAAAACCCAATTAAAAATGGAGGCAAGAGATCGAAAAAAACATTTTCCCAAAGAAAACATATAAACGGCCGACAGGAACATGAAAAGGTGCTCAACATCACTAATCATCAGGGAAATACAAATCAAAACCACGAGGAGATGCCACTTCACACCTGTGGGAACAGCTGTCATCAAAAAGACAAGAGATACCTGTTAGGGTGTGGAGAGGAGCGAACCCAGTGTACTGTCGGTGGGAATGTAAATTAGTACAACCATTATGGAAAACGGTATTGCAGGTCCTCAAAAACCTAAAAATAGAACTCCCACCTAATCCAGCAATCCCACTTCTGAGTATTTAGCCAAAGGAACCGAAATCAGGATCTTAAAGAGACATCCGCGCTCTCATATTCATTGCAGCGTCATTCACAATCGTCAAGACATGGAAGTAACTGAAGTGTCCATCAGTGGGCGATTGTCACATTTATGAACATATGTCACATCGTCTGTCTTTATTTCTCCGTAATTATATATACATGTATAATTGTTCAGCCATAAAAAGGAAACCCTGCTATTTGCAACAACATGGATGAATCTGAAAGATATTATGTTAATCGAAATAAATCAGGTAAAGAAAGATAAATATTGCATGACCTCACTTACACGTGGAATCTTAAAAAGTCCAACTCATAGAAACAGAGAGTAGATTGGTGTGAACTTCCAGATATAAGATGAATTAATTCTGGGGATCAAATGTACAGCATGGCGACTTCAACTAATTGTATTGCACACTTGAAATTTGCTAAGAGAGAAGATCTTAAATGTTCTTACCACAAACACACACACACACACACACAGTAACTATGTGTGGTAGTAGATGTGTTAACTAACCTTGATATAGCCATCATTTCACAAAATATACTTGTATCAAATTATAAAGTTGTTCACCTTAAACTTACACAATGTCACTTGTCAATTATGTCTCAATAAAGCTAGGGGAAAAGAGAGTATAATTACTCGCCTAAGACCTAGACCTAGCAAATGGTATATCTAGAATGCAAGCACAGGTCTGGTTGATTCCAGAATCAGAGCTTTGAGCCACAAAACTTCCTCCAACACTTAAAAAGAATGGACTTAAAATTAGTCAAACTAAGAGAGGAAATGACAATGATGAATCATAAAATTAATACACAAATCCAATAGCATTTCCAGATGCTAGCAATAACCAATGGGCAAACAATGGTAAGGATGGAGGACCCATTGAAAATAGTAACCCAATCTATTAAAGATCTAGAATTGTTTAGATCAAGAAATGGGAGGAGATTACATAAGGGACTACAAGAGAAACTTGACTAAATTGAGAGATGTGAGCATAAAATCAAGAGTAGGAACCAAGGATGGAGGGACTGGTAGGTCTGAGTGCATAAAAAGTGTACGACGTATGGAAATATGAAAGCCCGCCATGCACACATTTGGAAAGCAGATGAGAACATACACCTTCAGGGAGGGGTATAGAAAGGGTGTGACTAAATGGACAGACACACTGCTCTCTTAGGAGTTCTTGTATTTGTTGAAATATTTGGTCAGATAAGTGAAAAAAGTGGGGAATCGTAAAATGCTAATATATCACAAATGTTTTTCATTTTTTTTTAGAGAGAGGGGAAGGGAGGGAGAAAGAATGGGAGAACAACAATGATGTGAGAGAGAAACATCAGTGGGTTGCCTCTCGCTTCTTGCCTCTTGTACACGCCCCGGCTGGGGACTGAACTTGCAACCTAGGCATGTGCCCTGACCGGGAGTCCAGTCTGCAATCTTTCACTGTGTGGGACGACTGAGCCAGCTGAGCCATACGGGTCAGGGCTCAAACGTTTCATTTGAACCGAATGTCCACTAGAGCTTCGGTAAGGGTGCCTGTGCTTCATTGTTATGGAAAAGCACGAGCAGGTCCAAAAGCCCCACAGTACGCTACGCACCCGATAAATTATGATAATTTCCAAGTATGGGATACCATGGGGATTTTAAAATGCTACTTCAGAAGACTTTTTAGTAAACTTGAAAAATGTTAGTAACATTGCTAAGATGAAAAAGCATGTTACAGAACCATATATACAGCAGGAACAAATTTTTGTGAAAATGTTGTGTACCTACATTGACATATTTATACATTTACCTATAAGTATATCAAGAAAATGTGCAAAAACCTTAACGATGCTTATCTCTGGATAACTTTTACTTCCTTATTTGTGTTTTCTCGTATTTTGCAAATGGTCTGAAATATATATGGATTCTTTTTATAACAAGGAAAATTTAGTTGTAAAAAATATTGTTTGAATTTTAGAGAGCCATCTTAGTAACTATTCAAATATTTATACTAGCCTTACATTTTTCAATCTTAATACAAACTATGGTGCCACCTGTCCATAGATTAGGTCTGTTCTGTAAGAGAAGTCTTGCTGTAATAAGAATTTACTTGGGATAGGAATTTACCCTAGACTTTAAGTAGGATATATATATATATGATTTTCCTAATAAAATGAGTAGCACAACATGACAACTTGGCGATGTTTCGGAACGATTTTTGAACATACATCAAGTGCCTTTTTGGTGGTGGGGCAGAGTATAAAGCTGTGCTGTTTTCTCTATTCTGACTACCCTTACCCATCTCTTTATATGATTTATTAATTGTGCTGTATTTTCATGGGGGAAGATGGCAGTAACTATCCATTTCCTTAAGTCCCCAAATGTGGAGGGGTTATACAAAAGGTTTCAGGTGGCACCTGGATGGATATTTTTTATTTTAAAAGTTGATCATTTATTTCAGTGTGTTGTAGAAAAAGGGACAGCCATATAACAAATCTTCGATTTTACAGATATTGTTTCAGGTGGCCCTAAATCCATTTGAATTTCAGTAATGAGTTTATTACAGATGCTTAAGTAATAATACTAGTTCAGGTTATGCAAATGTGGCACGACTTTAAAATTAGTCTGCAGAGGGCTGAGATCTGGGAAACATTGCCCTGTGAAATAATGCCGGAGCTTCGTGTGATACATAGAGTACGTCGTACCTGTGTTCTCATTGCCTTTACATACCTTTCCCAGTGCTTTCTATATATGCACTATCTCTGTTTTATTTAGAAAGCTAGTCTTAAGTTCCCTCTGCTTAGGTATCTTTATATCTTTCCTTTTCTTAGTTGATTTCGATGTTATTGCAATATGATCTACTGACGTTTTGTAAAATTTATTAAATTCGTCTTTACTTCCTAGATTCAGTTATAATCACCTTCTTCTGATTATTACAATTTTGGAATAAAAAGAAATCCCACCTCAACAATTTAAGAGGGGTCCAAAAACATCCAAATGGGTAGATTGTGGGATTACCTGACTACGAGGTCACGTGACCAGGGCAAGCCTGGATAATCCTCAGGCCACACCTGACCAGACCCTCCCGCTGGAGATGGCTTCGTATGGATGGGGATGACCCTTGTGGTTGACTTGGACTTCCAGGATATCAGTGACAATTTCAGAAATTCCTGATGACTTGGTACACATTTCATTGCCTGATTCAGAGAGATTGGACCAGAGGAAACTGGGCACCTGTGTCTCCTCCCTTATAGAAAGATTGGAGAGGGTGAGGTAGAAACCTGGACACTGGAGTTCTGTCAAGCAGAAACAAGGGGTGGGGCAGGTGGGGGGGTGGCGGTGAATCAAGAGTAATGTCTTAGATATGCTACCTTTGAAGCACCTGTGGGGATGTGTAGCAGAGAGGCGATTCACTGAAACTCTACTTCACATTATCTCCAAAGCATTCTCCTTTCAAAAGTCTAAGGGATATATTCCAAAATATTCAGCTTCTACCTCTCATTCCTTCAGGGTTGTTTACATGATCCTTTCTCCCTTTTCTTAATCTAAAAACTTGACAAGTAGGTGCCTGGGGTTAGAGATGGGGGTGGACCTTTCCTTTTAAAATGGTTTTTAGGCAAGTTTTGCAGCCTGTAATATCAATGCCAAGACCTACTTTCAGTCAGGAAAAGTTTCTGGAATTAATTTTTGAATTATTCATTTCCAAATTGTGGGTAAAAACGTGAAAGTTATATCTAGGTTGCAAAGTGGCACTGCCTGCTGATTAATTATGTGATCTTCCCAGCTTCTGCATTTGTCCACTTTACAGGGGGATGCCTGCCCTGCGGCATTGCTGCGAGATCAGACGAGACCATGCCTGCACCGCGGGCTCCACAGACAAGCGGGCTATCGTTTTCACGGCGATTTCGTTGTTACTACAGCCACCTCCACAACTGTCCCTAGTATTTGCTGGTGAAACTTCACAAATTTTTTTCATCATTTTTCCCTCCTTCTACCTGTTCCTTTATATTACCATTTTTATGGACTTGGGCAGTGCTTTTGGAGTATTATCAACATTGCAACTGGGCTTGATCTTTTGAAACACCTATCAGGATTGCAAGTTCAGTGTTTGAATACCACTACCCTGTTTACAGATATGTACGTTTTTCACTCTCCTTTTAAAATAGTCACTGTTCATTCAGGTATGCGTGGGTAACAGCTTTTTTTAAAAATTTTTTATTTTAGTTTATTCATTACAGTTTCTATCCTTTATTCCCATTCCAGCCCATTTAAAGGGTGGTCCCACCTCAGCACGGTGGGTCTATCCCTGCCATTCTTTCTCACCTCCTCCCCCTCACCCCATGGAGAAGTTATTTGTCACTGGGCCAGGGATGGCTT
The DNA here is from genome assembly GCA_028533065.1 of Trachops cirrhosus. Lineage (NCBI taxonomy): Eukaryota > Metazoa > Chordata > Mammalia > Chiroptera > Phyllostomidae > Trachops > Trachops cirrhosus. The sequence goes on along the minus strand of CM052548.1, from coordinate 60,000,641 downwards.
TTTTTCTCTAAATTTCCTCATTATTTTTGGAGCGTTCCTTGCTGAACTTTTGTTAGTTGTTTTTTATTTTGGGTAATACTCTCACTTTGAGTATTTAGCCTAAAGAAAGCTATCCTTCTGACCATCTTCGTGGAAGTCTATTCCTTCATAATTGTGACCGCAGTGGCAGGCTCCAGTGAGACCCCAGTCACTGAAGCCACCCGCAGGCCCTCTGTGAGTCCAAAGCTGCAATGTCTCTCCTCCTGCCAGAGGCACAGACAACTGGGGACTATTGTTTGGAAATTTATGAGGACTTTGCTATAGCATGCAAATTCCTTGGCCCCCAGGGCAACCTCATAAGAAAAGTATGCACTGAAACAATGGAGGTGTTTGGAAATGATTCACGTTGTTTCCCGGAATGACATTAATAGACCAAAACGATTAATTCCCCCAGCGCAGGGGTGGTGTGTGGTGATGATCCTGCGCTCGCAGTGCTCTGTACTTCGGTGGGTTGAGATCCTTCTCTGTGTGCTCCTCATCTGCACAATGGGGAGAACACGCAGGGAAGTCACGCATCCTTCTCTGAAGACGTGAAAGGGACGGACGCCATGGCATGCAGGGCCCTGCCCGGCACGGTGGACTCCAGGTCTCCAGGTGTCTTCCATTCGCCCAAGGAATTTACGGTGCGGTGAAGAAGGTAGCACACCTAGGGAGTGGCACCCCAGCAATGGAGATCAGCTTCTGCGCAAGTGGAAAACGCATACAAACTGAGGCCCATGTCTTACTGGGAGTTTTCCACGATAAAATGCTCACTAAAGGATATTTGGAAAATAAAAAAAGAATAGTTCACCTAATGTTTCATAACCCAGAGAAAACCATGGTGAACATTTTTGCCATACTTTCTTTGAGAAATTTTATATTGTAGTTCAATAAAAGAAAAGCTGTTCTCATATAGCATATGTATAACCTTGTTTCCTTTGGAACAGAATTATTACACAGAACATTTTACCATTACTCATGGATGTATGAATAAATGTTATTAACTTTTGATAACTGTTAATTTTTGTTGCTTTATTATTTTTCATTAAGAAAATTTACCACAGTTCACTTAATAATCTCCCCGTTGGACATTTGGGTTGTTACAAATAATACTATCGTATAATGAATATTTTTGGCCATAAAGATTTTTTTCCATATTTTTGAGCTCTTTTCTTTGGATAAATTCCCAGAAGTAGAATATTGGAGCATGGGATATGTTTTTAAGACTCTATACATATTACTTGGCTGACCTTACACCAAGCCAGTGCTGTTAAATAAAATATATTCAAATACAGAAACATTTGTATTTTGTTGGAGAGCTCTGAGAAGGAGTTTGTTCTTCTATTTTGAAGAGCTGTGTAAAAAATAAAAAAATAAAAAAGCTAAATAGTGCATAGCTTGGTGTTAAGAGGAGTCTATTACAAGGTTAATTTTTTTTCTTGTATTTATGGAGCACCTACTATTTGCACCCAAAGTTCTGGGTGCTGGAAAAGATGTAAAGAGGGGGTCTGAGTCCTCAATGAGCGAAGAGTCCCCTCTCGGAAGTTCTGGCACTGAGAGAGAAGGTGAGGCAGGCATTCCATTCTGGAAGAGCCCCTTGGAGTTACTGAGGCACCTGCCTGGTCAGACAGAACTCGGTGTGGAGAGGAGGAGGGACGGATGTGCAAACCGGAAGTCCCATGCAGGAACAGCTCAAAGCACATTTACCCCCAGTGCAAGGGAACAATAGAGAAAACTCTAAATACCTTCTGGAGTTCACACTCCACTCCAGAAAACAAAGAGGCATGTCAGTGTTCTGCAACTTTTTCCTGGAAGCTTGACTCTAAATTTTGGTTATTCATGGCTTTTAGGTTGGACAGATTAATATGTATTATTTCCTGTAACAACCCCTGTTTCCATGGAGCAGGAGAAAGGGGAGGCGAGTTGGTGAAGTTGAGGATGACAATAGGAGGGTGTGACAGGGTGGAGGTGACCTTGCACAGAGAGCTGATGAGAGGAGGTCTGCCCCCATCAAATCTGTGATCCTGTGATCTTCAGGGCGGGCCTCCAGCTGGCGGGAGCCCCTGGTCTGGAAGCGAGGTGCGGCTCTGCCTGTGGTCCCTAAAGTTAGAGGCACAGCTTTCATCTTCCTCCAGCCTGTGGGTGGTTGTGATAAAGCTTATTTTTGCCTTGTTGGAGCCCAGGGCCTAATTAGTGATGATGTATTCTTATTCCATGCGCTTTCAAGTTTGAAATAAGAACACCAGGCCCCCCATGAGCCTACAACCTTCGGTCTGTTGACATTTCAGAGCATCTAAATTCCTGCTTTGTTGTAAGGAAAAACAAAACCTCAGACAGAAGAATCGAGTTCTAGACTGTGCATGGGAACTCTGAACATTCTGCTGTTTGATTTTGGAGCTTCCTCACGTGGTTTTCACCATCAGCCTTTCATCTGAGGGGTCAGCCTTCCTGTTAAGATGAATCTCACAGAATCTAACCGCTTTATTGCCGCCAGCTGCTGGCAGAACCTCGTGAACACTGATGGCCCCGAGAAGCTTCAAATGTCAGGTTCCTATATTTCATTCATTCTTCACTTATCATTTATTGTAAACCAACCGGTGGGAGGTTTTTGTGCAGGCACTGCTAGGGTTGTAGATACAGTTAAGGCGGTCTAAAAAGTGGTCACGAAATTGGGGCCCCTCACCCCCAGCATGAGCCTCCCCACCCGCAAGGTGTTGGGGATTCACCTACACGTGGCCAAACAGCTACAGTGCAGCACCACTTCCAAGATGCTCTGTAATGGGAGGAAATGATACGGGATCCTGGTGATGCCATACTTCCTCCTAAGAGCCAAAACAATTGGCAGAACAACATGGATAAATCTCACAGATATTACACTGAGGGAAAGCAGACACAAGGAATGCAAGCTGCGTGCAGCCATCTCTAAGAAGTTCAAAACCAGACCCACCTTACCAGTGATGGAACCATTACGAGACTGGGGGCCTCTGGTGGGTGGTGGAGAGGAGGGAAGTGAGGATATATTCTGTATCTTATCAGGGTTGAGGGTTATGTAGGACTATCAATTTATCAAATTGTATAATTCGTTATGTGAACTTTTTCCTCCAAAATCCCCCACGTTGGTCAGGACAGACAGTCCAGGAGGAGGACCATGACTGGGCTTGCCCGGACGGCCCAGGCCCAGCCCTCGCTATGAATTCTCGAGGATTCTTTTCTCTTAGTTGGCTTTTCTCATCCAACATTCAATTCTACTAAAAGCTCTAAATTGTCAGAAGTATTCTTTGGAAACAATCTCCCTTCACACAGCTTTCTTCTTAACTCCTTCACTTTACCTGGGCCCCAACTTTTAACGATTGAAATAAATGTATAACCGCCCAGATAAATTTCAAAGTTAATAAATCTATAAATCTTCAATCATTCTTTTTTCGATTGTTTGGAACAAACAACCTCTCAGTGGCAAGGACTCAGCAGTGGTGAGCCGGAGGGAAGCGTTTGTGTCCTGTTGTGACTCGTTTGGTCACGGAGCCGTGGCGGCTGCTGTCCTCACAGCTGGTCATGGGTGCTGAGGCTGCAGCTGCAGACCCCTCCGTCCTCGACTCAGCTGCCCTGAACCAGAGGCTCACCTTCCGAAACACGGCAAAGCCCCCTTGTTATCTTTGTGGGTTCTTGCTGATTGGATGGAGATTCAGTTTGCATAAAAAATCTGCTATCCCCGAATTCACCATATTTGGGGTGCTCTTCCAAACACTGCTCCTCTATGCTGGCTGGCAGTGGGGGTGACACGAGTGGGTGATGACGCTAAAAGTTTGTCCACCTCTCCCTATGCTCCTCCCTCCTGGGACAGAATTTTACTGTTACATCCATGAGTAATGGTAAAATGTTCTGTGTAATAATTCTGTTCCAAAGGAAACAAGATTATACATATGCTATATGAGAACAGCTTTTCTTTTATTGAACTATAATATAAAATTTCTCAAAGAAAGTATGGCAAAAATGTTCACCATGGTTTTCTATGGGTTATGAAACGTTAGGTGATTTCTTCTTTTTTTATTTTCCAAGGTTTTCTTTGGGGAGCCCACTTGGTCTGAGAGGTCTGAACGGGGGCCCAGAGGTCTCCAGGTGTCCGGGACCCTCTGGGACTGAGGCTGCCCTTCTTGCGTCTTGGTGTTCCTGTCTGGCTGCCCAATCGGGCCCATCTGAGAGTGGAGCTGACCCTGAGGACCACAGAAAGGCAAAGGGGCTGGTGGCCAGGCATCAGCCCACTCTGCCCCTGGGCTTTGAGCTACACAAGGCAACACATGAACTCACTTTTCCTTTAAGCCACCTCGGCTTAGGTTTTCTATACCTGCTACCTGATGAAGTCATAAAAAATTAACTGCCACCCTGAGTGGTCACTACCTAACTGCTGGCCACCACTGACATTTTTCCATCTGTACAATTTTGTTACCTTAAGACTGTTAGGCAGATGGGATCTAGGGTATGTGCATCTTGAGACCAGCTTTCTCCCTCAGCTCAGTGTTCTTGAAATCCATCCAAGGTTGGTGGGGCGGGGTTGCGTGTTGATGGCTACTCCCCTTCCATTGTTGCAAATGTCCATGGCTTGCTTGTCCATTTCAGGATTGCAGGACACCTGGGTTATTTCTAATCTTCGGCTATTATAAGTAAAGCTATTACAAACTTTTGTGTGAACATAAGTCTTTGTTTTTTTTTGGAGTACATCCCAAGAAGTGTGATTGCTGAGTGACCTGGTAAGTGTATATTCAAGTTCAACTTTATAAGAAACTGCTCAAATATCCCCAAGGTGGCTGAGAGTCAGTGAGAGGTTGTTTCTCAGCATCCTTGCCAGCATTTGGTGTTGTCACTGTTTTTAGTCATTCTGATGGGCATGGAGTGACATCTCATTGTGGTTTTAATCGGCATTTCCCTCATGGCCAATGATACGGTGAACTGCCTGTTCAATCTCTCACCCATTTTCTAATTGGATTGTTTGTTTTCCTGCAGCTGAATTTAGAGCATTTGTATATGTTTTGGATGCACGTTTTTTGTTAGGCATGTGATTTGCCGTGATCTTCTCTCAGCCTGTAGCATGTTCTTTCATTCTCATAATGGGGGTCTCTGCAGAGGAGAACTTCGAATGTTTACCTATTTCGATGACTTCTCTCAGTCACCCATGCCTAACCTGGGTCTGTGCTGACTCCCCGCTCCCATTTTTCACATTCACTCCATCCTTCCAAACATTCAGGCTCCTTTGCTGAGCACCCACAATGCCAGGGATCTGCCTGCAGAAGTGTGGCCAGCTGAAGTCTACACGCAAAATGTACTCACAACCAGAGGACGAGGCACACTGAAGGGACCCATGAGTCAGTGGTGGGTGCAGGTTCAGGAGAGGGTCCCAGGGAGTGAGTTCTGCACTGAGGTCAGCATGATGGAATGGAGTGGGAACAGTCAGGGCTGAGGGGGAGTATCCAGGCCAAGACAAGCATATGCCTGAGGAACCTGCACCCCGAGTGTGAGGCGCATTGGGTAACGGCGAGTCGTCCAGCTGTTCAGGAGTGAGGCCCACAGGGGAAGGGGTGGAGAGGGGTGAGACTGGAGGGAAGAACAGGAACACGCCTGCAAGCCACACTGGCACGCTGGGCCTTATCGTTCTGTGTCAGCAAGTCTCATTCATCTTCTCTCCCTTCTCTCAGTTCTCCTTACATTTCTCAGGTCACCATCACAAGTGGGACGGTTGTTAGTTTTGGGATAGCTTCTGTCAATGACCTCTCAGATGCCCCCAACTCCCACCTGTCCTAACCCATCCTGCCCTCGGGTGCATAGCTTTATCCTTCACTCCCCCCGCTCAGGGACCTCCCACGGCTCCCTCTGCTGCTGGAAATTAGGTTGGGCCAGATGCTGACTCTAAGGCCCTTAAAAGGCCCATAAACTCCAGTGACTGCTTTGCTGCATCCTCGTCATTTTTGGTCTCCATCATTAAACCTACACTGTGTTCTACTTAACCCGCATGTGCTCCTACCAATCCTGCTAACTGTAGACTCCTGAGTCTGAGGGCCCATCACAGCCTCTGGCACTTAGTGGGTATTCACCTGTGTGGACTGCTGTAAGGAGCGGTGTGGAGGGGAGCCTGGGTGCCCAGGGATCCTGCATGGTAACAGCTGCACTTTCCCATTTAGCTACACGTACTTTTTGCATGGGTCAGGAACCACAGACTTGTTCAGCTACTCGGAGAAGTGGACATGATGTCATGTCTTCCTGCTGATTTACCTCTGTGGAATGTGATGGGTAATGAGAGGAGCGGGCCCTTCCCTCGTGGGCCTCAGTGGGGAAGAATCACTCCTTTTGCTCCTTCTCACCTCTTAGCAAAGCACAATTTTTCCCACCACAGAAGTGTGGGGTAAGAGGAAAAAATGTACCAGCCATCAACCAACTCCATTCCTCCTTTCTCCGAAGCAGAAATCTTCCTATTTCTTCCAACTTTTCCCATGGGAATCTAATTGCTGCACCCTAAATAGCAATAACTGACTCTGAAATTAGCAACAAAACCTTGTTAATGCCATATGAGCCAACTTTGGTGTGGGTGGAGATGTCTTGGATTATCCAAGGAAGTTTAGCTGTCTTAGTGCCGCACGTTCCTATACAAACAGTGTCTCCTACCAGGCAGCTCTCGACCCCAATCTCAGAGAGGACTAATGAGCTGTCACCCACAGACGAGGGCTCTGGCTGTCCACGTAGCCGACAGCCCCAGTTTTCTGGGAACTGTGCTCACAGTGAGGTGGTGGCAGCCTCATTGGTGCTCCTGAGCCCCAAAGTCCCTGCTTCCACCCCACTTTGGAGGCATGGGAAGATTCTCAGGCTCAGAACTTTGGGACTAGAGCAGAGAGCTGCTTCCGGCTGGTGCAGCCCTGAGCAGACACAGACCACAGACAGCAGAGCAATCCCCAGCATCCAATGTTTGTGTTTCAAAAAGGCACTTCCTCCCTAAACAAGTAGGTGTTATAACGTCACACCTTTTATAATCGATGACATGTAATGGTTTATCTGAACTTTATTTTGAAATGTATATTACAACACTAAAACAGAATTCCAATAAACCGACTGAAGAAAGAATGTGGCCGGAAGTACCCGAACCTACCTCCACCTTGGGATTGTGTCTGTGATTCGCACTGCACAAACTTTTATGTACTTGGTGTGGTCACAGCATGATGCCTCCCTAAGACATTCACATCCGAATTTCCAGAACTGGTGAATATGTTACCCTGCACACAAAAGGGACTTCTCAGGCGAGATTAAGTTGAGGGTTTTGAGATGGGAGATGATTCTCATTATCGCAATGAGCCAGTGTAATCTCAAGGGTCCTCGTAAGAGAAAGAGGGAGGCAGGAGGGCCAGAGTCAGGGAGGGTTGAGAAATGCTGTGCTGCCGGTTTGAGGAAGGGAAAGGGGCCACAGCTGCAGGGACACAGATGTCTCTAGAAGCTGAGAAGTGGAAGGTGGATTCTCCCTGGAGCCCCCGGAAGGATGCCGCCCTGTGATGCCTTTATTTCAGATTTCTGATCTCCAGAGTGGTAAGATAATAAATTTGTGTTGCTTTAAGCCCCCACTCCAAATTTTTTTCATTCAATAAATACTTACTGGATGTCAACGATGTTCCAGACCAGTGCTAGGGATCCAGTTGGGGACCAAGAAGGTGAGGTCCCTGCATGCCAGAATGTAGATCATAGTCACATGAAGACAGAACTTCTCATGTGTCTCCTTTCTGTCCAAACAAGACATTCCATCATGGGATTCAGTTCCTGGGCTAACCCAAGGTCAAAGAGAGGGCAAGTTCAGTCCTGGGGGCAGGGTGGGTGGAGTCAGAAGACTGTGCACTGGTACCACACTGATGGGTGGGGCCTCCACAGCCTCCACAGCCTCCGCTCAGCCCGATGAGCCCTTTTAGATTCGGGTACACACCGCCATCTCCACTTCTCCGTGCCCGGATCCCTCCAGGTGGTGTGTGCTTTCTTTCTCAAATGCCACCTCACTTAGAGAGTGACCACATGCCCTAAGGGTCTGTGTGTGCCCACGGCACGCCCCTGTTCACAAACGTGCCTCCCACAGCACGGACCAGCCCCTGGGCCATGGCCCATCCCTCCTCCCCCAGGCTCCCTCCCTGTTTCCGGCCCAGTACCTGCTCCGGGGATGAAAAGATTAAAAAAGACAAGATCCTAATCGGAAAGAAACCCCAGCCACTTAAAAATATTGGGGAACACCCAGGGAAACCTGAACACTGATATCTGATGATTTTAAGGAATCATTGCCAATTGTTTTTAGTTGTAAATATGGAATCGTGGCTGTGTGGGATTTTTCAAGCTCTTATCTGTTAGAAATACTTTCTGATATGTTTATAGATAAAATAATAAGGCGTCTGGGACTAGTTTAAAATAACCCAGGGAGGAAGCGGATGTGGTGCAGACTAAACAGGGCGGCACTGGGCTGGCCTGTCGGCCATAGGGCCTGGGCCTGGCTCACAGGGCCCCGAACACCGGTCTCCCTGCTTCGTGCCTGTTCAACGATTTGAATAACAAACACCACAAACAGGTGAATTCCAAATTGCTTTGTGAATTCATTTTCCCGGTGCTGTCTTTTACCAGCTAACTGACTGAGCCAAGAGGTGGGACATCTCCGACCCCAGCTCCTTGGAGGTGACTTTGAACCAGTGTATTTGGTACATATTCGTCATGGTGAAGAGGGAAGAGGAGATCGTAGAGGAGATGTAACTTTCAGAGCTGCTGTCTGTCTAAACCTTAGGCCTTGGCAGGACGTGTATTTTTTAAGAATCTCCTCCATTTCTGTGTGTTTGCTTTCATTTTCCTCTTCTATAAACCAAAAGCCATGAACGCCCTTCAGGCACACCTTCTGTGTTTTAGAAGAGTTTAGGAGCAAACAGACGAAGCGCACGATGCTTCAAAAGACCTGGAGTGCACAACTCAACGGGCTGTCAGAAACGGAAGTCCCCGTAATCTGCTCACTTGTGTCACCTCCACTTCACAGTCCAAACCCTGAATCATGCATGCTACCCCCACCCCTGCACCGAAGGCAGAGAGGTTACCTGGCACCTACGACCTACCAAAGGCAAGGGAAAGGGACACCGCGTGTTTTGCTAAACCTGGCACCCACATTTAGCAACACTCCTGCCTCGTTCAACAGAGGAAATGACTTGTTTTGATAAGACAGAGCTACATGCTGGTAACATCAGATAAATGGGGTTGGACTAAAACGTTTCCTTGGCCAGTATTCCATGTTTTTTTGATTGGCCCAAGAGTCTGGTCTCCTTTCGGGAAGGCTGAGAGAGCAGGGCAACCTTCTCGGTGTTGTCAGGGGCCGCAGGGGACTGCGCTGTGCGACTCAGTGGACGGCATTCTTCGTGGTCACTCCCAGAGGAAACACAGCTGTGGTTGGAGGCCGGCCCCTCTCTGGCTGTACAGGCCAAGCCCACCAGGTCAAACAAGCTGTAAAATCTTTACAGCCCTTGTTCTCACTTTGCACACCATTGCAGCACTTCCTCTCCCGCCTCCAGGGTGTTGGCAAAGGTCAAGTGTCCCTTTATTTACTCTCATTCAGTTGCATTTTATCCATCTCTGAGAAACAGAAAACAGAAGCGAGACTTGGTTCTGGATGTGACCCTGATTTCTGCCGCCCCAGGGGACAGGCATGACCTGAAATAAACTCTCCCACAGCAATTTCCCAGATAGAGCCTCTGGACTGTGATGTCAGCACAGGGTCCAGGCTGGCAGGAGGCCCAGGGCACAGGGGAGAGGAGGGCCTCAGGGGCTGAAGGAGGGGCCCACAAAGGAGCCATGGTTACTGAGATGTGGCAGACAGGCACTGGGACTGTGGGCACAGACAGGCCACGTGAGAAGCCTAGGTATGGTTTTGTGGCGCCCACAGCCCAGAGCATGTGCTGGGGAAGTCCCTGAATCTTGAAAGCAATTGCCATGTCAAAGATTCGTGAACTCACACACCACCCCCACTACTGTGCAGGCTGGGGTGAAGGCTAAGCCGCTCTGGCAAAGAGGCCCAAATTCACAGTGACAGTCAAGGAACTAGGAAGCCTATTTCTTGCCCACACAGTAGTCCAAAGTTGTTGGGGTAATGGCCGGATGAAGCAGCTCATGAGCCCAGGCTCCTCCACTCTTGCTGCTCTGTAATTTCCTGACCATGTGACTATGTTCTCAGAGCCGCTGAGGTTGGAGGGCGCCCTCTGCACACCCTTGACCTGGGTCTGGTTCTGCTGCACGGTAGATACAGAGCCCTCTGAAGATGGGCCAAGGGTGTGTGGAGGGCACACCCCAACCTCAGATGCTCTGAGAACATAGTCACATAGCCAGAAAGAGTGTTGCAGGCTGAGCATCTCTAACTCAGGAGGGAGGGGTGAAGGCATCGAAAAACAGCCATCACCACCGCACCCACATCTTGTATGATCAGCTTGAAGCCACATGGGACCAGAGGGCACTGTGTTTATTTTGATTTTGTGACAAATAAATGAGTAGCAAAGTTTTCTAAAGACTTTCTTATTGATTCTTTACATAGGATTGAGAAAATATCACTTGTCCTTGGACATTATTACTATTATTATTATTACTCCTACTTTCTACTGCATGGGGTTGTGGGAGTGGTCTGAGCTTCCTCCAGCCCCCCCGGAATGAGTCAGCGACCAGGGCTGGCTAAGCCACATGAGGGCCTGAGACAAAAGCAACAATATGCACCCCTATATACATGCATTTGTATGTGTTTTTCTGAGACATTATTTTAAAAGATAGTGAAAATTGAAAAGCAAGCATATTAAAATAATATTTTAAGTTTAAACATTTTATTCATACTAAAACATTATCTGTTAATTAAGTTATGTTATAATTTAATTTTATTAGACATAATGGAATGGACATAAAGGCATCAATAATGTTTCCAGAGTGCACTTACGGAAAACAAGTAACTTTAGATTGGAAAAAGACATAAGGACATGTAGAAGGGAATACATGCAAACACAGGAAAATAAACACACACACATCAGGGCGCAAGGTGCATTATTTACACCAGCCAAAGAATGGTGACCATTTGCGTGTCCTCCAGTTGATGATGAATGAACAACATGTGTCCATCCGCCACTGCAGGGCCACTCAGCTGTAGAGCAGTGGCGGTCTGACGCGCGCTGTGACGCAGGGGGACCTTGGGACACCGTGCTGAGTGTAAGGACACGAGACATACAATGTACGGTCCTGTTATAAGAAATGTCCAGAAGAGGCAAACCCATAGGGACAGAACGCAGTTTGGTGGTTGCTGGGAGCTTGGGGGAGGAGGAATGGGTACAGGGTTTTACTACAGTGATGGAATGTTCTGGCATTAGATAGAGGTGGTAATGTAACAGCACAACATTATGAATTCGCTAAATGCCACTCACTTGCTCACATGAAACAGTTTATTGTCTGTGACTGTTACCTCAATGAGTTATTTTTAAAGATGTTACACACACAGCAAGAAGGAATCAAGTTAGTATTGACGGGATGGCGGGCACCGATGATGCCATGGACCAGTCAGCAGCAGGACGTTTCCTAGCAGTGTCATGGAGACTTCTCCACGCAAAACATGACAGCACCTCGCAGCCACCCAATGGGTTGCAGGGGGGACTGGGGTTATTGTAAGAGGACTGTAGAGACACTAGACCCCACAGAACTGGCCAAGCTGAGTTCAACCACTTCTGCTTCGGACAGTAGGCAAGATACTTACCTGTTCTGAGCCTCACACTCCTCGTCTGTATAATGTTAACAAAGCAAAATAATTTAATTAAAGTGCTCAAAAATGTAGTAGACCCTCAAGAGGTAGCCGTGCACCAGCACCTCCCCCAGCCAACGCCACGTGACTCTCGGATGCCTGCAGGCCTTGTGCCCCGGCACCTGGCTCGATGCTTGGTGTTTGGTAAGCCCTCAAAGACTTTCTTCTGTAGAATAACATTTTTCCCCCTGAACCTACACACACAGCAATGCATTGAGACTGGAATCATACACGTAAATGACAATGACCGCAACATACACTAGGCAATGTCTTCAACATGAGTTTCATAAAAATTAAAGCCATAGACCCAGGCGATCTATTTGACAAAGACACGCAAGGAGTGTGTGCCATTAGAGCTTCCCTTCTGCGTTTCAAACATGATTCGATTCCCATGCAGAGTCCAGGAGCCTGTCTGTGCATGAAGTCAGGCTGACTTATAAAATCCCTTTGCAATTCTCTGGTCCTCAACAAACATGCAGTAAACAGGGGTGTCATCCCCTGGAAGTGAAGGCTTTCAGGCTGTGGGAGGGGAGGTTGGACTTCACCGCAGCCCAGAGAGGAGAAAGCAGTCATTCCTGTCTCCTTGGCTCCAGCCTCAGCATCCTCCCACCAAAATGTAGCAGCTTCCAGGGCTGCCTGCATCACACTTGGCAAATCATGACTATAGTGGGTATAACTTCAACAGGTCGTTTATTTTGTTAAATCCCTGGACATCATTAGCTCATTCTCGGCACCAGAATATACTGCTCTCCTTGCCTTCGGGGCCAATGAAATGTGCTCTCCTAAGCCCTGCTCTGTGATCATATAGGATTTGGCAACTCTGACCAACCATAACTAATTGGTTGTGTTCCTCTTGCTTCTTGCAATAAAAAGCCAGTAAAAGAAAATCCACTTTTGTGTGATGTATAAATCACGCCTGTCCCAACCCTGCAAACCTGGAGTGGGAGGAAAGCCCCAGCATTCCGGAGCAGGCCTCCTCACGCGCACTTCCTCAGGATGAGCACACCGTTTCAGCACTGCGCACGCACAGATCATCGCAAAGTTCTGCTCCTCCTGGGCAGGTTAACTGGTGCTCGTTGTTTAAAGGCTGGTAACTCAATACTGCTTGCAGCAAATTCAATGTACTGGCCAGGTTTGCTCTCTGCGCAATCACTGGGAAATCTCCTGTGTCGTGCAAACAGGCGATTATAACCTTGGACTTTGTCAGGTGCAGGGGACTGAGGGGTGACTAAATATGAGAGCATCTCTGACGAAGAAAGTGCCAAGGATGGGATGATGGACATTCTTTCTCAGGAGAACACACACTAGTCTGTGCTATGAAGCTGGTTCCACTTTTAAGCCCCAAGACTCTAGCAAGGAAATAGATCCTGAGGGCGCGTGTGCTTTACTTTCTGCCTTTTGGCGGGTCACATAGCGTGATAGCCAGACTTGAGGGGTTTGCCCCCTGGGAGCTAGGGGGAAGAGGACCTGCGTTCACACCCCTGCCTCTGCTTACCTGACTCAGGAACGGCCTCACTGCAATGCGGGGTGCCCTGTGTCTGGCAGGTAAGCACATCCCACCAGCACATCATAGCTGACAGTGTAACAGAGGTGGGTTGATTTGCACTGTAAATTCTAAGAACTTGACCAAATATATTGGTTGTATCTGGAATTTGTTTTATAGATGCCATGGTGCCTATTCTGGGCTCCCAAAAAGAAATTTCAGCAAGAATTCCTTTCTCCATTAAGCACCAAATAAGAATTGCCCAGCAAACCAACCTTTCGTGAAAACGGGTGTTCCTGAGGGAGGCATCTCCAGGCTTACATTGCCTGAATCCACCAAGTGGTCTGGCAACTAGGTGCTGACATTTGTAAAGCTGGAATTTCTTTGTAAAGGAATTTGGTCTGAGTACAGTCTTCCTTGTTTCCTAGAATCTTTGATTCAACCAGTAGTGAAGATCAGATTAAGGGCTAATGGATAATACCCTACATGGTAAAAACATTTCTCCCAAATACTTTCTGATGCATACAGTGACCTCGTCACAGACAGCAGCATACCATTATCTGTTAAGGACCATCTCCAACCTTGGAGCACGTGGCTGCGTCCCTGCACTGGACATCCTGGCCCAAGCCCCACCAGGCTATCTTAGCATCCACAAAGTGCCTGGTCTTGTGTTGCCGTTTACTATGAATTACAGATTTAGACTCTGTAAGTTAAATGTTAACTCATAGACCTTTTCTGGTAAAGAAGCAAATAATTTCTGCCCACAATAAAATTCAAAAGATATACATTTATATACTTTATATAAGTATTTATTTATACAGACCAGTTTGGTGTCTGGCCCAGCCTGCTTGCCCTCACAGCTCCCCTTTAATGCCTGTGAGCACCCTGTTCTTATAATGCTCTTTGAACAAGCTTGACCAGCTTCCTGGCTCCCTCATTAATGGTCAATAAATCTTTGATACTAGTTCATTCTGTATCCGGGTGAGAGTCAGGTTTTGAAACTTCAGACAACTATGCCACATCCATAAGGCAGGAGAACAAACCATCACCTGAGAGAAGCTCGGGCGGGTGCATCCAGAGGACGGGTCCACACAGCTCTGTGGTCGGGGGAAACAGGCAGCCACGGGTCTCACCTCAAAGCACGGAGAGGGTGGACAAGTCCCGGTGAGGTCTCTCCTGGCACTCCCGTCCTATCACCCGATGTTTTGAGTTGACAGTATCGCCCCAAAGTCATGCGTTAAAGTCCCGACCCCATGGTATTTCAGAATGTGACTTTATTTGGAAATAGGGTCACTGCAGATGTAACTAGTTAAGATGAGGTCCTAATCCAACATGACTGTTGTCTTTATAAGAAGGGAAGAGACACAAAGAGAACATTGTGCAGAGACAGAGAGAGTGAAGTTACCTGTCCACAAGCCAAGGTCTGCTGGCAAACTCCAGGAGCTGGAAGAGGAAGGAGAGCCTGGGTCTGGCCGGCTCCTCTGAGAAGGGCGTGGCAGGTCCACTGTGCAGCCTCTGGCGTCAGCCCTGCACTCGCCTGTCCTTGAAGGTTAAAACTGACTCTTCGTTTGTTAAAATAGCTGCGTCAGTTCCAAAGGCTCGGGATGCTGCTATAAATATTCTGGACAGTCTCCAAACTAACATTTCTAGACCTCCTCAAGCTCCGTGTCAAACCAGTTCTTCTTTTTTCATTAATGAAAGCAGAGCTCTTCAGTTTGTTTGAAACTTGGAGGGCTCAGCAAACTTCAGCACTTAGGAGATGTGTGCCACAGTTTACTCAATTTCCTTTTAATAACTTTGTTTACGTGTCCCCAGCATTCATGATCCAGGACTCCACTTCTGTCTGCACTGGTGGGTGTTTCCCCACTGAGCTCACAGCATGACTCCTTTCGTCCCAAGTCCACCTTCCATCATGGTTTCCTCAGCTTTAAGCCAGTCTGAAGGAAATACTCCACTGCCATCCTCGCTGCTGCCTGTACCGAGCTGCACTTCAATCCTTCCCCACAGAAGGACCCATCTGGGATGCCTGTCGGAGGAAAAGGTGCAGGAGTGACACGCATGAGGAAGGCCCAGTCCTGGTTTTATCAGATCATGCAACCACATCTCCGTCCCAGACTTGAAGGGTAGAGATGGGTTCTAATCCCTTTCTACCCATTTGCTTAGTTTTCCTAAAAACTTTTCCCCATCCCTCATCAAAGAGGGGAGGCTTTTGAAACCCTTAGGGACTTCCTAAACCTCTTGTTTTTACAATTACCCCTGATTTCTTTTAGGTAGATGCTAAGAGACAAAGCAGCCCTCCCGGGCCAGTCTGTGTGCTAACTCTTCCACGACGCTCCCCAGTTTCAACCCATCAGGCACTCTGTCTCCTGGGCTCACAAAATGTGAGCCACACTCTCCCTGGGAGACCCACAAAGGTGACAACACCCCTCGCCACCACCTGCTCCCTTATGCTGCTGGGTTTGGGCTGAGGAGTGCCATTCAGTGCTTTCTTCAGAAAAGTCCATGTCCCCTCCTACTTTCTTGAGTGAGAACTAAGTGAGCCAACTCAGTCTTCAGAGACAGTTTGTCAGGGGAGATGGTTATCAGCATAATTTTCTAAATAAATAAACTAAGTTATATGACTTTTCAAAGATCCTGATGACTGTTACAGATAAGAGAAGTTAACGGTCAGATGAATAATCGGATAATTCCACCCATCAAACAAAGCAATCCTAATGACCTTGTAATTAGGTCTTCTTAGCCTTAGCTGCCTGAGCATGCCACACGCAGGCAGGCGAGTGCTTTCAGCTGTCCTTGGGACGTCAGAGAGAAAGCCAGGGAAGACGCTTTCATCTGAGCGTGCGTGACACTTCTCTGGGTGGAGTGTTCCTGGTCTCACTGGCTGTTGTGCCTTCTGTCATTCACTTAAACCCTCCGAGTTTCCATGTAAGTTCCTCTTCATGCAACAGAGAATGCTCACCCTCAGAGGGGTCAGTTGATATTTATAAATGATACTTGTTTCAGTAATACATGCTCATTGTAAAAAAATCAATAGGTGCAGAAATATTGTACAAGAATAAAGTAAAAAGGGAACTTCCCTTCCCCTTCCCCAAGAAGTTGCTGTCAGCAGTGTGTTCCTGGGCTGTCCACAGCCACTAACGGTCACGGAGGTGGCGTTTTCCACACACAGCATGCCTCGGACATTCTGGGTCCCTCCCTCCTTCTGACAGCTTTGACCCAGAACATTCTCAGGCCATGATTAAACTCCTCTGAAAAAAAATGTGCTCATAGCTTTTCATCAGAATGGCCCTTCCCTAGAATACAGCGTCTCTCTCTTAGGTTCTATGAAAGCTGCTGATTATCCTAGAAACCAGGGTTCTTAGCCAGTTCCCTTAAGAGTCTAAGCATCTCCCTGTTCTGGGTCAGCATCTAGGTGAAACTTCACGTCATCCATTGCTCTGCACAAGCCTTTATTTCCAGAATTTCCCAGAGGTTGGGCCTCCCAGCAGGTGGTCAGCCTCCTTACTTCAGGTACCTCAAAGAAACCTGACTCATAACTGTCTTCTGGTGGGAGCCGGGTGATGCAGGAGGCCCATCACCCAACAGCTGTCTTTCGCATGCAGGCAGTGAGGAAAAGCCCACAGGCCCCTGTTGGGCTTGGGGCACTCGGTCCTGGTCAAATTTGGGGCTGAAAGGATGGTGCCATCCAGACAGAGACAGTCCGCATGGCGCTTTAGTTCCCCCAAACCCTCAATGGCTCCCACGTATCATCCAAAGAAGGGCCAATGCCTTGTCTGGGAACACAAACCCTTCTCTCCTTCTCTGCTTTTTTCCCTGTTCGAGAATGCATCAGCAAAGGTGCATGTGCCGCTTCGTGTGGAACAATTTGTGTGACATTGTCTAAACAAGGCCAATGTTCAGCACCCCTGGCTCTGTCCTCTAATTGCCAGTGATGCTCCCCAATTGCTGTGACAATGGAAATGACTACCACACAGTCCCCAGCTGCCAAGGGTCACCATGGTCCATGAGCATGGTCCTTGAGTCTGTGTATGAACGTGAGTGAGGCCCGTCAGCATGGACAACGCAGGGCCTTCCACACATCCGTTTCTTCAGCTCTTCTCCCCCACTGCCCTCTCCAACCTCTGGAGCACCAGGAGAAAACCATCAATGACATGCTAAAGGGCTTCCAATGAGGAAGAGGCCAGATCCAGACTGAGGTCCTGGAGTCAGAAAAGCAGGGGAAGAAGGAGGCATCACAGGTTGTGAGCAAAGGGGCCAGCAAAACCCCAGCTCAGAGTAAACCCAGGTCTCTGTGCTGAATGCACACGCCTCACAGTGTGTGTGTGTGTGTGTGTGTGTGTGTGTGTGTGTGTGTGTGTTTCTCTGCCTCAGCCCAGTCTGGAAGGATCTGGGTCAGAGGCCATGAGTCACTGCTTTGACAGTTGAGCTGCCTTAATGTGAGGATGTGAATCCAGACTTCCAGGGCATGTGCTGCACCCCTCGGGGAGCAGGGACGCCGGCTGCGCACTGCATGCCAATACAGAGTGATGCGATTTTCTTCTGGGAGACCCTGAAGGCTCCTTTCCCAGAGGCAGGCGTGTGTGGTCCTCAGAACAAGAAGCTCTCAGTGTTGTCCTCCATCTACAATGACCAGTTTTGTGTCTCATGGGGACCTGTTTGGTCCTCTTCCCTTACATCTCAAGTGAGAAGGATAGCAGCAAAGACGTCCCATGGGTGGAGGCGGAGGGTGCTCTGAGGTTCCTCGTTTGTTTTCCTGCCGCCCATCTGCGAACACAAGCTCAGAGTCTTAATAAAAGGAAGTGACAGTGGCACTGAGTGTGGCGGGGGCAGTGTGGGGCTTCCTGTCCTTGACAGCAGCGCCTGCTTTCCTGAGGTCGCAGGACCCACGTGTCAGGGTGCTGTGGGCCAGCCTGCAGAGTACCCAGGCCCAGCCTCGCGAATATACCTGCTGTCAGTGAGGATCTGGCTGATTTCTCTCCCGGAAGAGGGAGTGCAGAGGCAGCTCAACTCCAGTCTGCAGCCCTGGGCATCCTGCTCTTGGCTGAAGGGCCTTTGCTGAGATTCCCCCTTCCTCTAATTAAGCCGGGTACCATGAGAGCAGGTACCTGGCCAGCTACACTGGCTTTGTCCCATCTCTGGGGTGGGACAGAGGTCTCATTTGGCCACTGAGTTTTGTTGGCATCAAAGACCCTCCAGCTGCTTTGAACAACCAGCAAAACCATAAGCTCCATGTTCATCCCTCCTGGGCCTTCCCAGAGCCAGACAGATAAGGAGCCTGTTGCAAAGGGGATGCTTCCAGCAGTTAGTTCATGGTTACTTCGCTTCAGTTTGAAATCCATGTGAAGTGTGTTCAGAGTTGCTTAGCTAACAAAATTTATTTGGGATGCTAACTGGATACAAAAAGGACATTTTCTAGTTGGCATTGCAAAATCCATATTTTTGTCACAATAATAAAATTAAAAGTCCATCTGTAGTTATACGGTGCCATGAATGGGGGGAATCTGACATCACCCCCTCCAGGGGGACATCAGCTGGTGGCAGATGCCGCAGTTCGGGACCCAACAAAGAGATTCCTGGGAGCTGGGATTCCATTAGATGGCTGTGGCCACAGGGAGTAGATCAAACCCTGCAAAATAATGTCAGCGTTGCAGGTCTTGAAATATATTTCTAAGCTGAATCACAAGCTTTTCTAACATGTATTTTTATCAGCCAGAAGGGAAAAAATATTCTGAAGAAAGTTATTGTCCTGGAAGCTCTAAAAATGTAAACTTTCATATCACGGCACATTTATCTACACCCCCAATGCACAAAGTTATTCTTCTAGATAAGGGGCATCTGTTGCATTTTGTTGGCCCAGCGACTTCTCTTTGGAGCTCTGCCCTGCCACGAGGGGCTGCTGATCCCATGGCCTGTTTCCAGTTAGAACCACGTATGCACGTCCCACAGATCATGAGTGGGAGGCAGCCCATGCAAGGCCAACCGACTCATCCCTGGAATTCTACTGGGAGCTCTGTGAGACCATGGGGGTTTCCTCCGGATGTGAGGATATTGCAAGCGAGAGCAGCTGTGCCAACCCTGCCACCCCCAAAGGAAGCATAACTTCTGGAGAAATCCCAGGGTGTAAAAAGCAGAGTCCTGGCACTGCCGGATCCCTGAGGTCAGCGCAGGCCTGGACTTCTCAGTTGCCCAAACCAATGCATTCCCATTTGCCGTGTCAGCACTTTCACATTGGATTTCTGCACATGCAGCCAAACTGGCCCTAAATAACACATTACTGAAATCTGCAAGTCTCGCTGTAGTTATCCCTGGGCAATGGCATCATAGGTCATGGGCTTTGTCCAAATACAGACGCATCAGGATGACTGTGGCAACACTCTACAATGCTGCCTTGGTCATCCCTGCTCCCCCCAGACCTGTAAGTCACGGAGCTGGCTGGTGAACCACTTGGCATCACCATCCATCCAGCTGCACCCTTCCCATGATTCTCAGCTCCCACACGGTTCCTCTGCTGGGGTGATTCATTATAGCAGTTCTCTTGTGCTAGATCTGAGTATGGGGATATTTTTTGGATTGAACTAATACCTGGTTAGTGGTAGCCCCTCTATAATGGACAGGCTCAACATTTGAGACTGTCATCCTTTTCTCCTTCTAAGACCAGCAGGGAGTCAACAGTGTGGCTACAGCAGGACTGGAGAGCCACACACACGGCTTGCACTGGGGCAGGCTGAGGAGTTCCCACTCACTGTCTCATGTAATTGCTAAACTGTGCCCCAACAGTTAGGAACTATCATGCTATTTTGCAGATAAGGAAATTTGGGGTGGAGAATAAAAGTGACTTGCAACAGGTCACATTAAGTGGAAGAGGTGAAATGTATCTATCCAGTTTAAAGGTCCCTCTCTTCCCACCATGCACCTCCTCCCTGTGCCATCTTCTCCCCTCCCTCGCTGGCTCCCTCCATCTGCTCTGCAAACTCACCAGGATGAGAACCAGGGCTCAGGCAAGGGTGAGGCTCTATGTTTCAGACTAAGGAGGAGTTAACCAGGCTATGGGAGGCAGCCTTGCCTGCAAATGGTTGTTTCTATGGGAAGATCCCTACTGTATTCCACAAAGCCACTTATATTTGGCACGAAACCCCACTGTAAGTAACAGGTTGCAGAGGGAGCTCCCAGGGTGCACAGTAGGGGGAAACAGCCTTCATCTGCCACAGGCTGGTGGTCCTGGGAACCAAGACTTCTGAAGTTAAAACTGAGCAAAGACACTGCCCTCAGGAAAGGCCCTGGAGGACTTTTCCACAAAGGGGTTTCCACCTTAAGGGGGCCTGACTACCTTCTTTTACTATGATCAGCAGTGTTTTTCAAACTTGTTGACAGCCACCCATAGTAGTAAGTACATTTTACATCACGACCCAGTGCTCACTCAGAAAACAGAACAGCGGAAATGAAGAACTCGCATCTGATAAACTGACATCTCTATCTATTCTGTATCATTAGAAAACTGCTGGTTAATGAAATACTGAATTGATTTCAAGGCCTACCAGTGGATTGCAAACCACAAAAGGAGCACTTACCGACTGATTCTATGAGGCTGGCATTTCTGGGATACCAAACCAAGTAAAGATAATACGAGAAAAGGAAATACCCTCATAAACATGGATGCAAAGATTCCTAACGAAATTTTTGCAAGTTGAATGCAACAACAATTTATAAAAGAATAATACATCATGACCAAGTAGAATTTATTCCAGGGATGCAAAGTTCATTTAACATTTGAAAATCAATCAAGGCAAATCACCTGTTAATAAACAGAAGAAAGAAAAACATAGGATTATCTCAACAGATGCAGAAAAAGCATTGGACAAAATCAAATATCTATTCCTAATTTTATTATTTTTTAAAGATTTTATTTATTTTATATTTAAAAAATATTTTATTTATTTATTTTTAAAGAGGGCAAGGGAGGGTAGAGAGGGAGAGAAACATCAATGTGTGGTTGCCTCTCTGGCACCCCCCACTAGGAACCTGGCCTGCAACCCAGGCATGTGCCCTGACTGGGAATCAAACCGGCGACCCTTTGGTTCAATCACACGCTCAATCCACTGAGCCACACCAGCCAGGGCTTGTTTGTTTGTTTTTTAGAAAGAGGGGAAAGGGAGGAAGAAAGAGAGGGAGAAATATAGATGTGAGAGAGAAACATTAATCCGCTGCCTCCTGCATACCCCTAACAGGGTACCTGACCCTCAACCCACACACTGTCCTGACTGGGAATTGAACCCACACGATGTCCTGACTGGGAATCGAACCGGCAACATTTCAGTTTGCAGAATGCCTTCCAGCCCACTGAGCCACACCTGTCAGGGCTCCATTCCTAACTTTAAAAATTCATATGAAATTAGATTCATATTTCATATTTCATAAATTCATATGAAACAGAAGGGAACTTACTCATACTGATAAAGAGTACTTATGAAAATCCTATAGCTAACATTGTATTTAATGGTGAGTTAATTCTCTAGGATCAGGAGCAAGCCAGGAGTACCCGCTATCACTGCTTCTAGTCAGCAGCGCAGTGGAGGTTGCCAAGCCGTCATTAGCAAGAAAAGAAGTAAAAAGCACCCAGATTTGAAAGGAGGAAATAAAGTGTCTGCATTTACAAACATGATCATTTATGTAAAAAATTCTATAGAATCTACCAAAAAAGCAATGAAACAAAATTTAGTTACACAGAGTTGTCAGATGGAAAATAAACATACAAAAATCAACTGCTTAAATAATTAAAAATTAAAATTAAAAACATTTGCAATAGGATAAAAAATATAAAATATTTAGAAACAAATTCAAAGTAGATCATAATCCTCAATGTACAACTTAAACTATAAAACTTCTGGAAGAAAATCTTTGTGGCCTTGGGTTAGAAAAATATGATTCAAAAAATAATAAACTACTTCAAAATTAAATACTCTGCTTCTTGAAAAACCAGTTTTCATTCTATGAAAATGCAAGTCACAGACTGGAAGTAAGTATTTGCAAATCACACATATGATAAAGGACTTGTATCCAGAATATTTAAAGAACACTTAAAACACAATGAATGACTCACTAATTAGAAAAGCAAACATTGCAAGTAAAAGAAAAAAATATATAATTTAAAGACACTTCATCAAAAAACACATTTGGATGGCAATAAGCATGTTAAACAGCATCATTAGTTATTAACATCATTAATTATTAGAAAAGTGCATATTCAAGACACTTCATACCACTATGCACCTACTAGAATGGCTAAAATTTAAAAGACTAACCATCTCGATTGTCGGTGGGAATGGGGAGCAACTGGAAGTCTTATACACTGCTGGTGGGAAAGGAAAATGAAAACAGTTTGAAAAACAGTTTGTCAGTCTCTTAAAAAGTTGAACAAATACCTATATATAGTCCAAGCATTTTTGCTCCTAGATACATCCCCAAGTGAAACGAAAGTTTAGCCCATACGATAACCTGTATGCAGACGTTCAGAGCCACTTTATTGGTGATAGCCAATAACTGGAAACAAGCCAAATGTCCACCAACGGGTGAATGATGAACACACTTCAACACATCCATACAAGAGAATACTACTGAGCAATGAAAAGGAATGAACTGTCAACACATGTGACAATGTAGATGAATCTGAAAACAAATACACTGAGTGAAAGCAGACAAAAAGTCTACATACTGTATGATTCTTTTTATGTAAAATTCAGAAAAATGCAAACTATTTTATAGTGAAGGAAAGCTGGCCAGTGGCTTTGCTAGTGAGGGGAGAGGGTTTATGTTGCGGAGGAGGACTTACCAAAGGGCACAAGGAGAGGTTTCTGAGTGGTGGCTATTCTCCCCACTTGGTTGTGGTGGTGGTTTCACGGGAGTATACATACATCAAAACTTATGTGTGCAGTGTACTGCATTACCACTCCCCCTCAATAAAGCTGGTAAAAAAAAAATCAAACAAATAAAAACCAAATGTGACTGGTCTGGTCAGCCCCCAGCCCTGGGTCTTTTAAGGCAGATGACCCTTGAACAACATGGTTTAAATTGTGTAGATAGGTCCACTTATAGACAGATGTTTTAAAATAAATATACAGTCAGCCCTCCGTATTGCTGGGCTTCATACCCACAGATTCAACCAACCACGGATAGAAAACGGTATTTTAGATCCAGGGTTGGACATGTGTGGATGTAGGGGCCAACTGTGTGCATCGTTCTAGGCTACTTTATATAAGGGACTTCACACCCACAGATTTTGGTATCTGGGAGGCATGGAACCAACCCCTCTCGAATACCTAGGGAAGGCTGTAGCTAAGTTTTTGGGGAGTCAAAAGTTATACATGGATTTCTGACTGCATTGGGGGAGGGTCAGCACCATTAATCCCATCCCAGCCCCAAGCCATTCAAGAGTCAGCTGTACTCAACTCACATTTATTGAGAGAACACCTAAATAAACGGTGTTATTGACTTGAAACCAGCACCCACAGATGTGATGACAGGAGAATGCAGAATTTTCATTTCCCTACAAATCCCTCATTTCCTAACCCCCCTTCTACCCCACCCCCACACCTTCACCCCAGTTTATCCTCAGAAAGAGCTACTGCATTCCACCTCCTGACCACAGGCTGGTTGTGCACACAAAGCATCCATTGTCCCGGGTCTCATCTGTCCCTTGTGGAGGTGAGCTGTGTACTTCATCATTGCTATTTCGGGGTATAAATCCAGTGCTTGATAACTCTTTCCAATTTTGAAACACATGATCCAATTCATCTATTTTCCATCTCTTCCTTATAGCACACTCCCTGCATTGGTAATTAGGTTGAAAATTTGGGACTTAGTTTGGGTCAGACATCCTCCACTGCTCCCCGTGTGTGTTTTCTGTATTCCGTAGTTATCAAAATCAAAATGAGCAAGTGTATGTGAATGCATTTCATTAAACAACGTTTCTACGTAATGGGAGGTATGATTACTGGGATACCAACTCAGCAGAAGGGGCGAATGGGGAATGTGGGGAAAGGGAGTAAGATCCAGGCCCAGGCGTCAGGGGACCCGAAAGGCTCCATCCAGTGGGATGCCTCCATACCGATGCCTGCTTACCTAAAGCCGAGCGCCCACACCCATGCAGGCGCTCCCAGAGGGGCAGAACAGAGGCCGGAACACTCACTCTTACTAGGATTGGACTCAGAATTACACGCACTCTATGAACTCTCTTCTCCAAACACACGCAAATGATGCGGAGAATAACTGCAAACGATTTCTAGTTAATACGCTTTCTGAAATCTATCCATGGGCTGCTGGTTTAGAATCCCTAAGAAAGAGAAAGAAGTGCCTGAACACAATAGTCTTTCTGATCTCCGCAGTGTTTGCAGGGAACTTCATCACCAGGCTGCCTTTGAGTGGCTGGCTGACAAGGGAGTGCCGAGTAACTCTAGTTCAGACACAGGTGCAGGTGACTAATCTAGAATTGTTAATTCTATTTTAAGATGATCCTCATGAACATTCATTTCCCAAAACTTAATATATTAGTGTTCATTAATCCACTTTTAAATGGATGACCTCAAAGCATTCTATCAGCAATGACACTTCATTCTCCTGCTACAGAAGGGGAGGAGAAACAGGTCAGGACCCCAAGTGTTGAACCCACCAAGCAAAATGACCACCCATGTGGAGCAGAGGTGACTTGCTGTCCCTTTCTCGTCTTCTGAGGTGTGGGGGAAACCGGGACTAGGATTCTGCAGAGGCCAGGCTATGTCCAGGACCCCCTCCCCCTGCATACTGGACTCACACTGCCTGCTTCAGCCCCCTTTGAGTGGTCTGCTATGTTTTGGTTCTGTTTGTGTGGTTTTTGCCTGTGACTTTGCGAAATATTCTGGAAGGAGAGACAGAAAGTCTTGGTCTCTGCAAACAAGTACAATGTTGCTTTCAGCTAAAATACCCACTGGGAAACCTCAAGGTTTTCAATGTCATCATTATGGAAAACACAGATTACAAAAGGAAATAATTTAATGTCACTCCTTGGCCCCCATCGGGATTCAGTTTGACCTCAGTTTATCTTTCTTTGGTGAGTTTTAAGTCTTGAGAAAATCTGCCCAAGGAGAAAGAATCCAAAAAGTATATGGGATATTTGGGTTCGGGGTGGTGGGGTGGGAAAGGGGTTTAAATCTGGTAAATGGTCAAATTGGAGTATCTGGACACGTTGTACCTGGGTGTTAGTTCTTTCCTTTTACTCCACTCGCATTAATAAACTCCATCGCCGATCTAATGGAAACTCCTTCTCCAGGACGCGATAGTCTAAGCAGCCTGCGTGTGAAGTAGCCACGCCCCGATGACCTGTTTCCCCTTCAATCTTTGATCTTTCCAGCGAAAACCAGCTGGGGCGCCAGGCAGCTGGTGGGAGCTAGCGGCCCCGCCCGCCCGGCGCGGCCCGGAGGCCAGTCCTGCCCCCGGCCGCGCGCCCCGCCCCGGCCACCCCCGGCCCCGCCGCCGCCTCCGCCCAGACCGGCTGCAAGCCCTAGGTGCCGCCGCCGCCGCCGCCACCGCCGCCGGGATGTGACCTTCAGAGCCGCCTGCACAGGATGACCGGAGCCACCGCCCCGCGGCGCCCGCGGCTTGCCTCGGCCTCCCCGGCACTCTGACCGCACGCGCTCCCGGCTCTCCGTCCTGCTCCCGACCCGGTCCCGGTCCCCGTCCCCTGTCCCAGGCCCCCGGCCTCGCCATGCCGCCACCGCCCGGGCCCGCCGCCGCCCTGGGCACCACACTGCTGCTACTCCTGCTGGCC
Organism: Trachops cirrhosus; assembly: GCA_028533065.1. Taxonomy (NCBI): domain Eukaryota; kingdom Metazoa; phylum Chordata; class Mammalia; order Chiroptera; family Phyllostomidae; genus Trachops; species Trachops cirrhosus. Next base: position 59,974,538 of record CM052548.1, on the reverse strand, counting down.
TCGGAGTCCGCGCCCAGTGAGTACCGCGCGGGGGCCGTGGCGCGGGCTGGATCGAGAGACCCTTCCCAAAAAGACCCTGCCACCCCTGGGGCCAAGGGTAACGCCAGTGCCCGCACCCCATCCGGGCCCCGTGCGCCCCTACTCCATGCGCTCCCGCCCCACCGCCGCATCCCCGAACCCGCTGCCGGGAGAACGGTGCGTGTGGAGCCCGGGTTGACAGCGTGTCCCCGCTCTCTCCCTTATCTCTCCCTGCTCCTCCGCGCTCCCCCTGGCTTCGTCCTCCCGCTCGCGTCCCGGCAGCCGTGATGCTGCGGCCGCGCGAGGCGGCGCAGTTCCTGCGGCCCAGGCAGCGCCGCGCATACCAGGTCTTCGAGGAGGCCAAGCAGGGCCACCTGGAGAGGGAATGCATCGAAGAGCTGTGCAGCAAGGAGGAGGCCCGGGAGGTGTTTGAGAACGACGCCGAGACGGTAAGCGCGGGGGCCCCGCGCGGGCGCCGTGCAGGGGAGGTGAAGAAGTGGGGATGTGTCTGCGGGGCGCCCAAGGATTCTGTGGCTCGGCCGGACCCCGGTGCGGATCTTTAGATAAGCCACATCACCTCGAGCGCTCTCCCTGCGGCACCGCATTTCTGGGAAGATCCATCCGAGTGTGCCCTTGTAGGGAGTCCCGGGGTTCATGCAGCCCCTCAGACTTCCCTTCCCAGTGTGCGGTGAGCGCTAGTCCTGTTCCCCCTTCCGGGGAACCGTGCCGCAAGTCACACCCAGAACTCTTAAATAGGGAGACATTGCGTTTAGAAGTGGTGAAGGGGCAGGGCGTAGGGTATCGGGACCCCGGCCCACCCTCAGGCCTCCTCCACACCTTTTGTGTCCCAATTGTTTAGGTGACTCCCAGGTGCTCCTGTTACCTGGAGGCAGAAGCAGATCTTTGATTGGGGTCCTGTGGACACCCTGCAGTTCTTTTCAGCAGACCTCTGAAGGGAGCCACCTTAAAGGAAATAGGCAATACAGTATAAGATACCTCCACCAGAATGACATAGAGGCCGTTTTTAAAATGTAAAAGAAGTCCCATGGCTAAAAACCCAAACAGTTTCCTACCTCCCCTCTCCCTTCGCTGGATTGGAGGGGAGGGTTGGAGCTTCCCGCAGCTGCTTCATCCTAGTGAAGAGGGAAAGAGTGTTTGCCTGAAAGAGGAATTAAAAGATGTGAGGGCTGGAACTGCTTGCAGCAGTAGGTCCCAAAATACGATTACGGGAATATGCTAGAGCATACATGGCGGGGAGGCCCTGAAGGGGACAAGATGTAAGGGGGACCGCAGGGTGGGAGGTAGGAAAGGGCCCCAGCGTTTGCACAAACGCACACTCACCAGGCCCTTTCAGCAAGGTACTCTTTTAGGAGTTGGTGATTTTCGGAGCCTGATGGCGCTGGCTCAGGACACATTTCTAATAATAATGTCCTTGGAGACTGTGGGGCTGTGGGCAGCCAAGTGCAGGCAGGGAGCGGCCCAGGTGTGGACTTGGCATCTGTGCGGGAGCTGTGCAAGCTGAAGGGAGAGGGGACGTGTAGGAACATTTGTGGGGGTCGTGACCCTTGGGGCCTGGCGAAGCCCTAGGTATGTATGTGTTCCAGGGCAAACGACTTTGGAAAGCAGTAGGGATAGAAATGGGGTGGACGTACATTACATCACTGAACGCTGTGAGGGCGGTTTCACAGCTGTTTTTGGTTCTACCAGAGTTTTTCTTTTAAAGACTTCTCTGGAATGAAATAAATGCCACGTGCAATAAACGAATAGCTCTGTGTGACAGATGTAGTCTTCTTTTGGACTTATATTTCTGATAGGTTGACTTGACGATCCCTTTAGGTCCCCTTTCTGAAAACAAGCTCTGAAATGATTGATGGCCACTTGCGGTTCTCTCTGGCACAGTTAGCGGTCGCTGCAGCCGACCTGTGATGGGCAATTTGCTCCAGTGTTACTGCCCTCTGTGTCAGTAGCAGTGCAATTTCAGTCCCGCCGTGTGAGCTGTTCTGCAGGTCTTTTCTGGCCTCACTGGTTTCCCGTGTCTTTAATGATGAATCCTGGTAGCCAATGACTCACACCTCTGCAGAGCGTTTCTGAAGGTCCTAGTGGCAGGGCTGTGATCACGGCCCAACTGTGGGATTGTGTGACAAGTTCAGTGTTCTCCATCTACAAGCCTAACCTGGAACAAGCGCTTGTGCAGAAAGTGTGAGAGGCTTGTAAGTGACAAGAGTTGAGAGCAGCTAGGCTGCCACGTGCACAGCCCCTGCCCCAGCCCCTGCCCCAGCCCCAGCCCC
>CM052548.1:59954353-59971732 GCA_028533065.1 Trachops cirrhosus | reverse complement strand
CCCTGACCCAGCCCCTGCCGGCACTGAGAGAAAAGCCCTGACCTGGCTTTCCCTTCCTGTCGGGACATCCTACCATTAACCATGGTGCCACTCTTCCCAGAATGTGGATCCCCTCTCTCATTTTACTTGCTTTTGTGTTGTAATTTTAAATTTATTTGCAAATGTATGGAGTGAAGATACGAAAAGAAACATGGTCAGGACCCCACTAACTTTAATGTGACCGCTGTTTCTCACCGTGTCTGCACCGGGACTTGCACTTCCCTGTGTGGTCTTGGCCCCCTCCCCTTTGAGGCACAGCCGAGTTGCTTTAATGCTGGGTGTTGGGGGGCGGTGGGGTGACTTCTCTTATACTCCAGCCCCATCAGAAGTTCGTAAACTCTTTCTCACAGCGAAGCCTTCTATAATTTCCTAGAACTCTGTCCTCCTTCCCAAACCCCATCCCCAAATAGTATTACATTTTTTCCATTGTCTGTCAGCTTCCCAAATCGGACCGGTTACTTCTGTGTCATCCATCCCAGATAGCTGGCTTACAGGCGCTTTTGTTTTAACCAGCACCTTGTGTCCTGTGTAGGCTGGTGTGCGGACCATGTGCTCTGTTGTCTGGGTTTGGCCCTTAGCTTGTTTTCCTTTCTCTTGAGAGGCAGTGTGGAATGCTGGAAGGAGCTGGGTTAGGGGTCAGGGGCCAGGGTTAGGGATTGTGGGCCAATTCCAGACCCAGCTGCTCTGGTAGACCAGTTGTCCACTTTGATGTGTCCAGGTTTCCCATTCCATCTCCTTACTTTGGGGAGATCCATGTTCCCTGGCAGTGGTGAGATCCTCCAGGTACTCACTGTTCACTGCTAATGTATTTTAGTAAATACAGCACTTTTGAAAAAGGCAATGCAATGAAATAACCGATGAGTTTGTGCTCCAAAAAGTTTGGGACTCCCACTAGGCAATATTTGTTCCTTGCCTTCAAATATAGCTCATTTTGCATTTTTTGATTGAGGCTGATGGGGTGACCCAGGGTGATGCAGCACTGACCTTATTTTGTTCAAGAAGTCCCCAGGACCTGGCCATGTGACAGTCATAGGACACCAGCATCCTGAAGGTGAAAGGCTGCACCAAAATTGGCATTTCTTGGGTTGTAATCACCTGACCCTCTATGGGGGTGCTTGTAGGAAATACCAGTCCTCGCAGGCCAGGGTCACCTTTGTGGCTGATTCTACCTGCCCCACCTCATTGTCCCCTGGGTTAGGATGCTAGAAGCAGCCACCTGCCCTCAATGTGTCTGGCCCAGTTGTATTCACACACCTGTCCAGCTTTGGCTCTGCCTTTGGTGGTGGAGTTAACAGCATTGCTCTTTCCTGCTGGCAGAGGAGGCAGTACTACCTGTCCCATGCCCATCCTGGGGCTCTGGGGGCACCCTGGAAGAGGAATCCCCAGGGATAGGGACAGGGGAACTTGGGCACCTGGAGCTGTTCCTGCACCAGACAGGGGCCTGGCCCTGGGGGGGTCTGCCCAGGGCCAGCTGTTGTGTGTGGGTTCTTGACTTCGTGTAGGAAAGACTTCACAACACAGTCCCGGTGACTATGAGGACCCATTTATTAAAGCTGAGGACAGTGAAACAAGGAAGGGCTTAGCATAGAGGAAGCAGCAGGGGAGCCTGGGCTGGGCTGCCTGAGCTCAGTGGGAAGTTAGAGAAAAGGGGGCTTTGGGTACCTATTCAGGGGATTAGCCTGGGACACGCTGCCAGCTGCCCATCGCCTTAGAGTTTAGGAGACACGTGCCTGCGGGGAAATATGTGGGGGAAGGAGGGAGGGAAAGGGAATGGCCTGGGCTGCTCCCCAGAGGGAGAGTGCAAATGTTGGGTCCTTTATCTTGAGGTTATCATCTCTCTTAGGGATCTTAGGGGAGGTCTCAGGGGCGGGTTTCAGTAGAATAGTCATCAGTTCTCCACGGTCCTGGTCTCCACTCATTGGTCGGTGCCAGGGCAGGGGGTCTTTAGTCACTGTAGTCGGTTCTGGCATCGCCCACCTGGTTTTGCTGCTTTTCTGGGCCTGGAACGGAAGCACAACTGAGGCCTGGGTGTTATCTCTGGGGAGGGAAGCCAGGGGAGGAGAGCTTACCCTGGGGGTGGGGTCCTTGTGTTCCCAGTTTTGCTCCCTGGTGACCATCTGCACATGGCTGTGAATCAGTTGGCCACTGTGTTCAGCTATCTGCCTCGGTTTCCCCATTCCACTTGCCAAGGATTTTTTCTTGCTCCTCACTATCCTGTCTCAGAGCCAGCTCCCTGGACAGCAAACCTTCTTCCTGGAATTTGGAGGTTCGTATACATTGAGCATGTGGTATATGCTGAGCGTGCTGTGATCTGAACCTTCCAAACTGAGCTGTTTTCCTCTTTTGGGCGAGGGAGGTGCCTGACCCTCAATGACCTTTCAGCGGCCGCCCTCAGTGCCACAGCTCTTCCCGGTTCCTGGGGTCGTCACACGCCTTGCTAGAACGGATGGGTCCTGGGGGTGCCGTCCTGACTCCCTGGTCATCCACTTCCCTCCTGGGGATGGATGGTCTCCCACCCACCTTCCTTCTGTCCCCAGGAGAGTGTTCCAGGCCACCCGTTTCTGCCACTGCCAATGCCTGTTCCTTCTCTCCAGAGCGCCAGGGGGGATTACAGCCCCTAATTTGCTCCTTTCCTGTTGTTCGTCTCTGTTCCTGGTGTTTCCCTCTCCCTTGCTTTTCCTCAAGTTGGGAGCCCGGGTGGTCCAGCCCTCGGCTCTCTCTGTGGGGGCTCTCCCCAGTTTCTCTGCAAGGTCACTCAGGCCGGCCTAGCAGGTCACCTTTCCACTTGAATCCTTTAAGGCGGGTGGGTTCCAGACGCCTTAAAGATACCATCTCAGCCATCACCCTTGGCTTTCAGAAAGGATTCTGGACAAAAGGCTTATCCTGGCCCGACCTGTCACCCGGGTACATGTCACCACCTGGCAGCAGTGCTCGGTGCCTGCCCTTTGGCGGACCCACGGCTTGTTGGCAGCAAAAAAATTCTGGGCTGCAGTTCTTTTATCCCACCACCTGGCTTAATTTGAGGTACAAACAATAACAGTTACACTATTTGCGACTGGCTACTGGCGCCCTGAAGACTTCACAACAGGCGGGACCACTGGCCTGTTCTGCAGTGCGTTCGTGTTCACCCCGCCCACCCCCATGTCTCCCTCTGTCTCTCTGTCTTTGGTTCCTTGTCTGTTCATCTCTCTCTCTCTCTCTCTCTCTCTCTCTCTGTCTGTCTCTATGTGTCTCTCAGTCTCCATCTTCATCTTGGTCTGTCTGTCTTTCTGTCTCTGTCTCTCATCTCTCACCCCCACTCCCCCCAGCTCTCGCAGACATTGGGGAACCCAGTGGTGGTGATAGGTTCTCTACTTCAGAGAGCGTAGGGGTGCAGTCCGTGTCAGAGCTCTGAGTGCTGTGGCCTGGTCTGGAACTGCATCTGCACCCCCAGGACCCCTGTCTCTCTGAGATCTCACCTTCTTTGGAGACAGCTTGAGGAGGGGCACCCCCCTACAGAGGTAAGAAAACCCTTCCCTCAGTTCCTCCTTTTTGGGGTGGCCTGAGGTGTCTCAAGGGGGCAGAAGTGGGGTCCAAGCAGGAGGGTGGGGAGGGAGGAGGTGGGGGACTTTGTCAGTCCCAGTGACTTGCCCCTGCAATGCGGGTCGCCTGGCAGCCATGGTGACACCTTGGCTGTCACAGCCAGGACAGCTGTGGCCCTGCACCTTTCTGCCTCCTTACCTGCCCTCCATACCCCACTCTGCCTCCCCAGCACACTCGCACTCAGATACACACCCACACGTGACATATAGACAGATGTGCACTCAGATCCACACACCCGTACACACACACAGGGACACAGGCACAGACAGCGCATGCATACATACGTGCTGACACACAGCCACACAATGCTCGGAGTCTTCTCTCTGCAACTGTGGGTCCATTGAGAAGTGAGCCCAGGTCCCTTGCCCTGTGGAGACCCAGCCCCCACTCCTCTCTCCGGGCTCTGTTGCTGGGGGAACATCCTGATCCCAGGGCAAATGGCTGCCCCCACTGACCACTTTGGGCCAAGGCCTCCCTGCCTGGGACCTATCCCACTTGGGCTTTTGCCACCAGAGGCCTGAGGATGCCTGTCACAGGGGCTGGGTTGCTGAATTGTTGTTTGACCGGTTATGCCTTCTTTGGACTTGGCTCCTGCAGACAGCTGGTTAGGTCAGAGCTGGCACCCACAAGTCCCCAGCACCCAGGCTGCCACTCTCTGGGGATGGGCCTTGAACGGGAAACAAACCCTGTCGGGCTCCCCCTACCCAGTCGCCTTCAGTCGCCCCTGTGCTTACCTACATGTTTGTTTTAATCCGAGGAGTGTGCAGGGGCTTAGAATCAGGCTCTCCAGAGTAATAACAGGCCAGGCCCCATAAATTACACCTCACCCCCGTCAGTGCGTGCCACATCTGTGGAGACCAATTAAAGACATTTCAGAAAACACTGAACGTCTGCCTTTGTTATTTAGAAACAAAACACCCTTTTAAGAAGCTGGTGCTTGAGGCCTATTTCTTGAGACTCCGAGCAGCCGGGGTCAGAACAGTCAGGCGTGTCCCCGGCCAGTGGGCTCCAGCACCGCTGGCGCGGGGCCGGACTTCTGCGTGCTTCGCTTTCCCCGTGTTCGCAGGTCGGAAGTGGGAGCTGGTTCTGTAAGGCACGGAGTAGTGGTGGGTGTTTGATGTTGGAAGTTCTCTGTGCCTCTTTAGCGGTTATTACAGTCTAATGATTTCCGTGCAAACCTGGTGCATGTGCCTTGTCGATTTGGGCCCTGACAGGTAGTTCGTTAAGAGCTTTAAATAATCTTTAAAGTGGAGGTGGAAGTGGAAGAGGTTGAAAAGGACATCGGTTCTTTGTGTCCCTCCGACAGAGGCACAGATCTGCTTTGACTGATTGCACGGGCTGAAAATGTCATGCTCATGAGAAACAGTAACATGCTACTGTCATACTTGTTAATATCATACTGGTTTTTTGGACTTGTGCTTTCAAATTGCAGTGAAATTTGTTTCTTTCTGATGTCGTTTCTTGGGATAATAAAATACATTTTTTCACGTCAGCCCTTAAAATCTGCCTTCTAGACCCAGTTTTTCCAGGACCTCTTCTTGGAATGTTTCGCTCTGTAAAGCACATAGCTGGGCTCAGCCAGCTCCCTGGGACAGGGGTGCACCGGTCACGGCTGCGGCCACACACCCAGCTGCACAGGGGCCTCCCTGAGGCCAGGCTGGGGCCATCTGCCCAGGATGGCTGTGTGACTGGCAGCTGCAGGTGCAGCCTCCCTGGAACCTTCTGCTGTGAGCACACATTTCTTTAGCACGATGCATCAGAAAAAAATGGAAGGACGTGCTTAGGAGGTTCCCGTTGGCAGTTGTCAGGGGCCAACACAGGCATGTGGTTTGTGCTTACCTCCTGCCTCACCGTGTAGCAAACTCCTCCACTTCAAAGGCAGATCCCCCATTTGTGATGTAGGAATCCATTGCTTGGGTCTGCATCGTGTGCTGGGTGCAGCCATAACCATCAGACGCGTTCTCTAAGCTCCCCCTTGTCCACACCACGCTTGTCCTATGCTGGGTGCCCACTCATCACATGCACGCTGTGACTTAGCATGCATCCAGAGAGGCACCAAAATGCCCTTGCACTTCCCTTTCATAAGCCAGGAACAAACAAGGATTTTGCAATCACGTTTGTGGCTAGTGAGAGTCTTAGGCGTCATCTCGTTTTAGGCACTCACATGGAACTTAGGCCCAAGAATCTATTTAGAGACTTGTCCAAGTTAGCTCATTAGTAGGAGGATTCAGATGGAAACTCAGGTCACCAAACTCCGAGTTAAACATGCAGACCTTCAGAAGGTGAGCATGGGCCCAAAGCAGAGCGTCTGCACAACCCACTAGAGTGACTTCCAGAGAAAAATACCTTTGCCCCAAAGATGCTCTTGGGCCCAGGCTGTCTTAGCTGCTAAATTGTTAATCCTGTACTCCGTCGAGCATTTTATTTTGCTCTCTTACAAGATGGGAAAGTACATCATTTTGTTTTTCCCAAAGAAACATAAAAAGAGAAGTACAACTTTACATTTGTGGTGTGAGTGTGTCTTCCCTGCTACCTGCTTGGTTTCCCTAAAGCGGTGCGGCCCAGGCCCCCCGGGGGTGAAGGAGGAGGGCAAGTCATCCAGGCACCCCCCCTCACCACTGCTAAGCCTGTAGGTGGGCACTAGCCGTGCTTCCCACTACACTCTCCTCCTCCTCTCCGTTTCTCATCTCTTTTCCTCCCTCAGACTGGCTTCTTTCCTCCATCCCCATTTCAGTCAGTGCTGCTGCTCAGCTTCTCAGACCTTGAGTGAAAGTTTGACATCATGTCTGCTCTTCCTTGCCCTCCCACCACTGCCTGCCACCCACGGCCTTGTCCTAAGGTGTCTCCTGCGGCATCTCTCCTAGTTATCGCTCCCGTGACTGCCCACGGCCATCCCTGGACAGGCTGACATTCCATCGCATCTGTAAGGCTCCCCAACTGGCCTGTCTGCCCCCCTTCACACTGTCAGACTACCGAGCACAGTCTCTCCCCTGAAAGCTCTGGGATGGAGCCCCAACCTCTCAGCCGGGCAGGTCTAGGCAGTGTGCCCGCCCCCAGCACCTGAGGTCCCGCAGGCCTCTTCCCTGCCCAGAACAGGCTGGATTTCCCTCTCTGCGCCTTTGCTCCAGCCAAGTTCATGGCTGGATGTATTCTACCTGCAGGTCCCTTACTTGGGGCTCTTGGGGGTGTGGTCTTTGATCCTGGGAGATGGACAGCGTTCGAATCTCAGCCTGGTGGCCATGCAGCCAGGGCAATTGCTGGAGCTCTCCAAGTTCCAGCGGCCACTGTCGCGGGAGACAGGAGCATCTGCCTCATGTGACTGGGAGGATGACACAAGCAAAGGGAGTGCGATTGTTTCCTCACTGCTGCTGTGACAGATTGGCATCAGCTTGCAGTTCTGAGGGGGGAAGTCTGAAATGGGCCTCCTGGGGCTGAAACCCAGGCGTCCGGCTGGCTGCTTCCTTCTGGAGGTTCCAGGGGAGGATCCGTTCTTACCTCTTCAGCTTCCTGAGGTGCCACAGGGCTGGCAGCCTCGCCTCCGCCTTCACAGCCAGCAAGCTCAGCCTGTCTTTCCAAGCTGCCATTTCTGGTTCTCTCTCTGCCTTGCTCTTCCTCATGTAAGGACAGTACAGACATAGTCTGAGTAAAGTCCTGATGGTTCACTCACGTCAATCTCACTTCCCCAGTAAGAGCATGGCAGGCTCAGCACCACCTTGGTGGGGGCAAGGCCCCCCACCAAGCCCAGACTCCTGAGGGCCTAGTTGCTTCCTGCTCCTTCCTGTCAGCACTTCTTCCTCACTCGGTGGTGAGTGACATCGCTGCTTGGAGCCTGGAGAACCAAGCGGTTTGCTGAGCAAAGCTGTTGATGATCAGCCAGCGAGCGCTGTGAAAGTGAGAGGGGCCTTGGCCGGGGGAACACGTGAGCACAGGAAGAGGCCTTTGCAAGCGACTCCACTTAAAGCACATCACATTGCTTACTGCTCCCCAGTAAGTATGGAGATTAGTCCTGGCAAGCAACGCTGCAAATTAGAAAGACGAATCCAGTCCATCTCATACTTCATGAAATTCGGAGTGTACATGCAACCAGGCACTACATTTTTAGAACAAAGAAAGATTGAAGTAAGAATTTGGGGAGGGGGCAGGACACAATTTTTCTGAAAACGACGATGATTTTTAGAGGCTTTCTTAACCCTTAGATAATCAGGTGGTTCTCTTTTGAAGCAGCCAACCTGTGACACTGGCAGACTTTTCCTCCTCTTATTGTTAATGGGCCTGAACCCTCACTGGTCGAGGCCTCTGCAGTGGGTGTTTCCCAAACCATTCTCAGGAGTTCATGAAATCTTGACTCGGTAGATTCATAATTTTACTTTGCAGGTGATTACATTTGTGTTTGCACTAATTTGTCAAATTCAGCTAGCCTGAGATTTTGGGCTGCATAATTCGAAAGATGCAAAACCGGAGATAGAAGTTTGTTTCTTTCTCCTGTGAAGGGCGAGAGGCAGGCTGACTCGTGCTGCTCGGTGGTGCCCGGGACTCACGGGACCTGTTTGTCTCTGCTGTGCCGGTGCCGGGTCTTCAGGGCCTCCTCACACACCTGTCAAACACTGGAGCACCCAACCATCACACTGCACTTTAGCAGGGAAGGTGAAGAAGCAAAGCTCCCTTCCACCAGCTCTCTACTGGTTTTACATTGTGCTCATGTCTTATTGGCTAGAATTTAGTCACATGGTCACCCCTAGTTGCGAGGGAGGCTGGGAATGCAGGGTAGCTAGCTGAGTACATTACAGCTCTAAAATAAACCCCAAGTTCTATTTCTAAGGATGAAGGGAAAGCTGGGAATCTCTGCCATGTGGAAGAGGTATTTGGGAGCAAATCTCTTTTACAAAGTTAACTCCCATGAATATTTCACACCTGGTGACAGACACTAGAATTAGCCGTGTCAGAGAGTTTTTTGCGTAACGCACCTCTCACACGGGTCTGTCAGTGGTGTTCACACAGTCCCTGCCTTGTCATGCACTACTTGGTGGAGGGACCAGCCCTCCCCTCCCCTCCCCTTCCCTGGTGCCCTCTGCTTGGCCTGTGCAGTCACTTGTCAACCCGCAGCTGGCAGTGAGGGGAGGGCTGCAGTTCTCATCTTTGTAGGCCCAGCCGGGGCTGGGGAAGAGCCCGAGGACTCCACTCAGGGCCCCTTGTGGTTGCCAGGAACCCAGCACTGGTGAGAAGCACACACAGAGTGCAGCTGGGCGGTGCTGTGGGCGGGTACAGACTGCGGGAATGTTGTCTCAGGGGTTTAGGGAGGGACCAACATCTTCACACCTCCCAGCGCACTGCTGCCCACACTGCAGCCCTGAGCTTCCAGAAGAGAGTGTATCAACTCACGTTGGTTACAGGTGTTTTGTCCTAAAACTGGTTTTGAAAAAGACCTGGAGGACTAGGCTTTCCAGTGGGCTCTAGCCACCAGTGAGCCCCCTGCTGGCTCAGGCCCCGTCCCTGTCACAGCACGTGGGTTGGGTGTGAGGGGACGGCCACAGAGGAGGAGGGGTGCGTGCAGCTCTGGACTGCGTACTACACAGCGCTGCAGCCCGCCCCTGGGGGCAGTGACGGGGCTGCTCCCAGCTTTTGTCCCTGTGACTCAGGAATGACGGGCGGGATTTTGTTCAGTAGGAGCTCTGACCACAGACTTGTACTTCAGTGACAGGGGAGGCCCCTGTCCTGGGAAGCCACCCGCTGTGGACAACAGTGTCCATGTTTCCTTCGGGCCTGTGGAGTGCTTAAGCAGGCGCCTGGTTTAGAGAATCATAGAAAATGAATTTGGGAGGAAGGAAAGAAGGGTTTTGTATGAACCATGTTAGAAGAACATGCCCAGATCTGAGTAATGTGCGCCTCAGGGATGAAGAACCCTTCCGGGATCCAAGGGCAGGACCGCGTTTGCCTTTGAATGCCTCTGAGTGCCGCTGTGAATGCAGTGAGACTGGAGTGGTGGGCTCGTCGAACTCTGAGAAGCAAAAAGCCTCAATAGTGGCCATTCGAACTGACGTGACTTTGACAAGCTTTCCTCTTAGAAGTCATGGGTGTTAGCAAAACAGCAATATGGGGTCTACTTCTGGCCAAGACGGAGGCGTAGGTAGACACACTGTGCCTCCCACAACCAAAAGGACAACAACAAATTTAGAAAGAAAAAACAACCAGAACCGACAGCCAATCGAACTGTGTGGAAGTCTGACAACCAAGGAGTTAAAAAAGAAACATTCATCCAGACCAGTAGGAGGGGTGGAGATGGGAAGCCGAGCAGAGAGGAATCGGGGCAAGGTGGCAGTTGGTGGAGTGGGTGGTCCCACATTTGTATGCAGACAAACTGGGAGGAACAACTGGAGAGCGAGACAGACCATACAACCCAGGATCCCAGTGTGGGGAAATAAAGCCTCAAACCTCTGACTGAAAACACCTGTGGGGGTTGAGATGCCAGGAGAAACTCCCAGCCTTACAGGAGAGTCTGTTGGAGAGACCAACAGGGTCCTAGAACGTACACAAACCCACCCACCTGGGAATCAGCACCAGAAGGGCCCAACTTGCTTGTGGGAAGTGGGGGAAATGACTGAAATCTGGCAGAGAGTGGAGCAAGTGGCATTGTTCCCTCTCAGAACCCTTCCCCATGTACAGCGTCACAACGCAGCGACATGGGTTGCCCTGTCCTGGTGAACACCTAAGGCTCTGCCCCTTACTATGTAACAGGTGCATGGAGACAAAAAAAAAGAAAAAAAGAATCTAAATGAAAGAACAGATCAAAACTCCAGTAAAAATACAACTAAGTGACAAAGAGATAGCCAACCTATCAGATGCACAGTTCAAAACACTGGTTCTCAGGATGCTCCAGGAACTCACTGGGTACTTCAACAGCATAAAAAAAGATCCAGGCAGCAATGAAGGTTGCATTGTGTGAAATAAAGAAAACTCTACAGGGAACCAACAGTGATGGGAAGGAAACCAGGACTCAGATCAAGGGTTTGGAGTAGAAGGACGAAATAAACATTGAACCAGAACACAATGAAGAAACAAGAATCCAAAAAAATGAGGAGAGACTTAGGAACCTCCAGGACAACTTTAAACGTTCCAACATCCGAATCATAGGGGTGCCAGAAGGAGAAGAAGAAGATCAGGAAATTTAAAACTTATTTGAACAAATAATGAAGGAGAACTTCTCCGATCTGGGAGAGGAAATAGACTTCCAAGAAGTCCGGGAAGCTCAGAGAGTCCCAAAGAAGTTGGACCCAAGGAGGAACACACCAAGGCACATCATAATTACATTACCCAAGATTAAAATGAAGGAGAGAATCCTAGAAACAGCAAGAGAAAAGGAGACAGTTACCTACAAAGGAGTTCCCATGAGACTGTCAGCTGATTTCTTAAAAGAGACCTTACAGGCAAGAAAGGGCTGGAAAGAAGTATTCCAAGTCATGAGAGACAAGGACCTACATCCAAGATTGCTCTATCCAGCAAAGCTATCATTTAGAATGGAAGGGCAGATCAAGTGCTTCTCAGATAAGGTCAAGTTAAAGGAGTTCAGCATCACCAAGCCTTATTATATGAAATGTTAAAGGGACTTACCTAAGAAAAGGAAGATAAAAAATATGAACAGTAAAATGACAACAAGCTCACAGCTATTAACTACTGAACCTAAAAAAACCCCAAAACCAAAAAACTAAGCAAACAATTAGAACAGGAACAGAACCACAGAAATGGAGATCACATGGAGGGTTAGCAACAGGGGAGTGGGACGGGGAGAGAGGGGGGAAAGGTACAGAGAATAAGTAGCATAGATGGTTGGTAGAAAATAGACAGGGGGAGGGTAAGAATAGTATGGGAAACATAGAAGCCAAAGAACTTCCCACATTGTTAGCCCTGAGGAGCTGAAAAAGTTAAAGTAGATTTGTACCTGAAGATACGTAGAGGCCCTAAGTTCTAGAACCTTCCCAGCTGCACATGGTCCTTGTACATAAGCTACATGAGGGTGACTGTCATCAGTTCCACAGGGTCTCAACCCAGGTGATGTTTCCGTCTTGATAATGTACGTTTCGACAGGCTTGGCTGTGTGATTTTTGACAGTTTTTGGAATCTGCTCTTAGCATCTAGTCTGATAGTGAGACCTCCAAACTCTCCCCAAGCCACAGAGGAGGCCGGGCAAAGAGCCAGCAGCAGGGCTGGTGGCCGGGGCTCTGGAGCTGTGGGCTGGGCAGGCTGCCCCCAGGAGGCTTGTCCAGGGTCACTAGGTGCTTCCGAAGTTGGATTCCCGAACCCACCGCCCTGCCAGTGTGGAGGCTGGGCTGCTCCCTGCTGCTCTTGGACTTTGCCATGTCTGGGGCCTTGTGGGCACAGACTCGGCCAGGGAGACGGGTCCTAGCGGTCAGCACAGGGTGGAGGCTGGTGAGAAGTTGTCAACAGACAGGCATTCCCAAGGATTTCACCAGCCTTGTTCTCCTTTCCTGCTTTCCCCATATTAGTGAGGGGACCATTTGGGTGACAGAATAATTAGGGGGCAACGCAGAATAAGTGTGTTTTTTTTTCCTTGGAAACAACCCTTTATAGTTTCCAAACAAATTGGCTGGCTTCACTTTCAAGTGGACCAAGTGGACTACCCCTTTCTTGGGACCCAGCTCCTCGAAGGTGCCTGGGGTACAGGCTCCCCATGTTTACAAAACCACAGGGAACAGGAGCTCAGGAGCATGGCATCTAAGGAGGAGGCTGGAGTTACGGGTGATGCTCAACTCCCTTTGCAGAGGGACGTTTCCTAGCAGGTGGGCTCCCGGCCAGAACCTGCACCCCGAGCCTCCTGGAGCCCGGGCTGCCCCACTGAGGGGCATGCCCTGTGCACGGGGACTGCTTCCCTTGCGGGCAGTCCCTGTTGGTAATGGTGACGGTTTAACTGTCCAATCTTATGTGCGCTCTGTCTAATTGCCAGCAGGAAGGGTAGGGCCCTTGCACTGGACAGCAGAAGGAAAGTTAAAGGCAAATGTCAGTTAAGAGTGAGGATCCAAGTTTTATAAATACATTGAGGAACCATAATTAACTTCCATATTTTCAAGGGGATGCGCTGAGACCGTTGATTTAGATGTTTCTCCCAGGGTGCTTATCTGTGTTAGAATTAAGTATCCAGTCCGATTCAGTGAAAATTGTCCGACTCTGTGTTTGCTTGACCCTTCCTGCGAACGTTCCTTCATCCATCTCTTCATTCACTCATTCTTCCCCCTGTTCACTCATTCTTCCAGGTGTCCGTGCATCCATCCATCCATCCATCTTCCACCCACATGTTTAGAAACGGCTCCTGAGGGCCTTCCGGGGCTGGTCAGCTCCAGGCCGTGTCCTGGCAGAATGATGTGTCCTTCCTCTCCTGGAGCTCCAGCTGACAGTGTAGCAGCCTGCAGTTTTGCCCACTTTTTTCTGTCTTTAGCTGTTTAAGCAAAGTAGAAGCAAATCCCTGAGGCGGGGTTGTGGGGGGCAGCTGCCAGAAGACGAATGGCTTGCTTCATTTCCAGCCTGGGTGGCCCCAGCCTCCTGCTGGCCCGTCTGTTCCCTGCTCTGGCCCTCACACAACCTCGGAACCCAGGCCTTGCTTTTCGTGGAGTCGAGAAGACAGAGGGTAACGTATGCAGGTAACTGCTCCCTGCTTCAGAGTCTGGCCATCTGAGCTGTGGCCTCTGTCTGTGAGTCCTCAAGGGGTGCTGCTGCTCGTGACAGCCCACCCAGCTCCTGGGCCTTGGGCTGAGGCTACGCCCTGACCCACTTGTGATGCAGGGGAGGGCGGCTCTGTGTCCTGTCTGGTGCCTGCATTCGCCGTGATTCTCACGGGCCTTCTTCGTCTGTCAGAACTTTGAAGGACAATTGGAAATGTCTCTTTGGGAGAGTGTGTAACATTTTTAAGTGTATTCATATTAGCTATGCTTTTATTCCGAGTTAACCATCTCTCTCCTAGATTACCGGGCAAATGAGCACACTCTTTCCACCCTTTCCCCACCCTAAATAAATCAAGCACACACTTCAGGATGAATTGTCACCAGGTTATGACCCTGTGGTTTCAGTGACCACATTCCCAGTAGGTGTGGTTAACTGAGGAGAGATGAGTGTGGTTTTTCTATTAATAATGTTTTCTCACAACAGTAGAACTCATTATTGAACATGCTGCACAAAACTGTAAACTGGTCACGGCTTGGGGAAATGGGATACACCTTCCTGGAGAGTTGTGCTAGTGCGAGTGTTCTGTGGAATTAATTAGGCACTTTACTCAGAGTCTTCCGTTGCTTTCAGCTCTTGCTTATTCTCTCCCAGTTTCCTGAACCTGACTGTACACTTTCCGAATTCTCTCTGAATCTTTTCTTTCGGAGCCGACACCTTTCCTTTCGTGACAAGGCCCTGTGGCCTTTCTTCTCCCTCTCAACCCAGGCAGATGTCACTCCCTGCTTGCGCCATCGTCCAGCCTCTGGTGCACGAGGTCTCAGCAGGGCGCACCTGGCCTCGCCTGCCTTTCCGGTGCTCGGAGGTTGGCCAATCCGTGACTGAAAGCGAGAGAGAGAAGTGAGAGAAGTGAAACCAGGCCTGTGGTGGGCCTCTGAATGCTGGCGAGGAGGGACAGTGCGCGCTCTGACTCTGTAGCTCTGACTTCCAAAGCCGGCCTCTCTGTCACGTCTGTGCCGAGTGCTGTCTGTGCAGCTGTCACAGAAGCTGCGATGTCAAACCTGCTCTGACCATTTCTTTTCCTTTAGAGGGCTTGAGAGTTTTGTTTTTTAAAATCACATCGAATCTGAGTGTATCTTAGCAAAGTGTCCCCAGTGCCACCCCAGTCTAAGAACTCTCATTGTCCTCAAGTGGCACCACCCACTTTGCCTCTTTCACAAACAGCAGAGAAGGGGGCGCTGGCCAAACATGTGAGTGGGGGTGACACACGAGGTTTGTCGTTTGCCAGGACCAGCGTAGGAAGCTACGGTGTCCTGTGTGGGTGGCTCTGGGGGCGCCTGTGCCTGTCACTCTGTAAATGCAACCCACCAGCTCACGGCCACGCTCTTTTGGGGTGCAGTGTGCCTCTGGGAACCTTTTGCAGCTTCCTGACCTCAGTCCAACTCTGCCACCCATGTTCAGCCTCGATTTCCTCATCTGTGGTAATGGGCTAATTAAACAGGCTTGCCTTAGGTGGTCATGAAAATCAAACAATGTAAAAATATGGAATGTAACCAGCAAACAGTTGACACCCAGCATCTAGTGGCTGCCATCACTTAGTCACTTGGTTCCAGTAAGAGGGATAATTAGGGCCAAACTGCTCCACGATTGGCCCTAAGGGGCAGATCAAAGTGGACGTGGTGGGGCTACTTTAACCAGCCCATGGCCTGGGGTCTGTGTCTGGGGCCAGAGGACCCCGAGGGGCTTCCCAGCAGGTCCCTGCTGCTCGCCGAGATAGGTCAGGCCGTTCCTGTGTTGGATGGTCCCCTGTACAGAGCAGATCTCTAGATCCGCATTCGAGGGCAAGAGGCTGTTGGCTTAGACCCGCCTAACTCCCCCAGCACGGCTTCGTTTTACAAACAGAGTAAATGCAAATGAGTGCCCACATGCTGAGGGTCCCACAGAAGGCTTCACGTTTCTACGAGGACCCCTGCCTCCACGAGGGTCTAAGACTTGCAATATTTCCTATGCTTCTGCAAGACGCTTTGCGTGGCGCCTTCGAAGTCGCTATAAATGGCATCGCTGTTGCTGGTTACAGAAAGTCTAACCACGCTGACGACTTGGTACACATTCTGCAGAAGTACTTCCCTCGTGCCAGTCTTCCAGGCAGGAAGTGGCTTTCTGGGTGGTTCTTGCCCTGCTGGTCCTGGAAATGAGCCAGCTGTGGAGAAATTCTCCACTGTCCTCAAACACCTGCCTCCCCGAGAGTATCTGTTCTGTGTACCGAGGAAGAAAGGCGAGGTTCGATTAACCAACTGATGGTGTGGTGTGGGAAGCCTTGGACTGTGCCAGTAAACTGTTGCCCTTTTTCTTTTTCTGCAGGAATATTTTTATCCGAAATACTTAGGTAAGTTTAAATCACTGCTTCCTTCAATTGTCATAAAGGCATAGTTGGGGAATATGTGTTACAAGTTGGAGAAACAATTGGTCAAAACCTCATTACCAAGTTATTCCTGGAGGGAAGATTGCTTAATTCCATAGCGAGTTTGAAACTATCCAGAGCATGCAGGTCGAAACACTTGTGTCTTTTGTGCCGAGTAATGCTCCGTGTTAACTTCATTCCAAAGCCGTTATTTGCAAACCTTTTTTCTGCTCTGAGTCCAGGATTAGCTTATTATTTGGAAATATAATTAATTTAGTAATTTTCAGGCTTTCTGATCTCAGGACTCTGTATATCTCATATTATTGAGGATGCCAAAGAGCTTTCATTCATGTGGACTGTATTTATGGATATTTACCATGCTGTTAATTAAAACTGAGATCATTACAAACTGGTTTTTATTTCATTTGAACAGCGGGAATGTACCAGCAGACACCCTCTGGGCTGCTGAGTGGTGATGTCCTTGTGTGTAGGGTGGCCTCCGGCAGCTCTGCTGTGCCCTGGGGCGGAACGAGAGGAAAGGGGCCAGTGGCAGCCGAGGCTTCCCAGGACAATGGCAGTGACCTCCCACCAACCCGAAAGGGGCCTGGATTCCCCTGAGAGCTGACCCTTTAATCAGTGCCTTCTTAAGATGTTTTTGGATGCACACCACTTGTAATGAGAGAAGTGTATTCCAGGGTCTTCCTTTTTAATTTTTTAAGTGCAGGCTGGTAATTTTTCCCTTGGCCTTATACCCTCTTAGAGGCGGGCACCTTCTCTGGGCCCATATCTGGCAGCAAGCGAAGTGGACCTGTGGCTGGCCCTGGAAGGCCGGGTACCGCTGCTCTTGGGCTCTCTGTTGGTCTCTCTGGGTCTCTGGGGTTTGTTTCCTGAGGCAAAGGGTGACCAGTTATCCCATGAGCCCCCCTTCAGGGACCATCTGTTACCTGTGCCACTGTCCTCATAGGTGTGGAGAAGCACAAGGGACCCGTGGAAGGACCAGATAAAGTGGCTCAACGCCCATTCTGCACACCCTCATGTTTCACATCAGGCCAGGATGCATGTACTCAAAACGCCAAGCCTCGCATCCCTACCCCCATGCTCCTACGGGAACGCCACTGTCAGTCGGTGTCCAGATGTCCAGAACCTGCTTTTGAATTTCCAAAGCAGGTTGACTTTCAAGTTAAGGGCAGTGTTTCCAAACAGGGGTCAACTTGAACTCTCTGACTATGCTCAGATCAGAAAACTTTCTGAATGCTGTTAGTGATTCTTCTGCACAAGAGCAGAGGGACCCGCCGCAGAAGCCGCAGAAGCCGCGGACGGTGCGTGGTAACGCTCTTGGGTGCAGGGCCTTTCCTGCCGGTCACTGTGACGGCGTTTTGTTAAGGTGTGTTAACAAAAGCTGAGCTGCGTTAGGGCTGGAGGACTGTAGCATCCCAGGAAATGTGAACGATCTGTTTTTCCGGAGGTGTCTAAGAGACGGCAGTACTGTTTCTGAAGTCGGTTTCATCTCCCGTGGCTGAAGAGTGACGCACCATTTCTTTCTTGCAGCCTGCATCAGTAAATATGGATCTCCGTACACGAAACACCCAGATTTTGTTAAATGCGCTCAAAGTAAGTCTGTCTCCTTCCTGTCTTCCTCAAAGCCATGTGAGTTTAGGGAACTTTAAGCTTTGCAGTGGTTTTGCGGGGGG